>PVKZ01000761.1:0-614221 GCA_004027375.1 Macroglossus sobrinus
ACACACACACACACACACACACACACACACACACACACACACACACACACACACGTCTGTGTAGTGCTGTAGAAAGAATATTGCTAATAAGTCAAAAGATTTGCATTTTCTAGTACTAGTACCAACTCTTACCAGCTGTGCAGGTCTGAGTAAATCACTTAATCTCTCTGATCTTCCATTTCCTCAACTCTGAAATTGGGAAAACATTGTCATCTTGTAGGACTGATGTGAGGACTAAATGAGATTATGAAATTTAAACACGTTTAAAATTATAAATCTCTAGTCTATGTATTCCCAAAACATAGTGCTGTTGATACATTCCCACCATATTAGATAATTTGGGAAGCAAAGCCAATGAATAGAAAGCTTATAACCAATTATTAATATCTTTTTTTTTTAAAGTAAAATAATGGTTTTCAAATTTGGCTTATTTCAAATGCAATCCTCAGGGCTCTGGTTAGAGATCGGAGGATCTAGAAAGAGACTTGAATATAAGCACTGCAAGAAGTCATGGGAACATCAGCTAATTACCTTCCTTCCCAAACCTGTATTTCCTGTCCTAATGCCATAAGTCCATTCTGAAATCTATTAATCTTCACAACTTTCTGCACCACACTCAGTCCTGGTTCAAATCCTTGTTTCTGGCAATGGCCGCCCAATCAACCTACCTTTCCCCAGTCAGCTCTCAAAAGGACAGAGAGAATGGTCTTTCTGAAGAGCAAGTAGAATCATTTCATGCTCCTATTCAGAACCCTTACATGTGCCTGACTGACATATAGAATAATATCCAAATCCTGAGCTTGTCATCCTCAGTCTGCATTTTCCAGCCCTCCCATCAGTTATTCCCAGTATCAGACTTAGTGCTTTCTGTGTGGCTCTGATATGTTACACACTCTCAGATATGTGTACATACAAATCCCCTGCTGTCTGGTGAACTCCAGCTTGTCCCTAGCTATTTAGTTCAAGGGCACCTCTTTCTGGTTCTTCCTATACCTTCCCTATCCCCACATTCCCTACTGACTCTCTATCCCACATGTCTCTATTTTGTACAAATCTCTTTTATAAGTGAGTGCTCACTATAATGAGTTTTAAAATATTTTCTAATACATTTGGCTTTTCAACTAGTCATGGAACCTTTGAAGATAGGAACTATGGCTTTGTCATCTTTGTATCCCCAATGAATGTCATATGGCAGTCCCTCTAGCCTCTTTCTGCCCTTTTCTAGTTATATATATCAAGACATCCCTCAAGCAGTTTGTGGGGATATTGTGGTGATAGAAGAATGAATGCCTGTTCAGGTGTCCAAATTTTACTTTGACTAGCTAAGAAATAGTTGGAAGACATTGTGAAGTAATGGAAATACTAGTTAGCTGTCTGAGTGTCTGAAGCAATGGTTTATAATCCTAAAAATCACTGGTATTTATATGATTTTTGAAGT
Source organism: Macroglossus sobrinus (assembly GCA_004027375.1). NCBI lineage: Eukaryota > Metazoa > Chordata > Mammalia > Chiroptera > Pteropodidae > Macroglossus > Macroglossus sobrinus. The sequence goes on from PVKZ01000761.1 coordinate 1,439, forward strand.
TTCCCTATTTTGCTTAGTGTCTGAGCATCCAATTTTTGTCTTCTTCCCTCTCCTTTCCCTCCAAATGGAGATGATTTAATCTTGTGTTAAAGAAGTATGTCTCTATACATTACAAGGGCTATAAACCTTTAAAATCTGGCTTCAATTAAAAAGAATGATATCCTAATATATTCTATCAAGGCATCTCAATATCACATAACAGTAATACCTGTCATATTTTGACATTGCATGTAGTATTATTCTAAAGAAATTACAAATTGGGATTCTTTTTTACCACCATTTTGTGCCATAGCCACATTTTTTCAAAGTCTGATTCTCAAGGTGCTATGCTAATGCTTTTTATTGTTTTCATTGCCATTTAAGTCATTTTAATCTGAGTCATGTCTCTCTTCTTTCTGATATCAGTTCAGTCTTCCCTCTTGAAAACCTTTTCTTTGGGACTATTCTGCAAGTAGTAATAGCAAATAAAAAGTGCATTCAGGATTTTTCAATTTATATTGAACTATCAGTCCAATAAAAAGCTGTTTTCATCAGATGAAAACAGCATAAAGTGCTGTTTTTTAAGCCCATAATATTTGTAAACACTTTCGAACCAACTGGAAGCATAAATGCATTATTTTCCTCTGATAAATAAATAGTACAGTGTGTTAGACTAATTTCATTCAAGGTTTTATCCATTTAATTAAATTAATTTGTGCAGGAAGGGAAGTAGATAGTTTCACAATTATGTGCATGGGTGATTTGTTTGTCTGAGGCCTTCGTGGTTGTTGCTGTTGTTACTTATTCCTTTTTATAGTTTGATTTTATTAAAGTTGTTGTTACAGCCTGAAAGGATTTGTCTGCATTTAGGATGTACTACTTTATATTGTTTTGATAACTACTGATTAAAGATTCCTTTCCAATATTTGTATACAAAGAGTAGGTTCTAATAAGATAGTCTTTAGTTTGTATCTCACTTGAAAAACATTAGCTGTAGTTTATCCAGACACTATTTTCCTATGGGATTAGTAGTAACCTAAACCAGACTGTTTCTCACTTTACAGCAGGTAAGTTTTATTGGAATATTTATTTTCCTTAAAATGCTGCCTCAAATAACACTGCAAATGTTTCCATAACAGCAAATTAAGAATGTACACAAAGTCTCAGACTATGAGAGAGCAAAGAAAGAGAAAAAGCTAGTCTCCAGTGCTCCATTGTCCTTGAATCGATGAAAGTTGAATGGATGTTGGAACCAGAGCCCCAGAGGCCTTCAACCATTTTCATGTGAAAATTTAAATTGATTGCTGATCCTTCAGCTCTATAAGCAGTGAAGGATGGATTTCACCATTTGTGTGTGTGTGTGTGTGTGTGGGAACTTTTTTTAAAGAAGAAATACTTCCTAATAAAATAGTATTTTTCAAACAGGTTGAAAGAGGAAAGCAAATGGACGGGGAGGAACAACCTTTTAAGAAGGCTCAGTAATGGTGAACATTCAGGTTTAGTCCTCTGCCAGGACAAATTAGATCAGGTTGAAAGAGGAAAGCAAATGGACGGGGAGGAACAACCTTTTAAGAAGGCTCAGTAATGGTGCACATTCAGGTTTAGTCCTCTGCCAGGACAAATTAGACCAGTTTTCAGATGGAATGTCATTGAAATTTATTCTATACAGGGAAAACCCAGCCCAAAATAAGTATGGTTAAAATCCACTATAATAAATACCATTTCAAGTAAGGTCTCTATAGAACAGAGCTATTTCTGAATGCCAACTATTTATAGGTCCGACTTAGCATGTGCTCTAAAACAAATAAATGCACTTAACAAATGGCATCTCTGGTCCCTGAACATGTGCAAGGCCTTCTCTATCATGACCACACCTACTTGTCTGGACTATTCAACTTAGAACTCAATTTTACTTTCTTGAACTGATTCCCATAGGTCATTATAGTTCCAGGAATTAAAATGGACACTTGAGGGAGAAGAAGCTTCAGATAAATTCCAATTACTGTGTTTGGCACAAATGAGAAAAACATTTCTATGTGCACCTAGGAGTATTTCTTGTACCTGTCCCCAGTACACAGAGTTCCAGAGTTTTGGTTTTGTCCATGATCATTGTAATCCCAGAACACAGCCAAAGCCAGCAGGTCATTCTGACATGGCTCTGTGCACCCTTTCATCCATGACTCATCTCTCTGCTCCCAAACAGACATCAGAATTTAGTCCTCATGTTCAGTAACCTTTCTCTTCCAAGGCTGCCTTGGAAAAATATCAAATAACTTTCTACTTTTGATAATAACAGACTTGATGATAATACCAGTCTTTTAATCGAAAACAAATTAGAAAATGCTGGATGAAATCATTCTAAAACAGCTTCTTAAAAGCATCAGAGAGCAAACAAGAGAGTTGGGAATAACCAGGCCAAAGAGGGGAGAGCCCAGGGATGGTGGGCTGCTTTTGCCTGTTACCATTTGTCCACGCGGAAGGGGTAGCTGAGATGCTTAACTGCTAGTGGCAAACTTCACAATTAGAGGAGCTGAGGGGACAAAAGTTAAGAGTTCAAGGCCCATCAAGTTTGAGGAGCTTTTTAAACTACCCTCTGCTTTAGGCTAAGTCCTCAAAAGTCTCCACCTTTGGAATAAGGGATATGCCGAAGAAATAAAGCTGCCATGTTCACAGGCAATATAATTGAAAATACAGAGATTTCTAAATAATGTATAGATAAGTTATTAGAATAAGCAAATTTAGCAAAGTCACTGGATATGAAACCAAAATCAATTATAATTCTCTATGCCAGCAACTAGAAAACAACTAGAAAATAAAGTTTTAAAACAATGTCATCTATGATAGCATTTACAAGTCAAATACTTAAAGATAAATATAATAAAATATACATGACTTCTACACAGAAAATGATAAAATGTTATTCAAAAAAATTAAAGCTCTAAATAAAGAGATGTACCATATCCATTCTACCCAAATTAAATTAAATTATATATAATCACAATCAAAAATTTAAAATTTCAACTCTTTGTGTGTGTATGTGAGAGAGAGAGACAGAGACAGAAAGATAGAGAGAGACAGAGAGACAGAGAGAGACAGAAAGAAAGATCATATGACATTCAAGTTTTTAAAATGCAGTAGACTAAGAATAGCCAAAACAAGTATAAAGAAGACAAAGTTGAAGGATTTACTCTATCAATTATCAGAGCTTATTATAAAGCTATAAGAATTAAGAGTGCTACTGATATAATAATAGACAAATAGGTCAATAGAGAGGTAAAGAGCCTAGAGAAAAAAAAAAACATGTATACAGTCACTTGATTTATGACTAAAGTGCCAGAGTAGAGCAGTGGGAGAGGGTCATATTTTCAAAAAATGATGCTGAGTCAATTGGATACCCATATGGAAAACAATGAAACTTGACCCTTACTTCACATCATAAAAAAAAATCAATTCCAGATGGATTGTAGATCTAAATATGAAAGGTGAAACAATCAAGCATCCCAAAGATAACATAGGAAAATAACTCTGTGACCTTGAAGTAGGCAAAGATTTATTTAACACAAAAAAACACTAACTGTAAAGGATTGATACATTGAACTTCAGTAAAATTAATCATTTCTGTTTATCAAAAGACACTATTAATAGAGTGAAAAGACACATCACACAATATAAAAACATATATGCAACACCAAGAACAAAGTACCAGTATCTAGAATGCATAAGGAATGCCCACAAGTCAATGTCCATGCCAGACAATGGGCAACAGACCTGAATGGATACTTCACGGAAGAGAACATCCAAATGGCCAACAGATATGTGAAAAGATAATCAACTTTTTAATGTAAGTTTAAACCACAATGGGGTATCACCACACATCCACCAGAATGGATAAAATTTAAAAGACCAACATACCTAGTGTTTGCAAATATTAGAGCAACCATATCTCTCACATACTGCTTGTGGTAATGTAATTTGTTACAAGCAGTTTTGAAAACTCTTTGGCATTATCTATTAAAGTTACGCATATACATGTGACCCAGAAAAAAACACTCCTAAGTTTATATCCAAGAGAAGTGTGAACATATATACAAGAAGCAGCTTATACAGAATATTTATAAAAACATTATTCTTTTTTATTCTTCTTAATCACCAGAAATAGGAAAACAGCCAAAATATCCATCAAAAATGCAATGAATAAATAAGTTGTGATGTAGTCATACAATGGAGTATACCTATTCTTTGCTCAATGACTTTAATTCATTCCTGAAAACACTGCCACTAATAACTGATCACCACTTACAGTATGTGGAGAGTGGTTTCCGCACGCCTCCAAGCAATTCTCAGACATCAGCTGAGAATACCTAGTGTTCCACAATCCAATTCAATTCTGACATTATTTAGCATCAGATCCCACAGATTAAGGGCTCAGTGCTACAAGACTTTACATGCACCACCACCACTCCTCGACTCCTGGCAACTTTGGACACTAGTTGACAGCCCAGGTTGTCATGCTTCTGACTGCCTAGCTATAGATTGCAAGTTCCAGTGACCACCCCACTCCTTGGGTTTGATTAATTTTCTAGAGTGGCTCACAGAACTCAGAGAAACATTTTATTCACTAGATTACCAGTTTATTAGAAAAGGATATAACTCAGGAATAGCCAGATGGAAGAGATGGATAGGGCAAGATATTGGGATAGAGCATGGAGCTTCCACGCCCTCTCAGAGAACCACTCTCCCTTCATCTCCCATGATCACTAATCTGGAAGTGCTCCAAACCCTGTTCTCTTTAGGTTTTTATGGAGGCTTCATAACATAAGCATAAATGATTAAATTGTTGGCCACTGGCCATCAGCACAACCTCCAGAACCTCTTCCTGGAGGTCAGAGGGATGGGACTGAAAGTGCCAGCTCTCCAATCACATGGTTGGTTCTCCTAGCAACCAGCCCCCATTCTTGGTGAGATCCATAAGTTTCCTCATTCACATAACAAAAGACACCTCTATCACTCTTATCACTTAAGAAACTTCAAGGGTTTTAGGAGCTATGTGCCAGGAACAGTGGAAGAAAAATAAATGTATGTTTCTTATAATAAATCACAGTGTCACAGTAACTGTCAAAATGTTCAAAAAATATTTATATCAGTTTTAATGGAAGAACCTAATGCATTTTATTCCAATCACAAAGATCAAATAATATTCACAGATAGAAAATGTCAGTTAAATAATGAAAACAAGTTCCTATGAGTAATAAGCAATAGTTTAAAAGAAAATAGTTTATACATAAATAGTAATGTGATATAAGGTTTATTGTATTTTTTTGTCTTTCTGCACCATTTTTTATAATAACTTCTTCTCCTTTGGGGAATTATAGTTTTTTGCACTCAAACGATACCTATAAAGTTAGTGGTAGCACAGTAAAAAAAATTGAGGGCAAAACAAAGGTAAACAGGAGATCTCTTAAAAGGTAGTGGAAATACAACATTCTCATGACACATGGAAGACACCACTTCTGCCTCTCTTGATGTGTCCATGCAAAAAGACACATTTTGGGTTCATGCAAATATGACACACAATTATAATTTATTCCATATGGTATTCTTTGACTAGGAATAGTTGTTCAAAAATTTTGGTGAATGTGTCTGTCTAAAATCATAATGTTAAAATGTTTCTTATTCATTTAATATATTTGGGGATTGAAAATTCATTATATTGAGTAAAAAATTGTTCCAAAAAAGTGAATAAATTTTCAAGAGTCAGTATAAATGAAGAATTATTGAATTATTAACTATACAGTCATAAGGTAAGTAAGGTAAGTCTGAACTACAAGCAATGAATACGAACAAACTATTGCTACATGTAAGAACATGGATGAATATCAAAAATATATCATTGACACAAAATCAAATAAGAAAGAATGCATACTGCATGCTTTTGTTTATATAAAATTTAAAAACATACAAAACTAATTTATAGTGGTAGAAGCCAATATGGGGATGCCTTTAGGCAGAAAGAGAGAGGATATCATAGTCGGAAGGGGCATGAGAATGACTTCTGGGGTATAAGTAATATTCTATTTCTTGATCCAAGTAGTAGTAACCAAGGTATGTTTTTGTGATAATTCATTCAGTCGCATACTTGTGTTTTGTGCACTTTCCCATTTGGATACCATACTTCACTAAAAATATTTATTTAAAACCACTCTTTAAGTATAACTGAAAACAGCAAGAAAAATATCGAGGACCTAAGGGATAAAACAAATAAGAGTACCAATATATGATTTCATTTACAGGAAGTTCAAAAGTGGGTTAAATAAATAAATAACCATGATAATATTTAGGAATGCATTCTTCATAGATAAAACTATAAAGTAAAAAGAAAGCAAGAAGGTTCCTAACTACAAAAATCAGGATTAGGACAGCCTCTGAATCAAGGAAAGGATTTTCATAAGAGGCCTCCTGTGACTTCTGGGGAGCAGACAACATTCTCTCTTTTGACCTGAGTAGTCTTTACATGAATGTCGTTTTAAGCTATACGTTTATGCTTTAGGCTCTTTCCTGGATATGCTATATTTCACAATTTTTAAAAAAAAGTTTACAAAGGGCAAATAAGAAAAATAAAAAAATTTTCAGTACTCTGTATCTTCCAGTTTATTTCCTTTTCTTAATAATGTTCAATGTTGTTTCTTGTTATTTATTTTTTATCATACCATCTTTCCATAAAAATATTTGAGGGTGTTCATATGCTTTGTTTTAAGCTCTACCTAAAATAAAACACCTTGAGCCAGAGGCCATATTTTTAAATTCACTGATATGTTCCAGAGTGTCTGCACCTTAGTCAACACAAAGTAAGCATTCAGTCCTCAAACATCAAAAGATTGGAGAGATTTGCTTTACATGCCAACCAGAACGAATCTCTTCCTAGTTAAAATTGAAACTCTTTTTCTTGCCTTACTTTTTCCATATAAAAATTCATAACATATAGCACAAAGAAACTGATCAATTTATTTATTATGACTGAAAAATTAATTCAGGTTCTCAAAGGAAAAATAAATTAAAAAAAAAGTGGAAAGAGATGAATTTCCCCTTATTATATTCCATCATTTCCTTTCACTTTCTAGATTATTCAATAAAACATAGACATCAGCCTTAATTCCTTTCTGGGTATGGAAGAGAAGGAAGAACATGTAGTTCTGTATTTTTTGTGTGGCTTTGGCATTCCAAGGTCAGAGACATCATTGTCTATGAAATATTTGTGAGATGCTTATAAAGTGTTTTAAGTATTTAAGAATTCATTCAACAAAGAGTTAGGTTATGTAAAAAATAAAGATAGTGAGCTTTGGGATAAAGAGCTGGTCAATCCCTGGTTCAAACCCCAGTTCCATTTTTTTACTGCTATCTGACATTAGTCAATTTAACCTCTCTGAGCCTCAGCCTCAAATTATAAAATGAAAATAATGTTAACCCTTCATCTAGGTTGATATGAATAGTAGTAAGATCATACATACAAAAGGACTTGGTGGCTAGAAAGTTCTACACAAATATTATTTTCTTTCCACTCTCTGCACTTATTAGGGATTGTGGTAGGGTCAACCCCTAGTTTTTAACCTTCATTCTTTCTTCATAGTATAGGCTGGTAGACTTGGTTAATCAACTAATGGCACAGATGAAAGAGAGAAGCGTCTTTAATTCAGCCAAGATGAAATTAAAGAAGTGCTAAGTAAGGGCACTTAAAGTGAATTGAAAATTCACTTTAGCAACCGTAAGAACATAAAAGCACAAAAATGTAGAAAACTTATTTTACATAAATAACATGTGTTATTGATGCATATGACTTATTTGAAAGTCACACCCTTGAAATACATCACAATTGTTTTTATATCCCAAGTGTGATAATATTGTGAATTTCTAATTTTATTTTAGTTGTCGGTTAATTACTCAGTTTCAGGAAGATGTTTGACTAGGTTAAATTCCTGAAATCTTATTAATTTATGTAAATCCAACAACCTCATTATTTCAAGATTCTAAGTCAGCATCTTCTTGCAATTCAGCAGTTTGAAAAACTGACAAAAATTACTAGATTCACCTGGTTGCATTTAAATATTCTATGTTATCCAAGAAAGTCAACATTAGGAATTGTCGCATCTCTTCCATGATGTTTCTTCCAGGTTCATCAGGACAACAAATGAAAAAGTGAACCCACCTCATTCCCTAGCAATTTACATTTTTCTCCTAAACCAGATTTGAGATCTTCTAACTCTCAGTCTGTTTCCACCTTGCCTGCTGGATAATATTTGTTATAGCTGGTGCCACTGGAGCCAAATATCACTGCTTTGCTTATGTGGTTTGGTAACCTAGACTGCTCTCCTTTCTATCTCATCACCTACCTTCAAAGTGCAGCTCACCTGCACTGTCCCCTCCAAAAAACCTTCCTTCTGCACCAGGTCCTCAATGAAGACCCTCTGCAAAACTCCTACAAAACATATAATCATACATCACCTTGAATTATTCCCTATCATTGGTTTGTCCTACCTCCCTAACTACACTGTGAATTCTTGTAAAATAAGGATCAAGTTCCCCCCCTAGCCTGTTTTCACACAGCTTCTAACACAGCTGTCAGCACCTCATAGACCTGTTGAGTAAGGATGGCAGTGTAGGCACAAGAAGAATGTCTGCATTAAATAGCCTGCTATAAAAACTACTAAATGCTAAACACATCTTAAATCACCATGTGACTCGTCCACAGAAATTTAAAACAGGTGGAGGGAGAAGGGAGCACAAACACAAACCCACACAGAGAAGTCTCTTAAGTCTTCTTTGCAGTTCTGCTTTAAATTTTACAATTGCATATTGTTGATATTTTCATCTTCCCTTGTTTGGGACATAAAATAGGATATTGTTATTTACTCTTAGCCTCATCAGCAAGCTGCCTGGTCCATAGGATCCCAGAAGGTTCCAATGAAAAGCATCAGCAGATAAGAGACAAAAGTCAGGGTATTTATTCTTCCACCTCCCCTCCTGAGGGGTTCCCACAGGCTGGCTGCATCCTTCCAACTAAGGTCTCAGCAGCCCTCTTTACACAGCCTCACTGTGTCTAAGTTCTAGTGAGCCTGTGCCATCAGCCTTAGACTTAGGAGTGATAATATCTCCCTACACCCCACCTGGTTCTCTAGTGCCCTATACCCAGTGGTTCCCCTACATCCCGCCACACATCTGCAAAACTCTCTTCAAATTATCCAATTTGGATGAAGTGTCTCCTGCCAGGTCCTTGTCTGATATAGATGTTTTACTATATAATCTTTATAATTTTTGTAATATTTATGGCACATTTCCTAGGTTCTGTAAATAAATGACTGCACATATTATAATGTGCCTCTCTCTTAATAACTAAGGGTCATCAACAGGACTCTCAGAGATGGTCCAATTATTTATCAGCTCTTACCATCCACACTGTGCTTTACAGACATTACAATCTCTCCTCCCCTCAAAAAAAAAAAAACTTATGAGTTGGGTCTGATAAGTCCATTTTATAGAACCAAAAAGAAAAGATATTCCCAAGGCAGTTCAAGTGCACATCACCAGGATGGACAGGTAGAGTCCTAGCACAGAGGAGCCAATGGCATAATTCAGGAAGATAAGAGCATAGATACAACGAATAATGTGAGAATAAAGTAAGAAATTTCGCAGTAAGGTAACTGGATTGGAGTGATGTACAGAACAAGACAAGATATAAGATGCATTGTCGCCCTTTAAATGTGGCACATGGTGCTTGATAGTGTGGCAGGCAAAACCAGTAAAAGGTGATAACTAGGGTTGGACTCCCTATTTGTTCTGCTCTGTGAAGGAACTATTCGCGCATGCGGACACCAGAGATGATCTGAGAATTGGTGACATCTAAATTAAAAAGAACAGACAAGATGATTTCTAGGCAGAGGAACAGCAAAAGCAAAGGCCCGAGGCAGGAGATGTCTAGGGTTCAAGGAACAACAAGCAGGCCAGTGGGGTTGAGAGAGAGAAGAGTAAGAAAAAATGAACACACACAAAAAAGCAAAGGCCAGATAACGCAGGGCCTTGACGACTATTATAGACTTAAGCATTTACTCTGAGTGACCACTGGAGGGTTTAGAGGAGATAAATGAAATCATCTAACTTTTTTTAGCAGGATGACTCTGGAAACTACATTAAGAATAAATTGAGAGGATGGCGGACTAGGTAAAAGCAGGGTTTCCTCCCTCCCAGGTCTGTATTGACCTGAAGTCCAGCTGATCATAACAGGAACATCTGAAAATATAAAGAAGGAGACACATCGAAGCCCATAGGAGGAGTAAAATCATGAATTGGGCTGGGCCCGCACCCACGGGTGATGGAGGAACACTGGAAGGGAGAGCGAGGCTGCAGAGGCTCCCACAAAGGAGAGGGGGATCCTGGCTTCTTTCAACAGCTCCCCAGCCCAGAGTCCCAGCCCGGAGAAGAAGAGTTTCCAATGACTCTGAGTGTAAAAACCAAAGGGGATTCTGGCCGTCTGGGTGGACAGAAGGAAGCTGAAGTCCTGGATTCCGCTTTGAAGGGCCCACGCACAGGCTCTCTCACCTGCGAACACTCACCTGAGGCACTGGTGGTGGGTCTGAGACTCGTGCGGGATTCATACTGGGAAAGTCTGCATTACCTTGTGCCAGAACGAGAGCTAGACAGGCAGCCACCATTGTCCCTTACTCTGGCCCCCGCTACGGAGCAATCTACAGACCACCCACCTTGCCCATGCATACCCCTCCCACCAGGCCTTTAGGGAGCACTAGCCTGAGGAGATCAGCTGTCCCAGGGAACCAGCAGATTGCCCAGAGCTTTTGTTGCTGGATGGCTGCCACGCCCTGCTCTGATTCAGATGTTTATTCACATCTGGCAGCCAGCTGTGAGCTGTGCATTTCCAAGACAGCTTCAGGCAGATCACTGCTGCCAACAGGAACTTGAGCAGATATCAAGACCTGTGGGCCAGTCTCAGACAGCAGACTGAGGCTGTATTGATCTGACAGCCAGTGTCTCCCTGAGACCCCACCCCATGCAACTCACAAATTACCCCAGGAGGCCCATTGACAGTCAACCACCAACACCCTGTCCTTCCCCACTCCCTCCATCCGGGGTCTCCCAATCCACACTGGCACCAAATTTTGGCTAGCACAGGACGGGCACTGCAGGGAAATAGTTGCAGGCAGACCTCTGCTGCCTCCAAGAGCTGTAATATTGCATTGGGGGGTCACAGGGGTCTGCGGGACTGCCCCAGACGACACTGGTCTCACTGTGATCTGTGACTACTGCAGGAACACCCCGGCACAGAAGTTGCAGCAAAACCGAGGCTGTGTTGGCCATATGGCCCTTGTTTCCCTGAGATCCTACTTCACCCAAGCCATGAAGTGCCTGAAACCCATTGATAGGCAGACTCCTCCACCCTACTTTTCTCTGGGGTTGCTCATTCTGCACTGGCAACAGACCTTAGCTAACATAGTGAACACATTTTAGGGAAAACAACTGTGCTTCTATGAGCTGCAATATCTCTTGGAGGTATGGCAGGGGCCTGTGGGACCACCCCAGACAGCTTGCCTCCCGCTGTGATCTGTGACTACTGCAGGAATGTGCAGAAACAGAAATTACAGAAAACTGAAGCTATTGGCCTAACAGCCCTTCACTCCCTGAGATCCTATCCCATTCAATATACAAAGTGCCAGTGGCATGTTGACAGGCAGCTGCCCCTGCCCTGGGGTGGCACATTCTGCACAGGCAACAAATCTCAGCCATCGAAGTGAGAAGAAAAGTTCAGAGAGTACAGTGACAGGAAGTTCACTGCTGCCAGCATGAGATACAATATCACCTGGGCAGATCTCAGGGTTTTGTGGGCCCATCACAGACGACAGTAGGTCCTGCAGTGATATCTGACTTTGGTGGGAGCCTGCAGTCCCAGAGCTGGCATCAAATCTGGTGCTGTGTAGGCCTAACGGCCCTGTGTCTCACTGAGATGCCCCACCTAACTCACAAATTACCTGTGGCAAGCCTTCTCCGACTAACCCAGTCCCATCCTGTGCTTTCCTTGGGTCATGAATTCAATAGCAAATAGCAGCACTCAGTTTTTGCAGCCCACACAAAGCCCATTCATCCAGAAGAAGCATTCAGCGGCAGGCCACAAACACACCCACGAGCTTCAGTAATTCTTAAACAGAGTTTGGGTGTTTGCAGGCCTGAGGTGGGCAGCAGCTGACCTTGCTGCTTTTGGAAACTTGTACAGGGAGCCACAGAGACAGTGCCAGCATGTAAACTGACACTGCAGTGGCAGAGGGCAATTTACTCAATAGACCTAGGAGCAGCATCCAACACACATATCACCCAGAGGCTCTTCCAGTTTCAGAGACTTACGGGCAACTGACAGGCAGTGTCAGCTCTTGAGGAGTGCTGGTACCTAGGTCAGGGATGGGGGATAACTGGATTGCTGCCTACAGAATTGTCTCTTCCACTTACATATAGATCTAGCTTAGGCAACAACCATCTGCAGATCACTTTGTAGCTCCCACCAGGTAGCCCTGAGCAATCAAAGGCAGTGGCTGACATTGGCCTACTAGGGATCTCCTCCCAAGGGGCCACAAAACCAATGCACCTGGAGGCTGGCACTAGACCACAACATAGCAACATCTGACTAGATCCATAAGCAGTACACACAAAGGGTAGTTGCAACAAGTACGCAAGCTTCCTAGGGCAAATCCCACTCAATGCGATCAGCTCCCACAAAGCAACTCTTACCCTGTGGGTGCAGCCAGTTTCCACAATTAGTCAGCCTGAGCATTAATCCCATCCACTGATGTACTAACAACAATAAAGGCTTAGCGACAACAGAGGGTCACAAACAATCCAGATAAAGATCATGTCCAGAGCCCCCAGCACAGGGGATCAGGGAGAGGAGTGTGCCACTGGGCCACACAGGACACCTTTCACGTTAGGCCATCTGGACAAGGCCTAACATGAAACAAACATTCCTAACATATAGAAACAAACACAGAGAGACTGATAAAATAAGAAAACAAAGAAACGTGTGACTGTTGTAGCTGCCAGCCCCCAATAGACACACGGACCACCAGAAATCAGTGAGTTATAGGAAACACACTCTTTATTCAGCCAGCTGGTTCTGCCAGGGGTAAGTGTTGTGAGAACAGGGACCCACAGAACTGACTCAGAGAGAATTAAGAGCCTATATTAGCTGGGTCTGCCAGGGGTACGTGTTGTGAGAACAGGGACCCACAGAACTGAATCAGAGAGAATTAAGAGCCTATATTAGCCAGCCAGCTGACAACTGACTCTCTACCACATAGGGTTAGAGGAGATCAGTCCCTAGCCCCTACAGGATGCAGCTTATAAAGCCTCCAACTACATTCTTGAATAAGCAAGCAAGAAGCTTACAGAAAGCAGAAATTAGCAATTAAAGTCTTGCACAAGGATAAATGTATTTGGGGGACTCTCAGAGCAAACAGGGCTAGCAGACAGCTTCATTATCTGTACTTTGGAAAGTTATGTCTCTCCTTGAGGCTAGCACCTGGAGATATCACCTCCCTGTGACTGATTTACTATTTCTCCTGGGGGCCTGCCCTTGGAGATTTCACTTCCCAGTAATGGGAGAATTTTCACTTTTACAGTATGCAGACCCCAAATTAAGCAGCCCCGAAATGTAGAAGTACAGAGTTTTTAAGCCCTAAACCCCTTTCTTCATTCTGTTTGAACACACGTCTATTTTTCTTCTTTTTACTAACTGTCAACCCACAGGTCGATTGTGCAAGTGAGGGGTACAGAAGCAGAAAGCTTATTGTTAGAATGTTATGTTCTCATGGGTGACAGCCTATGTTCCCATGGGCGATAGCCTGTGTTCCCATGGGCGATAGCCAAGCAGTAATTTTCCAGCCAGCACACTCCCCACTGGCCTTAGCAGAAACCAAATCCTTGATTATTCATGTGGAATTTGCTCATAGCCTCTATTTTGTAATACTAAAATTTAATAGAATTCTCCTCCTTATATATGCAAACAAGAAATTGAGGAAACATGGGCCAAAAGTTAATAAGAGGAGGAAGAGGATTAAAGGTCAAACTACAGCATATAAAAGGATTGTTAGCCATGGTGACCAAATGAACATCCTATGAAACCAGTTATTTGATTCTAGTCTTTTTTTTCCCCTGGCATCTAAATTTCTCTGTACTAGTCATAAGCTTTCTCTAATTATTCCAGAGTTATTGGCGTAGAAGCAACAGGTTTCACCTAGAGCCATACATAATCTATCTTGTTCTAAGAATAATAAATCTAAACCTCTGCTATTTTGGAGGACTGTGTCTGCTAGTGAATAGACTTGAAATTCTAGCCTGCTGATGGTGTCTTTTAAGGTCTTGATATCCTTATCTATCTGTATTCCAATTTCACATAATTCATTTTCTCCCTTGATGAGAGCAATAGTACCTACAGCTGCAGAGCCTGCTATTCCGAGTCCTAAAAAAAGAGGTATTAAGACTGGTATGGCCCATTTCTGTAGCCTGTCCTGGTGGAAGAAGTGAAGTCTGCCTTCCAGCCCATTGTAAAGGGACGCCTGGGGGAGTACAGAGACTAAGATACAAATATTAGTCTTACCTGAGTTGAAAAGATCAGATGCAGCACAGTGAATGAGCCTACTATCACATGCTAACCAAGTATAATTTGGAGCCTTATAGTATTTACCCCCTGAGGTAGGTACTTCGATAGTATGATTACAGTTATCGAAGTAAGGTGACTGTGCCAACAGCTTGGAATAGTTTTTTGAAATTAGGCAGGTTCCTTTTTCTTGTATGTCTCCTAAGGTGAGTCGAGGAGTTTCCCATTCACAGCCTTGTGCACTGCTGAGCTCAGTTAGGTTTAGGGGAGTTCCTACCCTGACATAATAAGGGGGTTTTGGATTTAGGCACAACCAGCAATCTTGTCCTATGTCTAGGCAGTCTTATTTAAGACCTTGTGTATTGCGTAAATATAGTTATTAATGCTGTTTCTGGTTCTGGTCAAATTTGTAGCTGGTCAAATGCCTACAGTTTAATAGCTGTTAGGCTACTACCTGGAGAAGCTAGAGCTGGAGTGGGAGTTGCTCTGGGAACAGAAGTTTTCTTAGGTGTAAGACTTTAGGGTAGTCCTGGAACTAGAAGTGGTTTGTTGGGTCCTATAGGGTTAGCTTTCCTGGGAGGGTCCTTAACCTGTATAGTAACATATAATCCTGAATCATACCTGGTTTTATGTAATCTGATACCCCATGTCTGTCCTGTGAGCCAATAGTGTTGTGTCCCAGAGCTACAAGTTTTGATGGTGATTATGATAGGATTGCAAGACCCAAGAGAGCATGTGGAGGGGCTTGGTCCTCTTATTAATCTAATATGATCATCATTCTGTTTTTTATAATTATCTACAGTAGAGATAGTCTCACAACCCCAGTTAGCAAAGAAAAATTGGCCTTGACCCTCATATCCAAGTCCCATATTACCCATGCGGCCAGATATCCCTGGGTAATGTCCTTGAGGACAAATATAGAGTCCTACCCTTAAGAGGCTTTTCTCAGCTGATAATATGCCACAACCAGGTCCTCCCTTATAGCCTAAGTATGCTCCTCCACCGAGGAAAGATCCTGATCCAAGGTGGTGTCCGGCCATTGCAATGGCGAGGGGATCTCTGGCAAGCTGGCACAAGTCTACTCGGATCTCTGGAGTACCATGGCTAATGATGTTCTGGGCAATAATTTCACCAGTCTCAGTTACTATAAGCTCCTATACTCTAGTCTGGTGTATGTTTCTGTATGCCTGGGCTAAAGAGTTAAAAAAAAAAAAGAAACAGAGGGTTAGACTTATGTAAGCTTGAGACTTAGTCTTAAGGGCCCGTCTTCCCGAGCTGTCCACTCTCATGCTGCCTTCACGTGGAAGTAATGAATCCATGATGGGATGCCCTTAACCAGACTCATCTAGAAAGAAGAAAGAAAGAAAGAAAGAAAGAAAGAAAGAAAGAAAGAAAGAAAGAAAGAAAGAAAGAAAGAAAGAAAGAAAGAAAGAAAGAAAGAAAGAAAGAAAGAAAGAAAGAAAGAAAAAGAGTCAAATAAATAAAATCAGAAATGAAAGAGGAGAAATACAAAGAAATACAAAGAATCATAAGAAAATACTACAAGCAATTATATGCCAACAAATTGGACAATCTGGAAGAGATGGACACAGTTCTAGAAACATACAATCCCCAAGACAGAGTCAAGAAGAAACAGAAAATCTGAACTGACCGATTAGCACCAATGAAATAGAATCAGTAATCAAAAACCTCCCAAAAAACAAAAGGCCTAGATTAAATGGCTTCATAGGCAAATTTTACCAAACTTCAAAGAAAAATTAACACTTATTCTTCTCAAACTATTCCAAAAAAAAAACAAGAAAAGGGAAGGTTCCCTAACTCCCTTTATGAGGCCACCAGTACCTTGATTCCAAAACTAGACAAAGATATTACAAAAAAAAGAGAAAACTACAGACTAATATCTCTTATGAACACTCAACAAAATATTAGCAAACTGAATTCGGCAATACATTAAAAATATCATATACCATGATCGAGTTGGATTTATTCCTGAGATGCAAGGTTGGTACAATATCTGCAAAACAATTAATGTGTTACACTGCATTAAAAAATCAAAAGATAAAAACCATATTATTGTATCAATAGGTGCAGAAAAAAGTATTTAACAAAATCCAGCAAATATTTATGATAAAACCTCTCAGCTAAGTAGTAATAACAATAAAGGTCACATGTGACAAATCTACAGCTAACATCATACTCAATGGGGAAAGGAAAAAAGCATTTTCCTTAAGATCAGCAACAAGACAGGATGCCCATTTTCAGCACTCCTCTTCAACATTATATTGAAAGTCTTAGCCAAAACAATAAGACAAGAAAGAGAAATAAAAGACATCCAAATTGGAAAGGAAGAAGTAAAACTTGCATTATTTGCCAATAATATGATACTGTATAGAGAGACCCTAAAGATACCACCAAAAGAACTGTTAGAGTTGATCAATGAATTCAGTAAAGTATCAGGTTACAAAATAAATATTCAGAAATCAGTGGCACATTTATACACCAATGATGAACTTTTGGAAGGTAACATTAAGAAAACAATCCCATTCATAATTGCATTGAAAACTATAAAATACCTGGGAACAAAGACCTGTTCTCAGAAAATTATAAGTCACTGAAAAAAAAATTGAAGAAGATACAAATAAACAGAAGCATATAGCGTGCTCATGGGTAGGAAGAATCAACATCATTAAAATGGCCATACTATCCAAAACAATCTAAAGATTCAATGCAATCCCTATCAAAATATCAATGGCATTTTTCAGAGAGCTAGAACAAATAATTCTAAAATTTATATGGAACCATAAAAGACCCTGAATAGCCACAGCAATCCTGAGAAAGAAGAACAAAGTTGGAGGTATCACACTATCTTTATCAAACTATACTACAAGGCTACAGTAATCAAAATAGCATGGTACTGGCATAAAACAACATTGATCAATGGAACAGAATAGAGAGCCCAGAAATAAATCCGCACCTATACACTTACTTAATATTGTAGAACCAGAGTGACTCCATCTTAGATACAAACCCTCCATTTTGAATTTAAGTGGAATAACAAGAAAAACCACCAACTGACTGAGTCACCCCACCCAACAATTGGCCAATCAGAGATCTATAAGTCCCACCTGCCAAGTTTGAAGCTTAACCAATCCCCTTAAAGGTTAAAATAAACTCACCAAACCTGTAATGCCACTGCTGTACTCACCTGCTTATGGTTTTACCCTTTAAAAACCCTTTGAAACTGTAAGTCGGGGCCAACACTTCCACCGCTGCATCAGTGTATTGGTGTTCGGCCTGGGCTCGAGCCTGCAAATAAACTCCCTCTTGTTCTTACACTGGTGTTGTCTCCTTGGTGCACGTGGAGACTCGAAGTCGGGTATAACAATATACAACAAAGGACCCAAGAATATACAATGGGGTAGACAGTCTCTTCAATTAATAGTGCTGGGAAAATTGGACAGACATGTGTGAAAAAAAAAGAAGCTGGATCACCTTCTTACACTGTATACAAGGATAGACTCAAACAGATTAAAGACTTAGATATAAAACCCAAAACCATAAAACTTCTAGAAGAAATCATAGACAGTAAATTCTCTGATATTGCTATCAGTAATTTATTTTTGGATACATCTCCTCAGGCAAGGGAAACAAAAGAAAAAATATACAAATGGGACTAAAACAAACTAAAAAAGTTTTTGTACAGCAAATGAAACCATCAATAAAACAAAAAGACAACCAACTGATTGGGAGAAAATATTTGCTTATGATCCATCTAATAAAAGGTTAATATCCAAAATGTATAAAGAACTCATATAACTCAACAACAACAACAACAACAAAAATGGGCAGAAGACCTGAACAGATATTTCTCCAAAGAGGAAAAGCAAATGGACAATAGACATATGAAAAGGTGCTCAAAGTCACTAATCATCAGAGAAATGCAAATTAAAACCATAATGAGATATCACCTCACATCTGTCAGAATGGCTATCATCAATAAATCAAATAACAAGTGTTAGTGAAGATGTGGAGAAAAGGGAATCTCATACACTGTTGGTAGTATTGAAAATTGATACAGCCACTATGGAAAACATTCTGGAGGTTTCTCAAAAAATTAAAAATGGATATGCTTTTTGACCCAGCAATTGCACTTCTAGGTATTTATCCAAAGAGTACTAAAACATTCATTCGTAAAGATCTATGCACCCCTATGTTCATGGCAGCACAATTTAAAATAGCCAAAATATGGGAGCAACTTTAATGCCCATCAACAGACAACTGGATAAAGAAATTGTGGTTCATCTATACAATGGGATATTATTTAGCCATTAAAAAAATGAAATCCTACCATTTGCAATGACACAGATGGCCTAAAGGTTATTATGCTGAGTGAAATAAGTCAGACAGAGAAAGATAAATACCATATGATTTCACTTATATGTGTAATCTAAGGAACAAAAAGAACAAACTAATCAAAAACAGACTCACAAACACAGAGCACAATCTGGGAATGGACAGAGGGGAGGGGCTTAGGGGGCTGGGAGAATGGCGTTAAGAGTCAAAGTAGTACAAATCAGTAGTAGATAGGTGGCCACAGGGATGAGGAGCATGGCATAGAGAATGCAGTTTGCAGTAATGTAATAGCTAGATGGAGAGCCAGAGGAGAGAAAGAGCAATTAGGGGTATCATTTTATAAACTATATAAATACCTAACTAATGTATTGTATTGTTGAAACTAATAAAATAAAATAAAAGAATAAACTGAATGAGATCAAGTTAAAACAGGGTATCCATTCTGAAGGCTACTGCACTATTCTGCCCTAGACATGTTGATGGCTTGCTCAAATAGTGGAAATAGCAAAAATGGTTGGATTATGAGTATATTTTGAAGGTAAAACTATTAGCATTTGCTGACAGATTAGAAGGGAAACGTTCCCTTTTTCTGTATTATTTTTCTTCATAACATTTGTCACTTTCTGACATTTAATTTTCAATGTTTTTATTGTCCCTCCTGCATAAATGAGAGATCCATGAAGGTATGGAATTTTTTTGTCCATTTCATTCACTGCTATATACTCCAATGCCTGGTACATAATAGGCACTCAATAAATAGTTGTTAACTAAATTGATTCATCTAAAGAATTTTAATAATTCAGTTATTACTCTTGTCACGTTCTCTTCCTTTTGCAGACATTTTTATGTTTGATCTCATTATTCTACATGAGTCACTTACCACAATATATCCATTTTAAATTGATCTCCACTGTTTAGAAAAGTGCTGCCTAAATTACTTCTACAACTTGGTAGCCCTGTTATGATGACTGGTACAAACAAATAGCTATTGATATGCTAGACATGGACTTAGGTCACTGCTGAGTTCTAATTGACTTGATTTAATTAACGGGATGTCAGTGAAGCATATCCGCAAGGGCAGATGGTGTAGCAACTACTCTTGTGTTGAGGTAATGTGCCTGTTTTCTATTTTGAGTGTATGATCTATTGATAAAGCTACTTTGATGGAGTCATTTTGATGCTAAGATAATGTGATGAGACCAACCCCACTTTGAAGCAGAGGCACTACCTATAAACAAACGATCAAATTCCCACCTTTCATTTTCTACCAACTAATGGGTTTCATTTCATCTCTGAAATTCAAAAGACTAAGGTTGAACATGAGGTGGAGCCAAGAATGAACAGAGGGACGGGATGAAGTTAAGTTCCACCTCTAAAGATTCATATGTTTTCCACATGTGTATATCTTAGAAAGAGTCATCAATAATTCTAAATAGAATTTCTGTCATTCCTTGAATATTGACTTATATCTTGAATGATCTACATACTGAATAATCATTTGCTTTCATTTAAATGTCCTGTTGTTTGTTCTATTTTACATGTGAGAACACATTGGAACCCTTTGCTTTTCTGCAATGCTTTCTTCTTGCTAGGCCAACCTCATTTGATTAGGTTTCTATCAGGACACCAACACTCCCTCCCACCCCCCAGATGAGGGATGGGAGGAAAAGGCAGAGCATATTTTCTATTCTCAGTTTCAGGCTTATAGGAAATCCTCAGTTGCATTTCTAATGGTTTTCTTAAGGCTCTCAGTTATACCTGGAACTGTGTAAAGGCTCCTTTGTTAAAGACTTAAAAACAGGCATTTAACTACCAGGGGTAAAGAGAAGGGTACTAACTGTTTCTCTAACCAGGCTTAGTCTATATGTAGCTGCCTTCCAAGGCACAGCTGGCCACAATTAGGCACAGCGACAGGTAATGTTTAAGCAATTATTTACTGAAGGAGTAATAATTACGAACAGGCATACTGGGATGCCTGTTTATTGATGGGTGGTGTGTTGGGAGGTTGGAAGCAAAGGAAGAGAGTCAGGGATTCAGTCACTGTGGACACTGGTCAAGATATCTTGCTCCCTCATTTCACACAAGGGGCCATTCCTTTCTTTTGATGTGGGATGTGGGAAAGTGGAGGGCCATGTAGAACAGGAAGAAGGAAGACTCGATTTTTCCCCAGCCCTTGCCAGGACACCACCTGCTTGAACCAACCCACCCTCTTTTGCTTCACTTCTTGCTTCCATCTCCCTTTATCCCTGTCCCTTCTAGTATTTTCTCCCTCCTCCTCCCCAATTTGTTCTCCTCTCTCAAGTTCCAAGTTTTTAACCACCCCCTGCTGGAATAAGTAGGTCTCCGTCAACCCTTTTTAGCAGTTTCCAGCCTGGATAACACAATGAAAACAGTTTTTCTTCTCTGCGCCTGGTATTGCTCAAAAAAGTGAGAAGTGGACTCTCCTCAGTGTCCCAGTTGCTGTAGCCTATCCTCCTCTTTTCTCCTCTCCACTCTCATAAAAAGTATGAAATGATCATAGGTGGTGGGGAATTCTCCCTTCAATATGCAAAAGCAACACAACTAATCCCTAGTAAGTTTGCTTTTCTTCCAAAGCTCTCTATTCTATCACAGAAATTCATATCTCCCCAAGTAATTTGTCTTTATTTTTGCACAGATACCTTTCCCACACCTGCCCTATCTCATAACCGTTTCTCACCTTCATTTTAGAATACGTAAAATCTCTTTTTATATAATAAGTCTCACATATAAGATATGTTATATTTGACATCACAAAAACTCATTTACAGTGATGTTTTGTGTGTGCACGTGAACAAAACTGGTACTTGTATTAGGAGTCTGGGCACAACTTAGCTGGATTTTCTCTACAAAGTTACAATCAAGGTGTTAGCTGGGCTATGTTCCTTTCTGAAGTTCAGAGTCCTCAGCCAAGCTCACTCAACTAGGTTGTTGGCAGAATGTAGTTTCTTGCAGTTGTGGAACTATGTTTTCCCTGACAGGTGACCCTCTCCAAAAAGGAGGTCACACCATAAGAGCTTGCTACCTCAAGTCCAGCAGGCGAGTGTCTAACCTCAGAGATTGCTCAGTCCTCTTTGAAGGTCTTTTATCTGATTAAGTCTGGCCCATACAGAATAACCTCTTGTTGCCACATAATATAACAATCATGAGAGTGAGATTTCATCACCTCTGACATATTCCATTGGTTAGAAGCAAGTCACAGGTAACACACACACTAAAAGGAGGTTTTACACAAAGGCATGGATGGCAGGAAGTTGAAAACCTTTTGGGTGTCACCTTAGGCTCTTTCCACCACATCACTTAAGATTTGTTTGAATTAACTATATGTGTTATTGTGAGCATAAATGTAATCTGTTATTATCAAAAATCCAACAATTGCAACAATAAATAAAATAGACACTCAGAGTTTCTAGTAATTGGTTAGAGGGCAGAAATAGAGCACAGAGATTTTGAATTCTGACAGGCTTATGAACATGTTCTATATTCTATTTTACATTGTATATTGTTCTAGATTTAAAAAGCTAACAATGACCAGTTCAAATGGATTTAGTAGAGGAAATGTCCCCAATTCAATATGTCACTCTTTTAAAAATTACTGGAAAACATACACAGACCAGGCTTGGAAGAATTAAGGACTCATTTACATGTACCCAGGAGGTATGCTTATTATGGGCTACATCTGTGGTTAGAGGGGTGTGTTTATATGATCTCCTTAATGTCCCAATAGAGTGAAGCCTTTGAGAATGCTCTCGTCGGCTGTTGGTTCACGCTGCTTTAGGGCTACTTCTGAAGGATGCCTGGACATAAGAGCCAGCAAAGCGTATCCACAGAACCAGGGTGTTAGAATCAATGCAAAACCCTAGGAGATTATGAGTATTTGTAGGCACTAATTTTTTCCCCAGAAATATAGGGTTCACTGCAGTCAGCCCTTCGAGTATGAACATGATGCTAATACTGCTGTCCCAACACTGCCCTATAGATTTTGATGTGGAGAAATTATGGTTATATCATTTATTCTAATTAATCTCACCACTATTGTGTCCAAAGCTCTGTCTAGTCAGGATGAATGCCTCCTGTCTTCATATTTCCTTATAATTTTGTATGTAATAATGCAATCAGTCATCACTATACTTCATTCATACCAAGCTGATAAAATGTGTCATGAATCAATATACATTCCTCAAAGCATGTTAGACTATCAGTCTTAAGAGAACACCCAGGCCTTTCTTTCTTTCTTCTTTCTTTCCTTCTTTCTTTCTTTCCTTCCTTCCTTTCTTCTTACCTTCCTTCCTTCCTTCCTTCCTTCCTTCCTTCCTTCCTTCCTTCCTTCCTTCTTTCTCTTTTTCTTTCTTTCTTTCTTTCTTTCTTTCTTTCTTTCTTTCTTTCTTTCTTTCTTTCTTTCTTTCTTTCACTCTTTCTTTCTTTCACTCTTTCTTTCTCTCTCTCTCTTTCTTTCTCTCTTTCTTTTTCTTCTGTAACTATTCCAAAGAATTTAAATTGCATCTATCAGGGAAGACCAGGAACAGCATTTTTACATAATACTTTTATCAAAGTAGCATTGACTGAAAAAATTACACTGCAGGCCTACTTAAAATACCTCAGGGCACAAAAATACAAAGATAAAACAATAACAACAACAATAATAATAATAAGCCCTGAAACATATATCTATGAGAGGTCAAAACAATTCCTTGTACTATCATCATATAAGTTTGGAATTTACTTAACCCCAGCTAAATGCTTATAGTTAATCTAAGAAGATTAAATTACACTGTAGATGTTATACATTAGCTAAGAATGAAATGGCAATAATTCCACCATATGGTAAAGTGAACTTTATAAGACTCTTTACAGTTAATTCAACAAATATTTATGGAGCATCTACTAATGCCAACCACTATTTTATATCCTGGGATACAAAGGTAAACCAGGAAGACAAAGCACCTGATATCACAGCTATATATTGGGATTGTAGAAGGTAGAAATAAATACATACATACATACATACATACATACATACATACATACATACATAAGATAATTGCAGGTTATGGCAACTGTTAAGAGAAAAACAGTAGAGATACGGGAATAGAGTACAATTGGGGGAGTTTTGGAGGAGAAGTGAGGGGTAAAATGGTCAGAAACAGCTTCTCGGAAGAGATGTTTTAACAGAGACCTGAATTGGTGTGGAGAGAATTAAACAAAGATCTGGAAGAAGAGTGTCCTAAGCTTTGATAAAAGCATGTTTTAAGACCACAAAGCTGGAAGAAAGGTCAATAATGAGCAAGGAGAAGAGTCATAAGCAGTTAGTTTGAAGAGAGAGGCAGAAAACAAGATAATGCAGAGCCTTATGGACTCACAGTAAGGAGTATGGAGTTTAAATGTAATGAGAAGCAATGAAAGTTTGAGTTATATCTGAAAAGTTTAAACATAGTGCTTGCTGACTATGTACTTGGACTAAAGAGTTGTTTTAAATAAATGTTTTTAGTGAAGTATAATATCCAAACAGAAAAGTACACAAAACACAAGTATGCGACTGAGGCCCAGAGGGATTTTATAACATCATCACAGATGCTTAGAGATAGCAGAGCCAGGATTGTAATTAGGACAGACTATCTAATTGATTTATTTTAAAAATTCACTCTGTTTTTAATGGTGGAGAAAAAAATGTAGGCAGGCAGGAATAATCTAGGCCAGTGATGACGGAGGCTTAAATTCAGGGATGACAGTGGTGAGAATAGTTGGTGTCTTACTCCATTCAGTTGCTATAAAAAAGTACCAGTGCTTTTGCTTCTACAAAATGAAGCTTATAATAGCAGAGAGATTATCTACAAAATAGAAAACCAGAATTATGGGCCCCATAGACCAAGAAGATATTTTCTTAATCTTTTAAAATATTAGAGAATACTTAACCCCAGAAGATTAGAGAAAATCTGAGGTCTACAGTGGAGAGAAAAAAACTGTTTTACCCACATATTCTCCTCAGATGTTTGAAAAGGACACACAGCAATCTTACTTCATGGTTACTTATTTACTATCCTATATCTGTATTGCTAGCTCAGTAGTATCTACTACAGGCAGGCCCTGAGCTAGCTGTCTGGGGAACAAAGGCAAATAGAAATTTTAAACTATAATTATATAAATGTATATATGTTAATATATACATTAATATATATTAAATAATTAAAAATTGAGATAAATGCTACAAAGGCAACATATGAGATATTGAAATGGAGAATGGTAAGGGAACCTACTTAAGTAGAGAGGCCAGGAAAGGCCTTTCTGAGAACAGGACATTTTAACTGTGATCTAAAGGACAGAGAAAAGAGTATTCCAGGCAGAGGGGTAAACATATGCAAACGTCCTTGGAGAGCAGTTTAAAAAGACCAGTGTGGATGGGGCTATATGAATAAGGTTAGAACAGCAATCAGGGCTTGAAGGTCAGAGTAAAAGATGGGACTTTATTGTATATACAATAGGAAGCCCTTAGAGGATTTTAAGCAGAAAGATGGCATCATCATGCTCGCTCAGGCAGTAAGTTAACAATTACAATTGAATATCTACCATGTGACAGGCACGATTAGGTGCTGACACATGCATATCTTAGAATTTAGGGAGAGATAACCTCCTCTTTGTCACTATTGTGTGCTCCAGAATTCATCCTCCCCCTAGATTATATAGGAAGTAATATTTTTAAAATACAGATGTAAATCTATCAAATTTACTTTGACTTCTAAATGCTTAAGAAAATAACCCAGTCTGATTCATCGCCATAGTAGCTGCTGAACTCAGGCTTGCTGACTCAGTATACAAATTAATAAATGATAAGGCCAACTGCAGCTCTAAAAAATAGACTACAAATGATTCCACCATAAAGTGGTAAGAGTTCCTAGAGTAAATATTTTCCAACAGTCATTTATAAATAATTCAGATTTCTGTTTGAAACACCTGTCATTGTTCCTGGGGAAACTAAACTGAATCTATACCTGCCTAAGACTCCACTTCCTGTTTCATAAGCCACAATAGACATGGATACATTCTCTCTTGTTGGACCACTTTCTTGTCTACAAACAAACATTCCAGGAACTATACACAATAATTAAGGAAGGAGGAGCTGAAGAGAAGAAATTGGATGGGGGGGTTTCCCTCTTCCAGAGGTTAAGGCATTTTGAGTGCGTTGTAAAGTCTCTAGACTAGGAAGTCCAAGGCCTTGGTTAGGTTCTCCTTATTCAAGTTTCAGGGAAATCGTTTTTAAATGCCCTGAGACTCGGATTTCTCATCTTAGGGAAAGAAATGGCAACAAATTAATAAAGATGACCGCTGCAAGTAATGTTAAGCGTGATGATAAAAGATAAAATAGAGCACTACGGCAGAGACTGGGAAAGGTGGCATTCTGAGTCAGCCAGATAGTTTAGAGGAGGACTAAGCTGGAGATGCTGGTCACTCTGCACTACAGGGAATATCAAGATTCCATACGCAAGTTGTGAATATTAAATGTGGAGAAATAGTAAGCATTTCATAAAAGTGTGCTTACTCATTCATTCCTTTATGTATAGAAACAGTTGTCTTAGAGTTAGAGAATTGGGATTCAGAAGGCAGGGCCGAGGACCTCACCACCATGAAAGGCAAATCAGGAAATAATGACAAACAAAGTGAAAATTGAGACTTACTCTGCATCTGTCTATATTTACAAAAGGGAGCCCAAACCCAGGCCAGTGTGCTGTCAGTCCGAGGCTTCAGTCCTTGAGGGGTGTGCTTTTTTGTTTCTGAACCCCTGCTGGTCCAGCACAGATGCTGACCTAAGAATAGGAGTTAAATAAGTGAGAGAATAAACAAATTAATTTATTTCTAAGTTTAAGCCTGACTAAAAATCAAGGCAACAGGCCCAAAATGGTGGTACTTACGCTAAGTCCCACATCACTAAACCAAGACTTAATTACAGTTTTTACTTTCCCAGAAATAGACTCTTAAACCCATTAGGAATCGCCTGATCAGCACTAGTTAGGTAATCCACCTGACAAACCCCTGCTACCTTCTAAAAGCAAGAGATCTTGCAGTAACCAACCAGATTTTTTTTTCTGGTATAACTTCCTTGTTCCTGTTCACTTCTGCTTATAAAAGTCTTTCATTTTGTACAGATTCCCAGAGCACCTTTCTATCTGCTAGATTGGATGTTGCCAATTCAAATCAATTTTTACCCAAATAAACTCTTAGAATTTTTAATATGCCTGTTTTATCTTTTAATAGTTCTGGATTCAGAAGGCAAAGAGAAGGTGACCCCAATTGCCTCCAGGATCAACGAACAGCCAGATGTAGATACTGCTGAGCTCCCTGAGCTCGCTTCTTTCTTGAGGCCTCAGGAGGTGGTGGGTAAATCACTCTCAGATCCTAGTTTAGCCATTTTGCACCATGAGCTTTCAGACTTCACTTGACCATTTATTTATCTGGACTGGGTCCCAAAACCAGCCAGAGTCTGACCAGATCTGACCTGGAAACTAGGTAAGCCAAGCTGAAAACTGACCGATCCAGGGATGGACTGGTTCTGACTGAGAAACCAGGCTGGGTCCAGAGACAGACTGGTTCTGACTAAGAAACCAGACCAGCCTGGGTCTGACCTGAAAACTGGACCATGTTTGGGGTCAGACCAGATCCAACTCAAGCTAGACTGAGTCCAGTGTGAGGCCTCTGGTGAGGAAAATTTTGTTTTAAGGTTTTGTTTTGGGGAGGTAGTATCTTTTGCATGTTTTTTGAGGACGCTTTTTGCATCCAAGGGGTTGTTTAATACTGCCAGGAGTATTTACTAGGGGTTTTGTTGTTGTTTTTCCTGGCTGGAACTCGACAATCTATTAAAATTGATTTTGGCTCAAATAAACTCTTTAAAGTTTTAATATGCCTCAGTTTATCTTTTAACAGCCTGCACTGTTAAATCCAAGCAGTTACATGGAAGCAGCATAATCTGCTTCAGAGAAGTGGCTCCAGAGCCAGAAGAAGTTTGAGCTTTGTTTCTAGTATTGCATTTAAAAGAAAAAAGTTGTCAAATCATCATTCACTGAAAAACATGTTGTCCATTCACCTATATTTTTTTAAAAATTCATAAACAATAAATTACAGAGACCAAATCTAAACTTCGAACTGGCCCTTGGAACATTATGAAATGGAAAATGCAGCCATTTAAAAATAAAACGAACCTCACCAAGCCTAGGGGATAGCTTAAAGGGATCTAAAGCCGTCATTAGCATATCTAGCCACCAGATGTCACCATTGGTTTAAGCATATATGCTTTTGGCTAATTCATAACAATTTTAGGTCTCAAAGACATTAGATGGCGTCTCAGCTGGACAGTTGATGAAACTAAGGTTACAGTTCCTATTTACAGAAATATTAGGACTTAGGCAGGAATCTTCATACTCCATTTCTAGTGTTTTCTCTGTTTAATATACTTTCACTTAAGAAAGAAAACAGCTCAATGAAGTCCTTTAGTAAACTACAACTAGGAAGAATTATATCAAAACAGTTATCAGTATCACAGGGCTCAGATCCCAGTAATAGTGTTTTGTCATCTTTTCTCTTTAAAATGCTGCATTCTTGGTTATTGTCAGTTGAAACAGATCTTCACAAAGGGAAAAGAAGTAGTGAAAAACTTGCCAAAGTCCAATTATAACATATTCTTTTTAGGCAGATAATATTTAAACATTAGTCCCTAAAAGGCAGTTCCTATCTGAAATTTACAAATGACTTTTCACTGTATGGGTGTACCCAATATTACTTCATTTCTTGGTTTCTTTTATATATATATATAAATATAAAGATTAAAGGATAATATCTTTCGTTGTTAGTCATTTGACCTCTCTCTATACAATAGCAAGTAGTCTTCATTTACACAAATCCATTTCCTCTCCAACAAGACTCCCACATCCTCATGTAGAAGTAAAACTTTCCAGTAAATCAGTCACAGAGAAGTGATAGCTCCAGGCACGGGCCCCTAGGAGGGTGCTGACAACCACTGGGATGCAGATGGAGAAACTGCCTGCTACCCCTATTTGATCTAGGAGTTCCCTGAGGACATTTGCCTTTGTATGGGACATTTGCCTTTGTGTGGGATGTTTGCAGCAACTGCTTTCTATAATCTGCTGCTTCCTGTAATCTGCTTGCTTGCTTGTTCAAAAGCCCACCAGGATATGGTCTTAAACTTTATAAACTGCCTCCTCTGGAAGTTTGGAGCTGATCTCCTCTAATCCTGCGTGGTAGAGAGTCAGTCGCTGGCTGGCTAATAAAGGCTCATAATTCTCTCTGATTCGGCTCTGTGGGTCCCTGTTCTCACCTGCTCCATAACACTCACTTCATTTAAATATTTCAACAAGCAATACTTTTACATTCTTATCTTCCCCTTCCCATTCTCACAGTTTCTACTTCTTTCTTGGGGAGAAAATATCTAATAGATTTCTGCTCCCTAAAGATATTGCAAAGTTGTCTTAGAAGTTCCTCACTACATAGAAACCATCAGCATTATTTTTCCCACTACGAATGGAAATCTCAAACCAAGAAACCATATATGACTAGAGCAAGGACCAAATAGGAAAGCAAAGAAGTGTGTGCAACAGAGATTTAAAGAAAATGCCAAGAAGACATTTTTTCCTGGCTTGTTCTTATTAAATCATGTGATTTTTGCATTGTGTTTTTTATAGCTCCATGATTTTGCTTTTCTATTTCAAAAACAGAATTATGCTCACTATTCAAACAAAATGACAAGGAATTGTGTGAGCCGAAATGAACAAAATGCACAGTTGATTTATTTAAGTCCTAAGAATAATAGTCGATGAGTTTGAATAAAATTTTCTACTTAAAACAGGACATTAAAGATCATTTAAATATATTCAGTGCAGTCAGTCATTCCAGTTTTGTGCACGTTAAGTAGCTTTTTATCTCTAAGGTGCCATCAACAGAACTCTCAGACATTCAAAATACCAGCATTATGTCATTAACACATTTCTGGTCAATGAGTTGAGTAATGTAGAACTTAAGAAAATATGTGTTGCCATTCTCTTTCAAATGAGCTGTGTATTACATCCATTAACATAACTATATTGATCTAATTTAGTTATTTTCAGAAGAGTGCAGTTTGGAATAACAAAATTGACAAATGGAAGCCAAATGAAAATACGGAGCTTACACAAAAGTTCATAAATTATAAAAGCTCAATAAGGAATATCCTAGGTAATTGCTGTAATGTAGAAATGTTAAATAGTATGCATTTACTTTTTTTAAGAAAGAAAATCTTGCATTTTTAAACCATTTTTATTTCTGTTCCACTAAATCTTATAATATTAGGTAATTTGATCTCCTTTTCAGAGATAGTTTGAATTCACCTAATTATCTAAGTTATTTATCACATGAACTATGGACTGGTCAAATCAGTTACTTAGATCCTACCCCTCCCCTGCCCCACTCTGATTTAATTGACATGGGCTGCAGCCTGAGTCGAGGTTTAAAACTTTCCCAGGTGATTCCAATGTGCCGACGAGGTTAAGAATCACTGCACCAGCTCTTACATCTTACGTAAATGGAGAGGTGACACATGACTACTTTGTTATGTTTGGTGTTACCTATAAAGGGATTTAGTTCCAAGTTAGGTTTAAAATATTCTTGAGAAAATCTGTTGTTACTGCAAAAGGTGATTGCAAACTAAATATTTTTATAGCCAAGGAAAGAAAAATATATAATAGGTAGATGCACCTTCAATTGTTTCTGCATTAATCAATGGATCTATTATAAAATCCGCAAAAGTGAATTCTTTGGAACTTCTAACGAATGTTGTTGGTTTTACTAAAAAAAAAAGTCAAACCAAAAAAAATCCAATATCAAATAATTTGGGGTTAAATATTTTTCTATGGGATTTCTTAGAATCTATAACATGGTAATAGGTTGCAGATCTCTCTGAGGGACAGAATTCCCTGTGTGCCATGCAGGTAATGCTTGAAGGAATCATGGGCCTAATTTTTCACGGAACACACTTTAGAAAATGCAGTCCAATAATAACTAATAACAATAATAACTAAGACATAGAACAACAATAACAAAAAATTTTATTCAAAGATTTTACTCTGCATGTCTATCATACCACTTGTCTTTTAATAATCTCTTTTCGATCTATCATTATACCACTTTCAAATATTCACAAGTTTTCTACTAGAGGCTCAGAATAGTGGTTAAGATTACAAACTACAAAGCAAGACTTCTTGGGTTCACATCCAGAATTTTTTACTTAATCTTTCTGTGCTTGTTTCTTCAGCTTTAAAATGGGGAAATTTATCACACCTACCTCCATGGTATGTTGTTCTTGCTAAACTTAGGCCATTGACACTCTGTTACAATGATAATAACAAAGGTGACATTTGAAAGTGAGGTCTCAAACTTTCATGTAAAAAATTTAGGGCAAAACAAGTCCTTTCAATATTTCTTGTAATGCAGCTCTTGTGGTGGTCAAGTTCCTCAGCTTTAGTTTATCTAAGAAAGCCTTGATTCCTCCTTCATATCTAAAGAATAACTTTGCTGGATATACTGTACTTGGCTGGTATTTTCTCTCTTTTAATATCTCTAATATATTATTCCACTCTTGGTCTGTAGGATTTCTGAGACATCTAATGATAATCTGATGGGGTTTCCTCTGTAAGTTACTATCTTTTTCCCTTGGCTGCCTTGAGAATTCTTTCTTTATCATTAACTTTTGAAAGCTTTAATATAAATGTGTCTGAAATAAGTCACAAGATGTACTGTACAACATAGGGAATACTGCACATAATATTGTAATAACTTTATATGGCAACAGATGGTTTTTATACATATCATGGCAATCACTTTATTAAGTATATAAATGTTGAATAACTGTGTTGTATGTCTAAAATTAATATGATATTGTATGTTAACTATACTTTAACAATAAAAAAGAATTCATTTATTGCAAAAAGAAAGTTGAAAATAAATTTCTGAAAATTTGTCCCATGACTTCTGAACCCTCTGACCCAGTTGAGTCTATAATAGAATTGAGAAAGGAAGAAGAAATACTTGTGAAGAGAACACTCTAAAAAGAGCTGTTGCCTTGTTTAATAGTCTCCACCACCCCCACTTTATTGAGAGGGACTCAGATGGGTCCACTTGGCTATCCTGAGTGGTATACATTTCTGAATTTGGAGGACCTTAGGCCTGCCATCTTCTTTCTGCTCAGAAAATTTAGAGAACTGGGAATGGTTGAATAGCTGCTATGGGGGCAGACACATCTGCATTCACTGAGTTTTTCATGGTACAGGACACTAAACTGTTTCTTGTGGACCAGAGGTAGGCAGCAGATGAGAGAGGATTCTCTTGGGTCTGGCCCAGTGGGGGTCCTGAAGAGGAGCAGCAAGAAACTGGCAGTGAGGCCACTTTCCTAAGATTCAGAGCAGGAGGGGAAGAGGCCACCTGACATCCAAATGACTCTGCCAGCCAACAACAAGAAAATTGCAGGAGGGTGGTCTCTAATACCTGGAATCACAAAGACATTATAAAAATTCCCCATGAGAAAACGATCAGCTTTAACCCAAAAGGCCCAAGATAGGTAAATAGAGAAATGCCAATGAGCGTTTGTGTTCAGAGCAGACTTTCAGGGACCAAGAAAGGTTTGCCTGTTAAATCAAGGTCAGGGCTTAATTAAAATCCTGGGTCCGAAAATCTAATTACTGAATTGAGCCTGTTTTGTGACCTTAACTGACAGTAGAATGATCTATTACTTAAGCATACACAGAGAAGTCATGTGGCCTGAGGAAATTTTTATCCAGGGGTACCCAATGATTACTGAATCAATTTTGAAGGGGGCAGAAAAGATGAAAATAAAGATGAATACATTATATGTATATTGTTAACCTTTAACAAATAGCAGCCAGATATTTCTCAGGACCCAGATATTTCTGGGTTTATTTGGGAAAAACGAAGAATTACAATTCAGGACATGCAATCTAACGGGGAACCACATGTAAGTTCAGAGGAACAAAAGAAAAGACCACTCTTTTATAGACTTGGAAGGAGCTGTTGTAAATGAAGTGTCCATTGGAGGAACCTGAAAGTTCAAAGTGTAATGACTTTTCATTGGCTGCATTATGGCCG
This sequence comes from Macroglossus sobrinus, assembly GCA_004027375.1. Lineage (NCBI taxonomy): Eukaryota > Metazoa > Chordata > Mammalia > Chiroptera > Pteropodidae > Macroglossus > Macroglossus sobrinus. The sequence continues at coordinate 34,569 of PVKZ01000761.1, forward strand.
TCTCCCATTGGCTGAGCTGTTAGTGTGCAAAGAGAAATCTTTCTTCCTCCTGCTGAAGTCATAAAGTAGGGTAATTTCCTGTCAGAGATGCAATGTGTGTCTCTTCTTGTTGGGGTAGTCATGTGCATTGAGTGACACGTATGTGAAAGTTCTCTCTCCTAGCCTCCCAATTCCATTTTAAATTAGGTTTCTGTTTATTAATTTTAATATATATTAGGCAAGATGTTTCATATATTCCTGTGAATTGAAGAATGATAATACTCTCAAGTTTACATCTATTCTACTCAAAGTGTGGCCCATGGATCAGCATCATTAACATTATCTAGGAGCTTTTTAGAAAGGCAGAATCTCAAGCCTTACCTCAGACATGCTGAATCAGAACCTGCAGTTTAACAGGATCCCCAGGGGATTTATATGCATATTAAACTTAGAGAAGTTTTGCCTTATACCCCTCAGCTGTCCATAAGAAAGTCTTTAGAGATTTTAATACCTACTAATTGAGACATAACCAGTCTATTGAAGTCCATCATAAAGGACTCATAATAGCAACAAATATGTTACAGCACTTTGGCATTTTCAAAGCTCATTTTATCTCTGTTGTACTCACAGTTAACTAGTTAACTTTTAATCTAGTTTAGGTGTTTCACCTGTTACCTCATGCACTTAGTGCACAGGCAACTGGTTAGACAAGTGACATGAAAACCCGTCTCTAATACTTGGTGTTCCTAGGCCACCTTCCAATACCAAAAGAAGATTAAATAGTTCAGTACCTGTTATTGGGTAATATATGTACATTAGCTTATCTTTGCAATATGGCCGCAGAGCTTCTAGATTCTGCACATAATAAATGAGAGACAGCCTTCCAGATTACCACAGCCTCAGGAAAACTTGCTTGGGTGGCCTTATCAGTAGAAATGGATCCTCTGTATGTTTACTTTCCATTATATCAGCCTCTCACTAACTGAGAAGTCCCTGGCTGCAAATCAAGAGGCAAATTACCATGTGAGCTTCAGTGAGTGAATTCAAGGATAAAACCTGCAGACATATTTCACTTTGGAAAGCCAAGTAAAATGAAGTATGATACCAGAGAGTCACCCTAGATCCATGCCAGGTGTGAGCAGCATGGGCTTGAAGAGAACCAAATCAATATTTATTGAAAGAATAAATAAATCATAAACAAATTAAGTGAATTGCTCTGGAATTTATATATTTTAGACTAATTTGCATTCCTATAACTCTTTAGTTCCTTGATAAATGAAAAAAATATTCTTTCATTTCTTCTCACACTTAAACTCACCTAATAGCTGTGGAGATTTCATTGTATTTCAGCAGAATATTGAAATTCAGACAAAGCCGTCATCATAAGATCACTAACTATAGTGTTGTAAGTTTAAATCTGGATTCTGCCACTTCTAGGCTGTGTAATCTTGGGTAGTTACCTAAATTTTGGAGCTCTTTGTAAAACAAGATTAGTAATGCTTCATCTCTAAGGTTATTATGAGATTTATAGATGATAACATCTGTGGAAGTTTGTAGCATAGTGAGCATATACAGTAAGTCCTCAAACAAATCACTGTAAATTTTTTATTATCTCATCCCCACCCTAGATACATTGTTCTAGATTTTCTTAAACTTTATCCCTGTCCTTACTAGATCCAACGTCTAAGGTTAATTTAAAATGTCTATTTCTATAAATTATTCTTAAGAACAGAGCACAGAATTAGTTTATTTTTCTACTTTCAAGTTCATTTGCTCATTTGTTCATACATTCATTCTAATAAACATTTTGAGCATTTAGTAAGCAACCTATTTAATTCCAATATATCCAACTAGAAATAAGCCTCATCTTAAAAAATTCTATAATGGGTGCTACAATCAAAATACTTGCTGCTTGCTCTGCTCTCCACCTGCATAGATTGTCCATTCATAATGCCAGTGGAAATGGATCAATACCAAATATTCCAGGCTAGACATATACAAATTTTCATATATGAGTCTCTTCATAATAAAACGTATTTGAATAGGAAATGACATACATATATTGAGTCATATGTATGTCTAATATTTTCTTAATTTTTCTTTCCTAAAAAAAAAAAAGCTCAAATGTTAGACTATCTGATTAAAAAAAAGGATACCTATGTCAATGTTTTTAAACTCTATTTGGTGAGACATGGTTTTTTCTAATGACAGTCTGAATTTTCCAGGATGCTGAGCTGTGTCATGATTCTGCCTGAGCAAGTCCATTAAGCATCGCATTGGAAACCACACATAATGAGTTGCTTGTATTAGGTACTTTTATGTTCACAAGCACTTCAGATTCTACCAAACCAAAGCCAAATGGCTCAAACTAAGAAAACTAATACCAATTGTCTGTGCGGAGCTGGAACACTATTTTTAGTTTTGGATTAGAAACAAAAATGATTTAGCTTCAGTTATAAGTGACTTTATAGACTTATCTTCTTGGCGAGGCAAAAAACTAACTTAAGGGGAAGAAAAGATCTAACCTATAAATTTTGTAGATGTTTTCAACAATAAAAGTAGGAAATACAAATGAAAAATAATCTCAGAAAGAAGGTACACTTTCAAAAATAAAATATTAAGTCCTGGGAACATTTGTGACCACAAAAATGCAGAAACCTAGTTTAGACAACAGTGGTACAATGTGAGAAGATGAATTTTCTATTAGAAGAGTGATTGGCAAGAGATCCAAACAAGCAGAAAGGTGATGAAACCCTTAGGTGGCATGTAGGAGCAGAGGCTGGGTCTTCTTTTGGATTGTGCCACTTCTCTGGTTGTAGGAAATAAATATGCTGAAACAATATCAAATATTTAAACAAAGCTCAGAATTGTATATCATCCTACTGAGCTGGCAACAGGGTTTCAAAGTGTTTTCATAAACCTTAAATCTAACATAAATAAGTCTATGTCCTTGCTCATGATTCAGGTGAATTATCTTGTGTCCCCAGCATTCTGCCTGGGCCAGAGCAGGTGTTCTGTAGATATTTATTTAATGATGGAGACAGAACTGAACTAAAATTTTATTTACACATTTCTGTATCTCAGGATTTTGGAATTAATTGTGAGCTGCTTTTAGTGTGTGTATTACTCTACTAGAAATTAAACTAATAAAATAGACTTATAACAAAAAGACCAAATAAAAGTTAATGATACTTTTCACATGATGAAAACAGAAGATCCAACATATATGACTAAAATGATTTTTAAACATTTAAATTTTAATTCTATTCGAAATAGTGAATGAAAGTTAACTGTGAGGCCTACATGCCACTCATCTCTCCCTTCCTTCAGTATTTTCTACTCAGAGAGTAAATATACCAGTGCTGATGGGAAATAAAATACAGCTTGATTAAATCCTAGAAAGTATTCAATATTCTACAATACAGCTCTTAAGAAAGCTAGATTAGAGAACACAGTTTAGGCCAGAAGATCTAAGTAATTTTCCTGTTTCTTCCACTCTAAACTATTTGTTTCACTTCTCATATCAAAGGGTGAGTTATTACAATGCATTGAGAGAACAGACCAACACAAAATCCTTGTGTAGTAGCAGAGTAAAGGAAGCACCGTGATCTAACAAAGAAGAACCCGTTGTCCCCTTGCCTGATGTGGAGCTGACTTTTTCCTTGCTGGCTCATGTCAGCAGCCTAAGTCAGACTCTGCCATCTGAGTAAAGAGAATGCAGAGAGAACATGGCTGGGCTATTTCCCACACAGTAAAAAAAGGCCTCTGGCTCTCTTACCATCCTAGAGCATGGATTAAGAAAATAGAAAAGGGGCCAAAAACGAAATATGAACTATAGCCTAATACAGAGACCCTGCCCAGTAGTAAAAATGTGGCTCAATTAACACGAGAGTCCAACCAGTCAGATTCACCCATTGTCTCTTAGGGAAAGAAAATTAAGCATATAGTTAAAGGTGAAAAAACTCCCTCCCAAGTATCCTCCCTTCATGGAGAAAAAAAATATTAGAATCTCCTTCCTGTTGGTTGAGGCTGCTGTGTGAGAGGAGCAGAGATTAAATTTCCCCTCCTGTTGTTTCAGAAGTAATGATCAAGGTTCTATCTAGAAGTTCTAGTTAGGGCTCTCTCCTTCTCTCTCTCTCTCTCTCTCGTGCGCACACGCATACACACACCTTTCCTTACTTTCTTGCTTATCAGTTCCATTCTTCTTTTACCCAGTCCCCACCCCCACCACACTTCAGTTAACTTCTTCTGCTAAATGTGGATACTTCTCTTAATACCAATTTGCAATAATCTAAATGGAGACTTCAATTCTCAAGACCATTTTACTTTTCAGGTCCTGCCTCCACCATTAATTGACAATTTCTCTGTGACATTTAGTTTATATCTCATCAGGTTAATTCTTCTTTAGGCCAATAGTGAGATTATCTTGCTCCAGCATATCCTAACTTATCAGGAGTACCTATAATGACGCTTTTAAACACACGAGTCTAAAATAGTTCTGAGACCAATTCTGATGTGTGTGTATGGTTGGGGTGATTTCTCCACACCACCAAGCAATGCTCAGGACACCAACTGGATGTCCTGTGATTTAACTCAATTCTGACATTATCTACCCAAAGATAGCATCCAATGCTGCAGGTGAAGAGCTCAGTCCTATAAGACTGCCTCCTGGTTCAATTCAGATGCCAGTTGCAAGTTCGGGTTGTGCTTCTGACCAGACTAATTTTAAACCAGAGGTTTCCACAAACCCCTCCTTGGGTTTGATTAAATTTCTAGAATGGTTCTTAGAACTCAGAGAAATATTTTTACTTACAAGATTCCTGGTTTTATTAGAAAAGGATATAACTCAGGAATAGCCAGATGGAAGGGATGTATAGAGGTATAAGGAAGGGGCATGGAACTTTCATGCCCATACCAGGTATGTCACTCTCCCTAAATCTTCACATGCTCAGCAAACCAGAAGCTGTTGTTTTGGTTTTTATGGAGGTTTCATCACAGAGGCGTAATTGGTCCAACCTCCAGCCCCTCTCTCTTTCTTGCAGGATGGGAGGTGGGCCTGAGAATCACCTCATTAACAAAAGACACCTCTATGAGTCTCTTCACGTAGGAAATTCCAATGGTTTTAGGAGCTCTGCAGAAAAGGCAAAGACCAAATATATATTTCTTTTTATAAATCACAATATCACAAGTCAAAAAATGCTGTCCAGACTTGGGTCCAATCAGGCAAAATGGGAGCACTGAAGGCAGCAGAGGCCAAACTCAAGGATTCCTCTCACAGCTAACTGTTCCAGGATGCCCATTGCATTTAATTGTTCTGTACTGTACCTTCTGTTCTACTAAACATGACTGGAGAGAACAGGCTAATAGCAGTGGCTTCCAATTAATTAGGTCATCTGAGCAAAGTGTCCATTTTAAATTTATTTCCTATTCTTTGCTTACAGAGTAATCTATAAAGATCTAAAAACAAAACTTTATTTGAAAAAGGTCAATATTTAGTGAATAGAATAATAATAATTTTTAAATGACTGCCAAGAATTTTTCATGTGTCTAGCCTTTTTACGCTAGATGAAATTATTGACTTGACCAAGTTGGTGTGCAATATATATTAAGTTATATATCCACTTGTGTTTAATTTGCCATTTTAAATAAAATTATTGTCAATGAAAGTCATCAAGTTTCTGTAATTTTTTACAGATCTCAATGAAATTTTATACATGCCCAAAGATCATATGAATAGATGATTTCACTGGGTAGTTGTATAATTATCAGAACTACTAATGTAGTTAGTAATCATGTCTTTAGATCTATAAACATACTACAGTTCAATTAACTATGCAAGAAATAAAGTTCAAATTAGTGTTAAAAATGTTAGTTTAAGCATACTTTTTGTGAACAGTATTAGAAATAGAACTTTTAAAATGCAATTGGAATAACAAATAAACATAATCTAATTAATAAACATAACAAATAAACATAGTGTCTGACCTATGACAGGTACTCAATAATTGGCTGAATGAATGAACACAGAGAAAACAAATAATGTAAATGTAAAATATACAAGTATATATATATGAAGAACCACAGAATAACTAACTTTACATGAAGAGACAGAAGAATGTGATTTTACATTTAAGAGATCCAAAAAATGATCAAATAAATAATGTTCAAGTAGCTGCTGGAAATATAGGAAAAGTAAAAATCATTTAGATCAATGTATGAATGTTTTTACTCTCCATTATTGATTTGAACTAATAGGTATATTAAAATCCAAGAATAATTACAGATTGAAAATATTAAGAAAGAAAGAATTTAATTAAATTTTTCAAACAATAGATCTCATTTAAATATGAATGCCTCTTCAGAAAGGGATCAATAATAAAAATGCTAGTATAAGTTGAAAAAATCAAGAGCATTGAAAAAAATTTTAAATAAAAAGATAAAATTAATTTATAAAGATATATTATTCTAATAATAAATACCAATAATGCAATAGCAGAGAAACATAACAGGAAGCCAGGAAGGAATTAGTTTCACAGTAATAGATTTACAGAAAGAGAAAATGTCTAAAAGAATCATTAGGAAATTTCCTGGCACACTGTGGTTTAACAGCCGAAGCTGAAAGTGACATTTATTTAATAGAAAATATACATATATACACCATAGTGTGGCCTATGCATACAAAAGATTTATTTAGAGTTTGCTTTTTGTTAAATTCCTTAAGGAGAGCTAAATCTAAATAAAGAATTTCAACTTACAATTTTTAAATTGTGTTTATAGTAATTAATATATGAAAGATGAAAAAGTAAAAAAATAAATAACTTACTTAAAAAAATAAGAATCTCTTCATTTAAGTGCTTCATGTTGTTCCAAGTCTTTTAAAACAGTCTATAAGATGACACTGCATCAACAAAGATAAAGAATGATGATATATTATCTTCCTAAATAAGTCTTTTTAAAAAAGTAGAGAAAAAGTAACATCATAAACCTTTTCCAAGCTCACTAGAATGCTAAACTTTAAAAACTGGGAGAGGTATCATTTTCTATGAAGCAAATAATTCAAAAGGTCAGGAAATTGTACTTTTTTATTTTTTTAAGGAGCTTTTAAGGGAACATTAATTTGTTCATGTCACCACAAGTATAATTTGCTAATTAACAGCGAATACCATTTTTTATTAGTGGTCTGAAATAGTTAATGCCTTCCCCCTCCCTGGCAGATGCCTACTTTTCTGACACATTTAATCTGTTCTCTACAATGCAAACCCAAAATTGACTGGAAAGGAGCAAAGCAAAAGCTTATCTTCACCTACAAGAGTAACTCCAAACACAATGGTAATTGTACCAGACAAAAGACACATAATTTCATATTAACAGTCAAACATCACTTACAAATACTTTGAAGTTCACTAGTCCTTTAAACTTTCAAGGTTAAAGTGTTTCTGGTTAATTGCCAAGCTAGCATTAAAGTGAAATGCATGGTTTCTTTTGGGTTCTGTTTTATTTTTAATAATATTGGGCTAAACATCTGTCCAGAACCGTAACAAATCACATCAGTTGCAAGAGCTGGGCTGTCTCTGCATATTTTTGGGTAGTAAAAGGAATGAAGGTCTGTGATTGTCTTTTCCCAGCCTCTGACTTTCTCAGTCTTCTGTATTACTCAATATTTAATAAATAAATGAGTGAGGGAAGGAGGGACAAAGGGACAGACGGAAGAAGGGGAAAAAAAGAATTATTGTGATTTGAAAGTGCTTGAACTAGCTCAAAAATCACTGGGCAAAACAAGCCAACCGAAAGTTATATGAATCTTCTGGGGCACAATAGGCCAGCAGTTCCCCACCTGAAAAATAAGTGGACTTCAGCTATCTTTTCTTGAGGCTTAAAATTTCTCATATATAATGAAGACTTTTATACCACAATCAGTTTAAATGTGAATTGTCTGAGTTGTTATGACTGAAGTTTAACTTTACTTAGTAGTACTTCTAAAACGTGATCAGTGACGCCATATCACGGTTTGCCTGGAATGGTGCTGTCTTGAAACTGTCATTCCAGAGTAATTATCAATAGCAACTCATTTCACTCTCGAAAGTGCCCAGGTTTAAAAAATAATTCATATGGTCACTCAACCAATGACTAAATGCCTTTGAAAATCCTAGTTCTTATTAAAAGTAGAGCTACCAGAACCTAATGAATTAGGACCTCCAAAGGGCAGGCCCAGGAATATTTTAATAAGCACCCCCTAAACAATTGTTAGGATTACTAAAGTTTGAGAATCACTGTATTTATTTATAATAGAAGATATTAATTTTAATAAGGAGAAAGCTGGAAAGTCTAGGTAATGAAGATAAACTGGAAGAGGTGACATTATTAAATAATATACCTCAGCCACCAATGCGTAATTTTGCTTATTTGGCAAGTTCCTTTATGCCCTATATCTACTACCACCAGAACATCTCTTTGTCCCAGTGGCATTGAGATTAGTAAAAGGGTACGGATACGAGGAAGCTAGCTCTGGCAGACTTCATCCAGCTTCTATACTGACATCTGCCATGACCCTCTGCTTGCCATCACTCCAGCTCTATGTATTCCTGTTCATCTGACCCAGTTCTCTCACTAAACTGGATACACTCAGTTACCTACAAGGAACTGACCATTTCAAATGCCTGTTTTTCATCCCTCTCTATGTTCTCTCCTCTGTAGATCCAAGGTTTAACTTTCACAAAATAAATATAATTATTCTAGTAATTGAGGTTGAATTTTTTTTGCCAAAGAATTAGGGGAAGAGGGAGAAAGCACTGAAACCCCATGAAGGAAGAGTTTAGCTTGGAAGTCCTTTTTGCTTCTTATAGCTTTCTTCTTCACAAATCCTTGATGATTTTTTTTGTTAAAATTGAGCAACCCTATTGAGGATTACCATATACACGTATGCCCTGCTTTTTGAAAGTTTGCGTTATGCCACTTCATTTTTACAAGAAATCTATATTAGGACTCGTTTTCACTACCTGAAAGAAATCCAAAGAGGATTTTTGCTTTTATGTAAAGAGGTGAAAAGTGAAAATAAACTTCAGTGCTTTGTAGCAAACTCTTACAGAGGCAGTGTGCACCCAGAGCAGCTCAAGTGGCACCGAGCTCCCTCCCCAGGAACTGTAGTCAGCATCTCAGCATCAAGCTCCCACCGCTTCAACAGTGTCTGTGAGCACCTGTGCTTTACCTTGATTTATTTTGTACAATCATTAGTAAGATGTGTCCTAAGGTATCAGAAAAGCCTAAGATAGCTCTAAGAGTGGGGTGTTACACTTAAGAGTAAAACTGGATGTAGTTAAGAGTTTCAATCATAGTGATCAAAATAAAGACATTGTGTATGCATTCATTTTTTAGTCTGGGAACCCAAAGCTTATTACATATAAATTAACAGTAATTGCTTCTTTGGTTTACGTCATTTTGGCTTATGAAAGGTTTCATAAAAATGTTCCACTTTCAGACAGTGGAGAAAACTTGTACATAGATGGTCTTTTATTTCTATTATTTGTTAACTAATGTTCTTTGGCTGCAAGGAACATAAAACAATTCTGGCTTAGACAAAAATGGAAGATTATGGGAAGGATTCTAGGGCATTTTATCAAATCTAAGGAAATTCGACCATTACTTAGATAACATTATATATTCCTGGAAGAAAGAAAAAGAAAAATTTTAATTATTATGATTCTCATTTTAAAAAGAAACATGAGAATAAATAGCATACTTAGCAGGGAAATATTGGTACAAGCTCCACTCCTCCATTCTGTAGGCATTCACAAGACTGCTGCTGACATATGAGATAGATTCCTTCTCTGTTTGTTCTCCTGGCTTTCGGCCAACACCACAGCTTGCCAAGAATCTTTGCCCTTATTGCATAAAGAATACAAGTCCAGGTGGCAGTCTCAGCTACCAGTTCAATAGAGCCTATATATATATTTTTTTACCTCTTAGATGAAACAGTTCACTGAGTAATGAATTTCTTAGGCTAAAAGAGTTAAATAACTTTAAAGAGTTACAAGAAAAATTCTGAAAATGAAAAAATAGGTATAATTGTAAGAGGTGTCTTCACCCCTAAATCTTAGGTTGCATTCCATTCTGGCCATGAAATCTATTGGTCAAATGTATTGGTCACTGTTTCTGCTTATGTTCAGTGTCCTACAACATAGCACACCAATATCACAAGGTGCTACACCTTAGTGTTGTGACTAAATTTCCAATAGGTCATTACATTGAAGCTTAGCTTCATCAGGATGATTGGATATTTTATACAATAGGCCAGGCATTTGGTAGCCTAATGTCTTACTTGTGTTGCAATGCAGTATCCTGTGATGCTTTAGAGGCATGTAAGCAGAGAAAGCAAATCCAAATCCATAAGAACTATTCCAATGATGATAAGTTTCTGCTCCTCCATGATAAAGGGGCATTCCTAACTCACAAGAATTGATTTGCTATAGCGTAGTAGACCAACTCCCCTAGAAGTACATTGTTAGTCACTGTTGCTAACAGTATAAAAATCAGCCTTGATGAAAAGTAACTTATATTGAGTCCAAGCATCACCTCCGTTCTAGCCATCATAGCTGTTATGTTCATGAACCAATAGACTAGCTGGAAAAGAAAGATGACTGACTCCCATAGAAGAAATAATTTGGTTCTCCCAGTTATTAAGAACCTCTTCTGTAATTATGGCCTCTCAGTGAGCATTCACATGGACACAGAAATGCTCACACTGAGCCCATTCTGAAAGGTTCATCTACCCTTCCCTAAAAACTTTCTTGTCTTCAACTCTCCAATATTGATTCTTCTAAGTTCCTGACCATCTAGTCAGAGCAGGACTAAAAATACCTCAGCATGTACACATTCAGCCTTAACCATCTCTAAGTTATTGTCACATCGCAGGTGCCTTGCCCCAGTAGACACACTGTTGCCCACGTCACTCTGGTCCTTCCCTCAGAGACATCTCTGACCTCTTCACAATCCAGCAATGAAAGGGTAAAAGTTTGGACTACAGGGGGATCTTCAACCCCAGTTTCAGTGCTAGATTCCAATCCCCTTACTTGTTATAGATTTGAATAGTACCCTTGTGCCAAATAATTAGCTCAAGAATTGGCATAGATCCTGACCTGAAATAAAGTAGACAATAAAATATTTCCTTCCAGACAAAGTGGACAATAAAATGTCTGCTCAAAAATTTAACTAATATAAGCCTTTTCCTCCTCAAATGTAGTTCAGGCCATCCTGAAGAATACCAGCACTTCCTCTCATCTGCCTGGTATACCAGTATATCATGAAAAGCCATCTATATACCAGGTTGAAGTTACTCTATCCCTGGTCCACCAGTCATAGGAAACTCCCACTAAGCATGGGAAGAAAGAGTAAAGTAGGAATACAACTGCTTATTCATATAATTTACCTGTGTCCTCAGGCATCTCATAGGCTCAGTCTCATAGGTTTCTCTTCCTTCTCAACCCACTTGCTGTGGATTACTTCTGGGAGTGCCTGGCTTTATGGCCAAGTGTCTGAGACAACACCATTTCATGTTAGGCATCAAGTAATCATCTTATGCCAGACAGTTGAGTGATTCAGTCTCTACATGAGCCTAGCAACAAGCCAGGAGTCATTTCTCAAAATCAAGGATCATCTGCTAAAAGAGTCTTTGTATTTTCCAAAAACACAACAGGTCTCCTCTGTGATGGTTTTTTGGAAGCTTGTCACAGGCTCCATACAGCTTTCTGATGGGCCACAGACCATTCCACTAGCTCACAAGAAGAAGGGCAGTGCTGCTCACCATGCAGCATGGGCCAGCTGGAGAGCCCCTCTCACTATGGGCTCCCTTCAAACTGGTAGCTTTGGGATGATCACTCAGAACAAGGTCAGAGGGTATGATGTCCAAAAGTGGCAATACTATGTCTAAAATCCAAAGGCCTAAAACTCACTGTGCCTGATAAATCCTCTTTTCAAACTTTGTGAAGGAATGTTTTATTACCTTATATAAATTACATACTCAATACTCAATAATTAACTTCAAAATGCTAACATTTCAAAGTTTGGTGATTATTTTTCTTCCACTGCATTTCATTCATTCATTTATTCTTTATTTAAACTTCATTTGCTTACAAAATGAATTGAAAGTGCCCTGTCATATCACATATTGCTTTTTCCTAATAAAATGATAGGAAGAAGTTGCAGAGTAAGAGAGACACTTATAAAATTCAAGTAAGTTCATCACTTAATACATTTAGTTTCTATGTTATGAATCTATATGCAGAAATCTGCCTATTTGAAAAACTATTTAAGGACAATTCAGAAGCTCTTAGATTGTGTATCTCTTGTGCAAGGCAAGCAGCATGAACTGCCATGCCTAAGCGAGAAATCATCCTTTGCTATGTTCTTCCTTTGGATGCTTTCACAACCAAGAGTTTTAAACGTAAATGTCTACCAGGAATTTAAAATAAATTGGTCTTTCATCTATTCTCTTTAACAAAATAATCAGAAGTAAATTAACACCTTTATAGGCAATTTTACCTCAAGTTGATTTTGAGTACACTCAAAATGAAGTTCATTAACTTCTATAAGTATTTATTGATCATCTACTATGTGTAGGCTCTATGTGAAGACAAAGAGAAATAAGACCCAGTCAATAAACCATCAAAGTTTATAGCCTAGTAGGAGATCTATATAAATAGACAGAAAATTACAATATAGTTTGACAGGTTTTAAGACAGGACTAATAAGAATATGCTGTGGTACTGGGGTCAGAGAAGGCCTTCCAAAGGAAGTGATACTGAAGCTGAGGCCTAAAGGGAGATGTAGAAGCCACACAGACCAAGGTGCCAGTACAAGAAGGAAAGAGTGTGTGTTCGGGCAGAAACTTATGTGTAAAGGCCGAGAAACCACACAGAATGTAGCTTGTCCATGTACTGAAGGCAATTCAATAAGCTTGGCTCTTAGCATTAGGGCAGTGCTAGTGATGGTGGTAATAGAACAATAAGGAGGATAATTGAGATATATGTGTGATAGATGTGGTTCATTTTCTATGCTATAGCCCCACTTTCCTCTCTCTGCAGAACGTCAAAAAATTGGCACAGATCTATTGATTTAAGAACAACTAGGGAATGAATCAAGGTAATTTCACGACATAATCATGAGTCCAGGATTGGGAATGTGACCCCGTTCTGGCCAATGAGTTTCAAGAAGTCAGCTGGAGCTTCCCTTAAGGCTAATAGCAGACCCTCCCAAGGACAAAGCTGTCCCTTTCTTTCCTATCTGGGATGCTCCTACAGATCTTAAAAATTGTCTAGAGCTGCTACAGCCATCCTCTGAGCAAGAAAAAGACCCAAAAACTTGCAAAGAGCTGACTAAATCATTACCATTTAGTTGAGCTAATAAACCATCCCTGGAAGTATCTTTATCTTTGTCTAAACTTCTTGGTATATGAAAGAATGAAATGCCTTTATTATTTAAGTCTATTTGTCCATGTTCTGTTACTTCCAGCTGAGCATCTTCCTAAGGGTTATAAAAAGACTGAATTGATAAGCTTCCCTATCAGGAAGGGTCTTACAAGTTATGTTAATCAAGATCCTTTCGTTTGAAGTGATAAAAACCTATTTTTAAATGATTTAGGTGAAAGGAGGCAGTTCATAGGAATGTACTAGAGTATCTCATATGATGCAAGGAAAGGTGAAATGACCAATTTGTAGAAGCACAGGGGTAGAGCCAAGGATTAGGGACAAATTGAACCTGAGCTTCTATTACCACTAGCAGATTGCTTCCTATCTCTCATCTCTGCTTTTCCCCAGGAGTTTGGCTACATTCTTTCTCACCATTGACTGGGTTCCTGCTCATGGTGAAAAACATGACCATCAATAGCTCATAAGCTTCTCCTTTTTTAGCTTCCACTCCCCAGGAAGGAAATGCTCCCTGTAATGTTAAGTTTAAGAATCTCATTTCCATGAATAAAGTCATTCTGGGTGGCCAGCACCACATATAACCACTGCACAGGGGACCAACAGAAAATGTTTAAGCAAAAGAGAGAAATAATTAAATTTGTGCTCAGGCTGGCAAATGGATTGGGAGGGTAGTTCTGAGAGCAGAGGTAATTGCCATAATTCACGTGAAAAGTGATAATGCTTAAACAAAGGTAGAGATGGTATAGATAACATTAGAGTTGTTCTTTCATCAGCACAGATCTAGCCATTGTGGTTAGTCCTTTCCAAATCACAATAAAGAACACAAGTTGTCTGTGAGAGCAGGGGGAGGAGGGTATAATTGCAGTTTTAAGGTTTTGGAAAAGGATTAACCAGTTTGCTCACTTTTATCATAATCTAACTTATTTTAAAGTTCAGTTTAAGATTCTACTGGCTTCAAGCACTGCTGAGACTGATGCTTATTCAATACGAAATTAACATAAAAATTGATTAACAGTTCACAAGATTCTTTAAGACGTAAAATACCAAATATGAAAATTCAATGAGCCATCCTTGTTAGTTCCGACCAACCCAACACATTTTAGTAGAAACTTATTTACTGCATGTTTTACAGAAAGAACACAGTTTATCTGCAAAGGCATTTACTAAAATGCTAGTAAATGGATGTAAACAGTTGGAAATAAAATCTAGTCATGAAGCTAAGGATGGGCCAAATACAATTATACATAACAGTAAAAAATAATTAATCCAAGTGAATTAGCAAATGTGCTATTGGTGCAATTTAAAGACGAATCAAAGGACTGAATTATTATCGATATGATATCAGATATAAGATTGCTTCTTTTGGGTGTCTCGATCTGTTTTAGATGGATGTTTTTTCAAGAGTGGGCCACAAATTAACAAACTGGGGGGGAAAAGACAATAGATGGAAAAGGTCAGGTTGAGGAAGGAAAGGCAGAGAAAGAAAAGGAAAAAGATCATTTCCTCAATATAAACCAGTAAGTAATTACTGCATCGTCTCTGACTCAGGCTTCACGCTGAGATTGGCAACAAAAGTTAATAGGCCTTACTGCTGCAAGCACCAACTATTGGAGGGAGTCATTGAGAGGATGTGGCCCATGGTAGACCCTCAAGCTGGACCGAGGCGATCAGAGGCTCCTACTCTCTCCCCTGTCCTTGCAACGTACGTTCTGCCCACCTTTCCCACAGGGGGAGCCATTTCATGGGAACCAATAATTTCTTACAGAGTTTTAGCCTGAATCTTTGAACTCTCCCTTAGTATTTTTTCCCTTACCAAAGGAACACCAGCCTCTTGGATCTATAGATACAATAGTTCTCACAATTTAGTGTGCATCAGAATAACCTAGGGAGAAAGCTTAAAACGCAGAATTCTGGGCCTCAACGTGAAGGTTCATCTTCTAAGTCTAAGATAGAGTGTGTGTTGTTATTGAGCTTCTCAGGTACTACTAATGCACACTGAAGTTTGAGAACCAGTGCCCCAGAGCAACAGATTCCAGGCCAGTAGGGAAACCTGCAAATTAGAAAGTACTATATGCACACTGTAAACAAAAGCCAAGTATTACCAAAGAGTATGTGAAAATGCAGAATTATATGCCACACAGTGTTATGTAAGCTGTTATTTTCACTTAAAAAATAAATCTTGACCTTATTTTTTTTTAAACAGCTATCAGTGTTCTAATATGTAAACATACCACAATTTAGTTGACTAATCTTTCCTTTAGATGGACAATTTATTGTCTCAAGGTTTTACTTTTATAAACAATTTTATGATGTTCATATTCATATGTTCACTTTTGCACACTCACCTATTTTTGCAGGAAAATATCCTAAAAGTGGAAATGCAGGGTCATAGGCATGCATAATTAACATTCTGTATGGATTGCCAAATTGCCCTACATAAAGGTGTATAAAATTTTTGTTTCTAACCTAAGTGACTATCAATGGATGGATGGATAAAAAAGGTATGGTATATACACACACAGAGGAATATTATTCAGCCATAAAAAATGAGGAAATCCTATAATTTTTTATGACATGTATGCAACTTGAAGGCATTATGCTAAGTGAAATAAGTCAGACAGAAAATGACAAATGCAATATGATCTCACTTATATGTGGAAGCTTTAAAAAAAAAAAAAAAGGTGGAAAACAAAAAACACCAAACTGTAAAAAACAAGATCGAATGTGTGGTTATCAGAGGTGAGGGTAGGGGGTGCTGATTGGAGGAAAGTGGTGAAAAGTACAAACTTCTAGTTATAAGATAAATAAGCACTTGGGATGTGATGCACAACATGGTGACTATAACTAACACTGCTGCATGGAATATCTGAAAGTTGCTAAGAGTTCAAGAAGTTATCATTACAAGGATAAAATTATTTTCTTTTCTTTTTATTTTATCTATATGAGATAATGTATGTTAACTAAACCTGTTGTGGTAATCATTTCACAATATATGTAAATAAAACCCCCTTTGTAAACCTTAAATTTATACCATGATGTATGTAATTCTTTCTCAATAAAACTAGAAAATTTTTGTTTCTATCTTCTATTTACCAGAGTATGATAGCAGTGTCCATTTTCCATATCCTCCAGTATTGTTTTTCATGTTTGCCAATATAATAGGTGAAATACTTATTGAAAAATGGTAACTTTAAATTTTTACTATTTCATTTTCTTCTTATATGAATTGCCTACCTCTGGCCTTTGCCACATTTCAGTTGCAATGTTCATGAGGACTCTTCTTTAATATCAAAAAATCTCTAGACTACCCTGCACAAAACCGTAGTAATACATATAACATATATTGATCAAGAAAATACATTATACAAGGTTACTATTAATCCATTAATGGAGGAACTTCTACTTCTGATTAAGATGAAATTACAGGGATGAGATGTATGCTCTCACCTGAAATGACTAAAACATACAAAATGCCACTCAAAATATTGTATAATTGGAAAAAAATATTTATTCTTTCACCCAAACCCCTGGCAAGATTTTTTCTTATTGTCTGTCTAGTTTTGCCTTTTTCAGAATGTCAAATAGCTGAAATTACACGTTATGTGGCCTTTTCAGACTAGCATCTTTCACTTAGCAATATGCTCTTAAGGTTTCTCCATGTCCTTTCATGGCTTGGTAGCAAATTTCTTTTTAACACCGATTATTATTCCATTGTATAGATGTACCACAGTTTATCTATTCACTTATAAAAGGATATCTTGGTTGCTCTCAGTTTGGAGCACTTGTGAATAAAGTTTCTATAAACAAATATTTGTGTGCAGATTTTTTGTATGGACATGTTTTCAACTCATTTGGGTAAATACTAAGAAGTGCAATTACCTGATTGTATGTTAAGGGCATATTTAGTTTTTTAAGAATATGCCAGACTGTCTTTCAAAGTGATTGTATTATTTTGCACTCCCATCAGCAATAAATGAGAATTTATTTTGCTCCACATTCACACCAGTATTTAATGTCTTGGATTTTAGCCATTCAAATAGGTGTGCAGAGGTATCTCGTTTTAATTTGCAATTTCTTAATGATGTATGATATCGAGCATCTTTTTATATGCTTATTTGCCATCTGTATATCATTTCTGGTGAGGTGTCTGTTCAGAATTTTTGACCATTTATTAATTGGGTTGTTCATTTTCTAATTGTTAAATTTTATGATTTCTTTGTATATTTTAAATAACAGTTCTTGATCAGATATGTTTTTGAAAATAGTTTCTCCCAGTTTGTGGCTTGCCTTATTCTCTTGACAGTGTCTTTTGCAAATCAGAAACTTTTATTTTTATGAAGTCCAATATACCCACTTTTTCCTTTTGCTGTGTTGTATATAAGAAGTCATCACCAATCCAATGTTATCTAAATTTTCTGTGTCATCTTTCAAATTTTATAGCTTTGGGTTTTACATTTGGGTTTGCGATCAATTTTGAGTTAATTTTTATAAAATGTATAAAGTCTGTATCCAGATACATTTTTTGGCACGTAGATGTCCAGTTGTTCCAGCACCATTTGTTGAAAAGATTATCCTTTCTTCATTGAATTGCATTTATTTCTTTGTCAAAGATCAGATGACCATATTTGTGAGTTTCTATTTCTGGGCTCTCTATTCTGATCCATTGATTTATTTGTCCTGATTACTGTAAGTCTTAAAGTCAGATAGTGTCAGTTTTTTGCTTTGTTCTTCAATATTGTCTCGGCTATTTTTGTTACAGCTGAAATTTTTCACAGTTTGATTAAAACTATAAACCAATGGCTCAAAGAAGCTCAACAAACCCAAACATATAAGAAAAAAACAACACCAAGCACATCAGAATCAAACTTTTTAAAACTAATAATAAGGAAGAAAAATTTTAAAAGCTGCCAAAAAAAGAAAAACAACACAGAGGATCAAAGATAAGAATGAGTAATGATTTTACAATTTAAACAGTGCAAGATAGAAGCAATACTGCAGCAACATCTTTAAAGTACTGGAAAAAAATATTAACACAAAGTTCTTTACCAGTGAAAAAGTATTATAGAAACAAAGGTGAAAATATTTTTTCAGATGTACAAAGCTAAAACATCTATACAAACATACCTGCATTTCAAAAAATCGTCAATGAATTTAAATATTGTTTTACAATTACATATGTATTTCAAAAATTGCAGTCTTTATTCATCAGGCAGGTATTTTCTCTGCACACATTACTACTTAGGGATTCAAATCCCATGATCTTTTGTATTAACACCAAAGACCATTATGGTCCTGTGATACACAGATTGAAAATTATTGATTTAGAATATAAACTCCATGAGAAATGAAGATCTAATCCTACATTAAGGGGCAAAAAGATTAATTAGGATAAAGTCTTGATGATAATAATATCCAAAAATAAAGTGGCTTAAACAATATTGAACTTTATTTGCTTCTTATAAAACAATCCACACAGGAGGACCAGGGCTGTATCGTAACAATCTCTGCCAAAGCAAGTTAGTGATGAGTTAAAAGTAGAAGAGGAAAAGTGTATCTGAGTGAGAGTCAGAATATGTGGGTGATAGTCCTAATTCATCCCCTTACAATTAAATGTTTGGCCAATGCTTAAACTGAATTATCTTTACTATCTGTACCTGAGTTCTAAGTGATTCTTCTAAACTGTTCCTCTGTAGAGAGAGAAGGAGGAAGGGAAGGCAGAGGGGGACGGTGGGCGGGGGGAGGGAGAAAGAGAGAGATAGAGATAGAGATAGAGAGAGAGAGAGAGAGAGAGAGAGAGAGAGAGAGAGAGAGAGAGAGAGAGAGAATCAAAGACCATCCTAATCTTTCAGTTAAGTTCTGTTCTTTACTGGACAGTGACCTATGTCTGCCAAGATCAGGGCACAGCTATGAAGTCTAGGCAAAGATCTTCCCAAACTCCAGCACAGTTCCTGGTCAGAAGCAGGATTACACTAGATGGCACACTACAGACAAACCTCTCCACTCACAGTGCATAAGGTATCCCTTTCTGATGGTATCACCAGGATTTCTCTTGCATAAATTCCAATGGATATTGGGGATGGGGGCGCTGGACAGGTAGGGAGCCGCATTATTTATTTAGAAATCTAAGTTGCTGTGGCAGTGAAAATAATTACCTTTCTCCTCAGTGTAAAAAAAAGCCTTCTCTCTTTATTGTAGCCTAAATTCTGAAGGAAAAGTTAATTTTAATTAACAAAAGTTAATGCTATTAATTAAACATTTGTTCTATTTTCACATGTGCACACAAATTTGCTTAAAGGTATAATTAATTCTGCTGACAGTATAACAGAAGCTTTGTTTTGCTGTGTAGAGAGCACAAGTGATCACAAAAATTAAACCAAAAATGTATCAAGATACTTAGGTCCATGTTCTTGAGTACATCTAAATCCTCTTTAAGGATAATACAATACAAGAAGTGAATGACTTTATTTTTGCCAGTAAGATTTAGCTTAAACTTCCTCTAAATTTCTATAACCAATTAAAATCAGACAATAAATTTAATACTTTTAAAAACATCACTTTTTCAGTTTATTCTTATAGGTTACCTAATTTTAATCTCCCAGAAACTCTGAGAGAAAAGTAATTTTTCTCTTATTAGTGAGCTACGTTTGGAAGAGATTTATATGTATAGCTCTTATTAAACACTTTGATAATAATAGCTTACGCTCTATCTTAGCATCCTTACTCTAGAACATATGATGCTGTCAAAGATGGGTCAGGAAAATAAAAGGATTTCACAGCTATAGGAAAATATAAATATGTCTGAATGAATGGAAGAGTACTCATTTGCATCATGGTGCCCATTCACTGGAGGAAGGGCCTTTCTCCTGTTGGCTGAAATCATAGAGAGTATTCAGACCATTAAAAATAAACATCAACAGTCCACTAAATGTAGATGAACAATTTGTATATGTATGTCTATTAAATGTATGTATATGCATGTACGTGTGTGTGTATATATATATATATTTTTTTTCTCTCCAGTCCCAATCACTAATCTATTTTGTCTCTATTGAATTTCCTGTTCTAGACTTTCATATGAATGGAATCATATATATATAACTATCTTCTTTCACTTAGCATAATATTTTCAAGGTTCATCCAAGTTACAGCCTGTATCAGTATTTTATTCCTTTTCATGGCCCAATAATGTTTGGGTATATACCTAGATGTAGAATGTAGAATTGCTGGGTCATATAGTAACTCTTAGGTTTAATTGTTTGAGGAACTGCCAGACCATTTTCCAAAGTCGTTACATTTTTTACATTCTCATCAGCAATGTATGAAGGTTCCTATTTTTTCACATCTTTGCCTGAATTTACCTTTGAGCAATATTATTTTGCTAAGATTGGTGGAATGGAAGGAGAGGAAAGCAATACCCTGATGACCTAGCAGAGGCCACACAAGCTGTGGACTGCCTACTTTCCAATTTCTTTAATGTGAGATAAAATATAATAAACGTTTATCTCATTTAATCCACTGCTATTCTGGATTTCTGTCACTGGCAGCCTACTAGAATTCCTAATTTGTGTGGTCCTATTAGCACATCTTGAACCTAGAAAGCCATCAAAAAAAAATCAACAACAAAAAACAAAAAATAAAAAACAAAAAAACCCATTGAATTGAATATGTAAGGATTTTTTTTTCTATGGAAAAGTTTACCATCCAGTTCCACTCTGGAAAAATGCACATTATTTCCATGTTAATTTCAGATCCCCTCATTCAAGAAGAAGCCATTTTCTTCTTAGAAATTGTTTCAGTTTTCACTAATGCCTTGTGGCTGCTCTGCAAGATTGAAACAACTTGATACCCAGAATAAAATAGAAGTATTATAGATGCGGCAATTTTTAAATGGAAAGGAAAGCACTTATTGTGGCTTGTTAAAAACTCACTTATAGCTTTATCTTAAACTTTCTGGGAGCTTAAGGAATTTCAGTGCCACGTTGCCCAGATAGTGCTTGTGTCACATATCTGTTCACTTTTAGATATTGTTTTGGAAGCCACTTTTACCCTTCATTGTAGGTTGTCAGACTCATAGCCCAGATTTTCACCGTGACCTTTGGAAAAGTAAAAGGAAACCTGAGTCATAAGTTACATAAATCACTTCCTCCAATGCTTGTGTTCCAATTATCTGCATTTTGAGGAGTTACAGTGAACACCCAAGCAACCTGACATGTTACCGGCTCTCCTTGTAATAAATGTAAATATCTGTCTTTGATAAATAGGGTTTCAGTGTAACTAATAAATCATCACTGGTGGAAGGAAGAACATCATGGAATCAGGAAATTTTATGATCTATTTCTCTCTCGTGCTTGAATTAACTGATTGATACATTCAGCCAACATTCATTTAGCACCTACTATGTTAGAAATAGCACTTCATTCTGTAAAAAGTAATAATCTTTTTCTTTCAAACTCCTAATAGGTTTTACACGTAAGTTAATGTTTCTTGGAATCTATTTTAAAGCAGAATATCTTAATTGTCCTTATTTTTCAAGGAAGCCATTTTTTCTCATTTTAAGGGTTTTGGTTTTTTTCCTTTTCCTTTTTCCTTCTTACAAACAGGAAAATCATTTAGCTTATGTTGATAACAGGTGAGTTTAAATGCTTCTTATAAAAGCCAAATATCAGAGAAATGTTTTTCTCTCTCAGAATTTCTCCTGAATCTCAGCTTTTCAACAATTTGCTAATTTGTAGGCCATATTCATTATTTGTTTATTCACAAACTTGTATTAAGAACATGATGTTTACACAGCTCTGTATTTTGTGCCATACTGAGACAGGCTCAAATCTGTCTACCACAAACAGAATCCCCAAAGAATATGTCCAAAGAATAATATCACCTTAAAGTTTATGTACATTTCTGGAGCTGTACTATATTATTATCTTTCTATTAAAATGACAACATCTATGGTCATTTTCTCTATCCATCTTGGCCAGGGACCTTTGTATCTTGAGATTAAGCTAAACTCTTGGTTCAGACAATCCTGGATTCAAACTCCTGATCAATATTAGCTGAATTTCTTTATGGCACTCTGGGCAGTGTTTTCTCTCATCTGTAAAATAGAGATAATTTTACCTACGGTATTGGCTTGCTGTAAGGATTAAATGTAAAGTATACAGCATATGCCCTGCACATAGTGAGCAGCCCATTCATGTTAGCTGTGGATTTAAGGTTTGTTGGCATCTTTATTCAATAACCATCTTTAATTCCATGCTGTTAAATTTCAATCAGTGACTATGCGATGAACTTTTTACTAAACATATAACATGATGGGGATTGAGTCATAGCACAATGGGATTGCTTTTCAGCGTAGAATTTTGGGAACCACCTATTCCAATACTTTTTCTTCCCGTGATATCTGCAGGGTCTCTGATAACAAGGCTTTTGGTCTTCTCTGAAGACAAAGGATACGATGAAATTACTAGAAGCTTCAATAACTTAAGTATAAAAGATATGTAACTACATCGGAATGAAAAAATTATATACATATACATACGCAGGATTTTTTTCACACAGCCTTTTTCCCCTTTAAGCCCCAACCTGATTTCCAGGTACAGGCCTCTGTAACTTTTCTTGACCCTGACGTCATGAAGTCTCCTACCCCTAAAGCCACAGAAATCTATAGTGGAAACAAGTAACACACGCACGACGCACAGCAGAGAAGGAACCCTGGGGCTCCGCTACAGCTCCCACCTGTCAGCCAGGACATTGTGACGCAAATGCTATGGACACGTGGAACACCTGCGGGAGAGGAGGGCGGGGCCATCCTGGGCATCAGATCCGAGCGGGGGATACCCCAGGAGATGGGGGTCGAGGAAAGACCCCAGGGAGTAAAGAGAGGGAGACTCACTCCCCCCATCCCGGACCCGCCCCAAACAAGGTGAGGCCATAGCCCCAATGTCCTCCAAATCCTGGGGTTCTGCTAGGAGAGTTCGCCCCGCCGGGAGTCTTGGAAGGCGCGAGGAAGGGAGAGGGGGCGGCGGCGGCGCCCCGATCTCCCGCGCCCGCTCCCCCCGGCCGCTGCGCTGCGCTGCGGCGCGCCCCTGCTCGGCTGCTTGCTATTCCGGCTGGCGGCCGCCGCCGCAGGAAGGGCCGGTTCCTGCGCTCCCCCCGCCCCCTTCCCTCGCCTGCTGCTGACGCTGACGTCGGATGAGGGAGCTGGAGGGACGCTCCGACCGCGGCCGGGAGGCTCCTGGGGGCCGGGGCTCCGAGGTACCTGCCCTCCGGGGCCCGGGCTGGGGCGCGCTGGGCGGGCTGCAGGCTGCAGCGGGAGACGCCCGGCAGCCGGGGCGGTCGGGGGCGCCGGCCTCGCACTGCCAGTTGTGCCCTCCGCGGGCGGCGGGGCACCGGCGGGTCACCTCCTCCTGCCGCTGATGCCGGTGCGGGAACCGCTGCAGCCCCTTCTCCTCCCCCGCTGCTCCCTCGGCCTGGGAAGGTCTGGAGGATGCGCGCGCCAGGAGAGCGTACGTCAGCCCCGGGGGAGCGGGAGGGACGCGTTCCCGGCTCCCGCCGCATCTCTAGCCCCGGAGCCCGCAGCTCCCCACCCACGCCGGCCCACCCCACCCACTCCGTGCTTCGCCTCCCAGCTGCTCTGGCCCCAGGGCCTCGAGGTCCCTCCGTCCGGGGCTGACTTGTTGACAAGTCCACCTGCCGCGCGGCGCCTGGTGTTTGCTTTGTATTTTTCACCCCCATTGCCCATCTTTGGCGGAGGTGGCAGGGAGCAGATGGGTACCTCTCTATAACCACTAGTGCCAGGAGGCCTGAGCTTGGTCCTCCGCAGGCGAGGTGTTCACCAACGTCGGAGCCGACAAGAGCAAGAGTCCCTAAGCAGGCCAGGTCCCTGCGTACCCTGGAGCGCCGGTTTCCTTTAGGTGCTGCTGACTCCGCCTTTCCTGACCCCGGGCTGTGGCAGCTCCTGCTTCCTCCAGAAACGAACATATCCTGTTATTATGTCTGCCTTTGCCCAGCGCGACTCTCCGCCTTTACCCAGGGCGACTCTCCTTTAACCTTCCCTACTGTCTTTTTATTTGGAGTGCCCTCTAGACCCCTCAGCTCCTCTTCAGGGATCTTAAAAGTACTGCGCCCGTTCGCTGGTGAAAGGCATTAGCTGCCTGATTAGGGAGAGGTATAGTTTAGAAAGGGAATCAAGTTCTCTTCTGTTTAGATAGCATTTAAAAAATCAGCACAGGGTCCGGTGCTGAGTGGCAGTCTTAGTAACTGAGATATGGTAACTTTATAAAAATGATCAGGGCCAGGAAAATATATCACTTGGTGATTTGAGAATGATATTGAATGTAGGAAGAAAGGCACATAAGCATTGGCCATTAATGTCCCATAAATTATGACTCATTGCAAACATGTTCGTGTCCAAACATTTCAGTAAAGTCCGTCCAGAAAAATCTCAAGTTGGTTTCTGTCGACTTTTAGTTTAGATTTTCTGAGATCTGAACTGTTCCCGGGGGTTGCGAAGTGAAATAAGAAATGCTTATTAATTTGAAAATAATGCTCCAGACTCAGTTTCTTACCTTCTTTTTAAAACACACACACATTCTAAAAATACTTTTAAGTGGGTTTTCAAACCAGTTACTTTTTAGAAACATCATGTGTATAGAATACCATAGGAGCAAAATCAGTTTATAATCCTTAAGAGTTCAAATGTCATGGTTTGGTTGATGACCACATATACATTTAATTGCAGGAGATGTGGCTTTCTAAATATATCTTGTTTAATTACACAAGTAAATAGTTGTACTATTTATATTAAATATAAAAGATCTTTAGAAAACAACAGTTGAACTATTGAGTACAAATTATAATAGTGCAGAGACCTGGGATTAAAAAAAAAAACACCTGACTGTGGATACTTCGCCCATAGGTCATTAAATGTTAAATACACTGGATGGTAAATGCCTGAGCAGTTTATTTTATAGCTGTCTCTCTCTCCCATTTGGTACATTTGAATATATAGCTGACTGCTTGTCTTTGAGCATCTTTATTACTGTGTATTTCTTTCCATGTCAAACCTATGAAAAATACAGAAAATTTTGTTACCTAAAAGAAAACCTCAAATATTGCTTCATTTTCAAGGCATTTGACTAAACACTACATTTTTTTCAGGTACAGGCAGTTTTATCAGGCAGGGAGGTGTGGCAACTGTGAAATGACATGGCAGAGTAAACTTGTGTTGGTATAAACTTTTAAGGTTACAGAAACCTCATACAGGAGAAGGTGAAGAATGGGCCATATGGGTCAGGAAGAATGTTTCCTCTATGGATTAAGCATCATAACTAGAAGCCTGAGGGTAGGTGGCAACATTTAGGGTCATTGTGTAGGTCACTAGTGTCCTTTTTACTCTATCTACATTATCAGGTTTATAGGAACCACGGACAAGATTGCTGTCTGCATGTTTTTGTCAATTAGGCAACATAGGTCACTAAATAATTAGCCTTATTCTCATCCTCACCCTCATCCAGAAACTGCCTCAGCAGAGCCTTAAACTCAAAGACTGATACAGGAGAAACTTTTTCCCCCTTTTTTTTTCTCCAAGCTGTCTCATTTTATACCACAGTCACGTCATGCATCATGGAGGATGTGCAGAGGGCACACAGGCTTTGGATTCCAACAGAGCAGGATTGGAACTCCAGCTGCAAATACTAACTGGTCATGTGATCTTGAGCTAGTTACTTAAGCTCTCTACCTCATTTCCATATCTATAGAGTGAGAATATCCATCTTGTGGGCTTGTGATGGAGCCAGATATTTCTCTAGGAAAATAGGTTTATTCAGGAGCAGCAAAGAATTGCAATTCAGGAGATGGTCCAGTGGTGAACTACACACACGTCCAGAGAAACAAAGGAGAGGATCACTCTTTTATGAACTTGGGAGGAGCTGTTGTAAACAAAAAATCCATTAGAGGAAATAAAGTTCGAAGTATAGGGTCTTCGTTGGCTGTTATGGCAGTCTCCCCTTAGCTGAGCTATTACTGAGCAAGAAAGAATCTCTACTTACTCCTTTGAGGTAGTAAAGTGGTATCATCTCCTGTCAGAGATGCAAGGTATGTCTGTTGAAGTCAGTAGTGTGCATTGAGTGACATCTTTTATAGCTTCCGATTCCATTTTAAATTTAGTTTCTGTTATTAATTTTTATATGTATGAGAAATGCTTGCACAGCAAATGGGAAAAGTAGTAGCAGTAAATTATTCTTTCATGCTGCTGCTTTTTTCCTGTGATAGGGAAGGTGATCCACTTTGGTTTTAAGTAGTTCAAGTGATTTTGTACTAATACTGAGAGTCTGGGGCTTTGTGGAATACTCCCTAAAATTGAGGAATGTGATCTGTGGTGCAGGAACAAAGCAAAGCTGATTTGTTGCAGTGGGGATAGACCTTTCAAAGCCCTGTCACTCAAATGTGAATCATACACCACCAGTACTAGCTTCCCTTTGGATCTTGTTAGACATACAGAATCTCATCCCACCAGACCTAGTGAATTTGAATATGCGTTTTAATAAGATCTCCAAGTGATTCATTAAAGTCTGAGAAGCATTGTTCTAACCTGGTATTTATCAAACTTTTCTGTCCAATGGACTCATTTGGAGTCTTGTTAAATATGGATTCCCAGCCTGGTTTCTCCCGTCTCCTGAGGTTAATGTCTGGGGTCCTTCCACACTCTTTGAGAGACACTGCACCAAACTCTTTATCCACCACAATGCTCTAAGATGGGCCTATGTCCTCCTCCTTAACAAAGCTGTATATTCAACCCCCTTTGAGGTGAGTAGGTATAATTTTTATGTGATAAGAAAGTTAAGACTATGAGCGTGAGATGCCCTGGATAATGCATGCGATAGAACTGCCTTGAACCTCTCTAAGTCCAAGTTGACCATGCTTTCGCTACTCAAGCATCCAAATATGTGTGCTCTGTGTGTGTATGTGTATGTGTAAGTAATTTCAAGTATTAATGAATCTCTCCAGGACAGGGACGACTATACATAATAGGGCACTTTACATATGCTTTTAAAATGAAGCCTTCCTTCTATGTAACTATAGACCAGTTACTTAGCATAACTGAATTTGAACTTTATCCATAAAAATGAGGATGATGCCTGCTTGGCAGTATTGTCAAGATAAGCATAATGTGCATGAAGTGATAGTTCCTCTAATAATAGTAACTACTTGTCCCAGAATAGATCTAGTAAGAGAGAATAAGTTCATGGGAATCTGAGAAAATGGCATTGTTCATTTTGAGAAGTCTCTCCTTGTAAGTCAGATGACATCATTCACCGGGCCTTTGACCAAATCAGAAAAGTGGAGTCACTACTTAGTATTGAGCAAGCATTTGCTGTGTCTATGTCACGTGCCATGCACTGGGCTAGTACTGGGAATCCCAAGACAAGACCCAGGCCCTCCCTGCATTGGAGATGCCTAGAGCCTAATAAGGAAGATGGAGGAGTCCGTGGAAACAGTGAGGGATGAAGTATACGCCAGAGGCACAACACCCAGATGGGAGAAAGCAGAGAAAACCCAAGAAGATTAATGAAGGAGGTGGCCCTTGAGTTGACCCTTAAAGGACCAATAGGAATTTAGCAGATGAAAAGGATTAGAAATGGAAAGAGTTCCTAGCATAGTATCCAGAAGTACAAAAGGAGAGAATACTAGCAAGTAGTCTTCATGTCTGGAGCCCAGTGTGCATGTGTGTTCTGATTAGCTGACTGACCTTGGGCAAGTTTGATCATCTGTGAGTTGAGATAATGAAATGTATTAATCAAGGCAAGTACAGGAGTTATGTGCTAGGTAGTTGTAGCAGTAGTGGAGGTTTTAGTGGAAAATAGGGGACTGATATTAAAAGTCATTAGAATTAGAATTGAAGAAGTCAATTTTAGGCTACACTTAACTAGAAATACATAAAGTTAAAAAAGGGTTACTGAAAAAGACAACTAAATGCCATACAGTACCATGGGGTGGGAAACTCGAGGTCAATGTGTTTGGTGATGGATCACTGATTATGCAGATAATGGTGTATTGTTAACCCCAAGAGTAGAGATTTGAGAGTGAGAGTATTTGAACAAGGAGAGAATATTAAATATTGTGGCTGCTTTCCCAGAGCACATATTAAAATTCCTTCCATTACTTACCATCATCATGACCGCTCACACCTACTTCTCTGTTCCCAGAATAGGGCATGGACACCAGTGTCTGAAACCTGATGGAGCTTAGGGGAAATCCAGCCTTCTCTCCTGGGGTAGCACATCCTAAGCCAGAGACCAATGAACAGATCGTGATCAATGGTCTCCAACTCTCCTTATTGGTAGGAACCTCAATAGCCACCAGGAGTCCATTAGCAAGGTTTTATGTTGCACAAGCCCTTTGGTGGGGATGGATTTGAGACTAATGTAGGACCTGAGCCTGATTTGAAGAGATTGTTTTTATAGAAACAGAGCCCGTTATCTGATTTCTCTTCTCATCTAGCAGTAGAAAGGAGTGGTCAAACACAGGAGCTTGAAAGCAGACTTGAATTTACTAATTGTTGATTGGGCAAACCATTTCGCCTTTCTAAGCTTTATTTTTCCTTATAGGCAAAAGGAAGGGGCATCCTCTTTATGGTGGTGGTGTGGGGATGAGATAGTGGGGTTTAGTGCTTCACACGTGTGAAGTGGACAGTAAATGGTAGCACAGAATTGTTGCCATTTGTCCAGCATATATTTACTAAAGGCTTACTGTGTTTCAAATACTGTGTGTGGTGTAAGGAGGCAAAGATGAACTAGTTAAGGTCCCTGTCCCCAAGGGGCTTGCAGTTTAGTGCAGGAGATGCAGATGTTGTTGGCTCATTGCAGAGAGTAATGGGAGTGTGAGGTACTACCAGCCTGGGACAGTTAAAACTTCAGTGGGGACGACAGGAGTAAGAGACCCCTGAGGGGTGGTGGCAGGGTAGATGTTGGGTTAGGGAAGGCTTCACAGAGGAGGTGACATTTGAGGAGAGTCTTAAAGTAAGATTTAAGTTGGCCAATTGGATAAAGGAGGGGAGGTTATTTGAAGTGGAAGGGAACTTTGCAAAGCCTTGAAGTCACGGTGTATTTCAGGAAAGCTCTAGCTTTCTGAAATGACCAGGAGGAATAGTTCTGTGTGAGATATAGTAAAAATTTTTGAAAAGGAGGCCAGAATTTAAAAGAGCTTGGGTTTTTTGGTAAGAAGTTTGGAATTTTCGATGGTAGGATGGTGGTGTAATTAGATTTGCATATTATAGTAATAGTGCAAACCCTGTGGTAAAGATGTGGAGCAGGCAGAGACAGGGATAGTGTTGCCTCTGAAGGCCTTGACTGTCCTGGCTGTGACAATAGGAAGGAGAAGATGCAGTGAGGAGATCAGTTTAGTTTTAGATGTGCTGTGTTTGAAGTGCCTGTGGGACATCCAGGTGAAGATTACAGTAGGGAGATGGAAATTTAAACAGCTGTCAGGGCACCAGATCCATGTTTCCCTCTCTGTACTGTAATCTCTGGAGAGGTGTTTAATTCTGGACATCATTGGCACACAGCTGTTAGTTGAAGCCACGGAAGTGTATTAAATCACCTAGAGAGAACAAATTCAGTGTAATAGAAAGCAACCAAGGTTGCAATCTTGCAGATCACTGATACTTGAGATCCAGGCACAGAGGAAGAGGAGCTAACAAAGAACACTGAAAAGGTACAAAAGTGTAGAGAGTGTTTCCTGAGAAATCAAGGAAAGGGAAGGACCTTATTCAAAGGTCAAATGAGATGAGGACTTGAGCTGGGCTCATGGTGAGACACTGTCTGGTATGGTGGAGAAATAAACTAGATGGTGTGGCTTAGAAGAACTCTGTGAAGAGAAGGAAGAGGATGGTAACTGGAGGAAGAAAGAAGTTTAAGAATATGAGATGAGGGTGGAAAGGGAGGTTGATTGATCTGAAAAAGAAGGGATTAGATGGACTAAGGTAAGAAGGGGCAAGGAGGTGAAACCCATCCCTTCAGGAGAGAAAAAAGTGGACAGTACTGGTTATAGTCATGGTACTGGAAAGTTCGAAAGAAGTGAGTAGTGGTGCATGAGGAGTGGGAGCTCTGAGAGACGGTGCCCAGCATAATGCCAAGGGCCATGATTCCCTACGGTGCATGAGGAGGGAAACTGGTCATCGTCACCCTGGGGAGTTTCCTCTACCTGCTACTCCGTGAAGGCCAGGAGATGAGTGTCCTTGTAGCTAATGCTCTTTCCTCAGCATTGCCATAGGCAGTGTGGGCATCAGTGTAAAGTCGGTAAACTTTGCATTGGTGCCAAATCACTCCCCACTTTCTGCTTCCTGCTTCTCTCTTCTCTGTACTTCTGACCTAGAGCTGTGTGCCTGTGTGCTATTTCCTGCTTATTCGACCTGCCCTGCCATGTATATACTCAGTGGCGGTCTTTCCTGGTCCCCATCAGAATAACCAGTCTTGAGCCTTTTTCACTCCAGGAATTGCTATTATTTAACCCCATAAGTTTCTTCTGTAAGAAAGTAGAGAAACCCTGGAAGAGGGATCCTTTATTAGTTTTCAAGTAGTGCCAACTAGATGACCCAATGTAGACAAGATGGCTCTGTCAGTTGGTGCATGAAAATACAGCACTTTCTCTTACTCTCTGCTTCTCTTTGCTTCTTTCTGACTTTTATTTTAAGGTCCTCTTGTTGTACCTCCCTCCCTTGCCTGGGCTGCCTTCATCTCTTGCTCTTAAGACAGCCCAGACTCAAACAGCAAAGTCCTTGAATGCATACCATTTCCAGAGAAAGGAGCAGTGGTGATTTGTTTACAGGACCTGTGCACAGCATTGACATTTTATAAACCACTTATTGGTGTCTGTGCATTTCAGTAATTTAAGCCTAATGAAAAAGGCTTACTTTGTGCCTTGGGAAATTTTCTTTAGTCCTGGGCCTCAGTTTCCTCCTCTGTGAAAAGAGGAGATTGGATTAAATGATCTATAAATTCTCTCCTAGCTCTGAGTGATCCTGTGGAGACATAGGATGAATTACTTGATCATCTCTTTAAGATGCTTTACTATGAATTAAACGTTAGAGAAAAAGAACCTTCTAAACATTAGTGCCTCCCCAGTTATTCTGACTGCTGACATTATGCTAATTTGTAATTTCATGGAGTTGTGGTTGCTGTAGTCTCACTCATTTTCTTCCATTATACTTGTAATAATATGAGCCATTCCTTTATTTCTATATATTTGTACATAAATTATATGTAATATATTCCACTTAGAAATATATGTATATGTTTAATATTTGTAGGTATCTATGTGTGTGTGTGTATATATATGAGAAAAAGAGAGATTATTCTTATCTTTTCACTTTTGATGGGTTTCTAGTTCATCCACTTCTTTTCAAATGAATCTAATTTGAAATAGTACATTTTGCACATAGATTTTAACCTATTTAAAGCAACTTATAAAAATACAAAGTGCAACCATTTTGTAAAGGACTATGTATATTATGTATATCTATACACACATATATAATCTTTGTATATATACATATATATTTGAGATTTTATGTTTGTAATATTTCTGACAATAATTATGAGGGATTCTGGGGAGAAAGAACTGTTTAAAGGCATTTGTATCTGTACAGAATATTATGACCTAAGTTATGGAATTAATTTTTAGCTCTTTCCTAATTTGCTTAATGCCATAGACGAAGGCTGTTCATAAAAATATAATGGCAGCCACATATATAATTTAAAATGTTCTAATATACACACTTAAAAAACTAAAAAGAAACAGGCAAAGTTAGATAATATATTTTATTTAACCTAATGTATTCAAAATATTTCAAAATATAAAAATACATACATAATATGTAAATTAATATAAATATAATTAAATATAAAATAGAATGTGTAAATATATATAATATAATATAGTGATATCATTATACAATTTAAATATACCAATAGAAAATACATGTAAGTTTTATAACTGAAATATAGATTCACATGAAATATTTTACCTTTTTTAGGGGGTACTATGTCTTCAAAACCCAGTGTATGTTTTATATTGAAAGTATATCTGAATTCAGACCAGCCATATTTCAAGTGCTCAATAGCTACATGTGGCTGATGGCTGCTGGGTTGGACAATGCAATCTTGGATGATAAAGTGAATTTATCTCAGATTATTCTTTCATAAGAAATTTTTAAATAGGTGTCATTCTTTAATATAACGTTTATAAGAGCCTTGCAGATTTTATAATTGGATAATTGGTTCCCAATTATAAAATGCAGTATTAAAAAAGTAATTTAAGGCAAACATTTATAATGGTTTAATAATGTTCTGTGCTGGCAGTTGAAGGATATAAATTTCTTTACAGAATTTGATTGAGACCTTTTTCTGACTAGGGCATTTCTTTCATTCATCACCTTTCACATTAACCTTGTAGAGAAAAAGCTGCCATAAGTACTAGAGATTAAAATCCATATGCTAAATTCTAATTGGCATTTGAACATTACAGAAACAGACTTAATATAAATCAGAGGTGAATTAATCTTTTCTTTAGCAAAAATAGCCTATTTTTTCTTTTTTTGTTTCCAGCCTTCTAATCCATTTTTATATAATTTGCTTTTGTAGTTCTTTGAAGTTTGTTGTTTTGTCATGCCAGCCTCTTTGTTATTGCCATGATTGTTGATGTGGCACAAAATTTACCCTGGAACATTCTTTGCAAGCAGGGCTTTAAGTAAGGGAAAGAAGGGTAAGACCTAAACCACACCCCTTGTGAGCAATTTAATTAGTATAGTTTATTTTGTTTTTAGTTTGCTTTGTGTGGACATAATATCTTTAACTAATATTAATGTTAAGGATGAAAAGCTTTTTTTATGTTTAAATGATCATTTTAAAATATTCTGGATTAATTTTTTAGTTTCTTAGAATATGCCATGCTATGTTTGATATTTTCCTTTGAGAAACATCTCAGAATAGAGGAAGAGACTGAGGAGAACATCAGGTGCAATTAGTGTTTCAATCTCAGCATTCCTTCTGGTGAACTTGATCTTTAACCTGATCTTGGACAAGTTTTCTCCATTTTTAGAACCCCAATTTCCTCATCTTTAAAAAAGATATGTTCACTATCTCTAAACTTTCTATTACATATAAATGCCTCTAAAAGTAATAAAGTTAGCTTTATAGTTTCTGTGGCTAATGGCACTCTAGATGTCAGCTAGCCTACTCTACTGTTTTACAGATATACAAAGTAAGGCCAGATAGGTGAAGTGATTTGGAGGAGGCAGAAGTTTTTGGCATGTTCATGGGCTTAACGGTTTTTATTTTATATTGAGCAGAATATTGCAAGGCAAGTTATATTGTCATTTAAAAAATTTACTTTAGAAATGTGATTTTAATAGGTTTGAGGAGTCATTAAACTTAATTAATACTTGTTTATAAGACCCGAGCTGTTTAAATGATCATTTAAAAATATCCTAAGATCCCAATTCATTAACAGAAAATTCATATTTTAACAGTGACTTACATGTGTAGGGTATAAATAAAAACTTATTTATCTTTTAGTTGCCTTGAATAAGGTTAGAATTCCGTTTTCCTCTTGTAAGATTTGTTGACTCACAAAATTAAAACATGACTCACAAAATTAAAGCGTGATCATGTTCCACTTTTACTTGTGAATTGATGAAATGTCAAAAATCATTTGCAGGAGACATAAAACTCAATTAGAAACAATTCATTTAGTTATATGGAATGCTCAAGTAATTCTAACCTTAACAAAATCTGAAAGGGAACGCTGTGTGATATCTTAGAGAGAATAAAAACACCCATAAAAGCTAGTCAAATTACATTAATTATTCCAGTCAGAGGGAAAGCAATGAACAAATTCTTCCCTTGGATGTTTAGCTTTTGAAAGAATGGAAGATAATTCAACTTCCCACCCTCTATAGGTATCTCTTTTTCAACTGCGTCAATGCGATCTGATGAATCAAGATTTTAAAAATAATAGTAAATATAGTTCATTATTCCTGGAGGATTGTTTCAGTTTTTCCCTTGTTTCTACAGAAACCATTTTAATATTTATGTTTAAAATACACTTCATGGGAAATTGTCAAAATCATTATTGACATAAGTGGAAGTGACTAGAGATAAACCTCTGAGAAAAAAAGATGAAAAATACTTGGAGCAAAAGAAATATACAAACATTATTTTTTAACTTCGTACCTAGAACCTCTGACAAATTTGTGTTTCTTCCTTTCATCGGGCAAGTCACTGGGAGCCTGCATTGTAACCCCGGCTCTGAAGCTAAGTGGCTTTATTCTCTTGGGCCTATTACTGACCTCTCTTGATCACCGGTACCCATTTGAAAAGAAAGGGGTTTCATTTGCTTGTCTAGGCAGGGTATAGAAATTATTTACTGAATGTGAAATAAATAGCATCGAGTGTCTACCCTCAGTGCCTACAGAACATAGCTAAATGCTAAAAGCAACAAAAGGTGGCCTCAGAGATTGGCCCCTGTGTCTCTATAGTCACATCATCTTTCTTTAAATTAGAGGAATGCACAACTGCTTATGATTGGTTACATGCACACACCATGCAGTTCTACTGTGGAAGAATTGGTTCATTGCTTTCCGTCTGCCTGGAGTAATACCACCGTCATCACCCCAACACACATACATACCCCGAACCTTCACATGGCCAGCCACGACTCATTCACAGACACTCTGCCCAAAGGCCATGTAGGAAGCCAGCTCTGTACCCTTTCCGCTCTGTTCCTCTAGCCCTGGGCACCTTCCTGTCATGGCACTCATTCCATATCACAAGCAATACCTGGCATTTCTCCACTTCGGATTTTTCTATTCAGTTATACACAAATAGCCCCAAAAGTCTGTGGCACATAGTAATATGTAATTTTACTGAGGTTTAATTTTAAAGAATTATTCTGTATTTCATCAACTTAAGAAACCATTGCTCATGAGATCTTTTACATTTTATGTTCCATGAAGAAAGAAAAATGACTGCCAGATAGTTGACAAGGTATAAATCCAAGATACATCTATCTCAGCTTCAGAAATGTTGGAATGTGAAAAGATTTGCACTGTGTTCAGTGACATGCGGTGCCATAAAGCTGGTGTTTGAGAATGAATGGTTTTACTATGGGATGATTCAAACTTAACACTTTGCACTCACATTGCTGTAAGACGCTGTTCTGTTCTCTTGGAAAGTATACTTTGTATGGAGTGGGAAATGACCCACTTCCCAAAGAAAGAGAGATGTTGGTGTGCATAACGGAATTGAAGGGCTCTAAGATAGTGACAATTTTTAGTTAGGAAATAGAAATTTTTAATATATTAAAGAGGAAAATGACAAATTTGGCAGTGGGTCAGATCTGCAATTCAAGATAATCCACCATATGTTCAATATACATTCAGGAGAAATGGATTCTGGACCCAGTTTCAGCTCGTGCTCCAACTAAAGGAAAAACTGCTCGCTGATGGAAGAGAAAAATCTACTGCTAAAGTTGGATAGCTTAAAAAAAAAGTTGAATAGGTAATTAATGTGAGACATGAAACTGTACCAAAAACAGGACACACTTGGGAAATGTGATTCTAGTGGAAGCTTATTGAAATATTTTTGTGAGTTGAGTGTATTGATATGATGAAATGTAACTACTGATTTTACCTTTACTCTGAGTGAGGGTTGGCTCAAGAATTTTGGATTCTTTGCAGAATTCTAATTAATTGGCAGTGCCATCAGCTAACTCCATAAGACTGTAGAATAGGGTTCTGGACCAGAGCAGATGTTCAGTGGTATTGCAGGCAGCCTATATGGAATGAAAGCGCTTCCCCATGTTTGATCTCCAAGGAAGAGCATCCAGTTTTAGGGTTTAAAGCAGCTGAGGACAGACTGACTTCCCTTCTTTGTAGCAATGCATCAAATTTTGTTTAAACTAGGCTTGCTTTTAGCATTGTGTGAACCTTGCAATATTGGAAAAAATATCGTGGGGTATTTAGAAAAAACTTTTGCCTATGTATTGGCTATCTGATGTGTCAAAATAGCTTTTCAATGGCTATAGGAAATATAAACAAGCAGAACAGTTGTAGCCTGTCCACAAAATTGCAGACTCAACACAGCAAACATGTAAGAAAAGCATAGAGGGAAAATGAGGATAATTATTGCATAGAACTCCAGTAGAAAATATGAACAAAGTATTTCTCCTCCCTGTTCTCTCCACAAGGCAAGATGGTCTCTCAGCCACATGCAGCTGAGAACAGCTACGGTTTTAATGCCTAGCCTTGGAGCAGGAAGTGAAGGTGTCACAGCCCCATCAAGGTGGAGACTGAGAAAGTCTAAGAGGATTAGGTTGGCAGTCTTAGTGTCACTTAAGCAAAAGGTGCTGACTGCAACAGCAGTCTCACCTGTAAGCAGGGAGATACCTTTCCCCTTTATTTCTTGTCTTAGACACAGAGCCTGCCCCTCCCTAACACTTGACCCACTCTCAAGGTTATTATCAGAAGTAAGAATTCGATTTTCATTGATCTGTTAACTCATGGACCTCTGCATCTTGAGTGGGTCTTAATTATTACTGGCTCAGCTGCTTTGTCTTCCTTGAAGAGACAGAGTTTCGTGAAACAGAAACGTTCATGTGGTCAAGTCACGCTAAATTTAATAACACCGGTGCTTTTGTCTTTTTCTTATCATGGCACTCACAGTCCGTAAGCTGCTTGATACTTGTTCTTCTTTGCTTGTCACCAAGGGAAGGTGGCCACAGGCAGAACTTTAGAAAGTGTTCTCTGTGCCTAAAAAGCTTAAGACATGATACCATTCATTTGGGGCTTCTTTCATAAGTGCCTTGAAGCAGAAGTGGAGAAATAGTTTCCATTGCAGACTTATGAATGAAGTATTAGCTAATCACAGGCTTGATTGTTTTTTACAGGGGAAATGATATTTTTTATAGCAGAGTTTACGAATATGAGGATTCATGAAGTATTTTTTCTATGTCCCTTGTAAATGTAAAGTCTCCTGGGTCTGAAAATTATATTTACATGTTTGTCTTTCCTGTGCAACCTGCACTATCCAATACTATAGCCACCAACCAACTGCATGTCGCCACTGAGCACCCAGTGTGGCGAGTCTCAGTGGATAAGTCCTGCAGGTGTAAAATACACACCTGATTCCAGACTTGGTGCAAAAACACAAGTGCAAAATATGTAATTAGCAATTATTTTGATTACATGTTGAAATAATATTTAGATATATTGGGTTAAATATATATTATTTTTAAATTCTTTATTTTTATTTTTTTTAACTTTTTTAAAACATGGCTATTAGATCACTTAAAATTACATAATAGCTCATAGTATATTCCTGTTGGGTGGAGCTGATCTAGACTATGAGTTCCTTGAGGCCAGGTACAGTGCCTGGTACATATTAATTAGATACTTAAGGTATGTTTGATAAACTGAACTGTATAATTGAAAGGAATGAGTAGATGAGAATTATAATAATTTTTTAAAGTGTTGATTTTGAGCCTGTGGATTTAGGAAATGATAGAGCAAGACGAGGTGGATTTTGTCAGGAAATCTTAAAATGTTTATTAATTGTCCCTGGTGTATGAACATACGTTAAGAAAACACAAGCCCTGGCTGCAGCTGCCTTCTCATGAGACATTCAGATATGCCCTATAGAGTTGATCTGATTTTGCCACCTGTAATCCCTTAACTCAAGTGCCATATAATTCTGCAGTTTATTTAAGAAAGATCCATTTCTACAAATAATTTTTCCTGAGTACCATTTAGCCTTGGTGTAGACTGTAAAGTGCTTAAGAACCACTTGCAAAGCCTGTCACAAATATAGATTCCCAGACACATTCCCAGAATGTGTAGGTAAGGGGTGGGCCCCAGGAATCTGCAAGTTAACACCCCAGAAGATTACAATGCAAATGGCCTGCAGACAATGCCCTGGGGAGCACTGCCATATGGCATTGTGATCCGGGAGTATCCTGGAAGTTCAGGTAGAAGGAACAGTTTGCTCATTGATTTTATCTATTATACTATAAAGAACTTAAATTTTTAAATATTTTAATAAGAAATTAATTTTTAAAAGTGTAACAAATTAAATAACAATGAAAAGGCAACTTACTGAATGTGAGAAAAATATTCACAAACCATGTATCAGATAAAAAGTTAATAACCAGACTAGTGACTCCTACAATATATTACAAAAAAATAACCAATTAAAAAATAAGCAAAGGAGTTGAATAGATATTTATCCAAAGAAGACATATGAATAGCCAATAAGCATAGGAGAAGATACTCAACTTCACTAATGACCAGAGAAATACAAATCAAAACCGCAATGAGGTATCACCTTGTACCCATTGGGATGACTGCTAACAAAACAAACAAACAAACAGAAACCAACAAGTGTTGATAGGATGTGGAAAAATTGGAAAACTTGAAGCACTGTTTGTGGGCTTGTAAAATGGTAGAGTAACTGTGGAAAAAGTATGGCAGTACCTCAAAATATCAAAAGTAGAACTACCATGTGATCTCACAATCCCACTTCTGGTATACATCTAAAAAATAAAGAACAAGATCTTGATGATATATTTGCACACCCGTGTTAATTGCAGCAGGATTCACAACAGGCAAGATGTGGAAGCAACCTATATATACATTAATGGATGAATGAATGGATGAAGGGAGGGAGTGCGTGCGCTCCCTCCCTCTCTCTATACACACACACACACACACACACACACACACACACACACACACACACACACATACATACAATGGACTATTATTCAGCCTTAGAAAAGAAGGAAAACTTATCATATGTTGCAACATAGAGGAAACGCAAGGACATTGTGCTAAGTGAAATAAGCCAATTGCAAAGAGACAAATATTGCATGATTCCACTTATATGAAGTATCTAAGATAGTCAAACTCATAGAATGGAAAGCAGGATGGTGTTGCCAGGGGCTGGGGGAGGAAGAAACAGAGTTGTTGATTGGGTACAAAGTTTCAGTCATGCAAGATGAAAAAGTTCTGGAGAGCTGTTACAACAATGTGCATATACTGTACTGTACACTCAAAAAATAAGAAGCAATTTATATATATTTTTTACTGCAATAAAAAATGAATCAGAAAGTACTATCCTAATAGTTCCTAGTGAAATTGAACTCAAGGAAAGTGTATAATAATTTTATTTCCTTGAACAATACTTTTTCATGAGAAATTTTGTTGGAAGCTTTGAGCTAAATAAAGTAAGTGTGTGCCTGCTGTGAAGCTCTGTGGGTGGTTCATGGCCTCTCCACAGTTTACCTAGTAGAGGGCAAGGCTTACTCATCAAGACTGTCATTCCCAAAGCACCTTGTCTGAGGACCTGGATGCCCTCCAAGAGGAAGAGTGATGCTCAAGGCGGGGTGTTGTCATTCTAGTGGCATCCAGACACTCAGAAAATGTCCTCCTTCCCCTCACTTGAAGCCTTGAATTTCAACACCTCAAGTTAGTTCCCTTAAAACATTTTTTTTAAAGCCTGAGAAATTCTAATAATTTCAGGGGTTCCAGTTGCCAGGACCATTTCTGAGCAAAGAGAGAATGATTGCATTGATTTTGTTGGAATAGCCAGAGCATTTATACACTGAGCATTCACTCTGGTAGCTGGCAGTCTTTGGCCAGAGGCCATTTCTTTAAGTAGGTAATTCACCATTCTTTCCAGTAAATAGTAGGTAAGTGTGGCTGGGTTGGCTGGCTATGCCCCTCCCTGTTGAGTGGCTAGCTTCCAGGAGTGAGGCAAATGGAGTGAGGGGCAAAGGCATCAAGCGACTCTCATATTTACTAAGGAGATGAAAATACAAGGTTAGTCTGGTAAAAATGGAAAAATCACATTTTCCTCCTTTTTACCCTTCTCAGTATCTCATTCTAGTCCACTGAAAATTTTGTTTGTTTGTTTTTTACAATGGGCTGGTTCAGTTTTTAGAAATATTGATTATTTCAAATCTGTAAAGAGATACACAGATGCATTATCTCACTATTTAGATTAGCAAAGAAAATACTATAGGTACAGTTGAAGACCCTGTATACCCCCACACTGCAGTGGTAATTGCTACCTGGAATCTAGTGTTCACCATCCCTAAGTAATTCTTTGTACCTTCACTATATAACATTTCTGTACTTCAGTAGTATATAGTATTGCTTTGCATCTTATGGTCTCATATTTTATGTAGTTTTCTACAACTTTTTTTTTTTCATTTAACTTGCTTGTTCACTTCTTAAACTTCATTTGGGATATTTCTTCCAGTGCTACTTAGCTGAACTATTCTGACACTAGTTATAGTGTTATTGTATAATAGTGTTTGGCCCCTAAAATGGATAGATTGAAATTTATATGTGTCAAAAAAACCATGCAATTGTAATATAGTGTGTAACTGTTAAACATATTTGTTTTATTTCAGGTTATAATATAACTTATCCTCTCATGCTTTTTCCCTGCCCCTTCTCCCCAAATCATCAACAGTAGAAAAAGAAGAAGAAGACGAAGAAGAAAACATGTCAGGACACAAATGGTAAATAATTTGTTGTCTTTGCTGAATTGGGAGGGGCTAATGAAAGAGGAAAGCACATAGTATATGCTCAATAAATGTCTATTAAATAGAAAAATCAAGAGTCACATTAGCAATAAATAACCTGTTAGTCCCTAGCCAATGTTGAGTGTAATCAAGTTCAGTATTCCCATTAAATGTAATATGGAAACCAAGTAACCAAAATATTATAAAGTTCTTACATAATGAGTAGTCTTAAGAAATATATTTACATATAACTATTCTCTTGAGAATCTAATCCTGACTTTTCTACCACCACTTCTTCAAATGTAATGAGTTGACATTTTTTATCATTGTCTTATTTACAACATCTAATATTAGGGTTATAAAGGTATTTTATGTAGGGAAGCTGTAAAATAATGAACAGAAACTCAGACTCATTAATTTATAGTCATGACTTCAACCTTCATGAACGTTCAGGAGTCAGTGGTTGTTGGGATTAAATGATGATAACAAAAACAGATAAGGTAATCGTATGGCAATGTTGGTACTGACATTTATGTGCCTGTTAACACATCTAAGCAGCATGGTTAATGTTTTATAAATTCCGGATATTTTTCAAGCAGTGTTTCTGAACTATTTTGAACCCTTGACCCAACAGGCAAGTAGGTCTTTGTCATGTTTTACCTTCTTTAATTTTTATAATCAAAAAATGTGGTGTGTATTTTCATTTTTCAAATGCACAATTAATTATAACAAAGGGTGTACTTTTTAATCTGTCCTCTCCTGGTGGAGAAGCAATCATGTCCAAGTTCTCTGTAATATCAAATGTCAAACTTCGAAAGAATTTTTGCATCTCTTAAAATGTAATGAGTTTTAAAAGGTATTTAATAAAAAACTAAGGGATTTTGTTTCTCTGAGTTTCACCATATGACGTCTTTCTAACTAAGAGTTGTCAGACAATTTTTTAAATTGTTCTGTCTTTCCTTGTTAAGACAAGGGGGTGGTTCCATCCCGTGACCTTGGTAATGCCTGTCATATCATGGCAGCAGGCTCAGGGAAGTGGTCACTTGTATAAAGGAGACTGGAGAGCCCCAAGAAGTGGGCCACTCCCCAAAGTCTTCTCCCACTTACTCTGCCATTTCATTGTTAGCTGCTGAAATGTGAGAGCTACAGAGCTCATTGAAATGAGCACTGGACTGAGATTTAGAGGCCTGGATTTTAATCCTGTGTGACTTTAGACAAGATTATTAACCTTTTAAATCCTAAGATTCCTCATTTGTTAAAATGATGGGGTGATCACTAGATCTCTAAAGCCCCTTTTGCTTCTTCAAAATGGAAATTTTTTCTGTTAATCCATGACTTTTGACAAAAAAAAGATACAAATATAAAGGAGTCTACCCAATTCCCCATTCCTGAAAATTCCATTCTCCTGAAATAACCAAGGACTATATACTTTTAATACATATACTGTACAGAGAAATTATCTTTTATGTAAAGATTTTATGTTTTTTTTAAATTTCTCTTCTGTAAACTTATAATAAAACTTTTAAATAATCTATAAACCATGAAAGTACCCCAAATCCTACTTCTCTCTCAAAAGATAACCATTGCAAAGCAAGTCATCTGAAACACCTTATGACTTTTTAAGAATAAATCTGTAAATTGAAAATTGTAACTTATCTGGAAGGAGAGTACAAGTCCTCAAGTTTTGAAATGTAGGTATTTTTATACAGCAGTGTAAAGGAACTCATGTTCTAGGACACAGGTCTGCCAGACTTTGAGTGGCAGTGGCGTGGTGGGAGAGACGATGTACATGTCTGCGTAGGAGACAGTGAGGTCCTGTGTGGGCCTTTGGAGCCGAACTCCAGACAGGGGGATGGTGTAGACAACATGGGAGGGGTGGAGCGCCAACAGCCAACTTCTTGTCAATAGCTGCGGTACTCTGGTCCCTTTTACAGAATTCAATTTCATCCTCAATTGTTCTCCTAATTTCTTACCAACTTTTTTTATTTGATCTTCACTATGCTTTTCCAGAAGAATAGCTTTCTATCTGTATTTTAAGCATTTACATTTAAGAATTAAAAGTTTTAATATCAGAAATCTGTAACAGAACTTCAAAAAAAATTTTTTTTAGTTTTATCTGATTGTGGTAAGACTACTTAACATGAGGTCTACCCTCTTAACAAATTTTTAAGTTTACAATACAATATTGTTGATAGCAGGCACAGTGCTGAACAGCAGCTGTCCAGAATTTATTCATCTGGCATAACTGAAACTTTATGACCATTGATTAGCAGTTTCCCACTTCCCTCTCCCCACCTCCAGACCCTATTCTAATTCTATGAGTTTGACTATTTTAGGTGCCTCTGTGACAGAGTTTAAGCATGCTGTTTTTCAGCCCCTTATCTCTACTTTTCTGCCATCACTTCATTGTTGGCTGTAATGCTGGAATGGACGGTACATTGGTGTCTGGCTTTAGCTCTGACTCACTGGCATGATTGAGCCAGTCACCCTGCACTTTCTTCACTTCTGTCAGGGGTGTGTACCCCATTGATATCTAAACTCTCTTCAAGATTTAGTTTCTCGATTTCCTGCAAAAGTTGTTGTTTTATTTCCTCACTAACTTAACAAATTTTGGGAGTTTGATGTAATCACCATAAAATAATTTATATGTTTATTGTTGTAAATGTATAATATAATGTTTAGATACATTTTTTCATGGTGAAATATCTTAGTCGTTATAAAAGTCACGAATAATACAACCCTAAATGTTTTTTAGCAGTTATCCCTGGGACTTACAGGATCGATATGCTCAGGATAAGTCAGTTGTAAATAAGATGCAGCAGAAGTATTGGGAAACAAAACAGGCCTTTATTAAAGCCACGGGGAAGAAGGAAGATGAACACGTTGTGGCCTCCGATGCAGACCTGGATGCCAAACTGGAGGTGAGTGCTTTCTCGCTCTCAGTCCCAGCACAGCCACCTTGCTGGGGTCACGGTCCTAAAGTGGACTCACCTGGGTAGCATAGATGTGCTTTATGTATGAAAACATATTGCAGACAACTAGTTTGTGAGGAAAATCTAAGATCACATAAATTCCATCCTAGCCTGTTTTTAAAAGCCCTACAAATTCTCATGTAACCACCTGTATGCCTCGGTTAATTTGTGTTTCAAGCACTTAGCTGGAATGCATGGCATGTGATAAATTCTCAGTAAATATTTGTTGAAAAACATTAATGCAATTAAAGAACCATGACTAGTGATATCAACACTAGGGTTAGGCAATTTAAAAAGAGGGAAAAGGATGACAGTAAAAGGTCTTTCAAAATAGAGTCTAGAAAGCTTGGTGTTGAACCCTGGAAAATGTAGGATGAATAAACTAAGCAGATATTTAATTAGACTAGTTAATAGTACAGTGAGCTGATTTTATATCTGATTGATCCTGAATACTAATATAACTGGTAGAATGCCCGCTAATTCCCCATCTTGCTGGATATTCTCCAAGAGTTTAGATTAAAATTTTTAAAGTGTACTTATCACTTCTGTGAATGATGGGGCACTGAGAGGAATAATATGTTACATGACCTGATAAGAATTAAAAATGATCTCCATATTTAATATATAAGGCGAAATTAATGAGCTAAACATTTAATGGGACTAAACATTTAATGGGATAAAAAACTAAAGATTTCAAAAAGCTTTCCAAGAAGGATGGTCAGGATGATGAAAACCATAGTTACACTGGAACAGAGGTTTAAGGGGTGATATGGTCACTGCCAATTGTATAGGAAGGTTTGTCATGTGGAAGAAGGATAATTCATTGTATGCATCTAAGGGTAGAACCAGACCTGAACCAGTATTCATAGTACTCATCTCTCATGGAATTATCTCAAGTGTTTGTCT
The DNA here is from genome assembly GCA_004027375.1 of Macroglossus sobrinus. Classification (NCBI taxonomy): domain Eukaryota; kingdom Metazoa; phylum Chordata; class Mammalia; order Chiroptera; family Pteropodidae; genus Macroglossus; species Macroglossus sobrinus. The sequence continues at coordinate 79,423 of PVKZ01000761.1, forward strand.
GTGCTCCCTCCACTAGGAGGTCAAATTTTGTGTCAGTTTATTCATCATTGTGCCCTCAGCCAGTCACACAGTACGCATTCAGGAAGTATTACTGACTAATAATTTCCACCCCTAACCCTGTCATTGGAATTTTTCATCTATAAGCTGGGTTTGATAGGGATGTTCCGATGGAGATTGCTGCCATGGAGAGAAGTAGAACCAGGTGGTATCTATTCTGATTTAGTATTCTAAATACAGTTGAAACGGTTATAAGTCGCATATATTTTTCACATCTTCCAGTTTTACTTTTTTCTTAACACCCTAGTAAATACAAGCATTATCCAGAAAGGACTTTTCTATATCAGTTATTTGTACATTAACCACAATACAGTAATTTTATATTAATGGACTCTTGCAGCTGCATTTTTACTGAATCAACTATACTTTAATCAAAATAGCACATAGCATCCAAAGTACTTAGCCATGACTAATAATTGTACACATGAAAGAGGTCTCTGTTGCAGAAATGTTAATTCCAATGTTGATGTTTATAGGGAAAATGTATTTCATCAACAAAACATATAAAAACAATGTGCAAACCCTTTTGATGGGTGCTTACACTATTATCCATAGAGGGCAAGCCTATAAAACAAAAACTTTTGTATGATGTAAGAATATTATACCAATTTAGATATTTGTCAGAATTTCTTGTTAATAAAATCATATTCTCAAAAAAACAGCTCTTAAGTCCAAGAACAGGCAGAACTAACCTGTAATGACAAAAATCTTTTAGTGGATGTCACAGCAGAGGAGACTGATTGTATGTGGTAGAAATATTTCTTATTTTAATTTAGGGCGTGGTTTTAAGAGTGTATACAATTATCCAACTAACACAATTGAATGCTATAGGGATGTGCATTTGTACCATAGTTTTAAAAAAAGAACAGTAGTAATGGAACATTTCCTGAACATACTTTTTTAATGTCCTTGCTTCTATATATTTTGGTGGTTTCTGACTCAGAATACTAATATCAAACATTGGTTAAGGAACAGATTCAGATTGCTGATTTTCTGTTTTGTTTTATGGTAAAAGGGTTTAAAAAGAAAAACAGGTAGAGGATATAGTGTAGCGAAATGAGATTTAGTAAAATTTATGTTCTTCATGTCTACGTTTTATCATATTAAACATTCCTGGGAATAGTTTTGAATTTAAGTATATATGCATGCATCCATTTTTATTAGATAACTTGGTCATATTTATTACAAAACAGATCATCTGTTTTGACTCAAATAGTGAAATGCTTTATAATACCAGGACATAACTGCTAATCACCATGGCCAGTAAACTAGGAAAGAGATAGGAAAAGCGTTGCCACCTCACTAGGTGAATCTTGAGAGGTAGAATTTTGTCTTCCAGGTTTTCTAATTGACACCAGCCCTGGCCTCTGAGTTGGTGAAGAAAGTATGAAGTATCTGTCCTATCTTCTCTTGAGCTGTCTTGGTTTCTGAAGCAAAGACCAGGACCACCATGATTTGAAACTGAGTTAGATTCTTCTCAGTATATTCCACCGGCTCTTATCTTATTTCCCTCTGTTGTGGCCATAGCATGGCATTAGGTTTCTTCTCTCTGTGTTTTATGAAATCATTGGGAGGATAAGATGTGGTGGGTTTGCTAGGTAAACTCCATCTTACCAGATGTCTTCTAAACAGACAGAACATTCAGCTGATTGATTTTTCTTTGCTGTTTATAGGGTTATTGAAGCATGCCATAAAATGCATTAGGTTCACAAAATAAGCTAACATTGTATCTTAAACATGATTCCTAATTGACAGAGCCTCCATTAAAATGAGAGACAGCAAGTAGTAAAATAAATAAATTAGATTATGAATGAATATTGGGTTTCTGGTTTACCAAATCCTCTAATTGGGCCTTTCACTTAGGATTCTGTTTTTCAGCTATTATTTCAATGGTCTGGAGAAAATCATATTTCTGCTGATCTTAATTTAGATCACAGAGATGATGAATTTCAATAAATACAGAACAATGGGAGTATATTTTAAAAGTTTGTCAGAGTTTCTCCACATTATACCACATGACACCAAGCACACTTAGGCAGTGATCTTGTTGTTAATGGACAAATCAAACACTATAGTTATGTTTATTGTGGTTATTTTTTATTTCACTACTGTCTGTTTTATTTAGTATTTTGTCTGTATTTTTATTACAGCTATTTCACTCAATTCAGAGAACCTGTTTGGACTTGTCTAAAGCAATTGTACTCTATCAAAAGAGAATATGTTGTAAGTATGCCATTAGTATAAATGTTCATCGGAGTGAGACAGTAAGAAATAGGATATTTTGCCTCATTTTATCATTATGTGTGTTTAGGAAGTAAGACAAGAAAACTACTAGTTAGGCATATATGTCACTGTTCTTTAAGTGGTGGGGAAGAGGGGCTTTAATAATTTTATCAGAAATCTTTTACATAAGCTGTTTATCTTTCAGTGAAAGTACCATAATAGAAGAATTTTGTAATGGGTTCCCCATGGATATACACATGCCATTTATTTTCTTAATTATAAAAAAAGTTTTTTTAGTTCTGTATCTTGGGATTTTAAATTTCAGGTTGTTTTTATTGGTTTGCCCTGGCTCTCTTATATCCAAGTTTGTTCCTTTTAAAATAACCTAAATGAAGAAAGAAAGTGCATACGGTTAATTCATTGACTGTATTTTGTTGACAGCACTTGTTCATCCACATTTTTATGTTAGATACTGGGTTATTAGGGGACAAGATTTTCCTTTGATCATCCCATCTTAAAATCATTACTAACAGAGTTATCTCTGAAATGCTAAATATCAAGTTGTATGTTAATATGCTTTTAAATTTCCATTTGTAAGTGATTTAATAGTACAATTTACATATTTTCTGAGGCTAAAATATGGGAAATGTTTCTGTATCCGGCTGCTGCCAAACCCCTTTCCAATAATCACAAATTAACAGTTGGTAATTTCTCTTTATTAGTGATGTTTTATTAAGACTATTTTGGGGAACTACAACATCCTAGAGACTTAGAGACAGAATTTACAAATTATCTATATTATTATTTTCTAAGTGTTTGAGCTAAGACTTTCCTCCTGGGTTGTAATTCTTTACTCTTGAGCTATGAAGAAATCAAGACACGTGACATACATACCCCACCATTTCTCTGTCCCACATTCAGTTATTATCAAATGCTGGTCCATTTTTTCACCTTAATGGCTTTCAGATTCTCCCCCCTTTCTCCATCTTCACTGCTTTAGTTCCGGTCATCCGCATCACTTTCTAGCTTTGCTGCAACAGTTTTTCCTAACTGATCTCCCTGCTTCCACTTTTGCCTCCTCCCACCCATTATCTCTGCTACAGTCAGAGAGTGATCAGATTGCTCCCAGAGCTCCCAATGGTCAAAGCTGGGACAACTCAAGCAACAGAATAAGTAATAATAGTGTTGGAATGTAACCCATAAATATCCATGAAGTCTACATGCAAATAAACAGAGAAGAGGAGGCAGCTCTTTCTTATAAAATAACTCCAATCAAAAAATATAGAAAGAATGAGGGAGCCACAAAATCACCATGAGACATACAGCACAGTAAGATTGTGGCAGGCAAGATTCACTAAAAGATGGCACAGTTTGTGAATGGAAGTTTGAGGAGAAATTGGATATTTGCATAGTCCCGTGTATTCCCCCGAGATTTTTAATAATTACAAAAAGAAAAAAATTATGATTATACAGCAAAAAAAAAAAGAAAAAAACAAAAAAACCTAGTAGACAGCACCTGACAAAGTGATTGAGGGGAACATTGCCAGCGATAATGGGTGTTGATATCACGTAGCCCCGAGACCGTGCACTAAGGAGGCCACTCCACGTCACGTCTGTGGTTTCCCTCCCCAGTCTGTAAGCCCAGTCTAATCGTGAGAAATCAAACACACATTGAGGGACATTCCATAAAACACTTCACTAGTACTCTTAAAGAGTGTCAAGGTCGTGAAAGACGAGAAAGACTGAGGAACTGTCACCTACTAGAGGAAACTAAGGACACTCGGTAGCTCAGTGCATTGTGGGATCCTAGATCGGATCCTGGAACATTAAAAAGGCATTAATGGGAAAACTAGTAAAATTCAGATAAGGTGGTGGTTTAGTTAAGAGTATTGCACCAATGTAATTTCCTGGTTGTGATGATTGTGCCATGATTATGTAAGATGCTAATATTAGGGGAAGCTGATGAAGGGGATACAGGAACTCTGTATTTCGTGTACAGGTTTTCTATAAGCTTAAAATAATTTTAAAATTAAGTTTTTTTAAAGTACATTGGGCCATAGTGTTTCTGTGGTGAAAAACCTCCAATAGCACTTACAGTAAGACCCAAACTTTTATACCATGGCTTATGAATTCCTACATGATCAGGCCCAGCTGACCCCTCCAGCTACTCTTGTCTACTCACCATGTGATCTGAGGCATTAGGCACTCACTCTTTCCTTTATTTTGAGTGTCTCTCTCCTAATCATCTCAAGAATGGCCTCTTCTAGTCATTCAGGGCTCAGATTAATGGTTACCTGCTCAGAGATGCCTTTCATAACCACCAGCCCAAAACAGCTACTAATCTCTCTTACTCTCCCTCTTATTGCTCTAGGGTTTTTTGTTTTGTTTAGGGGAGAGGGTGGGGTAAGTTTGTGATTACGTATTTTTTCATTTTCTGTCTTCTGCTCCTTGAACATAGGCTTCATGAGAATAGGGACCTCGTGTGTCTTGTTCATCATTACGTTCCCAGTTGGCAAGAGCAGTGCCTAGTACATATTAGATCATCCACAAATCTTTCCTGAGTGAATTAATGCTGCCAAGCTAATTGGTTTTATAGTTCTTTAGTTGCCTTTTTAGGGCACATCTGAAAATCTAATCAGCAATTAAATATGAATAGGTTTTTAATTTGTCTCTGAATTTTTAAGCCCCAATTATGTGAAAACTTATAAACAGAAACTTTTGAGTTAATAGTTACCTTAGAAGGATTTGAAATGTCTATAAATTAATTTCAATATTTAAATTTTAAAATTAACATTAAAGAATGAACACCTTTTCTCAAAAATGATGGTCATCACTAAGTAATTCAGTCTGGAGCCTGATGCCACTCAAACATTTTTGTCACCTTCTGAGCAGCACTGCCAATTAATCAGAGTCTAGCTCTTAAAATAAAACCTGTTTACTACCCTAAGTTTAATCCTCAGATGCATAAAGTAATAACCAAAAATTATTTTTCAAACGCTTCAACCTACTTAGGTGTATTTAGGAAAGAGTACATTTCACCCATCAGTAATCCTTCAGCTCCCATGACTTGGTTTCTTCTTAGCCTTGAACTAAATGTGTTCATTTGTATGTGACTTGAGGCTTCAAGGTAAAAAAAGGTGACTGTAGCCTCATGCTATTATGAATCAAAATGTAAAATTATTCTCCATAAAGAAAGATTCATTGTGAAACTGAGTGAGTCTATGTTAGTAAATGGAGAGGAGGAGTAACGGAAGTTATTACAAAAACAACAAAACTGCTTATAATTCTAGGATTTTTTTAAAGCTACATGGTATAAAAAATATCAAATGAGTATTTAAAGTAAAATAGAGTATACAGAGATAACAAGGCAAAAATTATAGTTATATCAATTTCACAAGCACTTATGTAGGGAAGCCATAGTTTGCATGAGGACCCTGTTGTGAGAAAGCTCAGAGTCTCATGAAAAATAGACACGTGCCCACCCTCAAATCCTTTAATGCCAGATGCTGAGGGGGCGTGGCTGTCCTAGAGAAATGGGGATTAACTGCTTCACAGAGGAAATAGCCTTGGAGCTGGATTTTGACCAATTAACTTAATTTCAAGAGATGGAAGAGGAAGAAGGGTAGTCATTCATCTCTCAAGAAGAGTGGATTCTAAAAGCCTCTTCTCTAGAATGTGTAGAATGGACCAGAGCCATAAATTAATAAGGAATCAATAGAGAGTTTAACCTTCACCTTTGGATTTGTGGTTCCTGGCTAACATTGCACAACTGTTATTGGAGAGGTTGTGTCGGGAATGGGGTGCATTCTCAAGTCTGGATGGTTCATGAAAACGGACAAGAATCCTAGTAGCAGTTAAAAAGCATTTTTAGAGACAAATGAAATGTAAATGCATCAATACAGAAATGTGAAGTAAGAGTAGTGTTCAAAGTATGTTCATAGTAAATGCTTGTGTTTATAGAGAGAAAAATAAAACATTCTAGGAAGCTCAGTGTCACTCCTTGCATGGCTGTTGGTGAATGCGTGTTCGGGACCAGTGGCTTTTCATTGTGTGGGTACGCTGTGATGGATTAAGTCATTCTTCACTATGGGGAAAGATAGCATTTGGCCATTATAAATAATGATGCTATGATTGTCTCTGTATATAGATTTTTGTGCCCATTTTTCTACTTCACTGGGATGTACTCCTAACAGAAATACAGGGTCAGAAGACACAATTCAATGACTTTTTATATTTATTGCCAAATCAATCTGTTGAAAGCTTGTACCAGTCACTGTCTCACTAATAGTGCCATCTGAGATTGTCTTTAAAAATAAGGACCAATATATACAAATATTGAATCATTATGTTGTATATGTGAAACTAACATCATGTTATATATAAAATATACGTGAAATTAAAAAATAAGGCCCAGATTAGGCATAACCAGTTCAGTCAGATTTGGTTCCAGCTCTGTATTTTAAAAATTCAAGTCATCAATCTGATTACCTAACCATCCTCACTCCCCACCCCCACCTCCATGCAAAAACCAAAGTCATGGATAAGGCCTTTGAATCGCTTTACAATCAAGTAGAATGTAACTCAGAAAGCAGAGATCAAGAAGTCAGCAGGAGAGAATAACAGGAGGACACTGGCCCTATGTTATAGGCAGCCGCTACAAAAGATTCCCACAGTCATACTTGACAAACTCAACTTTTTTATTTCAGCTCAAAGAAGCAGCACATTATCGGCTTGCTTTTCAGTACAGAGGTCATTTTCTGGTTCTGATTACAGGGCACCAAACGTACTGACAGATGTACTCAAGTGAATTTGATCCTTCGTTTTGTAAATGGAAGAACAGCATGAAAGTTAAATGGAGGGGGTGGGGAGCCTACCTTGTAGCCTGTCACTTGGGTTTAATTTCATCTCGTCTTTGACTTTAGAAGAGAGAGGACTTTGTGATTTATCTCTTTCTCTCTGTGGTAAAAATACTCATTGTTCACATCTCCTTTTGGTCTTTTCTTCACCAGTCTTGTCTCAAGAAGAGAACGAACTGGGAAAATTTCTCCGATCCCAAGGCTTCCAAGATAAAACCAGAGCAGGAAAAATGATGCAAGCGACAGGAAAGGCCCTCTGCTTTTCTTCGCAGCAAAGGTGTGTGGCCTTCCTTGGGGCTCTATTTGGGAGATTTTCTGAGAATCTGGGACCCACTCACTCATGAAGGGGAATCATCCAAAGCTCTTTAGAAGGCTCTTGCCTGAGACTGAGAAGCTACACTGTTGTCAGTTGTTAGTATTTGCATTTACTTTCTGGTTAAGATAACAGGTATGTTTTTTTCCTCCCTACTAAAAATTTCAAAAAAATTTTTTTATATTTTTCTTGTCTGTAGGGGGCATTTTATACGCCAATCACTGATTGCTGTTTTAGGCTTCTGTTTGACCTCAGCGTTGCTCATAGAAATCAGTCTGGTCCCCTTCAACTTCTGATTACAGCAGGAGCCTAATGAGACCAGGTGGAAATATCCCTTCTCTGTTCTCAGTGGACCAATTGACTTTAGGGAGGTGTTGTTCAGAACCCCCAGACCATTCTGCTCAGACTCGGGACAGCAGCCTCCCCAGAGAGCATGTTAGAAATACAGAATCTAGGCCCCAGCCCCAAAACTGCTGAATCCCATTCTGCATTTTAGTGAGGTCCTCAGTTGATTCTGATGCATATTCAAGTTTGAGAAGCTCTGATGCAGAGGAAATTGAGGTAAAAGGAGTGACTTCTTTTCTTTTAACACTCCCAAGACTCATGTTTATTATGGTCTGTATAGAATAAGCAGGAGCCTCTGCATATAGTTGTACTTTGTATCTGAGAAATTGACACTCCCCTCTTTCCCCAATAACTAACAAGCTTCCACAAATGTCACTCATATTAGGCAGGATTATACCTAAATGAGGCTTTTAGAAAGTTTCCAAAAGTTTTCAGGCTATGAAAATTTTATTTAGATTGTCCAACATTTCTTCTGTTAATTTCTTCTTACTGCTCTCTCCCTGTTTTCCAAGAGCAGAATATCAGCTTGTTATACAAGTCTTCTTATGAAAACTCAAGAAAGGTCGGGTAAAAAGAGACCAACCATGTTTAGTTTTCAGTGGTCCCATTCTTGGGCACTTTGGTTCTGCCTAATGGCACTTTGACACTGACCTTGTGGTCAAGGCCAACTTTCCTAGTTGTAGAAACCATTTCTCATATTCTCTGCCCATTTTCTAAGAGAAGTGTTTCTTTATAATCTTGAATTGTGCTATTTAATCTTATAATTATTTTTTTATAAAAATAATTCACACTCATTCTAGAAAAATTTAAAAACAGAGAAAAACTATATGGAAAAAAATTTTTTAAAAAACCTAAAATTTTACTAACAGAGATCTACTTTTAACCCCTTGATGTTTCTATACATATACACTTTCCACAGCTTCATGAGACTAATTGATTTGTGAAAAATCTTTCATAAATTCTAAAATGTTAAACATACAATTATCACTTATTTCAGTAGGAAAAATCTTATTAAGACCTGTCTGCCAACATTAACATTCATTTATGAGGAAAAGCCAAATCCCTGGACATAATCACTCAAGAGTTACTGATCACGTAATTATTTTATACTGTGACTATCCTGTGATACCCTTTCATACTAGTATACCAATTACTTCACAAAGCACACGTGTGGTACCTTAAGTTTATCAAATCTAACCTTTGGATACAGATAAAAACAGTAAAAGAAATCAAAATCAATGAAAACAATGCAAACAATACTTGAAAGTATCACTACTATAAACTAGCAAACTGCCCTATATCTATTATTTATTGCAGCTTGGACAACTTTGCAGTTTGGAAGGTGGCCTTCTACAGATGGCTCTGGTTTCATGGCATTCAGCTGCTCACCAGGCACATTAAATCCAAACCAGTCCTTCTAAACATGAAGAATAAATAGGAGGATTACATAGAACTCTCATGAAGTTAAATTCTCAGACCTTGAATGGACATAATTTAGAATATGCCAAAATATATTTTTAATATAAACAGCATCATATCATACAATTTTTATGTGGTATTTTATATAGCATTAGCAAATTGATTTTTCTGATCAAACAACACCAACACCTTTTTATGTCCATGTATATGGACATAACATTCCATTATCTGGGCTTGCTATGATACGTTTATCCCAGGCCCTCCTGTCTACTGTTTTGGTTGTTTCTACCTTTTTCTACTAAAAGATAAATGCCTTTGGAGTTATGCATTTTATAATCATTCCCATTGGGTATATTTTCACAAATGAAAACATAAGCCAATCTGTCACTAAAGATTGATCGTTCCAGTGGTTGAGTATTTCCTTGGTCTAGACTCAGTCCCTTATATCACAAATGAAGGTTTTCACCTTTCTGACATTACATTAAGCAAGTTACAGGGTAAAAAGTGAGATGATTTTATATGCCTTTTTCTTTTCTTCATGATCTTAATATCTATTATCATGTCTTTACATCTTTAAGGTTTTCTGTCCAACTTTAAAACAAAGAAATCAGAACTATTTTAATTCACAAGACTCTTTTTCAGACAGTTGATGAAAAGTGGCAAAATCCAAGGGAAGAAAAAAGGGGTCCAGAAATAAATGGGATCCTTTGGGGGACAGCTGAGGACTATTTCTCTCTTTTAATAGAAGTCTTCAATTTTATAAACCTTCACACCAGCATTTGTTTTACTGACTTCTTTGCTAGTCATTGCTACAACTGCTCATTCAATCTGATGAATGGTGAGTAGTAAATTTAATCCAATGGCGATAAAGCACAGGCTTACTTTATGGCACAACCATGTCTGAAAACATCCTGTGAAACCTAGGTAGGATGATGTGAGCAAGCTGTTTTTAGAGAACTGCTGAGTATTTAAAAATAGTACTTTACAGGCAAAAGGAAAACTAAAGAAAATAGTAAAAGATGTTTTTTGCTTAAAAGTTTATCTATAATCTTATAGTGCTATACACAGGTAAGGCATTACACACATTGATGGAACTTCCAAGAGCTGACTTCAGCTTGCTAACACCATTGTTCCCTTCACCTAGATAAGTTTACATTTAAATTGAAATGTAAATAGTCATCGCATTTTTGTCTCTTGAACCTTTTCTCTGCAACTTCATGGAAACGTCTTATTTTAGGAGTGTAATAAATCTGACATTTCCCGCATTGCCTAGGAGGATGGCAGAAGCAGTATTCCTCCCTCAACCCCAAAATAGATATATTATTTAAAGTTTGATGCGCATCAAACATTTTTGATGAATAAATGATGGTATGTTATGGCCAACATTATAATTATTTTATACCCAATTCATGATATATTCATGAATTCATTTTCATTTCTGGCGCAGTATCCTTAAGTTTTGTTTTTTTGTAAGTATCAGATCACATCGCCTATCTGAAAGTGCCTACATGGTAAACATGTATTCAGTACATGCAGTTCTCCCTCATTCCTAGACCATTTAAAAATGCTTTTATTTGTGCATCATTCTCTGACTGTTGGAGCAAGCAGCAAATGCCCAGGCCTTTGGAGAGTAATCCAAAATGGCCAGCCAGGGATACCTTAATCATGCACAGGTCCATCCCTCCTCAAAGGACCAGGGTTCAGAGGAGTAGACAGCAGGGAGTGGCCAAGGGTAGAAATGGGAAATGGTAGTACCTTGATCTTCCTCTGTTAACACAGGACTGGTTCTAGCTTCAAACAAGTAATCTTTGCCAAGGCACGATGCCACCTACAACAATAGTGACAGAAGTACTTTCCAATACTACAGTTAAGTAACAGTAATCTAAGGGATCAGCACATGGTTAATCATCTCTGGTTGACTCATCAGTCCAGATATATTTCAGTTATAACTGATCCAGCATTTCTACAGCATCATCTATGTTCCAGGCACCGTGCTAGGCTCATGAGTTTAAGATTGGCAAACTGTCAAGGATTCAAATGGCTGGGCCACTTAGTTTCAAGGTTGTGGCTTTATCCTCTGATTTAGGTTGGCCTTGAGAAATCCTTTGTGTCGATTTCACCAAGAAGTGGAGACTTTTCGACATCGGGCCATCTCGGACACTTGGCTGACGGTGAACCGCATGGAGCAGTGCCGGACTGAATACAGAGGGGCATTATTATGGATGAAGGACGTGTCACAGGAGCTTGATCCAGACCTCTACAAGCAAATGGAGAAGTTCAGGAAGGTAGGCGATTTTATGAGGGTTACCAAAAGGGGTACCTGCTGGAAGGTAATGAGGTGTGATTTGAATCCCTCTAGTGAAGAAGACATGACTCAAAAGCACCAAGGATGCAATTAATCATTGCTGGTGTCTTTTTATGTGACAGAATACCAATTACTGTGATATATAATTCTCTAGGGATAAGAGCAAAGAGACAGCTGGAAATTTCTGGGACTTAGTAACTTGTTCTAATTGAAGTCAGGTTTTCATATAATGTGCACTTTTTATAAGGTTGTCACTTTTAAATGCTTTTCATGCATAACTAAAAATCACGATTAGATCAAATAAAACTGGAAGGTGAGAATAGACTATTGGGGAAATCTTTTTTAATTGCTAATGAGTATTAAAATTAATAGAATAATAATGCTTCTTTGTTTTGTGAAATGGTTCAGAAGCAGTGGGATTAGTTGTAGGATTAAATAATGTAGCATTGAGTCCATTGATAATAGACTACTTCAGAAATTTGTCTGAGGAAAATACATATCTGAGGAGATGGGTATGCTCCTGAATTTCCCTGAAATAACTAAGGAACAACAGAGGAATAATGTTCCCTTGGTTTTAATTATCTTTTGTCAGTTTAGCTCTTTAGAGATATAGTCTTACAAGGATACCTCTCACCACTAGGTGGCAGTAATACCTTGAGTATGAAAATGCAGAGTTTTTGTTGTGTTTATACTATTTTGGTAGTTCTTTGGTTGGCTTGGATATATTTCAGGGTGTAAAAGAAAAAAAATCAACCAAATGTTAGGTTTGACATAATATTGTGTCAACTGTCTTATTACTCATTTAAAATGATCCATTGATATTGCTTAAAATCCCTAGATTCCCTGTACATCATTGTGGAGCTGTGAAAGGGAAGCCCAGTGGTACACAGGAGGTTGGCCACATGGGTTGTATTAGAGGTGTGGGATGAGGGATGTGTGGGAGGGGGAAAGGAGGGAACTTCTGTGCTTTAAAATAGTGTCACCAATTCTTAACCTCAGTATTAGATTGTTACAGATTCTTTTAAAAGTCAAGTTTTATTCTGGTTTGTAATTTAGAATCCCTGTCTATGAAGGAAATCAGCGTTCGTTTTAGTTCTGATGATAGATGACCTTAATGTGTTAGCAGCATCTAACCTCTTGGTAAGGCAGTCTTCTGAGCTCATGAAAAATCAGAACTGAAGAGTCCTTTAAAGATGAGCTAGTGAAACTCACTCATTTTATAAAAGAGAAAATCAAGGCCCCAAATATAGTAAGTTAAACTTTTCGAGTGTCAGTAGCTAGATGTTGGTGAGCCCAGGCTATGTTTGAAATTTTCTGTCTTACTTATCAGGCCAGTAATTTGGTTTGTCTTTGACACTTTATTTGGGGGTTAGAGGAGGATGGGGATAGCATGGAGAGATTAAAAAAAGAAAAAGGAAAAAAAAAAACACCAACATTATCTGCAGGGTGTAGTGCCTGTCCTTTGAGACTTGTAATAGCCAAGACATAGATTTTATTTTATAGGTGAAGAAAATATACCTTTTTTAAGTGATAGACCCAAGTCAGACAGGAAAATGAAAGTCAGAAAACTGGCATAATTTTTATTCTATACATAATTTTTTTCCTAAGAGAAAAAAAAGGAAGTTGAAGAACATACCTAAAATTGAAAAGGGCATTTTCATAGTAATGCCTCTCCTGTGATTTATGCATTCAACCTTTATGGAGCACCTTCTATGTGCCAGATAATAAAAGTAAACATCTGATTTTTGAAAGGCAGGGGGATTTCACGTGGAATTGTTTTTATTTGGTTTTGTTCTAGAGTGTGGTTGCTAGCTGTACAAAGATGAAATAAAAACCAAGCCCTTCATCATTTGGTTTGAATGTTGAAATGTTACCCACTCTTTAGTGTCATCAATCTGTTGAGTTTGGAAAATATGGTTTAAAAAAATTCTTTGCTATGCAGAAGCAGCTGAAGCAGTGCTTTATTCCACAGTCCCATGTGTGCTGAATTTAATTTAATAACAGAACATGGTGTACTTAGAATTTAGGGAAAGAATTTTTTCTTTAAGAGTTCAGATACAAGTATATATTTGATGAGGCTGGACTCTCTGTGAGGATAGAGCCTGGACTTGTTCTCTTTACTGCCATAACCCAGGGCCAGACCAGTGCTTGTCCCCAAGTTAGCACTCATATTGATGGCCAGATCCCAGTCACCGAATTTGAAGTGCCAAGAGCATTTTAATCTAAATGATAGAGCATTTTCACCTCATGGACCTGACCGTATGATATTTGGAAATTGGCACATTTGGTTTTGCAGGTAAGAAGTAATGTTACTAATTTGCGGCTTGCTGCTCCTTTTTTGGAATAAATTTAAATTGTGGAGTGTGCTGTTCACTTGGAGTTCATAGCTTGAAATTGAACTTTGAGAAAGATTTTGTGTTTTGTCCCAGTTAGATTCCATTTTAGATTCCAAAGCTCTCTGTTGACCTCTCAGGAAAGTTTCTGAGACCTCCGGTGAGCGGTCCAGCTGCAGGTGGTTCTTAGAAATCACTGTAGGATGGGGAATTTTCGTTTCCTCAGAGTCTCCTTCTGCTGCCACCACATTTCAACTGATGAATTCTGAACTAAAGTAGTAATTTGCTATAAATTCTGTTCTTCAAGTTTACACTTTCTGAGGAGACAAAATTTTAATTCATACTTACAAATGTGATCTCCCTGATTGCAGTCTTCAGTATTTTTAATTAATTAATGTATTTATTTATCCAGCCAATGATATTGAAGCCCCACTGTGTGCTGGACCATGCGTAGAAGGATATAGTAGTGAATAAAAAGACATGATCACTGCTCTCTGTCATATGTAGTCACTTGGGGATAGTGCAAATAAGCACGATGCAGTATGATGAACCATTGTCACAGTAGTACAGACTGCCACACCAAGGAGGGGCTGCCCAGAGGAAGTGGCATTTAAGCAAGATTTGAAGGATGGGTGGGAAGGAGCTAGGTGGAGGGAATAGGGATGGCAGAGTAGAGTTCTAGGCTGAGGAAGCAACTTGGATACAGGCCTTTAGATGAAAGCAACAGGGCACTTCAGAAGGCACAGTGGGTGTGGGAATGAAATGGTGGTGCCCAGATGATGGAGGCTGAAAGGTAAGCAGAGCCAAACCGAAGGGACATCTTTCAGAGGGCTGACAGGGAATAGAAGGATGTTGAGAAGGAGAGGAAGGATGCTGAGAAGGAGAGGGGCATGGTTGAATTTATATTCTCACTAGCTCACTCAGATTTTAATGTGGAGAAGGGACTGGAAGGACCCAAGCCTTGAGTCTGGAAGAGGTGCCAAAAGGCTTTCACATGAACTCAGACAAGACATGGGTTGCTCATGGATTGAAGAGAGCAGTAGACCAAAGAAATAATACTATTCTGTCCCATATGCCGTAATAGTACCACTTTCATTACAGAGCTCTTCATCCTTTTTAGGAATGAGCAGAATAAGTATAAGTAGATAGGTATATAGATAGATAGATCCATCGATCGATAGATCAAGTGTACTTTCACCTCCAACCAAGACCTTTTTCATAGTTTTTCCAAAATGTTAGAAACTTATAAAATAATACACAGTGAGCTTGACTGAAATGATGAATAAAAAATTTTTAAAAAAGAAAAGCAAATAATCTGTTTCCATTCTGGCACCCTTTGAAGCACATAGGCCAGATGACAGAGCTCTCAGCAGCAGCATTAATAACGATTTATTAAGTGTCTATATTTGGGGATGGAAATAAAAGATGTGAAAAAGCTTTATCCCAGCCCTCAAGAAGGACTCTGCTAGTCATCTGTTCCTTGTCAAAATTACAGTGATAAACAAGACACCTGGAGAGTGTGGCCATATGTAGCTATTCTCCTAAAGACCAAATAATAGGAAATGGTGGACGAATTTCAATGGGCGGACCTGGGTGGCTATGTGCAGCTGGAAGGCCCTCCTGACAGTGTGACTCACCCCAGGAGGGAAATGGACGGGAGACTACACCGTGAAGTATTTTATGAGCAGTTACCACATGTGATATATGTGCCCTTTGAAGGCAGAGTAAAAGGGTATAATTTAAAAATAGAACTCAGCTTCTTGTAGCAGATTACATCAGCTTAACTTGTGAGCTCACAGAAGAGCTTTTGCAGCCTGATGCCCTTGAGAGAGTCCTCCTGTGGTCAATTAAGTGTCTTGTTTTTCTCGAAAGTCAGAAATGGGATGGAGGGTAATTATTCTAAATGGAATAAAAGCTGTGTTAGGCGTAAGAAAATAGTTCTGAGTCCTCTAAAGAGATGATATAGAAATGTATATGTGGGCAATCGTATGAGTTGGAGTCCTTATAGACAAGGACAAGGGAACTGGTGTTTTAATGAGGGCCATTTATTAAATGGCTTAATGAAATCCTACAGCATTTGTCTAGAGTTTCATCATCATAATTCAAAAGGGTATCTAAAAGGTAGGGAATGTGAATAATACACACTGGTAATTTCAGGCTCGTATCTATTTAAACTAGTGTTAGATTTTGGAGAGCTGTTAATTCACTAAAGTCATTATCAAAGGATGTATTACTTTGAGAAGGTTTATTAACAAATAGTGGTGGCTTAATAGGTGAGGCCTTATTAGGGTCATCAGTCAAGGATGTCCCTGTGTTCCTGCTGAGGTTTGGGGCCAAAGAATATGGCCAAGGACTAGTAAGCAGCAGTATTGTCTTAGAGGGTTTTTTCCTATGGACAAAGACTCGGGTTAATTAATTTGACAGTATCATTAATTACTGCTGAAATCATTGGTCTTTGTCAGAGGTCAGGCTCTTTTAGCAATGGAGGGCAGGCCCCATGAGAGCTGGAGACGCCAAGTAATAATGCAGGAGTATTGCTACTTAGCCACTTCCGTGTTCTGTGATAAAGGCCTTTCCTTTTCGGGGGGCCTTTCAGCTTTCTTGCTTAAACCAGTGTTCTGCTTTAGCTTAGTGCCAAGGGACTGGCTGAGATCACCCCCAACAAATTGTGTGGAGTGAGCTTGGAGAATTCCAGGTTTGGATCCATTCAGTGGATCAACGCTGTTTAAGCAAAGCAGTACCTCGACTCTCTGGGCTTTGCTTAATTCATACATAAAAGGAGAGACAGGCTTGACCCATTATCTCTTCTGTCTGCTCCAGTTCTAAAATTCCATGCACTGGTTTACATTCTTTGATGAGGTAGAGGTTTCTTTTTATAAATCTAACATTTTCTTTTTTGTATCTGTTTCATAACCCTCCATTTTCATTTGTTGGGTTTTGGTGTGTGCTTGTTTTTTGTTTTGTTTTGGTTATTTAACTAGGGAGCCTGTTTTTTGTGGTGCCCAAGAAGATTGACTGTAGCTGCTACGCCCCACCCTGGGGTTGCTGTTTCTTTATACTACCTAAATGCCATAGGAAAAACATGCCATATTCACATGGCGCAACTGGGAAGGGAACAAATAATTACACCCTTGCTTTCATTTCTGAATTTCATGAGACGAGACCTTTGAGGCTTCGTGTATCTTTATTGATTTCCCGTGCTGAACGTGGTGAATAACAAAAATAAGTTTTACAGTCAAGCCAAGACCATTTGGAATAGCATGTGTGAAACAGATAACTGTCTTAGAGCTAATGGTTGGCTGGCTGGCTGGCTGGCCGGCTGGAAACAGAGAAGATGAAGGTGCCTGCCCCAGGGTTGGGATGGTTCTACACTCTGTTCCCAACCCTGCCTATCACAGCCATGCCAGCTCCGATAAGTCTGTAAGTGTATTACAATGTTCTCATCCACTAAAGGAGGGATAGGTGCTAGATGATGGGTCACCCTGCTCTCGTCCAGCTGTAGCATTTTTATTATTTTTTCTCTAAATGAATAAGTTCTAAAATCAAGCTCCTCTGTAGAGAAGTAGAGGCTGGAACAGGGCTAACATGTCCTTTTGTCATTGTGGTGTTTTCCTCCCACATCCAGTAAGTTCTGGTCTTGCTGGGTCAGCTTGCTCTTGTTGCTGTTGTGCTAATATTAGACTCTGGAAAAGAAAAATGTTTTATACATAATTCTTGGGTAGAGGAGCCTGTTATGTTTACAAACTGATAATACTTATCTCGTATTTAGATATTAATACTTTTGAAAGGGTCAGAAACCTATGGCCCACAGGCCAGTCACCTGTTTTTTGTAAATAAAGTTTTTTCTTGGAACACAGCCATACCCATTTACTTATATCTGTGCCTGCTTTCAAGATTCCATGGCAGAGTTGAGTAATTATGGCAGAGACTGGTGTCCGCAAAGCCAGAATATTTGCTTTTTGTCCCTTTTCACTAAAGAGTTTGCTGGTTCCTTATTTATAGGCACCTCTAGCACACATTGAGGTTAGAAGTTTGGGAAATTAAAAAAAAATTTAATTACAGTAAAACAAAATAATATTTATCCTCTTAACCATTTTTTAGTGTCCAGTTCAGTAGTAAGTATATTCACATTGTTGTACAACAGATTTCCAGAACTTTTACATCTTGCAAAACTGAAATAGTAATACCCATTAAACAACTTCTCATTACCCCCTTCTCTAGCCCCCAGTAACTACCATTCTACTTTCTGTTTTTTATGAATTTGACTCCTTTAGATACCTCATATAAGTGGAATCATGCAGCATTTGTCTTTTTGTGACTGGATGATTTCATTTTGAGTATCTTCAAGGTTCATCCATATTGTACCATATGGCAGGATTTTTTTTTTTAAGGCTAAGTAGTATTCCACTGTATGTATATACCACATTTTATTTATCCATTTACCTATCAATGGACACATTTGGATTGCTTTCACATCTTAGCTATTATAAATAGTTATGCACAAAGTGTGCAAATAACTCTTCAAGACCCTCCTTAGAACCCTAAATACATAATAAACAAAAATAATATTCATCTTATAAATGTTTATATTACTGAATGAAATTTAATCATGCCATCGAATAAAAATGAGACTCAGGCTTTGCAAGCAAAGGGTCATTTGATTTTATTACATACTAATTTATAGTTTATATGATCTAATATCTATAAGAAGAGTGAACATTGGTATGGTTTTTTAAAATAAACGTAATACTGTAAAAGTTAATATGTCCACTTAAAATGGATTTTTTTCATGGATTGGGGGGTAGAGAGGACTTCTTCTCTTGAGATAAATATCGAATGTTTGCATGTGGCATTTCTCTAATTGTCTGGGGGGGAAAGCTTGCTTAATTCTCAAGTTTCAGAGTGGACTCTGTACAAAGGTGAGTTATCAAAGTGTGAACTGATCCGGCCCAGGATAGTTTTCCTTTTGCCAGCTTGTCTGGCTTTTCTTCCTAAGCTTTATGTGCACTGGATGTCATATGCAAGCCTGGTTTCTAGAATTTCATGGAAAATAATATACAAAACATACAGATTTTACTGGGTAGAACCATCAGGTTCCAGGTTAAAATGCTGTTGTACAGTGAGCCCGTCTCATAACAAGGGCTCCTCAGTGCCTCAGCAGCTAGAATCTGTTGGATGGTTTCATTATTTCCATGTTTCATCACATTGCGCTTTTGGCTGTAGGGTCAGAGGGATGGCTGGTGCCCAGGACCAGCAAACTCCAACCCCTACGCCTCCCCAGTCACAGACTGTTCCATCTGCCTCTGTCTGCTTTTGGTAGCTATTGAAGAAGGTGTCATCTTAGATTATGGTTAAAATGGAAAATCACTATGTTCAAGTAGTTTGATTTACTAGTTACTATCTTTCTAGTTTGTCTCCAAGTCTGTCATATCTATATAACTCTCTAGACTACCCTCTTCCTTTTGGTTAGCAGCTCAAATATCATCTTTCCCAGCTAGTCCTCTTATTCTCTCATGACAAATTAGTTGCAATTTTTACCATCTTCTAGAATTTAGTATAAAAGAAGAGAGTTGCACCCTAGTGAGTTGGCCTGGCACTCTCATTTAAAAATGTTTATGCTTTAGGGATCTATCTCACTATACTATTATTCTTATTTTCAAAAGTGGTTTTACCATTTTAAAAAATGGTTTACTTAGATACACAAAATAGAGTATGGACCTTATTTAATTTCAAACAGGAGTAATATATCTACCAGTTCCCGAATATCAATAGTTTTATAGTACTGTAAGTAACTTTTATGAAAGCCAGAAAGAATTTCCTTCAAATACATTCTTTTTTGCAACCAGACTTTTCACTGACAGAAAATATAGTGATTTGATGGTTGTCTAAACTGTCACTTTTTACATCAGACTGAATTTATAAATCGGAGGGTTAGTATTTCAGAAAGAAAGCTCTAAATCACAATTGCTTTAAGAAAATCCTGCATTCTATGTTTGTTTGTTATCAAGGAATATTGAAAGGTTTTGAATCACATTTTTTTAAATGATTGAATTATTTGTGTTAACCCCAATAAATCATTTCTAACAAGATTTGTCCAAGCAGTATTGGCCTCATAATGTAGTCATAGACTGTCATTGGTTTCACAGGTTTCCTTTCTCTCAGTAAAACTCAGAATTCCCTGGTATCTCAAGCCCTAAATCTACCCATACTTTAGTGTTTGACCTATCAAAAGAATGAGTCAATGAAAAACTTGTGCTTTTCATTCATAGTTCTGAGATTTAAAAATAAGATATTTAATGATGCCTTGGTCTCCAAAGGACTGACATAATCCTAATCTACGAGGGAAGTTAGCCACTGGAGGCCCTCACGTTACCCAGTGTATGGCCTGGTCAGTGGTGGCTCTGTTCACTGAAGCATGCAAAATTCTTCACCACTTTCCACTAACTTCTCTCAAAGAGTGGCTCTCCTTTGCCTTCTTTAATGAGTTTTTGGTAAAACCTAAAACCTTAAGCAGAAAGCAGCTTTAAGTATTTGTGCTACTCTTCTAATGTAAAATTTCAGGACAATTTCAGGTATAATAAAAGTATCCTAAGTGAAAAAATTCTGTTTCTTGATACAACAATTATCTCACACTAAATCATCCCACATAAGATAAATGAAACTCATACATAGGAGCCCTAAAATATTAAACTGGCCAATTTTACATGAACACAGGGAGCCCTAAGAAGTAGCAGGTCCTTGAAAGGCCATTAGTATAACTTTGAAATGAAATTCCCACATGCATTAATCAGGCTTCTGTTGTTCCCATCAAATGAAATATGATTTTAGGGCTTGGTAACACTTCACAGTTGATTGGCTTTCTATCCAAGGACCCTTCTATCTGTCCATCCATCTATTTAAATTCACTCCCCAGCTGTGATTCTGAGACAACCATTGTCATTTAGATGTTGATTCCTTACTGTGGTTCTTCTGGTGACTGCTGACATTGGAATAAGAGATACTTCTTAAGATAGATTAATTATATAAACAAATTGAAGGATGCATTTTTTTCTGCTTTGTTCCTTTAAATAGTTTTTTTCCCACCACCACCACCACCATCCCACCCCCGAGCTTTTAGAGGTGAGACTCTGCATTCTTAGAAGCAAATACTATTCATGGGAATTAGTTCATGTTCTGAGAGAGGTCCAAGCAAAGAGACTTGGAAAATACCCACATACAGAGAGGAAGAACCATATGAAAAGCCCGTAGATTAATGCATGGGAAATAAATGAAGAAATTTCTCAAATAGACAGGGAAGCTGAAAAGAAGCTAGTAAAGTAAAATATATTACATTTAGGATCTTGTTATCTTTCAATATTTTCATCTTAAATTAGTGGGGAAAAGATACAGAAGAACCTGGCAATAGTAATTACTTCTGGGGCAGAAGACTAGATTAAGGGATGCCTCGAGAAGAGATGAGATAAGCAGAGATGAGAATGAACTTGGCGTTTTATTGTTTGCCTTCTTGTGCCTTTTAAATCGTGTGGCATGTGCACGATTTAAAATAATATATATAAAAAATAATGAGAATTAGTGAGATTAGAATGAGAACAGATAAGATTTGGTTAAAGGAAAGCTATAGTGGCAAAACAAAACTCTTAAGTTGACAAAAACAGGGAGGATTTTTTGTTTGTTTTTAATAAAAAAGGGAAGAGAGGAGACAGGCTTTAGAGGCAAAGATAGGAAGCTCATTTCCAAAGGTGACGTCATAGGGCAGCAGGATGGAGGAGGTTGGAGGATGAAGTCACCTTCAAAAGCCATCAGCAGGGAGAGCCTTGTGAGGTGGTGAAGTCACTGAAAAATAAAAGGATCAAAAATAACACCTGAGGGAAACTCACCAAAATCAAGAAAGATGAACATGTTTCTTTTAAAAGTCTTCATTGTTCCAAGAGAACAGGAATAAACATAGTTATGCTTTCCTGAAAGGGGAAAAAAGTGAGAAAGGAAGAAGCTAACTCTCCCCATTACCCTCAGTTGTGTCCTAGAAGGACCATGTTCTTTGTTTTACACCAGTGAGAATGTAGAAAAAAATCTTTTCCCGAAAGAATCAAAGAGTGAGAAAGCAATTACTTCAGAGGGGACAGACTCCACATTTTCTACTCCACCCTAGGGCCTTTGGGTTGGGTTGAAGCATCCCGTAGGCTGATATTTGATCTCTCATCTTGGAGGTTTTCTTCTGGCTCTACTGACTTGTCCTGTGTTCATGTCTACTTCTAATTCTCATTCATGCTATTTAGCTTAATTTGTCAAAATCTTTCCCACACTGTCTCTCTCGACTCTTTTCTCTAAGTCTAGCAATTTCATCCATGCCTGTTTCATTTTCCAGATTTTACAAACTGAACCAAGAGTATTTATGCTCCTGTTAGCCCTATTTTTGTCCTTAACATTTCTCGAGAAGTAGTATCAGTTGCCATAAATCAAACTGTATACTTTTGGCTTCTTAGTTTTTCTTTAATACAAATTCATTTTCAGTGCTCTCACTAGGGCCTCTTATTGCTCAAGTTTAAAAAGAAATTCAAATGCTTTCAGATTCTAAACCACACATCTTTTTGTGCACACATTATGGATTGGGCTCCCGCTAATGAAGTATTCATGTCAAAATCAGATATGACTGGTAAGGCATAAGGACATAGTTGCTCCCAGGGTTTCCAGAGACTGCATAAGATACTCAGGTTTCACTGGAATTTTATCATAGTCACCACAAATCAAGTGTTTTAAAATAAAAAGTCTGAAGCATCTTTAATTTTAAAGCTTTCCATGTCTTTCTCATCCAAGGCTGTGTAGGCGATACTTCCTCACCCACCCTCCCCAAGCCCTGCCAGGAAAAGCCAGTGATTTGTAAATTGAAGCTATGTCAGCTAAAGCTTTTATTGGTACTTATTATCCAGCTTCTGTCTGCTTTTAATTTTAATTCTCTGTTGAAAGAACTAGCTTTGCCTTAAAAAAAAAAAAAGTTTGTACGTCCTCCACTTTAAAATAAAAAAGTAACAGCTAAAAGTACTGATGTAAAGGCAAACAATGGTTAGGCTTCCTAAGTTAGACTCCATCTTCCCAATCCTTAGTGTATTTTAGGTTTGGGGCAAAACTTCTTATAGTCTATATTGACCTACTTGTCCCTCTTCTCTCCTTGGAATGTCCCCACTCTTCCCCCACATTCTGTAGTTTCAACTAATGAATTGTGTAAGTAAAGTAGGCATTAAGAAGTTGATGTTAAAAAAAGAAGGTTTTGAAAATAAAATGAAGATTTGAACAACTTTTTAACTTACTCTTCAATTGAGAAAATAAGGACAACATATTTTAAGAGAATGTTAAACATGATTTGTACCAAAGTCAAAATGCTGCTCTTTTTTTAAAATATACATTTTTTTCATAGTACAAAAACATAGCAGTTATTTAAGCTCCAGAGTGAACTATATGATAGATTCATTTATTCACGATATTTAACATATTTGAATTTTTTCCCAACTTAGGGTTTTTCTTAGCATTCTGTCTTATAGAGAGATGTAAGCAGCTCCTTAAGTATGTACAGAATGCAGACTATTTCTGATCAAATATTTGTAAAATGCTCTTGAGTTTACAACACTGTTTCTTATTCATTACTTCACTAAAGCCTCAGAGTAGCTCCGTGAGGGCGTGCATACTTTGTACCACTTTACAGCTATGACCAGTGAGGTGCCACGAGTCTGACTGACTTGCCACAGCCACATATATGACCCAGGGATTCGAATCAAAGTCTTCTGATGCCAGAGACAGTGCTCCTCTCACCACTTCCGCCCTGAGTTCCTCCTGATCCAATAAGTGTATCTGCGTGTGGTGCTAAGTCGCTGTGGGAGAAAAAGTCTCTGCAGTGAGGGAGACCCAGATAAGTAGCTACCATACCTTCTAGCACATTCTCTATCCTCTGTACTCATTGTCTCTGACACCAAAGGCTCGTTTGACTATTGCCTTTAAAGTGTATTTGGATTTTTTTTCTTTTCACCAAACCAACTCATCAATGTGTCTGTCCTTTGAATATGTAGCCACGCTTCAGTATTCAGCATTCAGCACTTCACTGGCTCCACCTTGTTCTGAGTGCCCTTCTGAAATGGCAAGGTGGTCTCAAGCATGGGTCCTTGGGGTCAGGTGCCTGAATCCTACAGCTGAAGACTTCAAGCTCAGGGCCCCAAGCCTGAGTGAATGGTAAAGGCTCGTGGATGGAAAGTAGACATCACGGAGGCCAGCTTAACAGCAAGAATCCTCTGTGGGTTGACTGGCAGGTTTAAAGCTAATATACTGTTGAAAGGTTTTTCCTTCTGAGAGGAAAGTAACAGAAGCCCTGTAAAAAACAGGCACAGAGATAGCAGGCCACTGGCAGCATTTCCATTAATAAAGGACATCTTCCTATCCAGCCAGCTAACTCTGAGTGAGGGTCTCTCTGGCCTGGATAAGTACAAGAATCTTCTGAGAAGCCACCTGGGCATGGAGAACCCTGGGTCCCACCTACAGATTTTGATTCATGAGGTCTGAGGTGGGAACCAGGAGTCTGATTTTTAACAAGGTCCCAGCTGATTTCCCTACTGGAGTCCATGGGTCACACCTTGAGACCCATTTTCCCAGCACACCAACCATGGAATAGTTGATACAACAATAACCAATTCATCAAAAAAAAAAAAAAAGGTAATTTTTAACAAGAATATTTAATAAGGCGTCAAGATGGAGGTCTATTAAATTATTTATTTTTAATTTTATTTTAATAGAGTAAACTTGAATTACATGAAAAAGTCACTTAAATGAAACCACTTGATTCCCAGGAATCCTACTGAATGCATCATTGTGCTTTGGAGTACTCACCACACATGTTTGCTTAAGCCCTAGAGCCTAGAGATTTGTGTAGCACAGACACTCAGATACACTCACTTTGCTTGTCTACAATCTGTATTAACCTTACTAATTAAATCTTCTCTTCATTTTCAACTCAGACCTCCTCAGTGTTCTCCCAGTTGACTCAGAAAACTGAAAGAGCTAGAATGGAGCCTCAGGTTAGTTAATATCTGAGATTGATTACTCAAGATCATGCTGCTTTGTGGGCATGCAGTAAACAATTTTGAGAATTAATTTATACAGTTAAACACAGGGAATTTTCCAGGAGCAATCTAGCACTGTTAGTGTCTTGATATGCACATTAAAAAAAATGTTGCTGAATCACAAATAAATCTTTCCCTCCGCATCCTTTCCTGTTTATGTGGTTCATCCACTGCCTGAAGTTGGTCCATCCTCTCAAGATCAGAGCAGCCCAAGACAGGGAAGCCTTCTCCCCCGGGTCCCACAGCATTGCCTTCATGTTACTCTGTGCTTTATTACAACTGTAACAAACGTTACTCACAAGAAATGATGTCCTGGCTTTGAGTTACTTTCTATAATAAGTACCAAGATGTTGAGAAAGAGTCAGGGATGGTATGAAAATAGTAATTCTCAAATGTCATTTGTCACAGAATGGCATTTCTGTGCTTGTGGAAATGCATTGTGGAGGCCGTGAAATCATAAATAAAGAATGTCAGGAAAATAGTACTTTGTCATTTTTTTTGACAAATGTTCAGCCATTCTTGAATAGGACAAAAGAAACTTTGAAGTTGGATGTATTAGTAAAAATAATAACAAAGTTAGTAAGTATGTTTTTTAAAGTTTATCATATGCCAGCTACTGTTCTAAGAATTTGACATGAATAGGCTCATTAAAATTCTCAGAACGGTAGGTACCACAATCCCCTCTTCACAGATGAAGATTTTGAAGTTTAGAGAGTTTAAGTAACTTTTTCAGTGTCACACAGAATGCAAATGGCCAAATGGCAAGGGTTTGTAAATTTACTCAGGTTACCTCTATACATACACCTCCTTGTTTTCAAGACCCGATGTGCGTGGTGCGGACTTCTAAACTTCTGGTTAGCCTCCCTTGGTTCAGTGTAAATGTGAGTCTATCCAAAATTCTGCTTCCTGTTAGCACTGGTTTAAATCTTCTCCCTGGGGATTCTCTCAGAATTCCACCCCACTCTTTCTCCCCTGGGGGACATTGGGCTGACTGTACTCTTCAGGTGCACAGGGGAGATGGCATCCTTGAAGCCACCCTCTATCCCTGGTTCCTTGCTTATCTTTGCTAAAGCATGGCCATTCTGGGCTTGCATAGTGTATTCCTGAAAGCTGTTGGCCTGGCTGACACGTGGTCTGTGTCCTCAGCTCTAGCAATGTTCTAGGATCCTCAGCCACCTTCCCTTGACGGATCACCTGAATGGCAACTCGGACTGTTTTATACTCCAACTCGGTCCCCTACTCAGGGTCACTTCCTGGCAAGCTCACTAGCCAGCACCCTTAGCTTCCTTCCTCCTCCTTTCTTAGGTCATTGAGATTCTGTGGATTACTTCTTCACATACCAAGAGCCCAGGGAGACACTGGGCAACTAAACTGGTGATCCATCAATTGCACTGCTTTAGTTTGATGATGCTGATCCTGTTTGGAACAGAGACAGGCCTTGCAAATTCCTAGTTAGGTAGTGGGGGGACACCAAATTCTGCCCTTAGTTTTTCCCTTGGTACTTTCTGTCCCTGAGACAAAGTTGGGCTCCTGTGTCATTGCCACTTCCTTGACAGACCACCCAGGCTCAGGAGGGGATGGGCAGGTTTTCTTCCTTTATCTTTGTCACCATTACCCCTCCTCCATCCCACCACTATCATAAGAAAAGTAGGATCAAGTCCACCAACTAAAGTGGGGGATAAAAATTGTGTAGTCTTTTATTGTCTGGCAAAGTCTGAGTTTTTGAGCTTATTATCTTACTGTGGACTTGAAACCCCATTAGGGCTGTCAGAAGCTGAGAGTACTACTTTGTATTTGTATTTGTCCTGCAACAATCCAAGTGAACTGTCTTCCACATGCCAGGCAGATATAGGCCCTAAGCTGACAATGGAGAAGGTTAGGTGCATGGGCTGGCAAACCGAAAATTACAAAGACATATTTTTTTTTAACAAACAAACAAACACATTACTTATTTCCCATAACTGAAATGTAAGTATTCTCACTCCAGAATCCACTATACTCACTGACCACTAGAGTGAATGAAATTTGGGTTTTTGCAGTAATAGAAAGGAGCGGGGATAAAAATAATTCAGACGTGAAACACTTCACTTTAATCCAGAAGATATCTTCAGTTACAAAAGTAGACGCCAACATTATCAGTGGATTCCTGAGAACAACTGAGAATGAGAAAGCAGAAAAGAATGACAAACCATGACAGTGTACTGGTTGGCTAGACATTTAGTAGAGGGGCCCAGAGTCACCAGCTCCAAACTCAGCCAATATTTCTAACCGTAGATGGCTTCATGAAATTCTTTCATTATGTCCAGGAATCTAAAATGGCTGTCAGTAGTCACCTGTATTAAATTCAGTTTCCTGTATCCAAGTGTTCTTTCCATTCCTTTTCCATTATACTTTTTAATTCCTTTTCCATTGTCAGTGTTCTCTCTTTGATTCCAACCAAACCCCTTTCATACTTATCAACCTTCACATGGCAAGCGCAGACTCCTGCTTGCATTTCTTCTTGGTGGCCTTAAGAAGCCTTAATTACCTTCATGTCAAACATATGACCATGCTTTATCTCAATATCTCAATAAATACTTAGCGAATATTTTAGTTCAACCTGCTTTCTTAATTTATATTTGTCTACAGTGCCTGTTGGGGGGTCATATTGGATTAAAATATTTCTAACAGTATTTCCACTTCATTCTAGGTTTCTAACATTTTGTTTTGTCAGAAGACTGCGTATCTACTTCAGGCTGCAAGTGAAAGCATGTTATCATTTTTATACAAGAGAAATCTATAGTTAGGAGGAACTTTTTGAATATGTATGTGTTTTACCCAAACACAAGGGCTTCATGGGGGGTGATGAAGGCTTTATATAATTGCGTTTATTCACTTTCAAGCCATGGCTATGTACCAGCAGATATGCTGGGCGTTAGGTATATGCGGCGTGAGTTTAGGGCAGAGATGGTTAACATATTCGGGGTGCTTACTGTGGGCCAGGCATGGGGCCAGGAAATTTAATATGCATTACTTCATTAGGCTTCTTGACAATGCTATGAACCAGCAAGTATTAAAAACTCCATTATACCTTTTTGGGTAGGATAGCCTAAATCTGTAGTGAGATGTTTTTGCATGCCTCCCCTTAAAACATTAAGTAGTAAGACAATGGGGAGTTTTTTCTCCTTTGACTAGAATAGCAGAGGGCAGGATAGAAGAGATTGTATAGGAGGGAGGGTGGGGGAGATTTAATCAGGGGAGAGAAATTGTAGATCTAAAGTGACAGCTCCATCACTGTTTGATTCTTGTTGCCAGGGAACTAAGCATGTACAAAATGTACAGTGTTACTATGCAGGCAGCCCATTTTTCCACCTATGCCCTCGACACTTGGCTTTCTAGGCAGTTAATGCTCTATCCAGGAGGTGTGTCAGATAGACATGGAAGGTACAGCGCAGTAATGTGGGGTTCCTTCCTTGAACAGACTTCCAGACAGTCTGGAGTTGAGGCAGACAGGTACATGATAACTCCAGCACTGTGAGCTACACCCAAAGTCCTGGAAATAGAGAAGAAATGATTAATTTCTCAGCTATTCACTATTCTGCTTTGTCTGGTAAATTTCCTTTCTCATTCTATTTCATTAACTGGTGCCTTTTTTGTCTCAAGCTAACATGGCATCTCTCGAAATCCTCATCAGATCCTCCATTCATCATCATGCTCACATTCTTTAAGTTACTTAATCAACTGTCACTACTTCAGTTCCACCTTCTCAGTATTGACCACTAGACCTCTCTAAGCCAGATTTCTCTCTTAATATATACAAGAAGGATACAAGACTTACTGGGGTGATCGCTTCATAAGTTACATAAATGTCTAATTCCTTGTCATACACTTAAACTAATATAATCTTGTATGTCAACTATAATTGGGCAACACTAAAGTCTCTTCATAGTTCATATTCCAGTGTCTAAACAACTTGACATGGCATTGGCCCTCTGTCCATTTCCAGTCTCCTCCCCAGACAAGCAAGCCTCTTCTCTTTACAGCTTCTCCAGCTTTGTTGATGGCCCTACTAGTCTCCTAGGCCCAGACTCAAAACCTGACTCACCCCTTACCTTCATCTCCTTTTTCCAGTCAGCTATCATTCATATCCTGTTGAGACTCCCTTCATAATACTTTTTGCATTGGTTGCTTCTCTTGCTTCTTATCACAAGCACCCCAGCCTTGGATTTTCAACACCTGGGGCTTTAATGTAAGACCTTCTAAACAGATGTGACTTTCTCTCTTTTCCTCACTCACTTGCCCCTTTTATGCTCCTTGCTTTCTTTCCTCTCTTTTTTTCCCTTCCCTTATCTCCTCTCCCTTCCCTTCCCCTCCCTTCCCTTCCCCTTCCCTCCCCTCCTCTCCTCTCCTATCCTCTCTCCTTCCCTTCCTCCCTGCCCTCTTGCTCGCTCTCTCACACACACACTTAATCTAAGTCACACCTTTTCCAAATAGTGTTCCTGTCATGTTGCATCTCCGCTCAAGGATCTGTGTGCTTATCTGGAAACCCTTCACTTCTCCGTGTTCTCCGTGACCTTGTCCATCCAATGTGGGTCCACACTCCCTCATAGTAAAACTGAAGCTCTTCAGGATCTAAAATCAGACCAGGCTGCAGCACTAATTGGTGATAAAGATCCTGAACAAAATTAACTGTTCATATAGGAAGAGTCCCAAGGGAACTGAAAAAAAATCACCCCTCTCCCCCTTCCTGTTCTGTAGATTTTAAGTAGTAAGAGGTAGACTTGTTTGGATGTTTTAGATGCAAGAGCCAGTGGATCATCTTGGTTTCCTTCAGATCTAAGTGTGTGTCTGTCCACAGGATAGTTGTATTTTCTAGTGAAGAGGTCTGGAAAAGCCTTTTGTATTTAATCTAAAAAGGTAAGTACTCTGTCAATCTTACCTGGCTGCTTCCCCCACATTGGGGCCTATACTTTATAGCTCTGGTTGGGATGCTTTATTGTTTTTTTGTTTGTTTGTTTTCTTCCTCTGCTTCAGTCAGAAATTTTGTTGCTTTTTCATTTATTCTGTCAAGCATATTTATGTGCCAGTTTGTGCATTAGTTAGAATCCTTTGTCATCTAGAGAATAATTCTTCTTTTCAAAAGCACCTTACAACCTTGCTGTTCCTCATCACCCTCATGTGAGTCAGGCCAGGAAGGCCGGCCTTGAACTTTTCACATCTTACGTTGTTCACTGATCAGAATTCTGGTTTTACCCTCTCATTTCTTCTAGAACGAGGCTTTCAGGAGGACAAATGGACCCTTCTATGAAGAATAGTAGCTAAAAATTAATGGAAATGTTGATCAAAGAAAGAATCAGGTTTTTAAAAGGAGATGCCTTAAGATTCATCCCAGCACGAGTGCCTAGATGTTTCCCTTCTCTGTGGCAATATTTGTGTTTTTCACCATTTGCTTTGATTCTAGAATAAGTTACATTTGCAAAGAGAACACTCACTTCAAAGGTAAATTGACTGACCATATGTCAGCAGAAACTCTAGATTTGCTTTCTATTCTTTGATCTTCCTTCAGTGGCCAATTATTGAATGTCTCTGTTGTGTTACTTGCTATGAAAAATGAAACAGAGGTATAAAAGAGCCCCCTCCTCAGTTTTACAGTTTAGTTTGGGAGATAAGGCATGCACACTTATAAAAGAATATGCTTCATTTCTTGGTGTTCAGATGAGTAGTAGAGTCCGTATATGGCATTTCCCTAGATTCCTATCCCTCATGAACCTTACAAGAGGGCATGAAGTTCCATCTAAATTGGGAGAACTTGCCACTTTATTCTAAACTAAATGTATTTCTATTAAAATTTATAAGCCAGATAAGGAAAAAAATCTCTAAAAATTACTCACACTCAAAGTATTCCATTTTTTCATCTTCCATTTTATGTCATATATCATGTATGATGAGAGAGACACTGTAAGAAGAAGGCAGAGACTCACGGAATTTGACTTACATGTGGTCACGTTGGAGAGCCTGCTAGTCCTGGCATAGACCCACTTTCCTGGCTGATTCTAGATATAGTGACCCTTTTAGTCTGAGCATAACTTGGTAGAGAGCTTGTTGTAAGACTGGGCATACTTTCTGACTAGGAGATGACAGGAAATAAGTTTAAAGTTATTACTGGATACTAAGGCTCTGCTTATTTTTAAGGAAGGTTACAAGGAAAAACAAGCATTATAGTGGCTACCCTCATATGGGAAACCTAGAGTTACTACCAAATTTTGGAGAGATGGGATGTATGTGAGGGGGTGGAAGGAGGGGGGTAGGGGGGCAGAGAGAGGGAGAGAGAGAGAGAGAGAGAGAGAGAGAGAGAGAGAGAGAGAGAGAGAGAAAGAGAAAGAGAGAGAAACAAGTGTCAGGAGCACACACAACACATGCATACTCAGAACCAGCAGTGTCTCTGCTTCTGCATTTTTCTAGCCTGTCTACATGATTAAGTTTTGGGCATAAGAACAATAATTCATAGATTTGTTTATTTCTTATGACAAGTTTCTGGCAGATGGCAGTAAAATATCTTGATCTCACAAAATCAAGATTATTAGCACAGCTTCTGACAGAGAACATGCAAGCACCATAGGAGATACCTGCATTGATACTCATGCAGTTATAGGACTTGGCCTCCATGGGTGACTTTTCTTCAACAACATGCAAGTTGCTGCAGGTGTATACATGAAAGGTTGGTAATTAGGTCTGTCCACAGTTGCAGTCCCAGGCATTTGTGACATAAGTAGAAATAAAAAATGTTGGTGATAATAATCTAAGAGTGATTGAGATAATGCCCATGCAATACAAGCTAGATAAAGAGGAAAGCGAGGATGGAGGTCAGTGGATCTGAAGCATCAGTGAAAAGAAAGCCCCGGCTGTTGTACTGGTGTTTCCTGAAAAAGTGAGTCCCAAGGATAGTGAGCTATGATCAAAGAGTATGATATTTAATTGGTGATTTTGGAGGTAGGGAATTTCTGGTAAAGTCAAGCTCAGTGTGGGGATAGGAAGGGTGTGCTGATATATTTAGCATTTACTCAGTAGTATTAAAAAAAATACTTATATTTTTTTCTTTAACTGCCAATGTGCTCAAACTCTAAACTAGAAAAGAAAGTGTCCCAAGAACTAAAAAATATGATTATCTCAATTTTCTGCATTTGAGTTCCAAAATATGAAAACAGAAATTAAATAGAAACTATAATCAGTGTTTTAAAATACAGTTTTATGTATATGTGCTTTCTTAGATGTTGCTTAGCTCTTTCTTAGGAATTGATAAGAGGATTTTAATCTTTTTACTCCTTAATGATCTAAAAGATATTCTGGCTATTGTATTTTGACCTATTAGTAAGGCATGTTTAAAAAACAAGCTTTGTGTGTGTGTGTGTGTGTGTGTGTGTGTGTGTGTGTGTGTGTGTGTGTGAGAGAGAGAGAGAGAGAGAGAGAGAGAGAGAGAGAGAGAGAGAGAGAGAGAGAGAGAGAGTTAATGCTCAAGGATAGAAAAAGGTAGTATTGAGACTCAATAAATTATTTTTGAAAATAGGCTAGCACAGTGGAAAACTATATAAATATGATAAAATATTAATAATCATGAATACAGAAACAGTAAAAATATCAGTTAGGAAAGTATTTGAATAAAGGCCACTTTAGGGATAAAGTTGTGGCTTACATGTAGGCATTTTGGGTACTTTTAAGCTGATGTGTGGGAAGTGAGTAAATATATTATGTATTCAAGAGGGATCAGAACAGTAACTTCCAACATGTCTTATGACTGTGTCTGGGATACAGAAATATCTTGTTTCTCCCTAATATTCATGTTCACTTGAGTGGATATTTGGATGCTGTTCCAGTTACTAGGGCTGAGTAAATTATTCCAAAACTTAGTAGAATAAAACAGCCATTTATCATGCTCACAGATTCTGTGGGTCAGGAATGCAGACAGGGCACAGAAATGACCCTTGTGACTTCCAAGGCAAAGGACAATACAGCTTGGGACTAGCTCTTTTTCCCAGGAAGCCTGCCCTTAGAATCCAGCCAGCAGCCAGCGTCGACAGTAGACATGTGGGCAGTTTGGGCTTCTGCACAGCATGGTAGCACCCCCAGATGAAGAGCATGTTGGAAGCAAATTGCCTTTTGCCTTGGAAGTCATACAGCATCGTTTCCATTTGTACATGCTATTCATTAAGGCAGTTAGTTATGAAGTCTCTCCCCCGTGGGACTAGAAATATTACTGTCATCATTTTGCAAAATGCACTCTGCCAGATATACCTATCAGTTCTGTTAAGCATTATTCAAAGATAATATGAGGTCTAGTGGCACACTCATTTGAAATAGGTATTATTTCTTGTATTTGTGATTGTAAATGCTCTGGAAAATGAAAGATCCTCAGGTATGAACAGTGTTTACCCTCTCAGAATGCTTATAGAACAATTACCTCTCTTGGCTACCCCAAACCTTCATAATTATCCTCAGCTTAACCCTCCATCCTCACTCTTTGCTCATGGCCCTGCCCCCTACCTCAGTGAGAAATTTGTAGCCATCAGACAGCTCACTCCTAGGTAACACCTACTCTTTTTCCAAGCCCTTCCCATCAAAGCACTCAAAAAAAAAAAAAAATTGTCTCCATTTACCCACCTCCTTAAAATTCAGCCCTACCATTCTCTGAAATGTCTATGACTTCCCAAAGTCAAAATCCTGTCACATTTTTTCAGGCCTTATCTTAAGTATTTTACAATGTTGACCACTCTCTCCTCTCTCCTGCTTCAAACTCTATGACCTCGACTCTCTGAGATTCTATACTGTAGTTTTTTATTGTTGCCTGCTCACATGCCCACCATATTAGTGTGCTGTTTCCCAGCTGTGGCTAAATAGTCTTGTTAACCTTCACGCTTTCCTTGAATGATCTGTTCATGATGCTGATTTAACTGTAGTTCTCTAGAAAGAAAGTCTAGTTCTTTCTTTCAAACCCATTCCAATATGCCCAACTGCCTCCCGAGCATCTCTCCATTCATGTAGACATGGGCCAGAATTGTTAATGCAGGGCATCTAAAACCGATTTCATCTCCCTGCATCACCACCCCATCCCCGCCCGCATTACAGTTCACTTCTTCATTCTCACTGAGGCTAAAAACCTAAGAAGTATTTGGGTTCCTTACTTTCTTGTACCATATATGTCTAACAGATCACCAGATTTGTAGTTTTGCATTCTAAATATTCCCCAGATCTATGTCTTCTGCAAGCCTACCCTCTGCTTCAGGCCTGTGACCACTGCCTGGCTCCCAGACTTCCTTGCCTCCCTGCTTCGACTCTGCCTCCACAGAACCTGTGTGATCAAAATGAAACCAAAATCTAACCACATCAGGTCTCTCTGCTCAGTGGCTGCTGAGGCCGCAGGATGGAGTTCAAGCTCCTCGACATCCTACAAAGCTCTCTGGTTTTGCTCTTATCCAAATTTAGGGCCTTACCTCACACTACTGCTAGCCTCATATTTAATACAGCAAAAACATCAAGCTCCTTAGCTTCCCTCAAGCAATGGACTGTTTCCTAAACTCTTCCCTTTGCTCATATTGTCTCCTTTGCCAAGAGGCAGATTGAAGTCAATACCTCTTCAGCAGGTAAGCAGTTGATGCTGCCTCAGCCTTGAAAAAGAGAATAGAAGTGTGCAAGGGAAGTGGTGTGGGTTAGTAAGCACAGCATGCAGGATAGGCTGGGTTGATGTTTGTGACAATGGGTAACATTTATCAAACCACATTTTCTGCCATAGGCCATCAGCTTATAGTCTGCTTCCATATTTTGGTTTCTGGTATACCACAATCAGTATTGTTGGTCACATGCACACCTTACAGAAACTTTAATCTTCAAAAGAAAATTCATAGAAATTTATCACTCCAAAAAATATATAATACTCTTCTCATAAAGTTGCTTCTAGCAGACATTTTTGATTGATTCCCAACATCCGTTCTACCCGAGATGATCTAAAACAGTAGTTCTCCTAGTGTGGTCACCAACCAGCTGCATCAGCATTACCTAGGAACTTGATAGAAATGTACATTCTTGAGCCCCAGATCTGCTGAATCAGAAATTCTAAGAATGGGGCCCCATAAGATCCTCCAGGTGAGTCTCATTTATGTACAAATTTGAGAAGTACTGGTCTAAGACAGTCTTGATAATTCCATTCTCTTTGCCACTAACTGGTTTTAGAATATATAGGTAACCCAGTTCTGGCTTGTGAGAGGAGAGAGGGAGTCAGTTAGGTCAAAAGGGAGCCTCTGAGAAATGTCCTTGCTTCTAAGAAAGATATTCAGGAAAATATCACTCCTGTACCTACTTGGACATTACCGTGTCTGGATGTGATTCCTGGAACTGCCTTCGTCTTCTAGAACCATGAAGGGTGCCAGCTGATGGCAAAGGCAGCATGTTGTGACTGGTAAAATAAGAAATCAGAAAGAACTTCGGTCCCTTAGGACTTCACAGAGCCATTGAATTAGCCAGATTTGGAGGCTGTTCTACCTCTAGAGTGTGAATTAATACATTTCCTAATTATTAAGTTCCATTTAAGTCAGTTCTCTGATGCTTGTTTAAAAAATAATTGATGCATGTATTCTGTATATATGCATGGATTTATTTACACCAAAAAACCCTTTGTTTTCATAGGGAACACTAGATGGTCCCCTATTATAATTGCTTACCATGTTAGCAAGGTTCTTTGAAACCAAGCAAAACCCAGATGTCCTATTTACTTCTAGAATATAGTGGTCCCACTTCATTTTAACAATCAAATAATGATGCTCCAAGCCTTTCTCCTATCTTTCCTGGAGGTTCAGGACTTTCTCAGGAGTCCCTGCCCAAGCATTCTTGTGAATCCCGTAGGAATGCTCTTTTCCTCAGTTCTGCTGTGGCTGTCACTTACATCCTCAGTCGACTGTCAGCATCCATCATGCCAGGTCACTTTCCTCAGGTCATCCCTTGTCATCCTGTAACCAAGGAGAATTTTAATGCAGATGTGTGACTGACTCATGATAGAATTCATCAGTCAAATACTGTCTGCGTCCACTTCTCGAGGATTCTTCTCTCCTCCACACCCAGCAGGTCCTCGTGTCACAGGAGACAGCTTCACTCCCCCACCTGTGCCATTAGCCCCGTCCTGCCTCCCACTTCTCAGAGCAGATTAAAGTCTTGCTAGTCTAATGAGAAACTCTATGGGAGAAGCAACCAACCCACCCTCTAGGAAGATTAGCGTTCACTTTTTAATGCAGAGATCTTTAGTTCCCTCTTCCCTTTCATTTCTGCCCCACTTCCAGAATATGTCTGGACTTTGCCTCTGTATAATCAAAGACTTGTTAAAGTGCTTTGCACAAAAACAAAGTAGCAATTTCTCCTCAAAGGTGAATTCAGACCTCTCTTTGAAGATTGTTTCTCTGCTTTTTGTTATCAAGGTCTTCAAAAACATCAAGTTGAGTTTTGCTGGTATAGCACTTTACACAAGGATCAAGTGCTCTCTGCCGGATGGTAGTCAGCATGGGGATAGGGATTATGAAAAGGACCTTGGGAAGAAAGCAGCTATTGGAGCCACCATGCTGGGTCTTTCAGGAACAACATCGCAACTATACCTCAAAAAGCTAGAACTAGAGTGTCCCTCCGGGTCTGCAAACTAACTTGTCACCAGAGAGAACTCACTGTTTCCTAGTTGAGACTCTTTGAGTCTCTGTCTTATTTAGTTCCCCAGTGCTAAGTGTCTGTTTCTTCCAATATTCTCTAGTTAAAATTTCCAGGAGAGAGAATTTGACTGGGCTGGTTCATCAATGTCTTTTGTGTTTGAGCAAAGCGTTTTATACCAGATGACCTCACAGGTCACTGACCCAGATGGAATGACTCCCTTGGGTCAGGTGACAACCCCAGGTCTAATCAGCTGTGTTGACGGGATGGAGGTGGGGATGAGGGACAGGGTCACAGGGTAAATCACAGAGCTATTCCTCCTCAGGGAGTAGGCTAAGGTTGCTCCTTCTGCAGGGGTTGTGGGTGGAGCAACTTCCTTTAGAAGGAGCCTGTGGGCCTGGCCAAGGCAATTATTGCAGTGTCTCCATGTAGTACAATGAAGTCCTTTCTATGGGGAACAGAGGAAAAGGCTGACTTTTAATTATTGATTGACATCCACATTTTGATCTCATCAAGTTGTCCTTTCTGGGCCTCAGTTTCTTCATTTGTAATATCAGGTAGTTCATCTTAGTGATTTTTAAGGGCCTTCCATTCAGGGCAGATCCAGATTTTACAGACCCGGGCTAATACAATATTTGTAACTTTCTTTAGGAAAAAAAGTACAAAATTAGGTTCAAGGTTTTAGAAGCAGCCCTGAAACTCAAGCTTCCTGACTTAGTTTCATGTAAATCCTCTGCTTCTGTACTTAAATTCCGTGGTTCCTTTTCAGTCATTGTCTTGAACGCTGCCTACCTCTTGTGCTCACAGTGTGAGGCTTTTCCAGTGCACCACACACAGGCTGCTTTTTCTGCTTTATTCCCAAAGAGCAGTGAATTCCCTATCAGACCCTAAAGAGACTATAGGCAATTGGTAGTTCGACAAGATAAAAAATTTGGCCCACAAACATTGCACAAATTTGAAATATAGTATTGCTATGATATTGAAATTAATTAGTATGATTTTTTTATAGAAATCCCTTCACTTTCTAACTATACATTCGTCAGGATGCACGCATGTCTCAAAGATGGTGACACTTAGCTAATGTATATTTAGGCTCTGGACACATTGCTGCTTATATTTGTTTAATTCGCATTTATTGTTACCATTGTATTGCACTATATGTTCCTGTTCATACACATGGATCAGTAGCTCAAAAGAGATTCATGGTAATGTACAATTTGAGATAAAAATGATTTACTAATTCAGAATGATTTTGTAAAAGTAACAGTGAATAGTAGGGGGTAAAAAAAAAAAAAAGAAAAAGATTGTGAATGTATATTTGCCGGGCTCAGGTTTCACACAAGCAACCAAAAAGGAAACGTTTTAAAAGGCAGTATGGCACTATTCAAAAGTTGTGTTTGACCCATTAGTGCATTATCTGAGTTGAAGCTTTGTCAAGGGGGGCAAGAACAATTGGTTTTCTTTCATGATGTTTTCCACAAAATGTTCAGTGACATATCTTTTAAACTAACTGAGGAGTTTTCCACCCCAGAATAAAGACAAAATGATGCTTTCTTTTTAGTATAAAGTTAATTGATTTTAGTAACAAAAAGCCAAGAGAGGGGGGAAAAAAACAAGAGAGGTAGGCTTGTGAGTTGCACATTTTATATCCATTCTTTAAAGAGCACAGCTTCTCATGTCTGGGCTGATAAGGTAGAGACCAGGCTCACTCAAGAAACTCAAACAGTGTGCTCCAAATAAATGCCTTTATTACTTTGAGGTTACTTTTCCTCAACATCTGATGAGAACACAATTATTGATCCATTGTTTGTCATAACTTAAAACCATATTCAAATACTACAATAGACTATAAAGGAATGTTTTTTCAGAGCCCAATGTAACAAAAAGCTGAATTGGAATACACTTGCCACCATCACCCATGTAGACACAGCTCTCTAGCGTTTCAGTGTGAAATGCTGGTCTGGTGAACTGACAGTGGTCTTCAGTTACAAATCTTCATAATGCTTAGTCTGAATAGAAAGACTCCACTCTTTTTGCTCTTCTTTTTCTTTTTTTAAAATGTGTTTGGCAAAAGGTAGACATATATTTTTTAAAGAATTTGAAACATAGTTTTTATTTTCTTTTTTCATTTTTACCATTTGTTTTTTACACTCTTCCCACAGGTCCAAACATTTTTTTTAAATGCCCATATGCAGAGTTCCCACATACCCCTCCCTCCACCACACAGCATCTCCCACCATCAATATTCCATATCAGTGTGGTACAGTTATTATAACCAATGAACCAACATTGGCGCATTATCAGCCAAAGTCTATAGTTTACATTAGGGTTCACTTTCTGTGTTAAGATTTTATGGGTTTTAACAAATGTATGATGTCGTATACCCACCATTATTGTATAATACAGAATAGTATCACTAGACTAAAAAAATCAAATTAAAGAACTAGTAAAACAATAAATAAAACAAGAAATATAACATGATTCCCATACTAATTCTGAACCAAAATATGAGAGTTGAGACCAAACCTATTAGTTTTATCAGTAAATGTAAATGGGCTGAACTCATCTATTAAAAAAAAAGATTTTCAATTGGACTTTCCAAATAAGAATCAACTATATGTTGTATCTGAAATAAAATTCTTTCTAAATAAAATATTAGAGAATAGAATCAGAAGAAAATAATACACCATGACCAATTGAATTTATCCCAGAAATGCAAAGATGTCTCAATATGAGGCAATTCACTAATTTAATACACTTTGTTAATAGATCTGAGGAAGAAAATCATATGATTATTATCATAGATTTTGAAAACCTTTTATAATATTCAACACTCATTTCTGATAAAATTACATATCTTAGTCTTAAAGCCAGCATAATGAGGAAACACACTACCAATATTTCCACTAAGATTAGAAGCAAAGCAAGATTACTCACTGTCTCCCTTCTATTCAACATTGTGCTAGAGATATTAGCCAATGCAAGTAGACAAGAGAAACCAATTAGAGACAGAAGAATTGGAAAAGAATTAAAACTATCTCTGTTTGTAGATGATATAATCATGGACCTAGAAAGCACTAAAGAGTCAAACCAAATAAAATAACAGATTTCAGTAAAGTAGCAGGCTATAAAAAAAAGTACAAAAGTAGAGAAAACTCTATTTATAATAGCAATAAAGAAGAAAAAGTAAGAAAAAATTTAACTTGAAATATGTAAAATTCTTAAAAGAAGAACTATAAAATATCCCTGAAAAGTAAAAGTAGACTTGACCAAACAGAGAACACTCTTTGCTTTGGTTAGGAATGCTCATATAATAACAATGTCAGTTATCCTCAAGTTAATTTATAATTTACAACAACCCTATAGAAATACCAAGGTGATAGTAAATTTTTTATGGGAAAAATAAACATGTAAGAATAGCCAGGAAAACACTAAAAAAGAAATGCTACAGGGGAGACATGTTTACTAAAGTTTCTTTTAAAACAGTGTGGTACTGGCACGTGAATGAGCAGACAAGCCAGTGGAAAAAAATAGAAAATAGGAAAATAGAAAAATAAACTCAAGTACATATGGGACATTAGCATTATGATAAAGATAGTATCTCAAATCACTGGTACAGAAATGAACTTCTTAGCAAATGATACTGGGACAACTGAATAGCCATTTGGCAAAGATAAAATTAGATCCATATCTCACACCATGCACAAGAATAAACTCTGAGTAAATTAGTATCTAAATATAAAAAAAAAAATAATGAAACTATACAAGTACCAGAAGAAATTATAGGTGAATTCCACTTTAACTTGGGTATACATAAAGAATTTCTAATTATGGAGAAATGGCTGAATTCAAGATCGGACAAGGAAATAATTGAAATACCTTGTTACACCATAAAGAAAAAAAATGCCTAAAAATGATAAGAATATGTTAAAATTACACAGGAACCAGCTTGAAGGGACTCTCATTGGCCAAATCTGGAATTATATAATCATTTAAATAAATAATGATAGTAAATTTAACACTATTGAGCAAAATAAATACCCATGAGTTACACTGATATAAACAGACAACTAAATAAATTAATAAAAGAGTGGAAAGCTCACTAATGTAGAAGGAACGACGGAATTAGGGAACCGCCTTTGCAAGCCATCACCAAATTAATCAATAGTCAAGAATCATCTATGAGTGCTGAAACTAATGAATGAAAGTTTGAGAAGAAATAGGATATTTACATTATCTCAAGCTACTTTTTATTTAGAAA
The DNA here is from genome assembly GCA_004027375.1 of Macroglossus sobrinus. NCBI lineage: Eukaryota > Metazoa > Chordata > Mammalia > Chiroptera > Pteropodidae > Macroglossus > Macroglossus sobrinus. Next base: position 120,292 of record PVKZ01000761.1, read on the forward strand.
GGTTAAAATAGTAATTCTAAGTAGAGAAACCTGGCAAACACCAGAAGATTAGTTAACATGGCTACTAATGGGACTAATAAATAGTAACTACTTTTTCATACGTTACACAGAGAAAAAGCCAGAATCACTTTTGAGGTATGAAGCTAGAGGTTTATAACCTGAATTTAATCATGAGGGCAGCTAGGACAATTCAGAATGTGGGACATTCAGTAAGATGCCTGGCCTGTACAAAGACAGACCCAGGATTGACCCCAGGTTAAACGAGACTGAAAAATCATGAATGCAATGCATGAGTCTAGGTTTGTTTGTCTGTATGTATGTTTGTTTTTTGCTATGAAAAATACTATTGGGAAATTGATAAAATCTCAGTAAGATTTTATAGATATTATTTCATTGTTAATTTCTGATTTTGATAATTATATTGTTTATGTAAGAGGATTCCTTATTTTTAGGAAATACACATTGACATTTTTAGGAATAAAATAACATCATATCCATAACTTACTCCTAAACAGTTCAGAAAAATAATAACATGTGTTCGTGTGTATTTAGAAAAAGAAAAATGTAGTAAATGTTGAAATTTGGGGAATCTGGGTCAAGGGTGCCCAGGAATATGAAGAATTCTTGCAGATTTTCTGAAAGTCTGAAGTTATATTTGATGACTTCATTCATTTTTTATAACATTATTCAAATTAAGAAATTAAATATTCACTATATGATGGAATAGCACTGAAACAAGATAACAAGAAGTTTCTATTATTTTACATATCATATTGTATTTATATTGTAACTATTGTGATAATAATTACAATAATGTACCACCATGAGTCTTGGCAAATTTAGTGAAACGTGGTCTGTGTCTTTCAAATGTAGTGATCTAAGACTGGATGGTATGAGCTACATTATGCACCAAGATAGTGATTTCATTCACTCTGGTATAAATTGGAGGGTGGGGTACAGCAGATGGGCAGCTGTAATCCTATTAGATTATTGGAGTTTATTATTATTGGAGTTTACTGGAGTCAGACAACGGTTCCTCACATCTGCTGACTGCTCTGTGGCTCTGGAATAAACTCTGATGTTCATGTAGTCATCATAATACTGGAGCCATGTCCCTGAGGAACACCAGGGCAGTAAAATCTTAGAAGCTAAATGTTTAACTTTTCAGAGTGTCTGTGCAAGGTTCACAGAAGCAGACTTCCTTGTTCACTAAACACTGAGCCCAGAAAAATGGAGAGATTGCACATGTAACTGTGAACTTTGCACTGTTAGATTTATAAACTTCGCAAACCAAAAATAGATTCCATCGTTGATCCAAAAACCTATATTCTAATGATAAACTTATGGTGGATAAACCTTTTAAATGTTAAATTTAATTCCTGCGCTGTCTGTCTTCATATGATTGAGTCAAGTTGAGTTGATGTGAGCCTGGGAGAAGAAACACATTGCCTATGTAGGATTTTCTAAGACATGGAAAGAAAAGTACTAAATTCCAGTTCTGTTAGGTTTTAGAATCCTCCAGGGGGCACCAGAACATTCCAATGTAGTTGGTCACATTTCATCAAGTCCAGAACAGCTTACCTTACTATAATTGATTCGCCTACTGAAACCTTCTTAGTTCCATTAACACTATTTTTTTTTCACAATTTGATTTTTTTCATATATTTGCTTGTACAGCATTTGTGAATTGATGGAACGGTTTCTGCCTCTGAGGAGGCAGAGGAAGGGAAGAGGTCATCTCTTGGATGAGTCCTTAGAAACTGGAGCCATGTCTCCGCAGGGTAAATGTGAAAACTTACAGCCCACTCTGAGAGTCAGGATTTTCCAAATGTTCCTAATCTGGCTGGCGGTGGGGTGGGGGGTATATTGAGAATTCATTCACTTTTTTCACTTAGTGCTATGCATAAGCCTCCCTGTTATTATCATTATTAATAATAAACATAGTGAATTTCAGACAGGCGCTTCATGGTGGATTTTTATATGGATTTTATACAGAAGTAAGGAGTTGCCAGGCTACTGCATAATATTACTCAGTTCTGGTCCAGGAGTACAAAATTCCAACAGGCCTCCTGAGCCTGTCCCTCCAATTAGTGGCTACTTCATTACGAATAAAGAACCCTCATTACTGTGGGCCTTCAAGTGAAATAGGATCCCCTACCTCTTGAAATCCGCCTTTCTAAGGACAGACAGTTCCCAACTTACAAACAATCCACTTAAGAACCACCAAGGCATTCAGAGGCTGCCTAGCCTCCTGCAGCTGCTGCCTGGGCCCCCTGCCCAGCCCCCCTGCCCAGCCCCCGTTCCACACTCCTGCTCTGCTCAAGGGAGCTCTGCCCTCCCCCCTGCAGAGCCAGCTGCCCACCTGCCCCCCAGACTGTGGGCTCAGAGCTGGGGGTTCAGTGAGGCCTCAGAGCTACCGCTGGTTTTATAGTTGAGCTCAGCTATGGGGTAAATAGGCTTTTGTGGCCTGGCCTGGGAACCGAACCACCATTTAAAGAAAAAAAAAAGAAGAAGAAAAAACCTGTTTCCATGGGAAAATGTATTCTGCATTCCCCACAACCAACCAACAAACATTAGAATGACTGTGGGGCCTGTCACCGTGCTCCTAGCAGGGCGAGTAGGAGGGATAAAGGATGGCCAGTATGTTCTGGGTTCCTAGTCCAGTCCAGCACTAAACCTCACAGGGCCTCAGCAAGCCCTTTCACCTCTCTGGGTCTCCCATCATCTGTAAAACAATAGGGTTGAGCTAAGTGAGTTATAAGCCTCCTTCTAGTACAATGACTCCAGTTCATCAAAGCTCTACCCTCATTTCATTCATTCATTCATTCACAGGCTTTTTACTTAAGGCACCTGCTTTGTGTTGGGCTCTGAGCTCAGTGTTGGGATATAGTCTAATAATACAGATCTCAGCTCTCGAGAAGCTCAGTGTTTAGTGGGGAGACAAATGTCTAAGCAAATGCTTGTAATGTAAGTACTGTGACTAAGATGAGCATTGGATGTAGTAAAGCTCAGGAGGGTGGCATCTAAAGCAAATGAAAACTCCCCCCAAGGACGGGCTGCCTCCCTGGTCTGCTTCTGCTTTGGGTGCTGTTTTAATTCTCTCCTGTCCCTGGCCATCAGCGCCAGTTCCCTGGGAAGCATGGTTTCTGCATCTGCTGTTCTAACAGTTCGGCTAGTCCCTTGGCCTCCCCAGGGGAGTCTTGCCCTCCTTCTTGCATCACTGAGAGATGGAATGCACAGGACACACCTGCCAAAACCATAGGCCTGACTCCCTTGAGTGCTGCCCTGAAGGCGTCCTCCTCGTTGACCTGGTGAGCCCCAGCCTAAAAACTCCCTCTTCCTCCCTCGGAGCCTTCCCTGCCCTAGCACTCCTTGGATTGCCAGCAATTGTGGTATTCTCAGATTTTCTTTTTTCTTTTTAAAATTTATTTATTTACTTTAATTAGTTTCAAGTATACAGTACCTTGGTTAGACATTTATATAGTTTATAAAACGATCCCCCTAATTGCTCCTTCTCGCCTGTTTTTCCACCTAGCCATTACATTAATGCTCACTGCATTCCCTAAGCCGTGCTCCCCACCCCATGACCATCTATCAGCTACTAATTTGTACATCTTTAACCCAGATTTTCAAAAACTTCTTCATTCCTAAAATGATTCTAAGGCCCAGCTACCTCCTTGTATTTATAATTTCTGAATTTCGTTTACCAAAATTTCCTACCAGGCTCCCACACTCACTATCAAAAATAGTAACAATAAAGGTGATTTAAAAAAAAAGTCGTCTACCGTTTGGGAGGTGATTAGTGGCTCAGGTTTGAATCTTGACTCTGCGACTTGGTGTCTGACATTTCATAATTATGTCATTACGAAGGTTCCTGAGCAAGGAAGTTTGACTATGGTAGAACAGCTTTTGCGGAAGATTACTTTGGGCTCTGTCTAGGGCGTGGAAAGGAGGGAATAGACAGAGATTTCTGGAGTACAAATGATGAGCCTTAGGAACCAAATAAATGGGTCACCATGTGTTATGAAATTGTGATTATATTTTGTACTCTTGGCTGTGAATGCCTATTCTTCAAAAGTATTATAAGAAGTAATTTTTTTGCATCTATGAAAACAATTTTGTCAATTATAACTGGAAATAATAACTGAAGATCTTTTCTTTCATGAAAATAATGAAACACCCGAGGACAGCTTTAAGTTAATAAAACTTTTATTTTCCAATCTCAATGCCATCAAGTTTTATTAGATGTCTTTAGTATAAGAAGCCACCTGACAACATGGTGAATTCAGTCTCTGCAACCACACTCCCTTAGGTTCAATTTGGGGCTCCACGCTTTATAGCAGTATAATCTAGGTCTCCCAACTTCTCTGTGCCTCAGTGTCTTCATCTGAAAAAGAGGCATCATAATATATTAACTTCATAAGATTCTTATGAGGATTAAATCTGTAATATTTGTAAAGTACTTAGAATAGAGTCTGGCCCATATTAAGCACAGGTATTCATTGTTGCCCAGTTTTAAGTATTCATTGAGTAAAATTACAAATAAAATTAAAAGTCTATGTGCTATGTCATAATATTAAATGACTTATCTTTTGAGAAAGGGAAAGAGCCTTACTGAAATAAGAACAGATGTCTAACTAGTTGTCATATTTCCCAGAGGCACACTGGGACCCAGTCACACGTTGTATATGACATAGCCCATCAAACTGAACACCTTATATCCAAAAGGGAATTCATGATACTTTCCCCTTGATCTGTCCTTTCTCTTGACTTCCTTGTGTTTGTTGATATAGGCTTGAAATATTAGCTGCTGGTAAAGAACTAATATGCAGAAAATAAAGGAATTACACAATGTAAAAATATATATATGTATATATTAGCTTCATGTTCAACTTCACCCTCTTCTTGTCTGACACCTTTAATCAGTTTCAAATCTCATTTCTGAAAATTTCTCTTCTATTCCCTCCTCTTCACTCTTGTAGCAGTCTACACAGTGCTGCCAAAGTAATCTTCCCAGGTACCTACACACTGTGGACATGTCTCTGCTCATGGACTTCAGCATCTCCCCATGACTTAAAAAACAGAATCCTCCGCTGTCATTATGGACCCTTCAATGCACAAATCCAACCCACTCTCCATCCCTATTCCCAGTACTTATATTCCCAACAGACTGTTGTCTAGGGTGACATCATTCATGGTCTTCTCTAAATCTGTTGCCCTGCCTTGGCTATAATGATGCACCCCTTTACTTGCAAAGTGCCCCTGTTTAGACAATAAATTATATGGTCTGTTATCTCATTAGTCAAACTATGTATCCTGTGATTTCCTCCCTCTTCTCCATATTCCTTTCATCTGGAATGTGCGTCCATTGATCTGTACTTATCCCAAAGCTTCCTCTTTTTTTAGAAACCAATTTATATGTTGTGTCCTTTACTCTTTCAACTTCCCAGAGCACTTCATACACCACTTTTTTGCCACCTAACACTTTCTACTTTGCCTCATAATTATTTGTACGCCAGTGTAGCTCCTCTTCCAGACTGAGGTGCTTGAAGAAAGAGGCCATGTCTGATTAACATGATGTTTTCTGCAGCATTGAACACAGGGTCTTCTATGCCTAGAAATCACAGATGTTAGTTATTGAGTGCTTACTGTGCACCAAGCTTTGTGTATATGATGCATACACACTATAGATCTCATCTGTGTATATTTCCTCATTTAATCTGAGCAATAGTTATGAAAGGTACAGTGTCTCTGTTTACTAATTTGGAAATTAAGGTTTGGATTAAATGACTTGTTCCCAGTCACAGAGACAGTAAGTTTAAGTGCAAATATTTGAGCTAAAATTTCTCTAACTTCAAAGAGCATGCCCCTAACCTTTTCTTTCTAAGAGGCTAGTTCTCAAACTTTAGCATGCAACACAATCACCTGGAGGGCTTGTTAAAACATATTGCTGAGCCCCATCTTCTACTTTCTGATTCAGTAGGTCTAGCGGCAGAGCCCAAGAATTACATTTCTAGCAAGCTCCCGGGTGATGCTGATGTTGCTGGTCCAGGAAGCACGTTTTGATAACCACTCCTTAAGCATAGTCATTCATCAAGGAATAAATGGATAGATGATGGATCATTTGATTTAAAGTTCCATAAATCTGCTTTATAAATTAGGCACATTCATATATTCAGTTATAATTCTTAAAAGATCAGGGTTAAAATTAAGTTTTTTTAAATACCAGTTTTAATTGTGTCATATAGTATTGCTTGTGTTTGAATTTGAGCTCTCTTTCTATTTTTTTAACCAAAGAAGGAGAGAACTCTCTTCATTGATCTCTTTTCCTTTTCATTTTCTTTCATATCTTAAAAATGTTTAGCTCAAAATACTTTAAAGATGGTTAACAGATCTCTTCCCTCTCCAAGGTAACTATCTACTCTACATTCCTGGGTATATATTTAACATGTAACAGGCAGGTATTTAATCTACAGAAGGTTGTTAGGTTTCATTCTAAGTATGAATTATTTCTCCAAATCTAAACATATTCTAAAGGGCTTATTTGTAATTAGCCTGGGAGGAGAGAAAGCTATCTTGTGACTTTCATATTGTGATATATTTCCCCAGGGAGCATGGTTAAAGCAAATTTCCTTTTCTTCTGCTCTGTTTCACCTTTTAACAAAATAAGCTATTATATGAATTCAACTATTATTTAAAAATAAAGAGTAGAACACTTTTGCTATTGAACACGATACATCCTTATTGATAAAAAATATATCTGGAGCAGAAGATAGTGTGCTAGCCCTTAAGCTAGTCATCTTGGAGCCTGGAAATGGCACCAAGTCTTGATGTAGTCTATAACTTAAGGCCCCACATTATTCCACAGAAACAGGATGAGATGTGTATTATCCATAGGAAAAGCCAGCAGAATATTCCTGAGCACAGTCCCATGTGACTGGACACCACATTTGCCAATTCAGAATGCACAATAATTATGGCCTTGCTCTAGAAGTTAAAAACCCATTGATTCTGCATGTAGAAGATGCTAGCAAGTTAACTAGCTCTTTTTATTTTATAAGTAGCATAAACATCTTGACAGAAACTTAGAAGTAACTCTCCATGTAGTGATAATATACCATATATAGAAAAATAAGTTTATGGAAATCCTATCCTATTTTGTTCCATTTCTATGGTATTTTTCAAATACTACTTTGTTTTCTATTATTTGTGTTCATGACTCATCTTCCCGGCAATGTGAAATTTCTTTGAGAGTAGGAGTCATGCCTTATTTATCATTTTTTAAATGTTTCTATCTCATTTATCCTCATAACCACCCTTACAGACAGGCATAATTAACCTGCATTGTGCTAAACACAGGACCTTGCACATAACTTCTAATAATAGTATCAAGCATTACGGGTTTAAAGAAAACTTCTGATATACAATCTTCTCTCTTATTTATCTCATGCTTACGGCAGAAATTCAGAAATGTTAAAAAATTTGCCCAGTGTTAAAAGTTAGGAAGGTTTTAATCCATGCATGGAACTCAAGCTATGTAACCCCAGATCAGATGCCCTTTCTGTTCTACTACACTGCCAGGGGTCTTAGTAACTGTTTGTTGGCTGAATACATGAAACTGTACTAAAACTGGTTTTTGGGTTTTTTTTTTTCGGCAAACCCTACTACCCAACACACACACGTCAGTATGTGCCCATCTTAATGGATTATATTCTGATATAACAGTGCTGTTCACACTGTAAGATATAACCTCAGATGTACATGGGGGTTAGAATCACCCTTAGGAGAACAAAAGTTTGGGGAAGAGGGTGTTCAGGATGATATTTAATAGTCAAGTTATTACCTCTACTTTCTAGAGTAGGGACTTTTAGGAGCTCAGGGAAATTTAGATGTTAATCTCTTCCTGGTTGCTAAGCTGATTCCCTCCTCCCCATCCCCAGAAATACCAAGAGCTAAAAAAGCAAACTCAGTCTTGTAAATCAATCTGTTTAGTTGTAGCTTCCTTCTCTTATCTCTGTTTCCCCTTTGTTTTTCTCAAGTCCTTCGGAAAGTTGTGGTTAGAGGATCTAGCCTGATCTGTGTTGTGCTATGGAACATTAGAGAAATGTCCTTGCAAGTCCCTGTACATCCAGTGCTATGACTGAGGAGCTGTGCCCAGCGACACTAGTGACAGAGGCAGCAGGTTCAGGGATATGCTATTCAAAGAGATAGTCTCCCTGTGTGAAGATTCTCATTTATTTTGCCAACCTTGGGTTGACATTGGGTTTCCTTTCAAAAAGAACTATATAACACAAAAGTGAACAAATTAAAAAGCTATTGTGTACCATGCAAAAACAAAATTTTTAAAAAATGAAAGATTTTCAAAAGTAGCATAAATCTTGAATGTTAGATCTGCTGGCTATTTTGGAAGAATGGTCTCCTTCCAACATCATCCTATCCATGTTTATTACTTTATGTTTTATCAACAGTAAAAATGAGAGAGAAATATAGCATCCATAAAACAACTACCAGGATTCCAGAGATAATGGGCCTTCTTTTAACTGATTCCACTTTGGAACAGCCCAGTGGTTGGTCTCTACTAACTCCAGTTTAAAAAAAAAAAAAGTCCCATTCTTCTACTCTGCCCAAATTTTATATTAAATCCTTTAAGCATTTATCAAGCAATTAATATAAGCCAGGCAGTGTGCAAGACTCTGGAAATAAGATTATGAATTAGGCCATCACTGCCCCTGCCTTCATAGAATTCTTAATGTACTAGGGGAGACAGATATTAATCAAGCAATCAAAATGCAGAGTCAAGTGGTAGGATACAGAACCTAAAGGATCTTGTTGGGGCACACAGGAGGAATGCCAATTCTGTCCAGTGGGTCAGGATAGGCTTCTCAGAGATATTACTATTTAAACTGAAGACTGTGAGTGCATAATTAGCAGCCAGGTGAGCAGGGAAAGGAGAGGACAAGTTCTCCCAGCAGAGTTGTGTGATGTGTGAAAACCCAGAAGAGTCAGGGAGCAAATGGCAAAGAAATAAAAGGAATTTCACTGCAGCATTGAATGTTTCTATCATAAGCTGTGTAACTAGCTTATGGTAACTTTAATTAGATAATAGGGAAGTAGGTTTAAAGAACATTGCTACAGTAATAATATGTGCTCAGGTATGTTCGACTCTTAGAAAGCAAGAAGACTTTAACATTTTAACATTGAGATAACAGTCTACATGGCTTTCACTATATTTGTATTATATATTTATTTTTCATTTGGGTTGTGTTCTTTTTACCTCTTAAGCAAGGTGATGGGAATACTAGTAATGCTTTACATTCTTAATTAAACATTGGCTTATTTTCTTAGCTATGTTTAAAACTGAAAATGACCAGTACCCAAGAATATGTCTAACCAAAGACATGCAAGACTCCTATACTACAAATTCTAAAACTACAAAAACATTGTTTAGATAAATTAAAGCAGACTTAAGTGAAGGGAAGGAAATACCATATTTGTAGATTAGATATTTGTAGATTCCATTTTGTTAAGATGTCAGTACTCTCCAAATTATTCTATAGATTAAATGCAATAAAAATCTCAGTCCTAACAGGAAATTCACAGGATGACAATAAATTTATATAGAAATACAAAGGACTTAGAATAGCCAAAGGGGTCTTAAAAAAGAAGAATAAAGCAGAAGTACATACATTTCTAGATATTCAGACTTATTAGAAAGCCGCAACAGTTAAGACAGTACAGTGTTGACCAACAAATAATCAGCCAATGGAACAGACTAGATAGTTCATGAAAACACACACACACACACACACACACACACACACACACACACACGTACGTTCACTTGGTATATATCCTAAGCATTACTGCAATTTATTGGAGGAAATAATGATTTTTTTAAATAAATGATGCTGGGTCAGTTGCATATTTGTATGTAAAACAACTTGACCCCTACTTCATATCATACATAAAAATTAATGATAGACCATAGATTCAAAGTCCAAAGGTAAACAATAAATCTTTCAGAACAAAACAGGCAAATAAATGAATGATCTTGGGACAGACAAAGAGTTCTTAAACAAGCCATGAAAAGCACTAACCATAAAAGAAAATAATAAAATGTACCTTATCAAAATTAAGAAAGTCTGTTCATTAAAAGACATCATTGAGAAAAGTTAAACTATAGAGTAGAAAAAGATATTTGCAATATGTGTATCTAACAAAAAACTTTTATCCAGAACATCTAAAGAAGTTCCACGGATCAAAAAGAAAAATATCGACCACCTAATTAAAATGGGCAAAACATCTGAATAGGCACTGACAAAAGAAGCTATCAAAATTATCAGTACAAATATTCAAAGGTACTTAACATTATTAATTACCAGGAAAATGGAAATTAATACCCACCAAATGGCTAAAATTAAGCAGACTGACGATCGCAAATGTTAGTGAGGATATGAGCAACTGGAGTCACTATGCATTGCTGGTGGGAGCATAAACTGATGGAACTACTTTGGAAAACTCTTTGGCATTACCTACGAAAAATAATAAACTTCTGGACCTGCATCCAAGGAAAATGATTGCTCATGTAAGCCACATGTACAAGAATGTTCATAGCAGTGTGATTCCTAATAGCCCTAAAGTGCAAACAAACCAAATATCCATCAACAGAAGTAGGAAACGTTAATTGTGGTATTGTTCATTCAACAGAATACTATATAGCAAAGAAACTATTACTACATAGCAAAATATGATTGAATCTCATGAACATAATATAGAAAGAAATCAAACATCTCAGAGTCTGTAGTATATGATTTCATTTATAAGAAGGTCAAAATCAGGCAAGTGTAATCCATGGTAGTAGATGTCGGAATACTCAAAATATTGGTTCTGCTTTTGAGGAGATATTGACTGGAGTAGAACACAAAGGAGTCTATTGGAGTACTAAATATGTTCTATGTATTTATCTGGGTGGTTGTTATGTGGTTATATACATATTTTAACATTTATGGAGCTAACTATAATTTACTTTAATATAAGCTATATCTCAATTAAATAGTGAAAAAAACCCTAACCACAAGTAGTTTTAAGAGAGAAGGAGGAGGATAGAGACATACAGCATTTATAAAAGAAGGCACATACCAAAATTACTTTTAGTGACACAATTATTTTGAAGCACTTTAGAAAGGAAAGCACTATTATGAGAGGTGTCTTTTGTTTACATATCCAACTTTCTAACTTCTTCATCATTTCAAGCATATATTTTCCAGCCCTAAATATCAAGAGATCTCTTTTATGAAAAAATTTAAAAAATTTTTTTCTTCCTCTTCAAGGAAAATATAATTATCACTTACAAGCTAGTTTGGGGAACTTGGGCTGAGAGCATTAGAAATTCACCAAAAAAAAAATCATCTAGGATTTCTCAGCTCTAATGATAAAACATCAAAGAATTTTCTAGCAGTTTTACTGTTTTCAGATTTATCCCACCACACTTACCCATCCTCCCCCATAATTTCTTTACAATATTTCTTGAAAAATTAAGTGGCATTAAAATGAAGTTTTGAACACTTTAGTAATCACCTGATTATTACTGATGATATTCATGTTGTTGATCAAAGTAGTAATGGAAAGAAATTTCTGGATAGCTGACAATCATCTATGGCATCATTAGACTTTAACCTACTTCCAACATTGTATCTAGTATCTTGTCATTAAACTAGCCTCTTCTTACAGCCATCCTGTATTAGGTAGAATAGTCTAGGCTAGGCTATGGTACAAAAAACACTAAAAATTCCATAATTCAGTGGCTTAAACCAATAGTTTTGTTTTGTTTTGTTTCTGCTCTCCAAAGAGTCCTGCGTGGTATCCAAGTTGTTCGAATGACTCTAAAAGAAGTCATTTAGAAATCTAGGGTGACAACACCTTTTTAATCCTTAAATCAGCCTCCTAGTGTTTCCTAGATGTGGATGCCCCAGTCATCCCAAAAGGAAACAGAGCATGCAGAAGCATATGTAGAAAGTCTTTATGGGCCAAGCCTGGACATGGTACATATTACATGTGCTCACATTCCACTGGAAAGAACTTCGTCCATAGATATACCCATTTTCAGAGAAAATATAGAAAGGCCAATGGGTTCTGATGGATAGTTAGCAACCTCAACCACAAGAGCATTTGCTTATCATACTGAAAATCTAAAATATTCCCAGGCCTATAATGACAAAAGGAATTAACAGTGATAAAACTTTAATGAACGGGATGTGTACGAAGAACACAAACCCAAGTTTTCCAAAATAATTGAACTATAACAAATTGGAGTGAAGTGATTTCCAGCAGGAGCAGCAAAGAGATACTACAGAAATACATGGAATCTCAACATAGAAAATATCTCAAATCTTTAGACTAATAAGAAATTGAAGGAGCTGGACCAGCTTCCTTCTTGGCATACAATTACTATGGCAGTGTCTTCTAAAAAAAAAAAACAAAAAAAAATAAACCACACCAAGTGACAGAATGTCAATCATCAGACTATAAAAGTAGAGGCTACAGACCTAAAGCATGTGATAGTGTATATTACTGTGTAACAGGTTCAAAATTATTTATTTGACTAGCATTTTTAGCTCTTTCTATCAGTACCGAGGTAACGAAATCAAGATATAGTTCCTGTCACAAGCTCCCTGGAGAATATAGAACAAGATAATCAGTTAAAATGACAGTGATCATGTAGTGAGATAAGTGTCATATGAAATAATAGAGGTGTATAATAAGGTACTGTAGAGGCCCAAATGAGGAGCATATGAAGTCAGACTTTAGGATTGGAGTGTGCTCTTAGAAGTGGCACAAGTTGAATTTAGAAAGGCTAAATGAAGGAGAAAAATTATGACATTAATGGGAACAATGTGAAAAAGAAGGGGACAAAACTCAATAAGTGAGGAGATTGCTCTGGGAGAAAAGCATGAGTTGGAAGATTTGCTGGAGAAAAAAATGAGAGAGAGAAGGAGGACAAAGACGAAACACCAGTGAAGGTGGTGTTCATGCATCAGTGTTTTAGGATTCTCCTCAAGGGCAGCAACATGGATCCATAAAGAAAAAGGCCTGATCTTTCTCCCCACTCACTCTACTTAGGACCCACTAGAGAGTGAATAACCACAGCCCTCAAACAAGATAATTTTCAGCAAATCCATTCACCTGTTAATTTATGAAATCCATTCACCTGTTAATTTATGAATTGATTTGCTTGTGAATATGATCACTAACAGAATGACCGTTAATGTGCATAATAAAAATATGCTGTAATATAAAGTGCAAGCAGGTTTAGCTTGGGCAGCCAAGAGACACAAGCAAATCCTCCAGCCTTTCACATGACATATAGACATGAATAAATGATTAAAAATGAAATAATAAAAAAAGAAATAATGATAGGTTTTTAAAAACATGATAAAATACAAGAAATACCAATGGGATAAATGGCAGTATTGTAGCCTTTTACTGTCTTCTGAAATGTGTGTTTCTCAGATTGGAGAGAAATTGATAAAGCTTGTGCCCTGGGCTCAGTCTTGTGACCCGAGTTAATATTTCCACTAATGACCTAAAAGAGGAAGTGAACCCACTCAGTTAAATTTTCTGATGACAGAATTGCTTTATGTTAAAAACAGAAAACAGAAAAAATAATTTATCCGCTGAGCAAACATTAAGAGTGTTGGGGCAATGTGATAGCAGGCTAAAATAATCTCAAGTATATCTGCATATTATAAACTACATGGTTGTGAATAATCTTAACTATTTATTTCAACTTGCCAAGAGCTTGAGAATAGAAGACCTTTTCTTCTTTGATTGTACATGAATGGATGTATTATTGCATAGTGAGTACTGGTTTATATTTTAAAACAAGAACCCAGGATCATAAATTTAAATATTAGAGTATTTTTTATGTAATGTGAGTTGACAAGGCAACAAGGAAAAAGAGTAGTAGACGAAGTGTTACTACTATCCCCATTTTGGGAAATATGCAGTTAATCTTGCTAGTTTGAAATACGCTACAATTGGGAAAGCAAATTGATTCGGTGAAAATAAGTGTGGACTTTCACATCCTGCCCCTCCCTTGCCAGTCAAATTAGTTTTGGCAAGGTACCTAATGGTTCCAAAACCCAGTTTCCTCTTCTGTGAAACAGAAACAAAAGTATGGTGCAGGGGTGTTGTGAGAATCAACTGAGAGTATGTGCACGTCTGTATAACACCTGATGGGTAACATGGTGGCATAGTAGTGAGGAAGAGGAGCGGTGTCTGGGAAAGTCTAATAGTAACTCAGCAAATAGAGCATGCTGTGCACTCTTGAAGAGCAGTATAACCTGGTGGGAAAGCGAAGCCTGATTGTTCACTCATTCTGGTATTCTCTTTATTCACTGAATGTTTTGCATACCTGCTATCTGGAGGCATATAGCCTTCGCCTTATAAAATTGAATAGCTTCCTCACTCAAGAACCTCATAATCCAGAGAGTACCTGGGCATGCATGGGGGCAGGTAGCACTCACCATAGTTTTGTGTCAGAAGGGTGTTTGCAAAGTGCATTGACTACAGACAGGAAGAAGTTGCTCAAAGAGGAGCACTACAAAAAGAGTTCTTGAAGAGAAAGCCTTTGAGTGGAAACCTAAAAGGTGTGTAAGAGATACCATGTAGACAACAAGAGGAGGGCTTTCCAGGCATAGGAAATGTGCAAAAGCATGGAGGTGGATTTGACATGATGTTGCTGGAGAATGGCAGCTCAGTATGCCCAGAGCATATAGTGCCTGGGAGGTGATGTGGCTGAGCAGGTGGATGAGCTAGAGGAAGGCAGGCAGGCAAGCAGGCAGGGTATGGGTGTGGAGTTTGTATTACAAGAGGAGATAATATCCAAGCCTCTTGGCCTTTCTACTTACTGGCTGTTTGGTTTTAGGCAAATCATTTTGTACCTAAGTTTTTTCTTTTATAAAATTCTAACAGTTATTAAACAATGCCCTCCTTATATGTTCATTCCTCTTTCCTCCCATGGCCCAACTTGGAACACATGATTAGGTGAAATAAACAAAGAGAGTTAAAAACTTCTTCCTGGAAACAAGAGAGAGTATACTAAATCATTCTTCTCCTGAATCATCATTGAGAGAATTATTTGATTATGGTATCTATCCAGTACAGTATTTTAGACAAGTTGGTATACTCTACTCTCCAAGATGACTTTTGCCCTCGTGATCAGAATGTTATAAACCTGAACTTTTGAAGGGCAGAGCAGGGAAGAAATTTGAACTTTTTTTCATTAGCATCTGAATGAATGTTGCCTGCCATATTCCTATAAATGAGTTGAGATTATGTCAGAGACATGTGTGCCTTATCCTGAATACACAGGTGGATCCAACACCCTAGTCTTGGTAAACAGTTTTAATTAATAAAGAGGATACTAGCTAAAAGATTGAATTTTACCTACAAATTCAGTAATATAGCTGAAAACCCTTAAAATTATCACTGCTTATTTATTTTGCTGAACTGTAAAAAGTTCAAAATGCATTTTAGGAGGAAATGAAAAATAATGACAACCACATCTTCCTTGTTTTAAGCAAATACTAATTATTAACCATTATAGCTGCTCTACTAAATAGGTACAGATTTCTTCCCTATTTTTTCTTTCTTTGCTTTATTTCTTTTTTTGATTTCAAATTCCCTCTTCATCAAATTAACCTATCCCTCCCCGTCCTTCAGTTATATTGAAAGTCAGCCTAGCCAATCCATTTCTTTCCTCTCTCCAGTTTGCCCACCACACCCTACCCCATTCTTTCACCCTCTCACTCCTCCTGTTTCATTGGTTATGGGACCCAAGACTTGATTTCCTCTCCATTTTGTCTTCCGGATTGTGGAGGTGCTTTCTCCAATGCCATGTCCACCTCCTTCTATCAGTGGAACATGCATCGCTCTCTGGCCTTGTTCTAAAATTGCTCTCATTCTTATTTTTCAGTATTACTCTTCCACTATTTTTTTTAAATTAAATTTATTGGGATGACATTGACTAATAAAATTATATAGGTTTCAATTATACAATTCGATAATACATTATCTGTATATTGCATGTGCATTTACCACTCAAAGTTAAATTTCCTTCTATCCTCATATATTTGCCCCCTTTTCTCTACCTCCCCCTCTTCCATTTTTCTGTGGTAACCACAAAACTATTGTCTGTGTCTATGAGTTTTTGTTTATCTGCTCCATTTGTTGCTTTCAATTTTCTATCCCACATATGAGTGAAATCATATGGTTCTCTACTTTTTCTGTCTGACTTATTTTGCTTAGCATAATTATTTCTAGGTCCATCTATATTGTCTTAAATGGCAATATTTCATCTTTTCTTATGGCTGAATAATATTCCACTGTATATGTACCACATTTTTATCCAATAATATATCAAAGGACACTTCGGTTGTTTTCATGTCTCAGCCATCATGAATAATGCTCCAGTGAACATCAGAGTGCATATATCTTTACAGATAAATGTTTTCAAATTTGAGGGAGAGATATTCAGAAGAGCGAATTCTGGGTCACATGGTAATTCTGTTCTTAATCTTTCTTTTGAGGAATCTCCATATTGTTTTCCATAGTGGCTATAACAGTTTACATTCCCATCACAGTGTATGAGGGTTCTTTTTTCCCCTCAACCTCTTCAACATTTATTATTACTTGTCTTGTTGACAATAGCCATTTTTACAGGTATAAAGGTCTCTCAGTATCTAGATGTAACTCTCATGCTAGAATAATGCTGCTAAGAGTGGTAGTGTTTATTTCCTGCAGAATAGAGTGTAAATTGTTTCTTATTTTCTTGCCATTTTAGGGGAAAATCTCAAACTAGCATACAAGGGGGTGAGGTATGGATATGAAACTTTTCATGCACACTTAAATATCATTCAATTTCAATGGATGAGATTCATTAAAAAAAAACTTGAAGGAAAAAAAATGGACATATAAATGAATTTTCTGTAGAAAAATATTATTAAAACTATTTATATTGTCACACATTGATTTTCATAACATGGAACTTTTTAAATCACCCATTCAGTTAGATTGAGTGCCATTTTATCTATTTGTTCATAAATTTACATTTTAATAAGGCATGTAAAACAGATGGTAAAAGAAGCATAGAACTACAAAGAATGAACACTGTTCCTTGAACAAGCCAAGAACAATCAGCCTCAGAGCCTTTGCACATACCATTCTTTCTGCTCAGAGTGCTCTTTCCCCTGATATTTGCATGGTTTGTTTCTTCACTTCCTCCAGGTTTCTGTTCCAATATCACCATGTCAGGGAGCTTTTACCAGGCTATTTCATTTAAAACAGAATCCTCTACCACCGCTCTCCAACCCTACACTTATATTTTTCCTATGCTGCTTTATTTTCACCATCTTACAAACCACATAATAACTTCTGTTTTTTATTACCCGGTTTCACCCACTAGAATGTAACCATCATGAAAGCAGAGATTTAGCTTTGTTCCCTGCTATCCTCGGCACCTAGAACTGTAGGTGCTCAATAATCTTCCTTGGGAAGAAAGAAGGGATTTAAGAAGGAAGAATGGTGCTGGGGTAGCTAAAACTTGGAATGACTTAAGGTTTATGAAACATGCTAACAACAAAACTGTTGTGAGTATGCAGCCAGATGGGAACAGATGGTCTAATGTATTATGTATTCCTTCTTCATTAATAAATTTTAATGGTTCAATAATGAGTAACTTTCCTTCATCAACTACCAGGTTATCCTGAAATACAGTACAGTTTGAGAGCAAGGACAGGATAAATGTTTGACTCTTTGTCAGAATATTGACTTGGTTCACTGGCATTCTCTGCAGATTCCTGGTGAGGTTTTTTTGGGTTTCAGTAAATTTGTTCATTTGCTTGTTTTTAAGTATCAGTATAACTCATAGACTTGAATATAGTAGATTAGCTTTTATTGTTACCAATATTACTTTATTGATGCTCAAATTGTCTCATCTTTGATAGTGAAAACATCTTCAGGTTGACTCCTGAGTCCTTTGGACATGACCCCAGTAGTGGTCTTTCTTGCTTTCTTATACAACAAAATATTTCAGAATCATCTTATACATTTCCTGCCCTAGCCCTGGAATCAGCCATTTTTGACAAGAAACCCTGGTTCCTTTTACAGAGACATGGTAGTTAGAGGCCATGATCTGGATGCTGGGGGTGCTCTTTGCTTCTGAATTAGCCATTATTTTAGACCTTTACTGTGGATAGAGGTAGAAAATACATTTTGGGATGATTTAATCTTAATAATTAAAGCAAAAGGAAGCAGAACTACTAATCTCTTATTGTACTTTTATCTCTACTAAGGGAAGTGGTATTAAAACTGGAAAGGATAAAACTCTAAAAGAACACTTGAACCTCAATCTATGAAAGGGGCTAATGCATGTTAGCTGTATTTAAATACACTTAATCACGGAACTTAGATGAATTATGTCCCAGAAAGAACTCACATATCTAAGCATAGAAACACTGCTAGCACACTTTGAGAAATCAGAGGTGCCAGAAATAATATAAACAAATACTGTCCTATTTTCAAAGAGAATTTTGAAAACTTAAAAATTTAATGGAGACTGCTGAGCCCTCGTTCATTCACTGCCACCCACTCCAGACACAAAACACCCAGTCATAAGTAAAAAAAGAGCTGGTGCAGAAGGCCAAACTGGCTGAGCCGGCTGAACAACACAATGACATGCAGCCTGCGCGAAGTCTGTAACTGAGCAAGGAGCTGGATTACACGATGAGGAGAGGAATCTTTTCTCAGTTGCTTATAAAAATGTTGTAGGAGCACATACGCAGGTCATCTTGGAGGGTCATCTCAAATACTGAGCAAAAGATGAAGGTGCTGAGAAAAAACAGCGGGTGGCTCGAGAATACGGAGGGAAAATTGAAACCGAGCTAAGAGATAGCAGCAATGATGCACCATCTCCCTTGGGAAATGTTCTTGATTCGTAACATTTCACAAGCAGAGAGCAAAGTCTTGTGTTTGGAAATGAAAGGAGACTACTACCATTACTTGGCTGGGGTTGCTGTTGGTAAAGACAAGAAAGGGATTGTGGCTCAGTCACCAAGAAGCTTTTGAAATCAGCAAAAAGGAAATGCAACCAACACATCCTATCAGATTGGGTCTGGCCCTCACCTCCTCTGTGTTCTATGAGGGGAGCCTGAACTCCCAAGAGAAAGCCTGCTCTCTTGCAAAGACAGCTTTTGATGAAGCCATTGCCTAACTTGATGCATTAAGTAAAGAGTCATACAAAGACAGCATACTGATTATGCAATTACTGAGAGATTACATGACATTTTGGACATTACATACCCAAGGAGATGAAGCTGAAGCAGGAGTAGAAGGAGAAAATCAACCAGCCTTTCAACTTTTGTCTGCCTCATTCTAAAATTTACACAGTAGACCATTTGTCACCCATGCTTTCCCACAAATAGTTTTTTGTTTACGATTTATGATGTTTATGTTACTTCTATTTGAATTTCTGTATTTCTCATGTGATATTTATGTTTAATATTAGGGAAGTGGAGCCAATTAACATTTAGAGAGTAATCTGTTTCATCTTGAGGTGGCCAATATGGGGATGTGGAATTTTTATATAAGTTGTAAATGTTTGGCATAGTACTTCTGGTACATTGTGGCTTCACAAGGGCCAGTGTTAAAACTGCTTCCATGTCTAAGTGGAGAGAACTGACTACATATTGGTTTGTCCTGGTGGGGAATAAAAGGGATAATTGGTTCCAGTCACAGGTGTAGTTATTGTGGGTACTTTAACATGTGGAGTACTTATGAGGCTGACGTAGAAATGGATATCCCACGGATAGCACATGCTGAACCATGTGTTTGTTTGTGGAATACTTGATCTCAGTGTGCTCACTTTGACTATAGCTGCAGAAGTGTTCCTTTAATTGTGACCCAGTTTACTCTGGATAAGGGCAGAAACGGTTCACATTCCATTATATGTAAAGTTACTACTGTTTGCTTTCGTTATTTTTGCTACACATTTTATTTATATTTAAATGTTTTGCGCAACCTAAGAACAAAGGTACAAGTAAAGATGCAGTAAAATGAATTGCTTGATATCCATTACATCATATATATCAAGCACAGCAGTAAAACCAAAAAGCCATATTTTAACTTCTTTTTTTTTTTGCTTTTGTGATTTTTTTTTTGATATTTCCATAAATGCATGTTCTGTAAAACTAGTTAACAGGGAAATAACTTGAGATGGTGGCAAGCTTTGTGTAATGTCTTATAAAATTTTCATGAAAAATCTAAACATAATTGTTAAGAACACATATACTAAGTTCATGTAAGTGGAATGAAAGTTTTATAAATGGACTTTTCAGCTACTTTTGCTCCAGCTTTTCATGTAAGTTAGTCTTGGTTCTGAAATTTCTAAAGGAAGTTGTACATTTTTGAAAATTTATTCTTTATTCCCTCTTGGCAACTAATGGGCTTTTACAAAGTTTAAATACAAAGTTTTTCATTACAAAATACTATAAATATAACTACTACTGTTCCCAACCACATCCCATACTCCCCCATATCCCCCTGGAAAAAAAATGTTTTGTTTTGTTTTTCTTTTTTTAGGGGGGAATTGATTAGAAAAAAAGTAATGTGTTCCATTTAAAATTTTAGTATATGGCATTTTCTAACTTCGGAAGCTATAATGTTCTTGGCCCATCATGACATTGGGTAGCATTAACTGTAAGTTGTGTGCTTCCAAATCACGTTTGTTTTTTTAAGAATTTCCCAATGCTCTTACAGCCTGCCTTCAATTTTGATCCTTTATTCTGTTTGTCAAATGCACAGGATTACCTTTTTTGCCTTCTGCACTGTCACCAACCATTCCTACTTGGTGGCCATGTACATGGAAGAAAGGCTGCATGATATTTCTGGTTCCACTCAGTGTCTAAGGATACCCTGCTTCCTTTGCATGCATCCCACAAACTGTTTCTCTCATCCTACTTACTGCAGCAAATCTCCTTAGTTGGTGAGCTTGTGTTATTTCCCTTTAAATCCTACCTATCCTGACTGATCGGTCTCATTTAAAATCCTTCCTTTTCCTCTCTTCTTTAAATAATAGTGGGGCTAAGTTATACCCAAAGCTCACCCTTCAGACTATTTCTTCAGCACCTTGCAGAAAACATTAAACAAAAATACCATTTTCAAAGATATATATATATATTTCTTTTAGAATGTAAGCTCCTCAAGAGCAGGGAGCTTACATTCTAAAAGAAAGAAAAATACAATGTTTTTTTGTATATTCTATTGTGCCTAGTACACTATAAATGCTCAATAAATATTCATGATGGGAGGCAGTGAATCTTGATGATAAAGATGAAATGTCAAAATCTTATTTTGTTGCTTTTTATTATGATTTCAGGTTAATTTGGAGATATCAGCCCTTAGAGACAATTATCCCCAAAACTACATTCAAATAAAAGTGCAATACAGAAAAAAAATTAATATAGTAAACTACACTTTGATTCATAATCAAGTCTAGAACTGATTACTATATAGGTGGTTTGTAAGGAACTTAGAAAAATTAGAATTATTTTGAAGCAGAATGGATTCACTTTAACACTAGACTAACCCCATTTCCTCATACTGATAATATTTTGTAAGTCTCATATTGTTCTCTGTTGAAAAATATAGGGTAAAGTGAGTTAGAGATTGAATTTTTTTAAAGGGCAAGATTGAGCTGGATCTAGTCTCAGGACTCACTTTAAATATGGAGACACATAAATTAAGAATAAAAGGATATATTAATATATAGCCTGAAAACCCTAATCAAAATGAGTCTGAAGTGGCTATGTTAATACTAGACAAGACAGACTTTAGAACATGGACTATTTCCAGATATAAATATAATTTGACTAAACATAGTTATCTGAGGAATAGAAGTTATTAAAATCATTCAGTGTAATTCACTATGTGAGTAGACCAAAAATAACCCATATAATCATCTCAGTGGATCCAGAAAAAGCATTTGATAAAATTCAGTATCTACTTTTGATATAAATTCTCAGCAAACTAGAAGAGAATATCTTCAATCTGATAATAGGCATATATGAAAAAAGGACAGCTAACATCATACTTAACATGAAAGACTAAGCATTTCTCCCCTACAGGAACAAAGCAAGTATATTTTCTCACACCAACTTTTAGTCAACGTTATCCTTTCCAGTATAATAAGGCAAGAAAAGTAAATAAAAACATTAACTTAGAAAGAAAGAAGTAAAGCTGTCTGTGTTCTTAGACAGCATGATATATGTACATAGCTCTATCTGCATAGGTATGGGGAGGGAGGGAGAGATGGGAGGGAGAGAGAGAGAAAGAGAAAATCCTAAGGGATTCAAAAAGAAACCTTAAAACAATTGAATTTAGTTTTTGAATTGTTTTTGAATTGAATTTAAAATTTGAATTGAATTTAAAAGTTTTTAATTTCATTCAAAATTTTTTAATTGAATTCAATTTGTTAATTGAATTTAACAAGATCAGTTTACAAAAGTTAATCATATATCTAGTTATGAACAATCATAACTTGACATGTAAACAAATTACAATTACAATAGCATCAAAAATATAAAGTACTTTGCAAGAAAATGAGCAAAACATGCATGAGACCTGTGCATGAACATCTACAAAACAAAACACTGAGAGAATTTTAAAAACCTAATAAGTGGAAAGAGATTCTATGTTCATTGGTCTGAAGATACTGTTATGGTGTCAATTCCCTGTAAATCTGTGGCTTCAGTGCAATCCTAATCAACATCTTGAGGATATTTTTGAAGAAATTTATAATATGGCCCTAAGATATGTGTAGAAATACGAAGAACCTGGAATAACCAAAACAATTTCAAAAAAGAAAAAAAAATATAGGACTTACACTACCTGACTTAGAAATTATAAAGCTACAGTAATCAAAATGCTGTGGTATTGGTCTAAGGATAGACATTTAGGTCAAAATAGTAGAATAGAAAGTCCAGAAATAGACCCACACATATAATGACTTGATTTTTGCCAAAAGTGCCAAGGAAATACAATGGCAATTGGATAGTTTTTCAACAAATGGTACTGGAACAATTGGATAGCCACATGTAGGGAAAACAAAACTAACCTATACCCCTACGTCACACCATATATATATAAATTAACTTGAAATGGATCATAGGTCTAAATGTAATAGCGAAAAGTATAAAATTTCTAGAATAAAAAGCACAGGAAAAATCTCTGTGACCTTGGGTTAGGGAAAGTTTGGTAAGATGTGTACATACACACACACACACACACACACACACACACAATCCAGAAACTATAAGAGAAAATGTTGATAAATTAGGTGTTGTCAAAATTAAAAAACTTTCCTCCTCAAAAGGTACCATTAAAAAAAAAATGAAAGGCAACTTTCAGTCTTGGAATAAATGTTTAAACTTACATCTGATAATAAATTTATATTCAGAACATGTAAAGAACTCACAACTCAGTAATAAAAAGACAAACTTAATTTTTAAAAATAAGCAAAAGATTTTAATAAGCACATTTCTAAAGATAAGTGTGGCAAATGAGATATGAAAAGAATTTCAGCATCTTTAGTCATTAGAGAAATGCAAATTAAAATCTAATTAAAGTCATAATAACTATGACTACATATCCACTAGAATGGCTAGCACTTAAAAGACTGAAATTACCAAGTGTTAATGAGGATATGGAACAAATGCAACTTGGATTCATTGTTGGTGAGAATGCAAAATGATATAGTTACTTTGGAAAACAGTTTGGCAGTTTCTTATAAAATTAAACACACAGTTACTATATGATCCAGCAATTCTACTCCTAGATGTTTGCCCAAGAGAAATGAAAAACATATCCACACAAAAACTTGTGCTCAAATGTTTACTGTAGCTTTATTCAAAATAGCCAAAATTGGAAACAGCCCAAATGAATATACACATTGAATTCTATCCATACAATTAAATACCACTCAGAAATAAGAAAGAACATTCTGCTAATATATGCAACAACAATGATCTTAGAATACGCCAAGTGAAAGAAACCAGCCACAGAAAGGTTAGACTACCTTGCATTATTCCACTAATACAAAGCTCTAGAAAAGACAAATCCATAGTGACAGGAAGCAGATTAGGAGTTGGCATGGGCAGGGAAGGAATTGACTGCAATGGCAGTGTTTTAGAAGTGACAGAAATGTTAAGTATCAAGACTCTCGCGGTAGTTGCATGATTGTATACATTTGTCCAAGAACTCGTAGAATTTAAACAGCTAAAATTAAATTGTACCTCATAAATAAAGCTGATTAAAAGTGGTGGTGATGATGATGGTGGTGACATTGGTGGCAGCGGTAGCATCAGTTTCCAGCATAGAATGAAAAAGATACCATCTCTGCATGTGTTTCTTCTAGGAAATGGGGACTCCACTGACCATAGTGCACCTAAGGGAACTCGAACTGGTTTCTTTCTACTTTGCTGAGAAGCCTGAGCCAAGGAGCATTAGCAAGATTTCTGTTCATAAAAGCTCTGTTCAGTCTGTGTGGCCTGGCATGTCTCTATGTCTACATCTAAATGGATACACCAACACTGTTGACCAGGGTTTCCTAAGATGGTAGTTACACCTTTTGTGCATGTCCCAGACTGTGAGTCACACAGTCAATGGTAGATCAATAACCCTGCATCCGATGGTTTAGTGTAAAGAGCAGGAATTATAGAACTAAATAGAGCTGAGTTTGAATCTAATTTTTATATGTTAGATAAATATCTAGGTCTTGATTTCCTCTTCTGTAAAACCCTAAATTTTTTTTATGGCATATAATAGGTGTTATATGCTATATAGGAAGGGTTCTCCATTCAAGTAAATTTTAGAAAAACTGGAATCATCATAGTTTAAAAGGGATCTTTATCATAGAATTTCTTAGAGCCTTCCATTTCTAAGATTGCAGAAGTAAGCAGCCTGTATTAGTATTCTTTTGGTTCCACATAATAGAATCTCATCTTGAATTCATTGAGGCAAAGGACTGACTTCATTAGAAACCCCATGTTAACCCATAGGAAAGATAGTGCCACCCAGGAATTCGAGTTCTACCAGGGCTTTCTCTCTGTCTCTTCTATATTTTCTCTGTGTGTCAGTCACCCTAATTCTCTCAGACCAATTTTCTTCACGCCACAGGAAACTCAAACACAGAGACTGACTCCCCTAGTGCTTTAGCCACTAGAAAAGGGTTGAGAGTTACTCTCTCGTTCCAAGTTAAAAAATCCTAAGGGCTTTGATTCTTCCAGCTAGAACCAGGTGCCTTTCCTTTAATCCACCAACCATGGTGCCTTATATGATTGACTCAACTCAGGTTAAGATGCCCAGCTCTGGACCAGTCAGTGAGAGTGGAAAGGTAGCATATAAAAGAACATACCAGCCCTTATTTAAGCCACATTATAAGAGTAAAAGAGATAGAACATTTTTCAAAATGGTGTGAAGATTTCGTTGAGGGAAGATCAAAATATAAATAGCTCTTAAGTCTACACTTCATTGCCCACACACATGCATAGCACACACATGGTCATTAAAACCTACTTCTGTATATAATACAATGTCAAAATTGCTCCTGCCATCAATGGCCTTTGCCCTCTTCCCCAGAGCCTTTGCACATGCTCCTCTCTCCACTGGAGTGTTCTCTCTCCTTCTAGTTGATTATGCTCAGTCCTTCGGAATAGAGCTCATGCACTGCTACTTTGAAGCACGTCTTCTCAGTCAGATTCCTTGGCAAATTGTTCTTGGGGTACTGTGTGGCTTTTCTTTTGAGCACCTCACTCAGTTTGTGCCCTCACTAATTGTGAAAATGCCCACTACACAGAGACCACTTCCATTTTACTCACTGCTACCAGCTTGTAGAAGATACTCAGTAAATATTTGCTGAATGAATGGTTGGAGGGAGGGAGGCAGAGCCATTTCCTGAAAGAAAATGTAAAAGTAGAAGTAAGACTATAGTTTTGCTTTATTTTGTTTTAAAAAAAAAGAAAACACTTACAAAAATACAAAACTGCTCTCATTATTTTGCTATGGAGTAATATGAAGGTCTTTCCCATTGGATGGGAAACCAGTTTGAACTAAGAGAATGAATAGCTTTGGTTTCACGATACGTAGTTCAAGTTGGGGCTAAAAGGTAGAATTTCAAGTTAGGAGGAATAAGCACAGAGAAGTGCCCTGTAGCTTTGGCAGTAAAGACATTGCTCCTTTCTCTGGTAAATTGAATTTCTGCAGCCTGGGGAAGACAGGATCTTAAAGAAGGTCTAATATGCGTGAGCATTTCGTGGAGCTCGGAGAATCAGAGGAGAATGGTGGGGCAACAGAAATAACATTGAGAAATATACAAAGGGTACATTTATTTGACTGAAGACTTTTTAAAGGGCCTTGAAAAACACAGGAGCTCCTCAAGATGTTTATGTAATTGAACATAATTTATCTGGGATTGAAAGGAATAATAATCAAAACATTTTTCACTTAAGTGCATCTGGAGGCATATGAAATTAGACTCTTGATGGTGGCCTACGCCTGACTGTGTCCTTGGTGTTTTGTCTTCAAGCTGCAGACGGGAAATGTGCTTTAGAGAGCAGACGTGGAGCACAAAATATTAAATCAACTTTACCATATTCAAAATACCCAACAGTGTGACATCCTCCTTGTTTGGCAGTGAAAGGGTACAACATTTGGAAACTCAGCAGTGCATTAAGTATTTTAATAATCATTGTTGACACACAAAGCATATGGCCTTTCAGAACTCACTGGGTCAAGTGTTGAAGTCTTCTTCTAGGTTTCTAAAATTACTTTATAAAATTCAAACAAAATTAAATTAGCACACATTTCAGGGTACATAAATTCATGAGCTTTGCATTATAAGTAGGTAAAATAAGTTTCTTCCTAGGATAAAAAAATATCTGTGAGTAACTGATTATGTTAATGCAAAGGAAAAAGCAAAATTCACATCCCTGCAAAAATATTAATTTGCAATTAATCAGAAAATATGTAATCTCTCTGTAAGCAGGCCAGCCTGTGAATACCTTATATTTTCTATGTACTCCTAGTAATGCGAAAGCTAAACACCCACCTCAGATATCCCTTCCTCAGAAGCCTTCACTGTCCACTTATTTACCATTTATATTGGTTATCTATGGCCACAATAAGGCTATGAAATAAGCAACTGTAACACTTAATGAATTAGAACAATTTCTTATGCTCACGAGTCTGTGGGTCAGCAGGGCAGTTCTGGTCTCTGCTGGGCTCACTCATGATTCTGTGGTTAGCTTTGGAGTGGGCTGGGGCTCTGCTAGTCATGGCTAGCCTCCCTCACCTGTTTGGGGGTCAGCTGGCCAAAGGCTGATCTGTTGGTACAACTGTATTTTTGTCTTGTCTCTTGAATGCATGAGATTCTCACGCCCCTCCAGCTGGCCAGTCCAGACATGTCCTCTAATTGGCCTGGGCATGTTCTCATGGGCATCTCAAAGAAGCAAGAATGAAAGTAGAAGCATGCTAACATTTTTTTTTTTCAGGCTTCCAGGTTCATCACATTTGTTAGCTTCCCACTGGCCAAAACAAGTCACGTGCCAAGCCCAGAGTCGAATGAGAAGAGACTACAATGTTACAGAGAAAAGGGTGGGAATACTGGGAGGCCAGTAGTTGGGGCTTCAATACCTTCAACTTACACCCCTGCATGCCCCCAGCCCTAGCATTAATCATTCCCTCATCTGTGCTACCTCTGTTCTTCATTCTTAGTTCTTTTGTATTTCTCTAGTTCATTATAAAACAGCTACTAACTTGTCTTTCTTCTCTAAAAAGCAGAGGATCCTTATGCCTATGTACTTTCACTTACAGTTGACCATCTGCTTCCGATGAGTCTTGTTCCTTTACAGATACTCCAGTGCCTAACACTGGTCCTGACATATAGTAGATACTTACTAAGCATGTTTGGATTGGATGCATACATGAAAGCTCGCATCCATTTATCTCCTTCCCCTCCAGGAAAAAAAGGGTGAGGACAGAGGCTTCTCCAGAGACCAGTTGAGGAGGCCTTACTGGCCCGTGCAGTGTGTGAAACATTCATGGGGGACCTGCAGTGAGGATCTTAACTGCCCAAACGTCTTTGCCTGCACATTCTCCCACTTCTCCCCTCTGGAACTCAGGCTTTCTTATCTGTCTCCTTTTTCTTCTCAAAGGAAGGCCAGAAGTCACTGAGACTTAACTCATCCTTAACTTTTTATAGTCAGCACTCCCAAGTTCTTTACTTAGAGTCTTTCTACTCTATTGTGTGAAATCAGTGAACTCCAGTATTTATTTAAGCTCGTGATCTGGTCAGTTTGAGAGGAGCTGGATGGTTTCTATGCTCTTGTTCTTCTGGATCTAATAGCCAAGAATACAGAAGAACTCTTAGGAAGTTTTATATAGCTATATGAACAAGACCCTTTTTATATAGGGTATTAATTCTGTCACTGAGGTATTAAATATACTTACTACCTTGTTATTTTCCAGTTCTGTAGAGTCTACAGGAAAAACTTGTGTCTCTGAGTAGAATCATGATTTTGAGCTTCTTAATTCTCCAGCAAATAGTGTAAGTTGCTTGGGAGGCAAGATAGCATGGCTTTGGAGTCAGGCAGGCCAATCTAGAAGGCCAGCATGCCTGTTAGCGACTTTCCCAGACAAAGCCTGTTACCCTCAGCTGTCAGAGAGAGTAATAATAGGGGATAAGAGAGAATAATGCTGGCAGGTGGTAAGTAATTTGTAGTAATTGTATCTATCAAATGTATTGATTGTGAATTCCATCTATTGTTAAATTGTTTCAATTGTTAAAATGTTAAAAATAATAACAATTGTATCAGTTATTACTATTGTTATATTATGCTCTATAATTGTTTAAGCCATGAATACAAATCTGTATTATTAGTAGTATAAATGAATGTATTTTATATCAAATAATCTTCATGCTTATCTTTATTAGAAAATAGAATCATACCTCTAAAACTACTTTAAAGGTTATTTTAACTCAGCTAATTTTTCTTTTGAAATGACCTGGAAAATTTCTTCATTGAGTCACAGAATGTGTATTCAACACCTGCTTTGTACCAGGTGCTGATCATATAATGGTGACCAAGGTAGACATTGTTCTTGCCCCCTGGTGTCCATCCTGTGATGAAAGAGCTATCACTGTTACCAACTTGCAGTTACCTACCTGGTATCTACACTTGCATGAGTTATCTGAGGTAAATTAATGTATTTGGCTAGCTTTCCCTAGTTCAAATATGATGCTAATGCTTCTAATTGGAAGAAAAGGACATTTTTACTTCACCATTTTTGATGTAGCTGTATTAAATTTTAAAGCCTTCTATTGTATTATCAAATAATGTGTAGAACAGATATTTCTGAACCTTTTCCTGACCTTTACTCTGTCTCTGAGTTACTGTGTGGCTCAGGGATGGATGGAGGGTTATTTGTGCACGTACTTAATAATAAAAGTTGGGTTTAGGCCTTTGAGCTACTCTTCTCTTGCTCAGGTTCGCGTCCATGTCTAGAAGTGAACTATCACTTCTAATAAAGCTATTCTTTTCTGCTGTAAAAGAAAAAAAGTTAAGTTTATCAATGGAGATAGTGTTTTAAGCTGTGTCACCATTTCCTTTTGTGGTATCCTAGATCGGACCTGGGGACAGAGAAAAAGGACAAAAGTTGGAAAAATCCAGCATCTGTTATTGAGTTAACAGGATTGTATCAGTGTTCATTTCTTATTTTTAGCAGTTGTACCACGTTATGTAAGATGTTAACATTAAGGGAAGCCAGCTTCCAATAACTATAGGAAAACAATAGGACAAAGATTATTCCCTTGCCATCCTGCATGTTTACAGACTTCTCTTCACTATGGTCAGTTTGTGAATGCCTTGAGAGGAGAGGAATTCTAACATTTGACAGAGAAAAATATAAGCAGGATGGTAAATTGGCTATAAAATTGTGATATGCAGTGCTGTCATTTAGGTCCTTTGGAAATGATGAATGTTGTACGATCTTCTTGCTCACCTGGAATTTTCAAAGGTGTTTTCTTATGTGAAAAAGATAAGTCCACTATTGGTCTTTCCTCACTGGAAAATTTTAACTACTTAAGAGTTTGAGTGGTTCAGAGATTCCTTTTACTTTTATAGGTACAAACACAAGTACGCCTCGCCAAAAAAAGCTTTGACAAATTGAAGATGGATGTGTGTCAGAAGGTGGATCTTCTTGGAGCAAGCAGATGCAATCTCTTATCTCATATGCTAGCAACATACCAGGTAACAAAGTGATGTTTGTTACAAGAAACCAAGAATGTTATGGGGTTTAGGTTATAGAAAAATGGTGTTTTGAGCTATAAGTATGTTTTGGGCATTATGAAGTTCTGATAACTTATTGCCTATGTCTCTTCCTTCTATTAGACTACAGTTCAATCAAACCAAATATTAGCTATTCCCTGTTCATGCACTGTAATTTCTCACTTCCCTGCATTTGCTTAGGTGGTGCTTTTTGCCTGAGTGTCTTGCCCCTCCATTCATACCTTCCCAAATTCCACTGTTTTATGTACCAGACTCTGTCACATCCTTCAGAGAGCCTCCTCTGAACTCACTTAGCATTGTTGCCTGTACTTCTCATGGCACAGTCACGTACTCATCAGGTTGTCATAATTTAATGAACTTGATTTTGTCTCCAGTGAACTTATTTTTGTCTCCTGCCAACCTGTGGTTAGCACTTGTATCCATCAGCAGTATCACTGAGCACCATCCGAGTGTGGGAGGCCAAACTCTAGAGCTGTAAAGAATATCAAAATGAATAAGAACAGATTCCTTGTGCTCAAAGAACTTAAAGTTTAGGAAGAAAGTCAGAGACAGTAAAGTCAGACTATATTTTCTATACTTCAAGGAGAGAATAGGGTGTGCTAAGTGAAATAAATTCTACAAAATTCAGGTTTAAGAGGGAGAAACTGAATCAGTTAAGAGATTACAAAAGTATATTGTTAATGATTAGCCCTGGGTTTTGGAGGCTGGATCTGGAACAAGTAGAATGTCCCAGGTGGTGAAGTGCATAAGCCATGGGAGGCAGTGTATAAGGAAACAGGGCAAACTTTGGGTCAGCTGAAATACAGGGAATAAATAGGTGCATAATGGGAAGCAAGCCTGCATAGATGTGTTGGAATCATAAAAGTCACAGATGGGCACACTTCCCTAGGGACCGTGACTAGAACTGGGCATTCAAAACATTAATAGCATTACTGTCTCTCTTTATAGACCACTTTGCTTCATTTCTGGGAGAAAACGTCTCACACTATGGCAGCCATTCATGAGAGCTTCAAAGGTTATCAGCCATATGAATTCACCACGTTAAAGGTATGAACACTGAAGAGGCCATTAGAAAACTTATGAATGGTAAAGTTTTGTTTATATCACAGTGTCCATGGCAGCAAGCATCATTATTCTACCAGACTCCAAATGTCAGAGAACTGTGTCCCCAGTAGGGTCTTGTTTTACTGCATCAATATTCAATACAACAGTAAGCCACAACGATATAAGTACAAAGGTTGAACCTTGGGGTATATGTTACTGAGAGATGGATTATGGTGAACTCCAGCCTAATGTGAGGTCTGCTGCTTTAAAATACTTGTTTGACATTGCTAAAGAGAAGAGTGTATGCTTTGTTACTTTTTAATTATGAAATTTAAATAGGCTCACTTGAGAAGGTATTTTTCCTCCCTTACTTCTGACAAATAACATTTTATTCTGTATCAGCCAATATAGAATTGGATTTTTCCATAAGATAACAGTAATATTCTTTAATTTAAAAAACATTAAACTCAATGATTTTTCAGCTTAAAAGGGAATCAAGCAAAATGTCTGAACCTCAGTGTTGCAACTGAAAGTGAAATCATTTTGTTCTCTGATGGTTGCTGAGGGTGAGCACATGTCAAGATAAGGAAGTGATTTTGGGTTCCAAAAGGATTTCAAGAATGGTGAGAGAGAACACTGGGTTTCTAGGTCATGTCTTTGAAAGGAAAAGACCAGGAAAGTACTAAAATTCACCTTGAAATGACCTTCCTTCTAATTCTTCAGGCGATTCATGTCTCATAACCTTACTTAAAAAAAAAAAAACCATAAAAGGCTTTTTTCTTTTCTTTCTTTCTTTTTTTTTTTGCCATTAAACACCTGTTTGACTTTGAGATATTTGTAATGTTACTGCATCTACAAAAATATTAAGACAGAAACCCTTTAAGACCCCAGCCCTTTAAATAAAAGTCTCAAACCCCAAGATAGTCCACTCACCTTGTGCTGCCGCTGACCTGATTACAGACAGGACACCTGGCCACGAGGTCTGTTTTTCATAACCCGCTGTCAGTCGGTCACTTGCTCGCTGACATGCTGCATGAATGGATTCAGAATGTGCCCTTTTTTGGTTTGTTAACTGGACTATGTCAAGGGAGGGACCTTTCATTTCTATGTCCTCCTTTGTCCAGCCAACTGTTGCACACACAGTGATCCCACAGCCTTCCTCGTCACCTCGGCCATGTTACTGTCCTTGGTCAGGGCTGCATTCTTTCCCTGTGATTTACTGCCACTTTCAGTGCCTTAAAGCAACTATCCTGATCAAGTCAGACTGAATAAAATAGTGTAACTCACACGAGTCACATTTCTTACAAAAGCCTGAGCAGAATCCCATGGACTATCCTTTGATAAGGCAGAGAGTTTTAGGGCATAATGTGTGTCAGATCTTATTTTATTATAAATACAACTTCAAAGGTTGTCTTTTGAAAGGTAATTTTACATAGCACAAATCGGCCAGGTGGGAGATGAAGTGATGCCTACCCCAAGTAAAATTTAAAAGAAGCTCAGGTTTGAGTTAATTGCATATAAAGTACAATAGGAAATTGAAGTCGTGCCACAGGAATGGAAGAATCCTTATGTGTACCTGTGGCTTCCTGTGCTGAGGAAAATATGGCTCCTTAATTTTTGCCGTAATATTTAATTTATCCTATAAAGAGGATCAAGCTAATTATGTTAGAGAATTTCTGGGTAGAGAATTTAGTAAAAGTTTGATGGCAGTGGTTTAGGACATAATTACAAATATTTTGGGCAGATGACTCTTCATTGCCTTTTATATCCCCAGAGCTCTCCTTAGATTATGATTTAAGTAACAGTTTATGATTTGATGTAATACGAACTCAGGAGGAATAATACATATGTTAAAGTGTAATATGATTATAGTAATATCAAGAATGTTGTGTCCAGAAATCAACCAAAAACTATGCTTTTATTACCTCTCTTGAATGTTATTCATCTAAACTTTCAATTATGACATGTTATTTTTATTATGATATTTATTTTCCTTATATGGACTCAAACCTATATAATAGAATACTGTTATTACACAGCCCATCATCTTATAGGTAGAGGCACATTGAATATCATATTATGTCATGAAACATAAAAATGAAAACCATTAATTCCTTATGTATCAACATCAAGTATGAGCATATTACCTAACTTACCAACCCTCTTGCACTAATATATTTTTTATATCTTCGAAAGATTTTGATTTGATCAATTCATCTTTTAATACATATAATCATCTGAATGGCACTGTATATTGATAATTGATATTTTGAAATTTAAATAGATACTTTTACGATGTATTTGTTCTGTGGAGTTACCTAAGCAAATAGCCCCTTAAATGCCTTTTGGGACTCTAGCTGGAAAGAAAACATTTTCTTTGGAGAGGTTTGCCAAGCTCTGTTAATGAAAAGCAACCCATTTGTTTTCTTTGCTGCAGGGTGTATTCTAAGTGTGTTGGTAATTGTGCCACTGCAGCTGTATTTCCTGACTGTTAGTTTTATGCTTGATGAAGGATGATAATTAATGTGTTAAACAATTGGTGCATCCTGTTTGGAGGAACGAGTCTTTTGCTACAAAATTACAGGGATATAACTCATGCCCCAGAAGTTCAAGTTTTATTTTTAATGAACCTTTCTCTGGAAAATATGTATAATTCTTTTTCAAAATAATTTTGTTATAAAAGTGAATTGTCTCCACCTTTTACAACTTGAAAAATATACAAGTCATTATTTTAAATTTTTGTGAATATTTTGTGGTTACGTTTTATGAGACAATAGCTTTTTTATTCACGCCTGATATTATTCTACTTTTAGTGACATAGCCCTTCATCATTTTAATTTATGATAGATAGATTTTTGTAGGATTTTAACTTTTTGGAAAATTTAGCATTGAAATTTAATGTTTCACAGTTTTTAATCTAATAATTGTAACAGCTCAATTTAAAGTAGAAAGACTATCTTTTAAGTGGTTTCCAATAAAAGAAGTAATGCCATAATTTCATATTTTCAAACAATAAATATAGATTTATTAAAATGCTACTAAGCATATGTATTTTGCTTGTGTTAATTTTATACCATTTCTAAATCATCTGGAAATGTCTTTCACATGATAAAAATTATCAAGTCATGGGAATAGGAATGGAATGTTACTAGCCTATCTTAAAAGCACTGTCACTTTTCTAGAGAAAGTAATTTAGATTAAGAATATAAAGCACTTTTTGAAAAGCTAAATGAAATGCTGACTGTAGGAAAGCAGTACCCATCTTAAATTACCAACCCTCAGATGTGGTCATGTTTGCTTCATCTTTCCAGGATGTCATTTGCTTACATATTTCCCCATGGAACAGACATGAGGAAGGGAAAAAAAGAAAAAGCCCTCAGGAGTCAAGTGGCTTTTCCCTGGAAAACCTAAAATTCTATTTGTATCAATGGCTTTTTCGTCCCTATCTGGCAGGCTGGTGTGTGGTTGAGTTAGATGACTATATAGAGAAGTGAGCGTTGGCTACTTTGAAGAAGTGGACACACTCATTCAGAACTTTGAGAGAAGGCATGTCCTTTTGCATTTGTGTTTTTAAAGAGATCAGAATGGCTATATTTAATGAAAATGGCTGCTAGCAAAGTGTAATCCTGTGACGTGCTCATTCCAGTGTTTTTAAAAGGAAAGGCAGGTTTCTGCCTCTGGATATGGGATAAAGCATAGTATTTCAGATCACAAACTTGGGAGCCAGTCAGACCTAGCCTCAGTCCAAGTCTCCCATTCTCCAGCTGTGTGGTGCTGGTGGTGGCAATGGTGGTTGAGAGGTGATGGTGGCAGTAAGGGTTGCAGCCATGGTGGTAGCACCAGTAGTGCCTTGGTAGGGGAGACAGGGATGGACTTGTCACAGATTCTCTGATGGATCCAGAAGGTAGGCATTGACAGTATCAGTACAGAAGCATTTATTGAAGTAGACAAGGTTTTGTAGCCCAGCTTAAGTTATTACATTCTTAAACACCGTTTTTTTACTCTGGATGATTAGTTTTGCAGTGAGTTTCACAAGCAAGACTATGAATAGCGATGGGATGGGAAGGAGGTGTCTCAGACCTCACCCAGGTGACCTCACCCACTCCCTTCCTGACTCCCACAGATGCTCTGCCAGCGCTATTCCCAGCCCCATCCTTTACCCCTGCATGCCAGTGTGGGCTCATGTAATTCCCACAGGGACATGAGAGGGCGGGGCAGGCCTCTGAGCAAGGAGAGCTTCCCGCCCCCACAACAGGGTTTATTCTAAAAATGCAGTTTGGCTTTGCAACTGGCTCTCGGTCTGTGCCAGGTTTCTAACACTAAAGAAACCTGAATTTGAAAACCTAACTCTGAGCATGTTCAAAAATAACCATTGAAACAGATGTGCCAATGTTCCCTCCTTTCTCTCCTGGGGTCTAAGACAGCACTGTTATATGGAACATCATTCTGCAGACCAAAATGCTTTTAGCTTTCACAATTCAAAAAACATCTTTTTCTAAATTTTGTTTTTCTCAATTTTGTTTTCCTCAAATTCATATGCCTAACAGCCTTCTTCCACCCACCTCCACATTTCTCAGTTAATCGCTTGAACATTTACCGACAAGCCACATGGCTCTGTAGTTACTTGCTTTGAAAATAAAGCCATAATAGTTTTTATGAAAATTGGGTAAATATCTCTGCAATGCTATTTTAGTTGCCAGTCCCAACATGGCAATTACTCATGGCGAGCATCCAGAATATCCTTTCAGACTTTCAAGTTTTCTCTCAGTGTCATTACTTTACACAGCATTTAGCAGAATGATTTTTTTTTTCTCAAGCTGCTCCAGGCCAGATCCCTGCAAACAACAAATTGGGATGCATCCAGGTCACTGGAAGTAGACGGTGGTAAGGTTCACGGGGAGGGACTAACCACAACTACTACTGAAATCTTAGGTGGACAAGCCAGAGTGGCTGGTTATCAGTTCATTCAGCCCTTGTGATAACTGATATTTGTTCTTGTGGGCAGCTGGTAGCTCAGGCCCTCCTTACAATAGTGAATTCTCTATTTCCCACCTCTTCCCATTCTCTTCATCTGAAGGGAAAGGAAAAAATTATTTTTCTGTAGGTAGTTGCTGTATAGCCAGGCACTCTGCTAAGGTGAGGTGTGGTAATGCCTAGGAAAGATGGCTGTCCGTGCTATGTATGACTCTGAGGTACCAAGGTTGGGTGTTGTCTCATTAATAATACTGTTAGGCTCAGCATTGACATGTAGAAAGTGAAGTGCATATATTTTAGTTAATCCACGAAATAACCTTGGGAAGGTGAGCATACTTGTTCATGTCTCCATGTTTCAGTGAGGAAACTGAAGCTCAGAAAGGTCTAGTAATCTGCCTAAGGCCACATACCCAGTATGCAGTAGGTCTGGGAACAGGTATGCTCATGCTTTTTCCACTCTGCCACGTGGCAGTTCTTCCAGGTGGCACTTCTGGCCATGAGGCAGGAGAGCAGGAGAAAGCAGAAGTGCCGCCTTTAGAAAGTACAGCTGTACTGTAATTTTTAAATTAAAAATAACGCTTTGAAGTGTTTGCTTGTAGGTGAAAAGCATCTTTTATGTCAGTCCCTCAGATACCTGGGAACCTGTGATTCTTCCTTCAGAATCTGGAATGAAGTTCTCTCCATCTCCTGGCACGTCACGTGAAAGGGAGTTCCGTAAATGTCCTTGGCTTGGCTATTCGATACTATTTCTCAACTAGTCCTAGAATTTTAAAGACCTGGCTTCTAATGTAGCTCTGTTCATGGTTGAATGGCCTTATGCAAGCCACTTCACTTCTCTGTCTTCATTTCCATGTCAGGAAATCAGGAACACAATGTTTTTCTGGGTTTTGTGAGATGTGCCTAACACAGGATGAGCCCATAGGACTCTGATTCCTTTTAGATCTTAAAAGCTGTTGATATGAAAGCACATTTTGAGTGTTTACCATGAAGCATTGTCTCAGTTAATCCTAGCAGTGTCCCCAGAAAGATACACTTGTCATTAGCTCCATTGTTCAGATGGGAAAACAGGCCCCCTAAGGAATGAAGATCATTTCCATGTCACAGCAGTATATGATCTATCTCCGAAGCCTGTCTCTTTCCAGGACATTGTGATGCCTTCCCAGTACTGATTTTCCATCTTATTTTAAAGAAGATGATTATATGTCTTAATTATGATTGTGTTCATTTTTCTCTAACTTTACTCTTTAACTGTTTTGTTCTATAGTACAACTGAAGTACCTCTGGTCCTGGATTAATAGTTTTCTTTATGAATTTATAACTGCATGTGCTCATATCCATGAATTGCGTGGTTTATACACATTATCATGTCCTCTGCTTTTTATTCCTCATGTGCTACCAATTATATAAACACAAACATACACACACCGAGCTGAATCCAGCATCTTTTAACCATGCCTCATTATACTGAGCACTTTCATTTCCTTTTATAGACAATACTTGGCTCCTTCATATACATACAGTATAATTAATAGAAAGTAGCAAAAGAAAATTAAATATCATAAAGATTAGAGAAAATGTCATCCAGTTATCAAAAGTAGGTCATATATTAGGGATGGCTCCTGGCCTTTTGTCTGTGAAATTTGTTTTGCTGGGTAGTTTTGCATTCATTCAGATGAATGTTACTCTTGCTTTTTATTTTCCTAATATAGGAAATAGTAGCTCCCATTATTACATTAACCTGTCTCTTAAGACACTTTTGCAAGCTCAGACTGTGAGTTTCCTCTGTCATGCTGATCTTATACCTTGTGTGCTTCCTGAAACCATTTTAAGATTGATGGAAACTATTAGCATGTCAGTGCAGCCTTAACAGAGAAAGGTTAGTTGGTCTAAAAAACATTTTTTCTTCCACAGAGAACTTTTCAGTTTTATAGGATGCTGTATTGCCATTTTCACAAGCAATTTTAATGAAAGACCTAGTGGGTTTAGGGTTTAGAAACCGAATGCTTTGACATTTTGTTTCGGGACATGGATTTGAATGTGGCTTTCATCAGCCAGTGATTCAGAATAGTTCCATCTGATGGCCGCCTCATCTGTACCATCAGCCAAGCCTCTTAAGATTCATTTTGCCAGAGCAGGTGTTCATATCACAAGAAAATGATGTCACCTCTGACTTACACGATGCTATAGGGTTAAGTGTTTTCAGCTGAGTTGTGGACTTTAATCTAAGAATTCACCTCTACCCCAGGCCCCAGCTGTGCCTTTTAACCAAGCCTTGGAGAGAGCAGCGGTCCACCATGTCGAATATCCTATATCTGGATATAGGAACTATATCTAGGAACTAATTTTTAGGAAGGAAAGGGAACATGATTTGTCCTCCATGATGTTTCAGAGTTCCCCTAAGCCTCTTTATCCGTTCAATGTATATCATCTTTGTAAGAAACGAGTTCCATATGTGTTGTTGTAGGGTGTTTTCCTGCTATATAGATGAGTATTTAGCTTAGTTTGATTGAAAATTCATTCTTACTTTAAGAGATACCTCTTGGAAAATGTTCTAAAATTGATTGTGGTGATGGTTGCACAGCTCTGTGACTATACTAAAAACCAATGAAAGTTATCTATACCTTTCTTTTTTAGAATGGTGTGCTTTAAATAGGTGAATTTTAGGTTTCTGAATTATATCTCAGTAAAGCCAATATATGTGTGTGCGCATATACACACACAATTTTCCTTGGTTCAAAACTCTATTTTATAAATAAGCTCATGTGCTCAATATTATTTTTCCTTGTGGTTTCATAAACCTTTTCATATTAGTCTCCTGACCCTTTGAATTTCCTAGCTAAAGAGCTCTAACTTTTGCAGTTTAACCTTGTGTACATTAATTTATCAACCAACAAGTACATATTTAGCATCTCTTTTGAGCGGCTATAGCCAAATTATTAAAGAGACAATGGTAACAGTAGGAAGAGAGGAACGATTGTCACAGGAATTATTAATAAATTAAAGTAGCAATTGAAACTGCAGCCATTCTGTTGGTGAAGCACAATAATGACTTAACTGTGATTGTGGTGACAGGGAGCCAACAATTGAGTCCCTGCTAATGGCCCAACAGGGGAAGGGGTTGAAAAGAAGGAAGGAGTGGTTTACATTACAAAGGGATTGTCTGAGAGCTGTTCAAGTGTGGTTATGAGGGGAGGTCAGGCTGGAGACAGAAGGGATGATAACCATGGAGCTGTCAAGGGCATCTCGGGGGCTTAGGCAAGCGCCGTGGCAGCTAGACAGGCCGCCTGGGAGCAGGCATGTCCTGGCCCTGCCTGGTGCTGATTAATAAAAAGGAAATGCAATGAGAAGATAATTGAGCAAACCAGGAGGCCTAGGCAAGTGTCACAGAATCAAAAAGTGAGTCTTGGAGCCATAGAATCTCAGCTGAAAATACTTCTGGCTTCACTTTAACCAGATAGTAAAACTTCTCTAATGGTGTGTGTGTGTGTGTGTGTGTGCGCGTGTGTGTGAGAATAAAATGCTGTGACTGGCAGATCTATTGAAAAGAGTAAGTCCTTGACATCTGTCGAACTCCTCTTCAAGGTTGCACATTTCCAAAATACACATACACACACACATACACATGTGCCCAGCTTTTACTAGATGCTTTGCAGTATATAATTAAAAAATAAAAATAAAAAAGAACATCTAGACTACAGTCCAGATTCCAATCGCCTCATTTGTTCCAGTGATGTTCTTTATAGCATTTTCCCTTCCAGCCAAGGATCGTGAATTCCATTTAGTAAGCATGCATTAGAGAGGCAGAAAGAGCAAAAGAATATGATGAAACTAATGAGGTAAAATGTTAAATATTGATGAATGTGGGCAGAGGAATGTTCCCCCTGTGTGACCCCTGCTGACCTCTTTATCCCGGTCTCATAAGTCTTGTACTCCTGCCCACTATACTACAGCCCCAATGGCATATTCTCTTTGTTCTTCGAACAAGCCAAGCTATTCCCACCTTTAGGCCTGTGCCCTCGGCAGCCCCTTCTGTCCCTGGGCTGCACATGGCTGGCTCCTCCATTTCATTTAACTCTCAGTTGAAATGTCACTTCCAAGAGAGGATAGTCCTATTAACTGGAGTTATGACCTGATCACTTTATACTCCCCTATTTGAATTCTCTGCCTAGACCCATCTCTGGCTGATAATTTTGTCTCTCTTATTCACCAGTGAATCACCAGCAACCAGAACAGCACGTAGCACTTGCTAGGCACACAAAAACTGTTTGTTGACTGAGTGGACTAATCTAAATGTCCAGAAATAGGGAGTCATTAAAAATGATAGCGGTGCCTGAAGGGTGTGCTCTATGCAAGAAAATGCTTCAGATCTCCAATCGGAGGATGTATATTCAATGAGAAAACCTTGGCCCTACATTAGAATAATTGCGAATAAATGTATGTTTATATGTTTTAATTCAGTATTAAAAGTTTAAGATATATAAAATCTTTTGTACATTCTCCACTCTAATAGGGAGTGTTATTGATTATGAACTACCTGCATGAATTATATTAGTTAAGAGGACTGCTACTATTTATAAAATATATACATATATTTATATGCATACATACATATCAGGGATTCTCAGTATGTAAGTATATGTGTATGAAAAAAGGATATATATGAAAATAATAACATTTGGGAGAAAAGAAATTATGAGTGATTTTTCTTTTTTAAAAATTTTAAGCATTCTATATGTGGTTCTATTATTTTTCTAATTTAAAAAATATGTTTAAGAGACAAAACATAATACAGAATAGAGATAAATATAATAAAACTGTAAATGTAGTTTCAGATAAAGGACTTTCTTGAACGTGGCATGCTTATAGCCTGAAGCTTTATGGAAAATTGTGGTAATTGATCCAGGCTTTGCAAAGTCTGATAGGACTTTTGAGGGTGGCCAGAGAGGTAAGGAGAGCTTTTTTTTTGGTTAAGAAGCAGAATGGCGACAGATAGGAAAGGAACAAGGAGCACATGGAAGACCATGAGGAGACAGGCCCAGCTGAAAGGAAAGCTCACACGTGGGGGTTAGTGGGACATGATCTGGGAGACTAAAGTAGGATCATATTTTTAAAAATCTTTAAAACTGGGCAGAGTGGAAAGAAATTAGGAACTATTATAGGTTTTTGAGAAAAAGGGCAATGTGATGGCTCGAATGTTTTAGGAAAATTATTCTGTGCAGGGACTGAAACAGAGCTGGCAGTCAGGAGGGGTGACATTGTCGTCCCTCTGGTATCCATGGCAGACACCAAAATCAGTTATAGCTCTGCTGTGCTGAGACTCAGCCTCCAAACTGCTTCATCCAGCCCTCCAGTTAGTCATCACTACTCAGTCAGAGTGGGCATATGACCCTTAATTGCCTTCTTCTGTGTGTGTTATCACACCAGAAAGACAGGAAGAAGGAAGGCGGGAAAAGAGACGTGAAGGCCCAAAGGATGGACTTCAGTAGTTCTGAGGGATTAAGCAAGATGAGCATCTCGAGATGTTTTTTTTTGTATTTTAGGTTTGTATTTTAATTAGGGCCAGGAATAGAGATCTTTTTGTATAACTCATTATTCAGTTGTTATAGAAATGTTTTTGCTTTTTCAAGTTTTGTCACTGATGTACAGTTTCTAGGCACTTGCTTTTTAAAAAGTCTTTTCTTAAATATTTAATAAACCTTGAAAACAGTAACTTCAAGAAATTATGTACCATAAAAAGGCTTTTCCCCATTTTTAATCTACAGAGATTTAGATGTACCTGCTCTGTCCACTCGTGGGAGTTAACTTCTCAGACTATATTAAGCCACTGGTTTTGTTTTTGTAAAAAAGGGATTTGTTTTCTCTTGATTTTAAAGCTTTTTTTAGATAGCAAACAAAATTAAAAATAAAATGAAATTATCTCATCTTTGGAGAAGAAAAAGCTTCTACTCTGTCAGTGTGTGGGCTGTAAGCAGAACAGAATGTTTATCTTAGCTGCATGTTAAAGATGAAAAATAAAGTTAGCAATAGCCAAAAGGCCTTCTTTTGAATAACATCACAAAAGGGAAAACATAAATCTAGTGGCAAAACAGCTCTACTTTATAGGCTAGTTTTCTTGGATGGATCTGAGAACATATAAAATTTCATTTCTGTCCACTTGATTTGTTCAAGGTAACCTCCCAAAAATCTCTAATTTAAGATTTGGTTGTTGGGACCAGTCGCAGTTGAATTTTTTATTGATGATCTTTTTTTTTTCTTTTTGTTCTTTTCTTTTTCTTTTTCTTTTTTTCTTTTTTTATTTTTTACTATGGCTCGTGATCCAGAGCTTACAAGACCCTATGAAAAAGCTGGTTGAGAAGGAGGAAAGGAAGATCACCCAGCAGGAGAGTGCAGAAGCCACAGCAGAGGAGCGGAACCAGTAAGTCACAGGCTACTTCTCTTGGCAAAATCTTTCTTCTTTCAGGCAAGGGTGGCACAGTCCTCCTTGGCCAAGTCTGCTGGGGCCTCAGATGCAGGAAATTGCTCTACTCCCTCACTTCTCAGAGTGGGTGTATTAAAATTGAGACCAATCCCTCCCCCCAAAACATATTCCTGCTAGACCAGGACTCACTTACTCTAACAAAAGACCCATTTCTGGGGTACTTAGAAGGGACACACTTGTGAGGAGTTTAGTGGGGCAGGAAGGGGCAGTGGTCACAGGGCTGCCTGGCTCCCTATCTTGTGGCTTCAGCCCCAGCTTTCTGGACCCTATCTGGTCCTTTTGTTACCATCACTTACAAGATCCTGTCCTAGATAGGAAATCCCCCTGCTTTTCTCTCAAAGAAGGAAATAACCTATGAAATTGCCTCATAATTCATATGATACTTAGGTGTTATCATGCAAAAGTATTGGGTTTTGACATTTTGTTTTCTAATTCTCAGACCTTCTGTTCTCTGTGAAGCAGAGAGCAGCTCTGAGTACAGGAAGTGACTGTTCCATCTTCATTTCTTGCCTTTTACTGAGAGAAAGTTTCAGCAGATATGGTGCATGGTTCCTAATCTCATATAGCAAGGCAAAAGTTTAAATACGAATCTATGTCTTTTTCTATTGAGATGTCATAGCCTATAGGAATGGCATTAATCTTGAATGGGCTAACCTAGGAAACCAAAATAGATCACCTTATGATCTGCTTTTCCTTTTCTACACACACACAAATTTAGATGACAATCTTATGACAACACA
The DNA here is from genome assembly GCA_004027375.1 of Macroglossus sobrinus. Taxonomy (NCBI): domain Eukaryota; kingdom Metazoa; phylum Chordata; class Mammalia; order Chiroptera; family Pteropodidae; genus Macroglossus; species Macroglossus sobrinus. Next base: position 163,926 of record PVKZ01000761.1, read on the forward strand.
GCCTTATATTTTTACTGTTTCTGAATAAAGTTTTAAATACACACACACACACACACACACACACACACACACACACACACACCAACAGAAATATTGCTGCAATATTAGCCCTTTTCTGTTTAAAGCAAATGCTAGAAAATCTCTTCAGTGCAGAAGGAAGACAAGTTTTCACTATAGGAAAACTATAGAATGTGGTATCAGTGTAGTACAATTGACGATATTGGGGGAACCAGTTTAATCCATTCCTAATGATGGTAATGCTAGCTACCATTTATTGAGTACCTACTGTGTACTAAACCAGGAGCTTTGTTTATGTTACCTCAACTCATGTTCTTGGCAACCCTCCACATAATCAGCGTAAGCACTGCCCCATTGTGTGAAGGATGAAAGGGAGGCTCAGACAGGTGAAAGGGGCCCATGTCCTGCTGTAGTAGGAGGCAGGGTGTGGGGTGACTCCTGGCACCTTCTTTTCATCTTATATGTTACTAGAATCAAAATAAAGGATTAGCCTTTACTCAGAAGAGAATCACCCAAGATTGGCCAATAGTTTTAATTTTGGATTTCTCCTTTATTTTAGTACTTTATTTTTAAAAACTCAAAAAGTGTGACCCAGTAACCGTATAAGAAGACAATGAAAATTTAGTAAGAATTTTGTTCAGAAGGAACAGGTGAACCATCATGTGAGAAGGGAAGTTCAGAGACACCAGCTGGGTCTCAGGGTAGTAATGTGTCTCTGCCATGATCTCACCCGTATGTGGTAAGAGCTGAGTAGGTGACAGTTGTCTGGATTTGAGACTGATCCTGCCTTCAGACGTATGTAATGTAGCTAGCCTCCTGAGGTAGTCTCTCCTACAATACCAGCAATCGGAATAAATACCTGCTTGTCCATTAATTTTTTAACTATGTTTTTAAAAGTGATAACTGTAAGTATCTTAGTTAGATATATCTAACTATCTTAGTTATATCTATCTGCTCATCTAGATATTTACACAATATGTGCCTTACAGTGAAATTAAATTCACATGTTAAGATGCTGCTAACCAGCCTTGGTACAGGAGAAAGCCAGCAAATTTGTTTCTTCTTCATGAAACTGTATGGCCTGTAAGTGACTGTATATTCACCACGTGTGTGTGTGTGTGTGTGTGTGTGTGTGTGTGTGCGTGTGTGCACAAGCACGTGTGTTATATGTGCAGTTATTGATATTGCATCATAAATATAACATTTTCAGAAATACATTACTAAACTTTTTTTTTTTAAGGTTAATTTCATTAGAGGAAGAAAACCAGCACAAGGAATCCTCTAGTTTTAAGAGTAAGTTTTGATTTTTATTTAGAATTGCTTCTGAAATACTACTGCTCAACAGCCAACTCATTATCTTTTTTGGCAAACTTCCCTTAGGCCTTTCTTCTTTTCTAATTTTGCTCAGAAAGAACAGAGAAAATTCTATGTTAATTTGCTTTCTATAGCGTCAGCTTTAAATTTTTATAGATCAGCGATGTCAACCCTGCAGTGTTATTGAGAGAGGTTGTATATTTTGAGCCAGAAAATAGCACCGTTAGTCACTTTGGCAGTAGCCTGCCAGTGGAGCATCCATGACTGAGACTTGGCAGAGAGCTATGTCTTTTACAACAGATGATAACATTTCTGCTATTACCATGACTAGGTCTAACTGCTGTTTGGGCTATAGAGGTAATTTTAATAAGATTACATGATTATATTGGATGTATTTTGCTTTCATTGTGTTGTGGGGTGGGTGTTGGTTATTGTTGGGAACAGATGGGGACACTGCTCTTCCAGGTGATTCCTGGGCCTGTTCTGTTGAGTGACACCAGGTCCCTTGGGTATACCAACTCGCGTGGTCAGAAAAGGGGTTAGAGCATTTACAGATGATGCCATGGGCTATGAAGAGCCTGTCAGCTATCCCTGTCTCCTGTCATTACTTCCTGTTCTTTCATTGGTTCTTCTTCTCATAAAGGACTAGAGAGAATGTTAAATTGGGGTAGAACCAAGATGCTGTAATGCTGAGCTGTTCACTGGGACTGGAAATCCTCAGAGATTCAGGGAAAAGTTTTGCAGGAGAGATGCAAAGAGAACTAAGATCACTCCAACCCTCCGTTCAATCTAGCCCTCCTAGGGGACACATTTGCCTCTGCCTTGTTCCATCCTTTGCTGCAGCAGACACCCTTTCCAGGAGGTAGAAGGAGGCAGACTAGACCCTAGAACTTGCCCTTTGTTCCATCTTTTTCCACTCCTACTTTTCGTCTTTCCTTCTACTTTTCCAACCATTTGTCTCACCTACTTTATTCTTCTCCCACTTACTGTTTCATTTGCTTTTCCCCCATCTGCCTTTCAACTTGGCTTCACATCACCTGTACATGCATGTATACCTTCACTTACGTATTTGTTTACTTGTTTAACAGAATTTGTTGGGTGTTATCTCTGTGGCAGGCACAGGGGTAGGCTCACAGCATACAGTGATTTACTAGACATATTCAGACCATTCTAGGACAAAGCTTACGGTCAAAAGGGGAAACAGGTGGTAACCTAAGAATTACACAAATATTGGCAACTCCAACTTCGGCGAGAGCTACAAGGGCTGTGGACACATGTGATAGGGAGACCTCACCTGTTCAAGGGATCAGGGAACTAGCTAAGTCAAATGCTGTTGCAAGCCCTAGTAAAGCAAAAGAAACAGCATGGGCAAAGGTGATGAGTGAGGGAGGACCGGAGAAGGTCAGAGAAACAGTGTCCTAGGGGGATGATCGAGGGAGCAAGTGGCAGAAGAAGGCAGAGAGGCAGGCCAGCCTGAACTTGTTGGCCACATAAGAGTTCTCTGACAATACTGATCCACACCTTCCAGCCTCAGTATCCCTTAGGTACTGATGGAATAAATCATATTTTGAGAATCAAAATAACCCAATAGAAAAAATTTAGTACCTTAGGAAAATGCAAACTCTAGTTTATTATATTTGTATTCAAGTTTCATATCTGTATAAATCATATATTCATGCAATATGTGATACAGGGATATCAAATTTTCTTTGTATAGTATGTTCACTTGCTTATAGTATTTGCATAATATTTTGAGACTATAAATGTTGACCATCTTATTTTATATATACACAGAATGGAATCTATTAAAATAAAGTGTTATCTTTTATTCTGTGATCTGCAGAAAGTTTAATGTATATGAACAAAACAAGTTTTAAGGCTGTTCTATTGTATGTGTGTGTTTACACATACACAGAAACACACACAAACACACACATTTATTGTTTAGAGCAGTTTTTGGTTCCCAGAAAAACTGGGCAGAAGGTAAAGAGATTTTCCATATAACCTCTGCCTCCACACACTCATAGCCTTCCCCAATATCAACATCCCCCACCAGAGTGGTACATTTGTTATAAATGATGAACCAACGTTGGCATCTTATCACCTAAATTTCATAGTTTATATTAGGCTTGTTGTTGGTGTTGTACAGTCTGTGGGTTTTGACAAATATACAATGACATGTATCATACAGAATAGTTTTACTGTTCTAAGTAAGAATCCTCCTGTGGCTTTACCTAGTCATCTCTTCCCCCTTCCCTCCAAACTGACAACCACTGATCTTTTTACTGTCTCCAGAGTTTTTTGCCTTTTCCAGAATGTCACATAGTTGGAATCATGCAGTATGTAGCATTTACAGATTGGCTTCTTTCACTCGGTAATCTGCCCTTTTATTTTAGCCAGTCCTATATGGCTAAAGTTCATTAGCACCGTCAAGTAATAAATAGTCAATTACTTATGTCACACATTTGTCCATGGAAGGAGAATTGTTAGATAAGTGCCATATTTTTTTTAACAAACAAAGCAAAGACAAAGCTGAGAGCCACCAGCTTGAGTAAAATGTAATCTGAGGATCCCTGCTTCTGCATGAGTGTGTTTGTGGATGCCATTTCCGCCTGAAGCTGTGTGTTTACCTTACACTGTAAGAGTATGTGAACATGCACACCATTCTGAACTGGTGATAACCGATTGTACATTATATTTACAGCTGAAGAAGAAAAAGCTGTTTTATCTGCCTTAGAAAAAAGCTCTACACACAATGCATGCTCAGGTAATCTAGATTAAAGAAAACAACTCGATTTTAATTTGACTCAAACTCCTTACAAAATGCAACTAACTCATGATTTTGTTTTCTTCCCCCTCCTCTAATGGACCAATAGATGAACTGTTAAACATGAAATCTGAGGAAGGTGGTAAGATTTATGCATTTCTTTGGGGTTACAATTTGTTTAATTTTTAATACTGCTTTTTGCATGCAGGAAATGCAATGTTTATCTTTGGAATAGCTTTGCATTCTCAAGCAAATTTTTCAGGTGACTGTCATTTTTCTTTATAAATTACTTTAAATACTCTCAGGCACAAATTACTATTTGTGGATCTGTCATCCTTAGTATAATTAATTTCACAATGTTCAAACTAAAGTTATAAGTTAAAATGTCAAGGGTTGTGTGTCGCAGTAGAAAAAACATGGCTTTCAGAATCAGATAGATCTGAATTTGAATACTCGTTCTACCCTAAATGGCCTTGAGTAATTTGCTTTATATTTAAATCCTCTGAGCCTCTGTCATTCTCGTTCATAAAATGAAACCAATACCAACAGTCTTGCTGGGTTATTGTCAGGGTTGGAGATCATGTATGTAAAGGGTCTCTCATGATATCTGACATAGGGATACTCTTCAATGGTAAGTGGTTGAGATTGTAGGACTAGAAGTGTTCTAGTGGTATACTGTGCTGCATCTCAGCTAAGCCTTAGTTAAATGCAGGAGAGTTTGCTGACAAGGTCCCACACTCAAGTTCACCAAACCTGAAATCATTTACTCAATAGCCCTGCAAAAGAGAATACAGAATCATGGATTCATATGAGATATGCATAGTCTTATGTAACCCCAGGAAAATGAGTATGTTTAACTTTGTCATAACCTTTGCTCTCCATCCTCCCAAAGGTTTACTTCTAATTGTTTACCAGGAGTGCAAAATACCCCTGAGATTCTGAGCCATATTCTAGAGTACCCCCTGTCCTGGGTGGCTGGCTGGCATGCAGTCAACCCTGGTCTTTCAGGTTTCTTACAGGACTAGAAATGAGCCCAGGTCATCCTATGGGCTTCAGTTAACTAGAGCCAATGACTTTCTTGACTAATTCTGAGCTGTATTTGGACTTAATTTCAAGAGTGAGAGAGAAAGAAAATCTAGAAAACAGAAGAATAAAAAATAGTGCACTGTGTACTACTTCATGAATGTCCATGTGTATTTTATCAGAGTGACTACTTATTTATAAATATTGAAGTCATACCAGATTATAAAAAGTAATCAAGTAGTTAATGCAAGTTGCCATTCTTTGGCCTCTATTTTCATAAAAACTTGTCTTTCATGGCTTAAAGGATAGAATATTTTGATGGAATAAAGGGTGTTTTTTAAAAATTATTTTTTGAAAGGGGAGCTATTTTAGATTTACAAAGGTGAGATAAAGACTGTAATATAATAAGCACTAGATACTCATTATCTAGTTTTAAGAAAACTTAACATTTAACAAATGTATTTATCATTTTCATATGCTTTAACTTTTTAATGAGAAGATCGTTATTTCTCCTATGCCCAACCTCTTATGTGTGTAATCTGCTCTTTAATTTTATTACCTCCTATTGAATTATATTATGTTAAAAAACCAATTCTTGAATAGGTAGTATATTTACATTGGTACAAAAAACACAAAATGATAAAACATATATAGTAAAAAAAAAAAACTCTGACTCCCATTTCTGCACACCCCCCTTTCCTCTATTCCAATATTCTTATCCCCCACTGTATCTTTCCAGCAGTTTTTTACACAGACACGAGCAAATATGACTCTATATTCTCATGTTTCCTCTTCTTATAAAAATGGTTTTTGGTTTTAGAATTTTTCTTTTTCTTTTTTTAAATATTTTTAGGTGAGGCAACCTTTGGTTGACTTCACAGATTGCAAGGACCTTGTCAGCTTACAGTCCTTATTTTTTTATTTTCTATGCGTACAGCACCTGGTCTTCCTAGGTGGTCTCCCATCCAAGTACTTACCATGCCTGACCCTGCTTAGCTTCTGAGATCAGACGGGATCAGGCTTGTTCAGGGTGGCATGGCCATAGACTGGAGTTTTTCTTTAATTTAGTAATAATGGTACATGCAACACCAACCCAGTAACCATGCATTTCTTCACAGAATTAAATCAGAAATGCTTCTACTGCCCAAGATACATGCTTACTTTCATAAGCTTCCTCCAAAGCATGTGCCAAGATACATTGGAATAAGATTGATATCTTTCTACTTATTTACAACAACTTTTGCCTTATTTGTTTATAGTTGCACAGTCTTTGTTTCATAGAATAGCAGCTCATATCCTTTTTCATTTTTTCTTCTCTTTTTTTTTTTTGAGAGCTCAGTTTAACTCTAAAGATAGATGAATGTTCTCTTCCCCCAAATGTGTATTTTTTCTCAGGCAGAAAAATTAATCTACACATTTTCTCGGTTAACTGCAATGCCACATAATTTCTCCTTTCCCTTTATCACTGTCAATCCACAAAGCCCTTAGTTAGGCACGAGCCATGCTTTCCCATTATCTACCTCTTCTGCATTGGCAACCCCTAGGATAGCATCAGTTTAAAAATTAACATGGCCACGAGTATAAAAATATTCTCTCAGTGCACAGAGAACTTGGGATGACTGAAGAAAAGAACGCTCAGTTAATTAGTTGACTTCAAAATGTGTGCCCTTTGGAAAACTGCCAGGAAGCCCACATCCTGAATTAAAATACTGATTATAATGTGCAGGACATTAAACAATCAAGAAATAAAAAGAGCTTAATCCAGGGGTGGCTGACTTTATGGGTCCTGGGGGAGATAAACTCTAGCACCCTGCTGCTTGGGAGACCGTTCGTGCCCAGTGGTAATCCCATTAGACAGGTCATGGCTGAGCGTTATCAGAAAGCAGAATGCTTATGACAACAGCAAGGAGACAGTTCTCGAGGAGCCGTCACCCAGAAAATCACTCTGATTCAATGTCATAACAAAGTGTGTTTTCTCCTACAAAATAGATAATATAATGGAAATCCAGTATTTGGCCAGTTTATAAAAACATTTTAAGTGAAAAAGAAACTAAGTGACATTCTGTGATACTTGAGAGTGGTTCTGAAATCACCTTGTGACCACATGTAACACTCTCAGTCTCAATTCATGCATTCTAAAATATAGAAAGTTTTTGTATTCCACTAAATTGGGCAAAGAAAAAGATCCATCAGATAACTGAAGAGAAAGGAGTGGTTTAAGCAAAAGAGCATTAGATGAATTCACGTCACCTAAATCTTATCATTTGGCCTTACTCAAAAGATCCCTCTCTAAGACAAGACTAACTGAACCAATTTTTAAAGTTTTCAGTTGTCCATATTAATGATTTAAATGTTTATCTTCTGCTACCTCTTTGTTTACTACTTCCAGGCTTATAATTCTAAATTCTGGCCAAACATCAGAATGACTGAGAAGCTCATTCAGTAGCTCCCATAGGTCTGAGTGAGAACCTTTAGTCCGTAGCAATAATACACATTTTTGTCCCTGTGCCCAGGTCCTCACTAATCATTCAGAACCTTCTCCTGCAGGTTCTGAATGGCTGACAGGGAATCCAGTTGCTTCCTCACACACAATGTGGCAAATACTAAGCTCGTTACCTTTTCTCATATACCTTCCTTCATCTTTATCTCTCCTAGCATCCTCAAATGAACTGCTGTAAAAGAGTGGTACACTTTTAAGAGCAAATACTGTTCTTTCTTGATCACCATGTAGTCGGTAGTGTTCTGTGTAGATTTTCCCCTGCCCCAGGTTTCAAGTTTCTCAGTTAGATTGCTGCTTGTTAAGATCTAATGTTAAAATGGAGGGCTGAGGGTGGGCAGGGGGATCACCCAAAAGGATTTTTTGAGTACCTACTCAGGGTCTAGCACTGTTGAGTTCTGGGGAGAAGGGCGGTTGTTTGTTCTTTCTTATTTGGAGAGAGAGAGAGAGAGAGAGAGAGAGAGAGAGAGAGAGAGAGAGAGCGCGCGCGCGCGCGTGTGTGTGTGTGTGTGTGTGTGTGTGTGTGTGTTTCCAAGACAGTGGGTGGGAGTGGATTTCCCCCATCTGTTCTTGTTATTGTCTATGTCTTTTTCACCAGAAGGGAGTTTTTAGAAGCAGTAGTCTTGAATTCCAAGCAAGTACAGTTTGTTACCAGAGCCTTTGATAATGAAGAATATTTTTCTTGTTAGACTTTTTTTGTGAGGTGGTTTCCTACCCATCTTCCCTCTCCCCCAAACTCTCTTTTCGGTGATGTGAGGGTAGTGTCAGTGTTTGGTGTTTGGGGTTTTTCATGTGTGCTGCAAGTATGTGGCCTTTACAATGAGTCATAATGTTGAGAGTGGGGACCAGGGAGAAAAACAGAGAAACAGTCTTTCTGTTTCACACACAGAGATGAAGGTAACTTATGTGACATTTATCTGTCTGTTTTCCTGTGCTCTCATTTTTGGTCTCTGTTTCCACCTTTTGTGTTCCTAATTTATGCTGAGGTCATGAAACAGTATGATTTCAAAAATATCACTGCCACCAGTTTCCCACATCAGCTTTCTGTCACCCACACTGTGAACTTAAGAGAGCTTCCTCTGTATGTCAGTTTTCACTCATTGAAAGCTCACTGGGTCAGAATCGGTTAGGCCTCATTGGTTCAGGATCAGTTTTCCTAAGGAACGTTTTCCCAGGAGCATAGGGTTTTTATTTTTGAATGCTTGGGCAATGCAGGGCAAACATGCTGAGTGATTCTGCTATCTTGGCCATCATGCCAAGCTTTGCCTGGCTGCCAGTGGAGTCATCTGACCTTATAAAGCCTCCAAATTACAAAAGCTTCAATATTAGTTTATATATGGGATCTTTAATAGGCTCTGGAATGAAAGCGGTGTGCTGCCTGAGGAAACATCTTGACCTGGGTCCCCAGCCAGATAATCTGTAACTAATAGATCATATGAGCTTGGGCTTGTGTCTTTTCCTTCATCTGTAAAATGAGTTAGAGGAGACAATTCTAAGATCCCTTTCAGTCAAGACTGATTCTTCTTTTTGGACATCTCATTGGGAGAAAGTACAGCAGGTTCTCAGACAGGAAGGCAGGAAAGCATGTTGAGAATTGGTAAGAGGAAGAGTTTTGCCGAATTGTAAGCTTCCCTGGAGGCAGTGTAAATGAAAGAGCTGCATTAGAGCTTTTACTGTAGAGGTCCTGAATTCCACGGTAAGGAGTGTTACTTTGCTCAGGAGTCAGAGAGAGCCACTGAAGGCTTTCCAGTAAAGGAGTGGTAATCTCACAGCTGAGCTGAGCAAAGGTATACACAGAGAGGGTGCCTTTTATGGAGTGCCAGCAGGCTCACCAGTGGGCAAATGCTGAAGGATCCTTGGGTAAGGAATTTGCCATCCGAATTTAACAAAAAATAAATAGAAAAGTTGGAATTGGAAATGGAAATTTGAGAATCTTCCCAAGTGAGATCAGAACCATGAGAATAGATAATGTCTTATGCAGAGAACTAAGAAAGGAAGATATGATATGATGGCTTAGGAAGAAACCTTAAGGGCACCTGGAGTAGGAAGAGGCAGCAGGGAAAGTATTGTCAAGAAGCTATAGGGACATCCAAGAGAGCCACTTCATAGAGACTCTGAGGAGAGTATAGCATTCCCAAAGCGAGCAACAGCTCGAAGTGCTACAGAGGCTGAGGCCTGAGAAAAGGGGGTTGGGACTGGCCACGAGGACCTCACTGGCAACCTCAAGAGGCCACTTCAGTGTATGGTGGAGGCAGGAGCTTGATTACAGGAAGCCAGAAGAGGAGTGGTGGCAGAGTAGGGCATGTGGCTGTAGAAGAAACTGGAGCAGTAACATGAAGGAGAACGTGACAGGATATGGCAGTCTTAAGTGAAGACTGACAATGTACACTTGTCTTCTAAGGTAGTGGGGAGAAACCTTGGAGAATGAAAGACCACAGATGGTGGGGCTGAATAATGCAGGATCCCAAAAGGAAAGGGCGAGCATGGGGAGGGCTAGTCTTAGAAAGGAAGAGAATCAGGAAGGGTCATAGAGTTGGAGGCTGAGGTGAGAGTTTCAGTACGTCATGTCTGTTGGCCTTTATTTTTGTAGTTAATGTCTGTGGTGGGGTTATGTGACAAGAAAGTAAACATGGAGACTTAGAAGCTTTCAAGATCTTGAAAAGGGGGCTTAGATCTTGAAAGTGGAGCATTTGTAGGTTTCACACCTCAGAGCTCCACACCTTCATGCATCCTTTAAGATAAGCGGGATAGGATGTCATAACTTAGGAGTAATATTTGCTCATCTTCTGGACAGAAGCTCTGACTCCAGTTCTGTAGCTCTTACCAGGGCTTCTCTCAAAGAGCTTATCATATCTCCGTGTGTGTCCTTATTTCTCACAGTTGAGTTGAATTATTTCCAGTGAAAAGGATAGCGTGATTCCTAAGAGCCAACAAACAGGTTATTTTTCAAGTCTCGACTTGTCTGGTTATGGACCTAAACCTGTCCTTTTCTGCTTGTAATTTTTTTCTTATAAGTCATGTATAGTAATCTCAAGCATCTTAATTATCAGGGTAATAATTGGGAGGTTTCTCTGTTTTCTGGTTCAAGTCAGTGCCAGTTTCATTGCTATTAGCTAAGTAATAAGTTCTCTTAAAAAAGAAAATGTCCATAGTGCAGCCTATTTTAACTGTTAAATCACCAGGATACTAAGTAATAGGCCAAATTCAATGGTAGATCTCAGACTCTTTAGAAATAGCTTTAGACAATATGATCATCCTTTTCTCATTTCTGTTACTAAGTGTGAGTTTGATAGGATACAATGTTAGTAAGGAATCTTTTTGTAGAAAGTAACAGAACTCTTCTCTAAATAGTTTAACTTTAAAATTTAAAAGAAAAGAAAAGAATAAATATTTGATATCGGGCCATGTAACTAAGGACACACAAGGCTGCATCCGGGGTCTCAGACGGTCAGGATCTCCAACTTTGGATGCTGTTTCTCTCTATGTTTGCCTTCATCACTGTAGGCCTCAAAACTGCATCTTGAGTACTTGGAATCCCAAAGAAAAAGAAACTGAAAAAAACCCTCTTCCGTCCAGCTTCCATATCCCAAACTCAGAGAAGCCTTTGGCAGGTGCCCACCCCTGAGTCAGCCACGGTGACCTGAGGAATGCAGGACTCTGGCCAGCTTAGGCCATATGTGCACCTGGGATGCGGGTGATGAGGCACCTTAAGTGGTGCCCCACAACGGGAACACTGAAGAAGAGGGGGGAAGTGATACTAAGTTAGCAAAACCCACAGGAATCTACTCTATCATCCATCGCACAAAACCTAAACAGTGAAAACAAAGATAGAGCTTTTCCAGTCTACAGTTATTTTTGGAAACCTCAAAGTTTATTATTTGTTGTTGCTAATGTTAGTCATGACCTTCCCTGGATTGACATCTGGATGAAAGCAATGACGCCTCCCCCCAGGGTTTGACCTAGCAGAACACTCGAAAATGACTTCAGGAGGAACGCCCGTAACTTCCAGTGTTCAATTAAAGTCATCTGTTCCTCTAGGGTCTACACATTAATTTGAACGAGTTCCAATAAAACGGGTTTGGTTCAGCAATCATCTGGTTTCAGTCATACCAGAAAGCAAACCATGAGAAAAAAGATGTGAGCATTTCAGTCCCAGCTGAAAGTAGGAAGTATAGATAGGTATAAGAGTGATGCTGAGAGACTGAGAGAGGGCGGGTGGATGCGTAACTGCAAATTGATGGACATCTTGTCACAATCAGATCCCTTCCTTTATTCACAGAGACGGGCTGTCTCGCCTGACCTGCCCTCCCTGTCCTCCCTGCCCTCCCTTCCCAGCGCACAGAGGCCTGGCTGGTTCTCCTGCTCCCTCGCTCCCTCGTTACTACAGAACTGGCTTGGAGGCCTGTTTCATAAAATGGCATTTCCCCCTCTTCTCACTACCACACCTACAGGCTACGTCTCAATGCAAATTTCTGTGGTAACACAAACAATGAGAATGTTTAAATTTAGATGGTTTTTGATTAAAGTGATATTTTGCCAACTGTTTATAAACCACAGTGATGTGAGAGCAACTGGACTCCCCCTGCCCTGATTTATAGCCAGTCTACTCAGCACGTTGAAAATCCCCTCAATCTGTAGATCTTTATAGAAACTGTGGTTGAAAATAAATCGAGTATCAGAATTGCAGTGTTGCTCAGAGAATATATAAATCATGATTTATATAACAAACATGTTTGCAGTTTCCAAGTGGCAATTAGATACCAGAACAATGCCACAAGTGATAAAACCATCAGCCCTTGGTTTTCAAAATCTGTAGAAAATTCAATGAAAGGGCTTGTTCTGGTATTTCTGGTAGCAGGAATGTCTCCATGCTACTTGTAATCACTATTCAGTGTTTTGTTAGTGTTCATGCTGTAAGAGTAGATCTTTTCCTTGGAGTCTTCCTTTTGGACCATGAGGTTTAAGGTTTTTTGTTTGTTTGTTTGTTTTTTGGTCTTCCCAACAGGCATTAATATTATAATTTTATAAATGAAAAGACAGAGGCCCAGAGGGGTTAAAGGTCTTGCTGAAGTCACACAGCAAGTAAAGGGTGGTCCAGGGCCTCCCGCTCTATTCCAGTGCCCATTCCAATGCTGGCGCTGTGTCTCTGGCCCAGGCAGCTCATACTCTAGGTGATCCCACAATTTTCCCTTTCTTCCTGTCATCCTTTCACTGCTGCCCTCAGGGAAAGCAGACCTACCTTTTCTTTCCTTTATGCAGTCAGGTTGCAGCAAAGGATAAAACGAAGCGAGGGTGCCTTTCTTGCTCATCAGCGAGCTTCCTGACATCCTCTGCCCCCTCTCGTTCCCTGGGCCAGTTAAGGCGTGGTGAGGGGCCACCCTCATCCTCGCTGGCAGGGCAGGCTGTGCTGGCTGTGGATTTAGGACTCGTTGTGGGGGAAGATTCAGAAAGCTGTACAAACAAGGAACTAAGGTCTCGCATGTGCTTTCAATCCCATCTTTGTTTCCTATCTGAGAAATGGTGTGGTGATAAATTTGCTTTTATCTTAAAACAAAAACAAACAAACAAAAAAAAACCTCACTATTTGTGAAAACTATTTCAGTGCAATTCTAATGATGTTCAGAAACTGGATGAGGGAGAATAAAACTAGAAATTTCATTCTGAAATTTCTTAAAAGAAGCAATAATGGGATTAGTTTATATTTTGATAAACTTTTTCTTCAATCTAGTCGTTGCCTGTCTGTCCCATCTCAGCCCTCACTGCCTTTATTCCTGAGGGTCCGGGCCCTGAGTGATGATATGTTTTGTTCTCTCACTTCGATCAGCTTGCCTGGGCCCAACAGCAGGGACCCCAGACCCCGAAGGTGCTGACAAAGATGACCTGCTGTTGTTGAGTGAGATCTTCAACGCTTCCTCCCTAGAGGAGGGTGAGTTCAGCAAAGAGTGGGCCGCTGTGTTTGGAGATGATCAGCTGAAGGAGCCAGCTCCCACTGTGGCCCCGGGAGAGCCAGACCCTAAGCCCCAGGCAGGCTCACGGTTCCTTCCGTCACAGCTTTTAGACCAAAATATGAAAGACTTACAAGCCTCGCTACAAGGTATGTACTATGGGGATTAAAATGAGCTTTTTCTGTCTGTTCATTTTTTTTTTACATCAGAGGCCGATCTCTTCCTTTTTTTTTTTTTGTCTTTTTCTGTTTGTTTTCTGATTTTTTTTCTAGCATCTTTTTTTTTTTCATTTTGTAATTTTCTTTAGTTTTCAGCTGTAATTCTATTTAGCCGAAATCTTAAGAGTCACATTCCAACTTTAAGATGTGGTACGGGGTTTAAAATCTATTTTTTCTCCTAATTTTCTCTCTGTGTTAACATTTTCTGTTAGTGAAAGGCGAGAGGGGCGGTTCTCAATGTTATCGTCTTGCTTTGATTTTAGACCTTCCCGTGGTGGACAGGAGAGGGTCAGGTTACCCTCATAGCCACAGCCCTGCTGGGCTGCCCATCCTGCCTGACCACGGCCTTCGCTGATTTCTCCTGTATGCTCTTACAAGGCAGAGTTTTCCACATCCCTGTAGACATGCTCTCTTTTCAAGTGCCAGCTGACATTACCCTGGGTTTCTTAACTCTTTTCACACTAAGTTTTATGTGGCTCTTGAAAAGAGCCATTTCTCCATCCTGGCCCGCTGTGGTCCTGAGTGGGCCCGCAGCTCAGCTGTTCCTCTCCTGCTTGAAACACATGGTTTGACCGTCCCGTGCATCCCCGGCCATAGCAGAAATAGTTTCCATACTGATCTAAAATGGTCTGCAATATTGATAAGGGGTCAAGGTTCACCAGCGGCCCACATTTTAAGATATTCTCACATTGTTTTGGTTTTTACCATGGATTTAGGCTACCTCTTTAATAAACAACTTGTTTATCTGGCACTTAAAGTTGAGAACAAACGGCAGAGCTGGAATGATTAAGTAATTATGGGCTATTATGAAAACCTTAGGTCGTTGGAGATGAGATCATGGACGCAGCAAGAGCTGGTGGGCAAGACACAAAAGTCTTCCCTCTTTTTATGAAATACACGATTCCTTTTATCTTCCTTTGCGAGGCCTATTTTGTAGCCATCTTGTTTATTTTCAGAAATGGAGTTAGAGATAAGAGAGATAAATGAAATCCAAAAATACTTTTCTGCTTAGGGTTTCACCATCTCTATCACGGGAGCTCCAGATAAGCAATGCTAGCAATGACTTGCATCTCACCCCTACCCACCTGTGGTGGAGGTGCTAACAAGCTGTGGGAGAGTTGGAAGGCCAGAGCGGGCACCCACAACTCAGATCTCGAGGCTGCCAGAGACTCTCCAGCTGTACTGCAGGATGAATCCTTGGGCCCCCAGCTTTAGAAACACCAGGGCCCCTGATGCCAACAGGGCACAGCAGTGGCAGCACTCCCACTTAGCCAGAGAGCAGCCGAGTGTCACTCACTTGTGAGTGTCCCATGCAGACAGTGGACAAGTCAGAGCTCCACACCCTTTTCCTGAGCAGGCAGAGTGAGAAGATCTCAGCTCAGGGCCCATGGGGGCCCTTGGCAGGGTCCCCAGAACTATGCCCAAGAGCTGTGACAAGAACATTATTAGGCCAGGGCCTTGCACTTTGGTCTTGCCCCAAGTCCAAGAGGAAGGCACAGAACCATACTTGGGTCTAAGAAGAGAGGTGTTCTGATAGCAAAAAGAAGTACACGCTCTACCTTGGAAAGAGAAAAAGGTCTTCCAAATGATGCCATTTGTTTCTCCCTTGAGGCTGCCTCCCTAGAAGCACTTTGTCAAGTTTCTCATTCATTCAACAACTATTTACTGAGTCCTAAATGAGGGCCAGGCCCTGGGAATTCTTTTGAGAACAAAAAAGACAAGGCTTCTTCTGCCTTCATGGAACTCACATTCTAATGAAGAGAAGACAATGAACATAATAAAGAAGCAACCACATAGTGGGTTAGAAACTGATTGACATTATGGAGAAAAGAAAAAGTAGAGCCGGGGATAAGGAGTGTTGGGGGGCTGAAGGTCAGCCTATAGAACCAAACAAGGTTCTTACTGAGAAGATGAGATCTCAGACAAGACTTGCAGAAGGTGAGAGAATCAGCTATGTGGAGATATGGCAGAGGGAACCCCTGTGCCAGTGCCAAAGGGAAGGGCATGCCTGGCTTGGACGAGGGTCTGCAGGAAGAGCCCTGTGGTTGGAGCCGACAGAGCTAGGGGGAGAGGTGCTCAGAGAGGAGACAGAAGCTGGACCACACAGGGCCTCCTGATGTGGGAACCATCACAGCATCCTGGGCCAAGGATGGACATGATCTGAGTTACCACCTAAAAGGATCATCCTCTGCTAGGGTTCTATATCAAGATCAATGTTAAAGGAGTTATTTTGTCCACCCCTGATGCTGCTGCCTGATTTGGTGAACCATCAGAACATGTGGTACAAATAAAGAACAGGCTCCCTGCTTCGATGATTGATCTTGTAATGCACTTATTACCACATTCTATGCTTTTCTCAGGATTCACCATCCCCCCAAAAAGGAAGAAAACATGATGTTAGTTAGCTCTAAATTTTTTTTCCCCACTGCATCCATGATATAAAAAAATCCATCTATATACGTGAGTTGCAAACGCATTTAAATAACTATTAAACTTTTGACACCTCATACTGAAAGTGCTTCCCCTGATTATCCAGATCATCTCAAAAACTTAAATAAACCACTGAAATAAGTAAGTAGCCAAACTAAAGGTGGAGTAGAAAGGCTTATTGGCACATTGGCTCAGTGAAACAAAGAAGCAGTAGGGCATGCAGAGCTGGGTTTTGTTCTGCAAACCCCTTCCCTTTACTCATTCTGGAACAATTGGTCAGACCCCTCAAATTCTCTGGGCCTTTGCCTTCTTGTCTATAAAATGAAATATTAACATGACTCACTAAATAATGTAGGAGGAGACACCCAACTCATCCAAAGGTGTTCATTCCACCTTTCCACAAGTAGGTTTTATCTTTTATCCCTGGGTTAACCCCCATTTCAGAGATGCTGAGCTCTAAAATTGTGATTCTGTGAATCTGCCATTAGTAGCTGGCAAACCGACAATTACTGGCAGTCCATATGGCATGCATTTTGAGCCAAGCACTGTCCCGTGTGCTTTTTATGCCTGTTAACTTAATCCTCACAACACCCTTCCCAGGCAGGTACTATCATCATCTCCATTTTGTAGTCCAGGAAACTGAGGAAACGGGTATAGAGTGTCTGAGTAATATGCCCGAAACCATATATCTTGTAGGAGGCAGGCCAGGTTTTGAACCTGAGCCTCATGACTCAGGAATCTGCCTTGGACCATATGTTCTGTTGCCTCTCAGTACTTTGTCTCTGATGGCAAACATGATTCCCCAGCAAGTTCCTTCAAGCCTCTCCCTGGATGATCCCGAAGGAGCAGGACTGGCGGAGGAAGAGTGTGGGTGTGGGAGGCAAGGTCCCTGTCAACCACAAGAGTGGGGGATGTTCCAGAGTAGAATCTCTGAAGTTGAGATTGTCTATGAAATCTTCACCTGTGCTAGCAGACACACCCATGTGTCACTCGTGTGTGTTCAAACTCAGTCTCACCATTAGCCTAGCTCTCCATGAGGTCCCGGGGGAGCTATGTCCTCAGAGTCAGAGTATCAAGAAGACCAAGGTGGAAGGCTCCAGGCTGCCACCATAGCAACTCACCTCTCTCCCACATGCCTCCCCCTCCCCCTCCCTCTGCCTCCTGCACCTTTTCAGCATCCAACCTCCTCGTCCCCCCATTCTCCTCTGCATCCCTCCCTCTCTTCTTTGGCTCCTCTCCTTGTTCTGCTCCGTAGTACTCTGGGGGAATAGAAAGGAAAGAGAATTTAGTGAGAGAAACTTTATATCTCTTTATATCTTCCTTTCCCCACCACCCCACCTCCCCACCCCACTTCAAGCTCCAGAAGAGTAAAACAAAGCAACTTATATTTAGGATCAAGTTGTGATGACAATTTAAAGAAGTTAATTTTAGCCAGGATTTCGAAGTTTCTGAAGTTACTAGCATGATAGGGGCTGGGGTTTCCTGTGTCATACAGTGATGAGAAAATTGTACCCTCGTGAGGCCTCTTTCAGGAGGAGGAGAGCCAGCGGAAAGGCTGCCCGAAGTGGAGACGAAGCCAGGCTGATAGGCCTCGTTTGACATTCCTTTCTGTTCTCCACCAACATCCAAAATGTAATTTAGAAGTAGACACTGACACTGAAGAGATTACCATCTGCTCACAATAAATACACCAGGACACCTTTTAATTTAGAATTCTGCAAACAGAAGTCAGGAATCTTGTTCCAGATTCTCACAAACGTACAGCCCCATGCTGCTTCCAGATATCCCTCTGTTTTGCCCAGTTCCGAGGTACCATTGCCATCCAGGTGGGTTTCCATTTAAGCCTAATGAAAGGTCAGGCTTTGGTTTATCTCATATTCACCTTCCCTTTACCAGAGTTCGCCTCTTGCTGGTCCTGGCTTTGCCCAGCCGGCTCCAGGTAACTGATAATTCTGGGATTCCATTGCAATAATGTAAAGGAAAAAGAGACTTGGAGGTGTATTTAAAGGTAGTTTGAAGGTAGAGCAGACCCTCTCCTATAAGACAGTGAAATTGTTACACCAAAGAAGCAGAACTATCTAGGCCTACTGAGAAGCAGCTGCAGGTCTCGGCTACCTGTAGGACGTAAGTGGCTCCATCAGTCTGTACAAGGAGCCTTCATGGCCATCTTCTCCACCCTTATTTTGTGGATAAGAAAATCAAGGAATCCCAAATTGTTGCAGTTTATCTACCATTCACATAGGGTCTGAACTCCTCAGCTTGACTCACAGGGTCTGGCTCTGGTCTCATCGGTGCCCAGATCTCCTGTACCTGAATTCGACGTGACTCCGGTTCTGCCGGAGAGCCAGGTGTTAGGTCAGGAAACTGGACCCCTGCCATACTGAATTTCAGTGAGCCCGGCTCTGCCACCACTGGGACGGGACACACACTCTCCCATCCTCCCAGAGCATGCTGCCCACCTACAGACCCATGATGCTTGCCTGAAGGATGGCTAACTTCCCATCCTTCAGATTCTCCGCTTTAATAGCTTCAACGTCATTTCATCTGGGGAGCTTTCTTCGGCTCCCCTCTTTGCCCCAGTGATCAGTGTTAGGTGTTTCTGCTCTCCATTCCCCAAACACCCTGTCCTTAATCATTCCTCTTATCTCACCTCATTGTAAAATTTATTTAATTTCCTGTCTCTTGCTTTAGGTCATCATGGGAAGGGCCCATGTCTGTGTTGCTAACCATCCTATTTTCAGAACATAGCTCAGTGCCTGAGATGTAGTAGATGTTTAAAAGAGACTGGATAGATAGATGGATGATGGCAAGAAGGGAGGGTGAGCGCAACTGGCATTGAATCACTAGGTTAAAAGAACACTATCCTAAGACATGAACCTGAGGCCGATAGGTTGGTGCTGATGGCTGCAGAGCTATACAAACATCTAGATTCAATAGTTAGATTAATGAAGGGCCTGCTCTCTATCTTCTGTACTTCCTGGCTTCAGCTATTACAAGGTCCCATTTTATCTATACAACAACCTAATGGGTCAAGAATTTTTATCTACCTTTTGCAGGTAGGGTAGCTGGGGCTTAGAGCAGGAAAGTGTGGACAGCAGCCTGGCCCTTGTCCATTGTGGCTGTGGTGCTGCCACTTTCCCCTTAACTGCCAGCCCCACCCCAGAGCTCCCCGGGCTGCGATCATCAGCCCAGACGGGCTTGCTCTTCTGGTTAGTGAAACTGCATTCACAGTAAAGTGCTACTCTGCATGGTGTTATTTTGGCTTCACTTGCTGCTCTAGCTGGCCGGTGTTATTTCTGGCTGATTTATATTTTCCCTTATGTAAGTAAAGGGGGCAAGATTGCTCCAATAAAATTTTATGTGTGTTTCCTGCAAATGGGCAGCACAGTTGACATATCAAAGGAACTGAGAGCTCAGAGAGTCATTTTGTTCACCAGGCTCTCCACACTCCTCCGCCCCCCACCCTTCAGCTCCCCTCCCCTCTCCTGACACAACTGATCTGAGATGGGGAGAAGTCTCTCGAGCAACACCTTCATGTTAAAAGCGCCTCAACCAACTCATACCCAATAGAGAACAGTTGATGGCAATCACAGGAATATTAGCAACACTAAGTTCTCTTCAAATAGAATTTTTCCTGACACAAACTGAGACATTTGAAATCTAGCCTGGCATTCATTCATAATTACCTTCATTGCACGCTTTGCCTAAAGAATTCCCAATGTGATATGAGAATGGGTGAAACTGCAGTTAAGCTTAGTATCTGCTTTAAAAAAAATTTTTTTTAAGAATATATAACTGGTGTCACAGCCACACCATTTCCTCCCTTCACGCCTGCGTAGTCGGATTGTTGGACTGAGAGAACGAGACTGGGCACGGTGGCTGCTGTTTTTGCTTCAGACCACGAGACAAGGGAATAGTGATACCTGTGTCTTTGTGAAAATTCTGAAGTGGTGACCCCATTATCTTAGTCCTCAAAGAGGGGATATCTTGAGGCTCATCCTCCTCCTTCATGTCCTCTGCTGCAGAGAAGCCCCCAAATTCATAGTAGGTGTTGCTTGTGTGGTTCATGAGTGTTTAAGTGAGCCACATTAAAAAATCCATAATTACAAAGGAATCCAATTAGAAGACATTTATTGTCTTTATGAAGGAATCTGCCATTATAAGCCTTTAAATGATAGGTTTGAAAATATGATTTGTATTTCTGGTAATTTTAAATAACAACTTGATATACAGACATTTTACTAGTGTATAACTTTTCAAGAACACGCCCATTACATAAAGCGAGGGACGTTCCGTTTTGACATGTAGGATTTTTCTGCGTCCTTTAGAAATATGTTCCATTTTATGCTCTGGAAAGTATACATTGCTCTGAACCTACCTCTTCTTTTCAGTGTTCTCTGTATCCATTTTGAAAAATAAATGTCATGCATATTTTTGAAATGGGAAGAACTACCTTGTTGAGTTCCCACTGTATCAAATAGCATACAGAGATCAGGGAGGGGTTGACTTCCATACCTCTCACCTGGCGTTTCTCTGAGTTAGTTTGGGTTCTCTCTGGAAGTGGGGGCCTCCCTGAACTCAGACAGCTTGACAGGATTGATGAGCTTAAAGCTGCAGGACCTGGGGGCAGGGTGCTGAGGCAGACTCTCTGTTTCTTAGGAGGGTCTGTCTCTTTGCTTGGCTTTAGCCTCGACCCTGATTCTGACAGAGATGATGATCCTAGCAGCCTCCTTGGAGACCATCTATGGAAATGCTTCCAAACTTACACTTGCTTAGGGGAGTTGTTAGAATGGTTTCCTGGGCTCCACCCCTAGGGATTCCGATCCAGTAGTCAGGATTGGCCCCGTGAACTTGCATTTCTAACGAGCTCTTAGGCAATGCCCATGCCGTTGGTGTGGGAACCATACTTGAGAACTTCTGCTCTAAGAGACTGAGGCCAGGCTGCTGGGGTTGATGCAAAGGTTTCAGGGCTCTGCCAAGCACAGGTGGGTCTTGACTACGCTTGATGTTGGGAAGAAGATTATAGAGAGAGGGGCAGACTTCACTCAGTTAGATTCTACTCAGCTTTATCTGGCACATGATGGGACCACATTTTTAACTTTCCACATTTACCACTGTTTTTGTGATTTGGGCTTAGAAAGAAAATGCGCATGTCCAATTTTGGTGTTACTCCTGGATTACACCAAATAATGTTCATTTTTGAAAACGGCTTTATTGAACTATAAATAACATGCCATAAAATTTGCCCATTGTAAGAGAACAGTTCAAGGGTTTCTGGTAAATTTTAATTGTGCAACCATCACCACAGTTCAGTGTGAGAACATTTCTATCATCCCAGAAAGTTCTCTCAAAATCTTGTGGTTTCAATTGCTTATGAAGTATGTTAACTACCTGTGCAAGTAACTTTCCAATGAATAACAATACTTTTTAAAACTTACTATGTGTTTTCATTGTTTTAGAGACAATAAGTAGGTCAGAGGCTGTTTCATTTATCATTCGTTGGTTTTTATAGAGAAATGGTGTTTGCCACTTGCCTAAAATAAAATAATTCAGCTAGTGAGTATTATAGCACTACTATACCAAGCATTGCTTCACCATCTCTTAAAATAATGCTTCATCAGTGTACTTCTCATGATTTAAAAGAGTTCTTCAATAGTTTATCCTAATTCAATATCCACCCTGTGCCAGGCAGTACAGCAAAGGATGTAAAGATGAATTGTCCTTGCCTTCAAGGGGCTCACAAGTCTAGGAGATGAGACAAAATGCAAACTAATAAATGCAATAAGATGAGTCTCAGAATGGCCACATTAAAAAACAACAACAACAACAACAAAACCAGCATTATAGCCTATCAATTTTGTGACATTTCTGAGTGGCTTTCTTGCCCCCAGAAATTTGTTTCACTGCTCCAGCTGAACTCTGCCATTCAAATATTTTGCGTCATGAGGGCCTTACCAGAAACAAGAGATTTTCTATAGAAAACACTGTGACCAGAGCATCTCAGTAAAAGGATATAGTTTTCACTTGATGGACCCAGCAGTGATGCATCATTCAGTGGTCTATGTTCCGCAGTGAGAATCAACAATGGGCTTAAGTCTACAAACACCTACCTGTACTGCATTAGGAATTTTGGAGCACACTGAAGAAACAATTCCTTGCCTCACTGAGAAGACAGGACTTACAAAGAATTAAAGCAGATGTGCAGAAAAGCATATGGTTAAGTTCCAGGACTGCTGAATGCCTTTTGCTCTTTATGAGCAGACAGAGCCAGGGGTCATTACAGAATGTTGGGATATGTAAGCTAAATGCCATTGTGAGGGAATGACATCAAGGTGGTGGGGGCCCTCTTTCCCCTTATGTATTTGGACTGGGCTCCCTTTACTTAACTTTATAAATGAAACTTTCCAATTTAAATTAACTGAATAGAAAATAAATGAATTGGATCATATTGGAAGCAGAGAAGACCTGGAGTTTGCTAGTTTTAGTGCTGCATTTAATGGTGTTCACTTTTCTAAGCTTTTCCCACTTATGACAGAAAACAAGACACTTTGTTTCCTTGGAATGCTATTGATGATCTTTGGTGTGACCATGAAATGATGCTACTTGGGAAGAAAAATGGTCATAACGCTAAAGGCAAAGATGCTTTAACCTCAGTATTTTCTCCTTTGCTTTTCAAAATCCAATCATTTCTCTAGATTTTCATACTTTTGAGTTGGGCGTGATTAAACATATATACTCTTCTCTAAAGCATATTCCCGATATGAGGAACTGGAGAAGAAAGGTCTTGTTTTTTCTTTGGAGACCACCATGTCTGTGCCCATGAACTGGGGGGCAGTGGGACTGCTCTTCCCTAGATCTAACGACCTCTGGTTTTGAACATTAGGCTGGTCAGAGAGAAATGTCAATCCTCCTCCTACTCCATGGCCAGCACCAAAGGCGAGCAGTCCAAATGACAGCGGCCCTGCAGTGAAAGGTAATACGGTGTTTTGTCCCTCTGAATGACACTCGCCTTCCTTTCCGCTGGCCTAACACAAATTTTTCTGTCTTTCTTTACATTTGATCACCGGCTCCCAGGGTAGAGAGTTTTACATGATCCTAGGAATTACATTCTGACTTTTTTTTCTGGCCTAATGTCCTAATTCATCATTCCCTTTATCAAATCTAATGAGGAAGAAGCATTAGATAAAGGGAATGATGAATTAGTAACTTTTCCAAACTCTCCAAGTGACTGAGTACTCCCCAAGATTGGGTGGAAATGGCAAGGTAGGAAAGTCCACTGAGGTTTGTTATCTTTAGCTGAAAATGCCATTGCCACCACCAGAGAAGGCATTAGATTAATGTTCCTCAGAAAGAGACAGGTTTCTTAGTTTCCAAAGAAGCCTTTCAGGCTCCTGAGATCTGTTCTGTTTTGAGACAAGCCCCTGAGGAGAGTGTCTGTTCCACTGAAGATCTTATCTAATTTATAGCTCTTTCTCTGTCTTCCTTTGATCATCACCCATGTTCCCTGGGTTGACCACAGGAAGTTAAAGGAGATGTCTTTTCTATTATCATAAAAAAGCATTCCCATGATATTCTTTTAGGTGTTGTGCAAATAGGTGCACCTGGTTTTCCCTCAAAGAATGGAGGCCTGAGGAATGTGAGTGCCACCCTAAAGTACAGGCCTGCGAACTTGGTGATGCCCATGCCCTCTCTGAGGGCCTTCTAAGAACTTTGCAGAGGTTAAGAGGAAGGGGAAGTGAGTGCGTAATTTATTTTCACTAAAGATATCTTTATGAGAGCTTGATATTTTCTATCAAGAAGAGACGAATCCTCCTAAATCATGTAATTTTCTTATTTGATCGCCTATATAACTAATGAAGATGATCCCTTTATTTTAGTTGTCCTCCTCCCCACTCCAGCCAAACTATATTGAGATCGCTCAAGTCTCAGTTTATCACATCAGAATAAACCAAGTATTTTAAGGGCTAACTGCACATGGAATTCAATTAATGTCACACAATAATAACTTACATGTTACCAACTAGCCTTGTTTACAGTCGTTTTATCCCTAAAATATAGTAGATGTATTGATTTATCTCATTATAGAGTAATATATCTACAAGAGATTTTACAAACAAAGACACAGGAATCAGAAGTATAACATGACTGGTACAGTGCCTTAACATTTAGGTGTCATTTTAATGAAAAGATCAAAGGCCCTGCTTATGTTGGCATAATCCCATCAATATTCTCCCATCACTCTGATGTGACCACTTTTAGCAACTTGCCCCACCAATGTTTTTTGAGAGTCCTTTTAGCCAGATGGCAAGCACATTCCTAGCTGCTCTTAGCTAGAAGAATAACCTGTCAAAGAGACATTTTCTTTGTGCTTTTGATACTCCCACCTGTTGGGGAGGGAAAAAAAAAGTGTGGGTCATCCAAGCCAATGAACTTAGATTCTCATATGGAATGATTTATATAAAGAAGAGCCCCCAACTTATTTAGAAATCACTTGCATCAGGTACTCTTTTGAAAATGTTCTCCTCATCTGGAAAATAATTCGGCTCTATAATTGTGGTATTCAGGAAGTTAGGGCAGGTGGTTCCATAAAAGAGCATCTGAAGGCAGAACTCCAGTGAGGCTGAAGGGGTGTGGGGACAATTTAGAGCCTAGTGGGGAAAGGGGAGGCATGTCAAAGGCCTCCTTCTCCTGCCTGAC
Organism: Macroglossus sobrinus; assembly: GCA_004027375.1. Lineage (NCBI taxonomy): Eukaryota > Metazoa > Chordata > Mammalia > Chiroptera > Pteropodidae > Macroglossus > Macroglossus sobrinus. The sequence goes on from PVKZ01000761.1 coordinate 188,835, forward strand.
AGGAGAAGGCTGAAGAAGGCAGTGACCTTGAGGGAAGAGGAGCAGCTAGGCCTAGGCACCAACACCTTCTCGGCCTATAGCTTTGCAGCCTGAAAGTGGCCACCATATTACTTCTCTCGACCTAGGGGATTTGAAAAGATTCCTCCATGCACCGTGCCTGCCATGCAGTCTGATTTCTGAAATAACTTTGATATCTCCTGCTTGTGGGGAAGTGGCAGGGTCTGAGGTTTTAGGCAACTCTGTGGGCTGTGGCTCCCTGCCAGGGTGAGGGTGCAGATGGGGTTTAACACAGGAGCTCGGTCTTCCATGGTTTGGAAAAGTTACTCGGCCAACCAACAGGGAGACATGGAATTCCCTAACTAGTTTTAGAGACAGAGTGTAATGGGATTTGTCTGAGCATCCTCTCCTTTCAAGATAAGCCTGGACCCACCTGCAGGCAGCATGGCAGAGGTGGGTGTTTGGAAGATGGATATACTGATGTTTCTTCTTCTCTCCCCAGAGCCTGCCAGGGCTGCCTCGGACCTGACTGCCTGGTTCAGCCTCTTTGCTGACCTTGACCCTTTATCAAATCCTGACGCTGTTGGGAAAACCGATAAAGAACATGAATTGCTCAATGCATGAGTCTGCAGCCTCTGGGCGGGAGCCCACCTGCCATTCCTCAGCCACACACCTGGGGCTCACAGACGTATGACGTGATCAGTATGCTGTTTTAATATTTACGTGCCATTTTAATAAATCAAAAGGGTCAAAGGCCCTGTTTATATTGGTATAATTATTTACTCTTATTTGGTATAAAGGGTTTTAGTGTATTCTCTACATGGACCTAACAATACAGGATTGTCTAGGAGCTGTGTCCAGTGTGGCCACTCTCCTGCCAACATCCACATCCTGGCTGCTGATGTGTCACTGGGCTACTGTGAGATCCACATTCAAATCATAAGCCTACTTTACATTAGGTTTAAAGAATGCATCCTACAGCCTCAGAGGTAGCGGGAGGCTGACACAGCTTAGATGCCTCTTGTTACACCTCCGTAAAGTGGGGCTGCAGGGAGATTCCCTCTTCCTGCTCAGCCACCTTCCAGCGAGCTCTGGGTGAAGCTCCAGCCAACCAAAGACACTGTCTGCGACCCTTGCCTGCTGCCACGTGTTCTGTCACGGGTGGGGGAGCCAGCAGGTCTCCGCTGCACGAACCTTTCAATGGACAGCAGCCACACCTGCAGATCTCAGTGTCTCCTTTTGTCCTCTCTGTGGCTGGAATTCAAAAGCATGCATTTCTGGAGCCCCTTGTGACATTACCTTTTTAAAAAAATTAAACAGAAAAGATATTTGACATGCAAAGTCAAGAAATGAGTCTGTTGTGGGACCTCAGTGGGGAGGTGCTGTGGAGGTGGGGGCTGGCGAGGGACAGGAGGAGGGACAGCTTCACCTGCAGGAAGCTGACATGACCTCATGCACCCCCAGGTACAGAGCTGAGGGAGAAGGACCTGGACTTCAGTTGGCTCCAGCAGGGGTGGGAGCAAGTATTGAATGTCAGAACATAAGTGGCTCAGATAGTCTACAGTGTTAGGGACCCCCATGCTGGCACCTCTTCTCTTCTCCCTTGTCACCAATGGCATGCTAAGTGACAGGCCACAGAAGCCCACGTACAGCCCTTTCAGTGAGCCAGTGGCCCTGAGTGGGGGTAGAATTGATGATCAGCCAGGAAATGGTTCTGTGTACTCAGCTGGGCCAGGGAGGCCTCTGCTGTGCTCCTGTGGTCTCAGACACCAGCTCTGAAAGGGTCTTCCGAGGCCACTGTCCCAAACCCACAGGAACTCTGGGCTTCCCCAGCTGCCTGTAATACACCCCCATGGAAGGGCCCCCACAGTAGCCACTGTCCTCCCAAGACAGCCTAGGAGATAGGAGACGGAGCCTGAGGAAGGCGTTCTTTTCTCCTGTGTGGGAAGAACTCTGCGGGAGAAATGGGGCTGGGGATGCAGCCTGTTATGTAGCTTGTGTAGCTCTGCTCACTTCCCGGCCAGCACGGGCTATACATGGGGTCTTTGAGGAGATCAAGATACAGCCCCAGGACTCCCACCTGGTTACCCTCCTTCACACACACAGGAGGGCTTGCTGTACTCTTAGGCTCCCTTTTGGCCCCTGGGCCTGTGCATTTGCTGCCTGCTCCACCCAGGATGTCCAGCTTCCCGGCCAGTCCTTATCCTTAGCCGCCCTCATAGCCCTTCCCAGCCCCAGGAGCCGCCTCAGATCCACCTTCTCCACAGGGACATCTCCAACGTAGCCATAGTTGGTGGTTTCCTTTTGAGAAACAACCCCTCATCGGTCTGACAATTCCCTTCCTGCTGGTCTCCTGACTCCTGATTAGCGCACACACGGTGCTCTGCCTGGCGCCTAAGGCCTTTGCTGCATGCAGCTGCCTCTACCACTAGGTGTTCCAACCCCAAAGAACAGGGTGCCTATTTCCCCCAGTCTTCTCTGTGTCCCCAGTCATCGGCACTCCAGAGTCACCTTGTAAGCACTGGATTAACGATTGCTGAATGGAATTGCTGTGTGGAATGCGGATTAAACACTCATAGTTTCATCCTGGGTCGCAGTTGTTTGCAGCCCCAGTAAGGAGATGAATCAGGAGGGGCTGACTCCAGGCTGGAGGCCCAGGGGGCTTGGTGGGGGAGAGGGTGGGTGGGGCAAGGGGGTGTGGGGTTCTGCCATGTTGAATGGATCACTTTAAATACTAACAGGCTGCATTTTAAAGTTGATCTGGGAGTGAAGAGGGGAAGAGAATGGAGGTAGTTGAACAGGCTTTGCAGCAAGTAAAAGCAAAGAATTACACATGGATGCATTTTCTCCCTGAATTTTCTTTACATTAAAAAAAAAAAAAGATTCAATTCCCTTTTCCATCTGTAATCCACTTGGCCAGGCTCTTGATCCCTCTTGATAGATGTGTTTTGATCTGGGCTCACACAAAGCCCTCTTGGCCACCTTTCCTGTTTAAGGAGAAGCAGCTGCTGCCTGATTCTCTTTTAAGTAGCCTATGTGCTGGCTGGGCCAGGGGGCTTCTTTGTGGGGCCCACCTTGGGGTACCTCCCCAGCCACTGTGGATGGGCTGTCTCTGGCATGAAGATGACAAAAGTGTCTCACCCTTTTCACCCCCAGTCACACTTCTTCCTCATTTTCATCCTATGTTGTGAGGCCCATCTGAGCCACGATTGCACGAATCCTCAGGGAAATTTACAGAGCACCTGCTCCTTGAAAACTTTCCCATCATTTTAGGTGGCCTCCAAGTCTCCCTCCCCCTCTCCCCCTACCCCAGCTGATATATAAAGAATATTCAAATTTGAGGGAGGGAGCCAGAAACGTTTTCTATTTCCTCCTTTCTTACTTTTTTTTTCCCTCAGCTGGCACAGGCTTTGGTGCACGTTATAGATTCATTGCCTTCAAAATGTAATTTTAGAAATGTCAAGTTGATTTTGAGTTCTGGGAGAGTGAGAAAAGCATCCGTCAGCTTCAGAATTAGAAATGCAGTAACTTAGAAAGAACCAGCACTTTTTGACAGAGGTTTATGCCCAAGAAGACAGGATCTGCTCACAGTTGGCAGTCCTGGGTACCCCATGTTGCCAGTGGGCATGTAGGCAGGGCTCACCCATCACGCTAGGACCAGTCTTTCCACTGGGTGTGGGGCCAGGCCTGAGGCCCCTGAGGTGCCATGAGAGGCTGCCGAGCAATTGGGATCAAGATGGCACCTGCCAGACCTCCCTGCTCTGCCCGTACTTCAGCTCTACGGGCCAGCTAACTGAACTCCATGCTTTCTCAGAGACGCCTGCAGAGACCCCCTCCTTAGGGGCCCACCCTGGCAACGGCTCAGAGCTAACTACTAACACTCCTGATGTTGCCAGTATATCAAAGTTGCATCTGTCTTTGTAATCAACTAAGTGTCCTCCAGACAGGCCATGACAGTTAATCCTGCGCTTTGATTTAAACCATCACCCCAGTCCACTGACTGACACCACTCACAGTGCAGTAATGGAGGTCTCTTCAGCTTTCTCGGAAAATGGATTTTAGCTTGGAACCAAGCTGAAGTGTTTGGCAATGGCTGCCAAGAATTCTGCATTGAGGAGGATTCTAAAAAATAAATGATGTTTGTGATGGATATGGGGCAGGGAGCAGTGGCAATAGTATATATTTTTTAATGCTGCATTAGATCTTGTCTTTCATGAGACTTCTATTTCTTTTTCTTCTTCTTATCATCATCATCATCATCATCATCATCATCATCATCAAAAATGACTAGGATTCTGAAACCCTGAAAGAAGGACATGTATAGATGAGAAAAGCAGAAAGTTCAAAGAATCCATCATTACCGAAGCCTAATTCAACTCAAATTTATTTAAACAACAACAAAAATGTGGGGGCATATTTATTTGCTCAGGTAACTAAAAAAATGTGTACTTTGGGCACAGCTGGATCTAGAGGCTCAGGTATTGAAAGGTTGGGTTCTGAAGCTGGACAATACTGTGGTCAAGCTGAAGCTCCACCAGCTGTAAACCCTATGTGAGCTTTTGTATATAATAGGGGTAGTAGCATTCCCTGCCTCATGGAGTTATTACAAGGACTAAGTGACTTAATATGGTGCTCACACACTGCAGCACACAAGTATGGCCACTACAGTCACAGAAGGTCACTCAGATGGTAAATAATATTGAGGTAGGCGTGAGAGGCTTCTCCCTATAATCTTCCATAAGACTCTCCAATCCCATCTTCTCTCCCTATCATCTATTAACTCATTCCAAAACATCACAGGAATTGAGGAAGGTAGGAGTGTGGGACTACAAAGTCTGATGAATAAGTTACCCCTGATTTATCCATAAAGTCGGGCAAAATTCCATGCAGAGACTAGGATAAACGAAGTGGTTCTTTGCCAGACAAAGGGGACACATTTGAAACTTGCCAATCTTAAAGGTATTTTTAAGATGAGCCACTAATCAGAACACTGATCGAAAGAACCTGAGATGCAGAGCGATTGGTGGTCACACTTTGTTGATGGGAAAGCAATGTGGAACAGTCACTTTGGAAAGTAGTTTGGCAGTTTCACAGACAGTTAAACACACACCACACAACCCAGCAATTCTATGCCTAGGAATTCACTCTAGAGAAAAAAAAAATTCGTTCACACAAAAACTTGTATGTGAATGTTTGCAGTGGCTTTACTTGTAGTCTTCAAAAACTGGAAACAGTTCGAATATCCTTCACCTAGTGGATCAATAAACAAACTGTGCTGTCTGCATACAATGGGACTTAGTGGTGAACATGAACGAACAATTGATTCACGCAATGATGTGATAATTTATGTCACTATCGTGTACCCCTTGATACATAATAAGAAGGGGACTTCACTTCTGTAGTATTCTTTCCCAAAATTCATAACCCAGTCTATAGTCATAAGAAAAATATCAAACAAGCTCAAATTGAGGGACATTCTACAGAATACCTGACCACTACCCTGGTCAGTGTCAAGCTCATGAAAAACAAGGAAAGATTGAGAATCTACCACAGCTGGGGGGCCTGGGGAGGATGGAAATTAAGAAGCCATGACAACTAAATGCCATGTGGGACCTGGGACTGGCTCCTGGAACAGAAAAAGGACGTTAGTGGAAAAAATGAATGAAATCCAAATAAAACCTATAGTTAATGGTATTGTACCAATGTAAGTTTCTTTATTTTGACAACTGTCCTATAGCTACGTAAGATGTTAACATTAGGGAAAGCTGAGTAAGAAATTTGTACTATTTTTGCAACTTTTCCATCCATCTAAAAGTATTCCAAACTAAAAAGTTTTTGTTTGTTTGTTTGTTTTAAAGGCTACATACCGTATGGTTCTACTTGTGTGCCATTTAGGAAAAGGCAAACTTGTAAGGACAGGTATCAGATCAGCAGTTGCCAAGGGCTGAGGTTAGTGGAGGGGTAGACTCCAAACAGACACAAGAAAATTTTGGGGGGTATTGGAGCTCTTCTATAAATTGATTATGTTGGTGGTTACACAACTGTGTGCTTTTGTCAAAACCCATAGAACCATACACCAAAAAGGATGAATTTTACCATGTGTAAATTATGCCTCTATAATTATGGCTTTAAAGGAAAGAAGAAAAATTGTATTCTGGATCCCCTCCACAAAGGGATTCTGCACTACCAGAAGCAGAGAGACTTGGACTGGGTTGCAGATTTGGGAGTATTATTCGCATCTCTGTCTACCAGCATCCATCTGTGGGTAACAGCATAGGCCAGACTGTGCTTCAGCAACAATCGCCACAGAATCTCAGTGGCTTATAATAAGGGAGTTTTCTTCCTTTCTCACCCCTGCTCTATTTCCAGCGTGGGTCAGTGAGGCTCGGCCCTGCAAACCCTTAAGGACTCAAGCTAATGAAGTTTCACCAGCTTCTAGCTGAGCACAGGAGGCATGTGAGCTTCTCAGCCACTGCAGCAGTAAGGTAGAGCTGGAGCATCACACATAGACTGTGCTTTGCGTCACCAAGGACTGCACGCAGCCCATTAGCCAGAAATGGTCACATGTGTAACTGCAAGGGACTGGGAAATGGGACAGGGTAGACAGAATATTTCATGAACACTGCTATGTCCTCCTTAAGAAGGCTTTGGTCTTTAAAGTTAACTTTGAAAACTTTATAATAAAATCTAATCTGTTCCAAATATTTGTATTTATTAAAGGAGGGGAGTTTCATGGGTTGTCTTCTTTTTAGTAGAACAAGGGTCTTATAATACTGGCAGTTCTGTCTTCTTATAGGAGATTGGAAAAGTTTCACGTGAATGTGCAGACATAGACCAACATCTAAGCTGCCTGTCACACTCATGTCCCCCTTCTAAGCAGTCCTGGCACCATTCTACTAAAAGAGACACGGAATTAGGCTAGTAAGTCATGCTCTGGGCCACAGGACCTCCTGGTCTCAGCCGACCAGCTCAGGAAGCCAATGCAGTAGTCCTGGCAGAATAAGTTCCCATCCCGAGAACAGTCAAGAGTTTATCAGCTTCTCCTTCCTTTGATTCTGAACTGGTGATGATGATGTGAAACAATGTGTCAATTATAAAAAAGCAGAAATCAAAAGAAGCTGTGCACAGTTACTATAAAGCTCGGAGCCTTGAGGAATGACTGAGTCTGAAGGAGCAGAGGCAGCGCGGTGTAGAGGAGCCAGGCAGTGGAGGAAGGGATGCTTGGGCAGGGTCAGCGTGGAGAGAGCCAGGTTGTCAGTTGTCATGAGTTTCACTGCTCTCCTGCTGCTCATCTAAACTTTGGTCCTTTGCACCTCTTTGTACTTTCCTCCAAAAAGTAGGATCTTTGGCTTTAACACAAAATAAACACCTATGTCCTGCCTTTTGATAGTTAATCAGTAAGACATTAATCCGAGGGCCCTGTTTTCAATGTACCCAAATGCTTGGCCATACTCATTGAACTTGTGTTCTCCTGGAGGACATGATTAACATCCATCAAATTCTGGCTCCGTGCAGATTCTCTATCAAGCTTCTTCCTGCAGCACCCCCCGCCCCCAGCTCCTCTTGGACACTTCCTCTAGCACTTCTGCTCTGGGGTACTGCCCCTGGGACATCTCAGCTTGGAAAACGGCTGGCCTTGGCGTTAGGGTGGGTGACTTCTTCATGACTTGTCCTAGCAAAGAGTCAATCAGAAGTGCTCAGGGGACCTCTGAAACCCAACAGCGGCCTGCACACACCCACTTTGCTAGCCAGGGAGGAGGCAATTGAGTTTAAAAATGCCTCTCATCAGTAGAGGCTGGATAATGCGCCAGGTCTGGGTTTCTTTCCCCAGCCACTTCCTGGGGGACTCTTTTATTGGTTTCGATGTGAGGTACTCCTCACTGGTATTTCTGGCCCCCAAATTGTGGTACCCCAAGGGCCTGTTCTACAATTAGAGTTCCCTCTACTGGCCCCTGTCCCTAGCATAAGCAGAAGGCACTCGCAGGACTGACATGGCGCTTGACACCTCAGCGTCCTTGCTTCCATTCTCTTCCAGCAGCTCACTGCTATTTCTGGCGCTGGGTTACCAACTCCTTCCGCTCTGTCACAAACTCTGTTCTGGTCTAGGGATTTATGGTCCTCTTAGCTTTAAGGGTTCTGTGTATCTTCTGAGATCATACGTAATTGTGTGTGTGTGTGTGAGAAAATGCACTTCTGTGGATTATTTTCCTGAGGAAATGATCTGAAGTGTCCATAAATTCTCAAAGGGGTCGATAAAACAATAAAAGTAAAAAACATAGATGCTAATCATAGGTTTCGGACTGATGCAGAGACACTAATGTGGCTGGAACTTCCTATAAGCACTGAAAGCCGTCATTGTCCATGTGTTAGCAAGCGGGAGCTTCCTCTGGCCAGCTTTCCCTGCAGGGAAGGCCAGCCACTCTGTACTACTTCCTCTCTCCTTGGCCTAATGGCTGAGTTGGCCACGCCTGGGCCTCTGCAGTCAAACCGAGGGGTATTTTTATCCTGCCAATAGGAGCTGCCATCCTGGGTGAGCTGTGACTTTAGCTCCAGCTGGAAAGGAAGAAGCTCGCAGAGAGAGAACAAATCCTGATGACACACTAGCCTGAGCTCTGGCTACCTGCAGTCTGCCGCCCATCTGTTACCCGCCCTCAGAGCCAGCCCAGGGGAGCCCTTGCTTCTGTACATGGGGTTTCAGTGGTGAACCCGCGACGAGAGAGGCCCAGGGCCAAGCAGGCCGGTTCTTCTGACCCGTAAACCAAGTCCGGGTTAAAGACAAAGCATCGGAAAAGACAGAGGAGGGAGCCCTGGCCGAAGCCTGGAGTGTCCTGGTCTTCTGACCTCGCCTGACTGGCCTGACTGGCCCACCTGCAGAAAGAGAGGAAAAGTGCGAATGTCAGTGGACACCAGGAGGAGGAAGCAGGACCATCCAGTGAATGTCCTTAAGGACCACAGAGGCGGAGATGTTAGGCTAATGTAACCATGTTTTATATGGTGAAAGCTTTACTCCTGTCACCCTTTCTGACCCTATATGGACTATGGAAAATAAAAACAGCCGTTACCCCTGGGGGACTCTACGCCAGGTGCTGTGCTATGTGCACTTAAGCCCCTTTCGTCCTCTTAACTATCCCACCAAATAGGACGTTTTGGTGTGCGTGTGTGTGTGTGTGTGTGTGTGTGTGTAATTGAGTTATAAATCACATACCATAAAATTTACCCCTTTAAAGTATATGATTTCTGTGGCTTTTAGTATATTTACAAGGTTATACAACCACCACCCTTATCTCATTCCAAAACATTTTTCATTATTCCCCAAAAGAGACTCTGTACCCATTAGCAGTGACTCCCAATTCCACCCTACCCCAGACCCTGGCAAACTCTAATCTACTTTCCGTCTCTATAAATTTGCCTATAATGAACAGTTCATGTGAATTGAATCATATAACATGTGGTCTTTGAGATGACCTTTTTTTCACTTATAATGTTATTAATGCTCATCCATGTTGAGGCATGCCAGTACTTTATTGCTGGTCAGGGAGTAACTCTATGCTTAACCTTTTGAGAAACTTCCAGACTGTTTTCCAAAGTGCTACTGCATTTTACATTCTCACAAGTAGTGTATAAGAGTTCAATTTCTCCACACCCTCACCAATACTTGAGATTACTTGTCTTTTTGCTTATGGTCATCCTAGTGGGTATGAAGCTGTGTCCCATTGTGGTTTTAATTTGCATTTGCCTAATGGAAGAATTTGTATGCACTGAATTGTGTCTCCCCCCAAGATTTATATGTTGAGATCCTACCCCTCAATGTGACTGTATTTTGAAATGAGGCCTTGGAAGGTCATTAAGGCAAAATGAGGTCCTAGGGTGGAGTCCTGATCAGAGAGGTCAGTGTCATAAGAATGGACTCCATGGCACAGATGAAAGGCCATGTAAGGACAAACCAGCCATCTGCTAGCCAAAAAGAGTCTTTGCTAGAAATCAAACCTGCTAGATCTTGATCTGAGACCTCCAGCCTCCAAAACTGTGAGAAATAAATTTCTATTGTTTAAGTCACTCAGCCTGTGGTATTTTGCATGGCAGCCTGAGATGACTAAGTTTTAGTATCATCATTTCACAAATAAAGACTCTCAAGCTCACAGGGCCATCACTCACTCCTGTCCAAGGCCGAACCTAGAGCATTTCCCCTTATGTCACACTGCCTCTGGGATCCAGAATGTGGGAGGCGAATGGTTCTACCAGGAGTGGCCCGTCAGCTGACCCAGATCACAGATGGCATAGTGCTGAGACTCAGTTCAGTGAATAAGGAACAGCAGTTTTCCAAGAAGGAGAAATAAGCAAATGGAATCCCCAAGTTGCTTTCTGCCCCACTGGCTTATGCCAGGTACATAGCCAACAGCTAACAGGAGGAGCCAAGTTTTCCCACACGAGTGACTCTCTGGCCAAGGAAACAACCACAGCTTGACTAGCGGTTCGATTCCCAGTCTTCTCTAATACAATCTGGTCAATGTCCGTTTCACCTGTAACCACTTCAGGAAATCTCTGTAACACTAGCCTAAACAACCCTTAATAAAAAGAGTGTACTGGGAAATATGAGTCACATTCAAGAACAATATCTTGGTCCTTTTCAGGCTTTTACAGTTAGCTTGGGGTAGAGGGTTCTTTTTAATTTAATGTTTACCTTAGGGTATGACAATGTTGGAGCCATTTTTTTCTGGGAAAGAAAAAAGTTCTGTCATGTTTGGGTTTTCCCACAGAGACAAAGTCTACTCAATGAGGCCTTCCCTCAAGCCACTTTGATTTTAAGAGACCTACTGCTCATTTCCATTAAAACTAAATCGTTTCCTATCATTTCCTTTTTCCCTCCCTCCCTTGATATTTAAAAATTAACATTCATTTTCTCCCAAATTACAAGGTTAGCAGGTGCTATCAGAGAAAACATAGAAAAACAAATGCAAATGTTAAAGACAAATTATCCACATCTCAGAGTTAACCAGTATTAGTTTTTGTACATTCTTCGTGTCTTTTTTTTTTTTTTTTACTTGCATGTATATGTATTTTTAGAAAACCAATAGAACACACTGGTTTGTGACCTGCTTTTTGCCACTTGGTGGCTGCCACATTCTTGTTCAAAAATGATGCTCTAATTTATTCTTTTAATAGCAGTTATGAATGTGATCATGCTCTGGCCACTCCCTTAGCACTAAATATTATCCCTCTTTTTAACCTTTGCTATTTTAAAGGCAACAAATTATTTTAATTTGTATTGTTTTGATGAATAGTGAGGTTAAACATTTATTTTCCTGTCGATCACTCCCCTTGAATTTCACCTTGTTTTTATATTAGGAATATGTAAAGCAGTCAGTTCAGTCATATTCACTTTCTGCAAAGTGGATGATGGATGCATGGTAAGAAGGTGGTGCAAGCAGAGAAAAGGGGACTGCCAACAACTGCAGACGAAGGTCATGGTTCTTTTTTGTCCTCTTTTACAAAACATTACAAAAGAAATATATGCTCGTCATAAAAAAATAAATGAAATATTTCAAGAAGGCATATGAATATTATGAAAGCTCACCTCAGCACTTTCCTCCCCCACCCACAGAGCCTATTCCTCAGGTGCAAACGGCGTGAGCCTCCTCCCCCTATTCCTTTATTAGCTTCCTGCAGGATCTGCTGCAATGGTCATGGATTTAGAGGAGGGATCAGGAGAAGGGGTCACGGATTCAAAAGGGAATAAGTTTTTCATGCAAAGCTCCAAGGGTGGTCATTGGGAAAGGAAGTGGGAGAGACCATGCCAGATGTTTGTCTGTAACCAAACGGGCAGATGAATGGAGAATGAGTTAAGATTACCATTTGCTTTGATTTCAGTCCATAAGAAAAATGGCAGGCTGTTTATTGCAGCCCATGAGCAATGTCCTTTGTTAACTTCTGTCCCTCGAGTATAACCCTTTTCCTTTACAAAGTGGAATAGAAAACCTGAGAGAAGAGGTGCCTTTTCAGCATGAACCCTTCGCCCCATTTGGCAGGTCCCCGTGGAGCCCTACATCCACCCTGTATCCAGCTTGCTTCCAGACCATGGTTTGAAATAACATCCATTGTCTGTAGGGTCATACCTAATTCTGGCTAAAGGAATGTCATCGAAGTCACACTTAAAACTGATGCCAAGACTTGAGTAGAATTTGTAGTGTGAAAGGGAACCCACTCCTTATCGAAAAATCTTTTGGAGGAAAAATGATCTCATTGTTCAAAGTCTCAGTGTTAAGAAAATGGCTGTTTCGAATGAGGGGGCCATCACCAAACTGGTCTGGAACCTTTGAAAATTTATCTTTCCTCTCCTCTTTGAGAGGGGCAAATGCCTATGGAATGGACTATGCTAGTTTAGAACCACTGGGTCATCAGCCTCCTGTTAACTAAAGGAAAAAAAAAAAAGACATTCAAGGTGGAAATATTTCTCATCTTCTTTAGATTCTACTTTTTCTTCTTTCCGAACTTTAAAAACTGACCACCTTTCTCGCCCTCTGCATCATTTCCCACAGAGAAACCTTTTCTGCAGGGGTTTAATTTCAGCCCACCCACAGCTTTGGATTGTCTGGGGTAGGATGGTTTAGTGTTAGACAACCTTTAGACGCATACAATAGACTTATTGTCATGTGACTTATTCAAATTTAAAAAATTGCACAAGAAAGCTTTGTCTTAAACCTAGTCCTAAAGGGCTTCTTTCAAGAAGTATAGGAGGAGGTAGATGGGGTAAAGGGGGTCAAATATGTAATGACAGAAAGAAATCTAACTATGGGTGAACCCTGTCAAAAATCTGCATATACCGATTCCCCCCAAAACTTAACTATTACATAAGTGAACGAGCGTGGCTTTATTCCAGTAAAATTGTACTTACAAAAAAAAAAAGGCATGGGGTGGATTTGGCCAATGTACAGTAGTTGGTGGACACCTGATCTATAGCTAGAGTTGTATTGAAAGTCTAGCACACTTAAGTTTTGTTTCCTAGCCATCAGAATCTTTATTTCAAAAGAAATTCATCCACCTGGCATGACTCTCTGACCTGCCATCAAGCTTCTGCAGCTTGAAAATTGGTGGTGAGACGATAGGAAGACAGAAGAGCAAATCTGAGAGATTTGTGTGGAGAAAACTTCAAGACACAGAATTCCAATCTTTGTCCTCTGGGAAATAGGAATAGAAGTGTAAAAAGGAGAACTGATCTGGTACAATATAGGACAAGACAGAGTCTTTATTCTGTTTAATGAAGTTGAGATGAGGCAACAAGTCTGAGAGACGCTCTTTAGACAGCTGGAACTGTGGGGCTAGTCTATCTACAGCATTCGTACTGAGCCCAGGTGTGTTTTAAGTGGTCCATCTTCTCAAAGATCCTGCAGCTCCAAAGAGCCCAGAGCTCACCAAAGGAGTGAGTGTCCAGGGGAAAAAAGACCTGTGGGTACCAAAGATGTGGTAGAAGGTAGAAGCTGCTCATAGAGAGCAGTAGGGAACATGTGGAAAATAACAGACCTTCAGAACTGGAAGCGCCTCACACTATGGGGTGGGACATAGGGGTAAAGTTATTTTGCAATATTCATAGTGCAAAAGTTTAAGTGACTTTCTATCTAGCGTAAGGTTAAACATATATAAAAACTAATAACCCCTTCCTTGTTTCTTAGGCTTGATTTTGCAAATCCTGATATACTGACTTATTTTTCAGGGCTGTTTATAGTAAACTTATATGATTGAGTCAAGCAGAGACAGGGTTGAGAATTCTTTTCTTTCCCATTCATTTGCAATGGAATGTTTAACTTGTATAAGCTAATTTCCTGCCTAAATTATGTATCAGCCTCAAGATAGTTGACAAGTCTCATCATTAAAAAGTTAACTTGACTTTTTTTTTCAGCCCAAAACTCAGATACTAGTCATTTTTAAGTTCAATTTAAAGGTCAAATCTTATCAATCCCTTTGATGAGCTGAGCTTCGAAAATGAACACTCTGCTGATAAATTATTTCTCAGTGGTTTGCTTTTGCTTTCTGGACACCACTTGGCCCTGTTTGTGTGGCCGGGCATAACATCAACACTCCTTTGGTTTGTAAAGCTTTTCTCCTTATCCTGAATATAAACACGAATAAAAGGAGTAAAAAGTTGATGTATTTTTGCTGCAACTTTCATTGCAAGAAACATGCAACTTCCTTTGAGGTGATTTCGCCAAACGTTATTTCCACAAATAAGTAAAATGACATGGGGACGTTTTCTCTAAGGTGCTCATAGCTGGAATGGCACAAGGACTTGGAACTTTAGACACCTGGCTTCTTACCTGTGATGGAAAAAGTGTAAATTAAATGCTGAGAGGAAACCAAGCTGTGGAAATCTGATCCAGCCAGACTCCCTACAGCCCCAGAGACGCAGGTCAGGAACTCAGTGAGCAATGAAGACTGCCATCACCTTGAGCTGACTTCATTTCTGTCAGGTTAAGATGCTAAGCGCCCAGTCTTCCCAAAAACATATGTGGACCATTCCAGTTTTACTAATAACTTTATTTAAATAAGACACAGGAACTTCTATACTGAAAAAAATACAAAACAAAAGCCACACATCTCCTTGTGTAAAGCCATATTGTATGGTGACTTGAATACTGTTCAGCGCAGTGGCTAGAATTAAACAGTACACCTATATACAAAATTTAAATGATTTCTGACAAATTTCTACAGCTGGATGTAGGATACATTTGAGCTCAACAACTTCTTGGAAATTTACATGGCAAAGCATAAGCTTTAACACATTTGGTTCAAAACTTCAATATATGCTAAGAACAAATGTACAACACAATTAATATTCAGTTTCTCATGAGAAAATAAAAGCACATGTCACTATAAATATCGTACATCAGATTTCATCACCAAAAAAGCATATTCAGTCCATCTTCCAGAAATTGATATTGATACTATTGCATATTATTTGGACAAAAGCAGAGCATAAGATCAACACATTATGTAATGCTAAACCAGATATCAGAAGTTAATGGAGCTCATATTTATCTTACAGAATAATCTCCCTTTAACCATAATCTACAAAATATATTTTCATCAAAGCCTGAGATTATTAGGGTTAAAGGTGTCTGCTGCTGAAGAGATTGTTTGAAAAGTTTCCCCTGTGAAAATGGCAAAAGTAAACTGAGTCTTTTTCCATGAAATCTCCTACAATATAACACTGACTAACTTAAAGGAGCCAGAATGCACCTTCAGGAGAGAATATTACTGCAAACTTTGGTGGAAAGAAGATAATTGGGATGACAATACGCAGAATACACACACACGTGCACACGCACACACACACACACAAATCATATATATGCTATTTCTTAAAAAAAAAAAATCAATGGTGTTGCATTCATCATTATCACCTCTTTCTTCTTCAACCTCCTTAGAAAATAAAGAAAACCCAGGAAAGACTGAAAGGAGCTGAAGCATTCCTGTAGTTGTGGGCGCCGTGCTCCCCTAATTCTTAAGAAAATTGTGCCATACACTTAAGGTGCAGACGAAGAACAACTTTTTGTTTTATGTAACTGAAAGCAATGGAATAAAAACACAAAAGCTTCCTTTTGCTCTTAGATACTCTCTTTGTGCTGCAGGAAACAACGTCTGAAAGTCGGCTCTTCCACTGACTCACCAAGAGCATCGAGGGCTCTCTTCAGACTTTGTTGAAAAGTTTGGTCAAGTCTGCAAGTTCAAGGCTATTTACTTGGGTTTACGCTCTACTTTGCACATCCAAAAGATTAACAGAACTATTCATGATATTATTATAAGAGGCTTAAACGAGACAGCTTCCAACTACTGCTTTTTGTAAGTCACCAAATAACCTGCTTACTTATGTTGCATTTATTCTGAGACTCATATATTCTCTCTCTACTTGAATGCAACTCATGTGCCTAGATTGCTTGAGGAAAACAATAACCCAAAGTATGTCATTTCAAACTTGCAAATTAAAAAATTTCCAAAAGAAACTAAATATTAATATGCCTTTAGATAAAACAGTAGCATATTTCATGACCTTGATAGCCGATATAAACAAAAAAATCTCAGCCATTCCCTGTGAAACTTCACTAATTCTGAATTTAAACCTAGACATTCTTGTCTTTAAATTCCATCACACACAATGTGGAATGTTTACATACAGCCTAGTACTGGATACTTTGTGACACTGAACAGTCATTAACTAAGCAACACCTGAACTTGTAAAAAAAAATTACAAAGCCATGTTTATACATGTTGAAACAGTGAATGCAACAGTTGTTTTACTTGTAACCACATGACAAAAGTGATGTCAGACACCACAGATTTGCTGGTTCTTCTCATGTTCACCCATGTCCAGGATTATCATTCTCCTAGGGTTGAATGCACTTCTTATGCTAAGAATGTGGAATGTAATGAGGAAAGGGAAATGTGTAAAATAAGGAAAGGCAAAAGAGTGATGTTCTCTCTTTAGCTTTTTAGCTGTGAAATATTTAATATCCCAATATGATATACATTCCAAGTTACCTGAGTTTAGACTTCAACTGAAGTACCTGAAGCTAGGCCATAGGGTGGGCACTGTGCAACTGTTGTGGCCATTTATTTTATTTTATTTTTTGCATTGTATGTATTACAGAAGTTAGAAACAAACACCTGGATCAATTGTAAACATAATCCTGAAGTACAGTATTTTCCATAGGACAAAACACAGCAAGACATTTTCTATTTAGACAGGCAACCTTTTGATACAGAGCTTATTTATACTGAAGAATTTGGAACAAAACACAGGACACAGTACTAATCTGTCAAACATACTATGAAATGCATAGTCTCCACTTAAAATGCTGAATGACACACACATTTTGCAAGCATTACTGCTTTCCACGAAAACTGCTGAATAGGCGTTCCGTCCCTGCCAAGACCAGTGTTAAGAGATACTTTATGATGCCGATAAGTATTTTGTTGTCGGTGGTGGTGTTCGGAAGGTTTGTCACTCCATGCAGATAGATGTCTGAGATCTAGTTCCTAATCCGTGGTGCCAAGGGTAGAGGCCAGCTCCCCCTTCGCTTTAGATGATCACGTAGTTCTGAGCAGAGACGTGCTCCTCGCCCTGCAGTTCCTGCAGGAGCTGCTGCTGCTGGGATGGCTGTTGGACAGAGGTCTCGGGGGAGCCCGCCGTGCTGGTGTCATCAGAAAGGGACGTAAAGGAGACCCGTGAGGAGAGCTGCTCAACGGCCAGCGTTGCCAGGGCTGAGCTTGGGCCAGAGTTAGGAGAGTTTTTGAGCATCAGGTCGGAGGCGGGTAAGAGAGGGCCTAGAAGTTTTACAGGACAGAAAGCTGATCCGGTTGGGATGAAATTAACCTTGTTTTTGTCAGGACATGAAAAGAGTGGGGCTGAGATAGGCTGACGAGACCTAAAACCATAAAACAAAATTAGGTTTATAATCACGAAAAAGTTATTTAACAAGCACTTTCTAAATTAACTGGAATTCTCTAAAAAAAAGCTAAAATGTGAATGGCAGGGAATGAGTTAAGTGTACACAGAGGGGGTAAACATCTTCCATAGCACAAGTCAGCAGGCAGACTACTGATGTACACAGCACTGAGGTGATATTTGAGACAAAAGGATTTTCAGAAGGACTGGGCAAATTTTTTCAGAGATCGTTTGCGTTCAATCATTGAGGAGTGTAGAAACACGTCCTACATGATAGTTGAAGATTATGCAAGGTTAAAATGACCTTTTCTGTTAGAAAAAAGTATATTGGGAGAGGAATTACGCCATCTTATATTTGGTTTTAGGCATCTCACTCCACACTTCCACTAACAGATCAGAAATACAAAGTTTCGGTCGCTTCTCACAGAACCAGCCAGCCAGATGGGCAGGGTCCACAAGCCCTTCCTCTCCTCCCATTCCCAGGAACTAGTCATCATCTCCTGCAAGGCTGGTCTCTGGCCCCTTCTAGTACCTGCAAGGGTCCAGCAGCCACCACTCGGCACCTGTGCTGGGGCCAAGGGATAACAGAGCCCAAGAGCCACACCATCCTTGCTTTTTTTCTTTGTGCTATTCTAAAAGTATTTACAGCATGAACCTCTTCTCTCTTAATTTCTAATTTATACATACTGAAATTTCAAAAACAAAAAAAAAATCTGTGAACAGAAAGTCTAAATTCAATGAATACACACACTAGATGTATCTACAGGGAAACAGACTAGTTTCCCTCTGGCTTGTGAAATCACTGTCATTACGCTAGCTGTACACGGATATTAACTCTGCTGCTAAGTGTCGGTGTAACTGGTAGCCATCTAAATAGAGCCTTTGAAGGGAAACGTCTTAAATGATTAAAAATAGATCTTTTAGCTACTAAGGATGAATTTACAAGTTTCTTTTGTATTAGCTTATATATTTCCAGCACACAGACTTCAATTCTTCTTTAATAAGAGCTCTTCTGCCTACTCAATTCTCCTTTCATAAGGAGAATTTTGAATTTGAAACACATTATCAGCTGGATGGAGTAGTTGATTCATCTGTAATCAACTGGTCTTGGTAAAAAGCTTTACAGCTTTGCAGATCCCAGCTGATAGAAAAGACATTACTTACGCCATTTCCTCAAAGACCTTCACTCGCTCACATCCCTCTGGGGGCTCCCGTTTGAACATGTAGCTGTTGTTTGGTTTGGGAGATGAAGCATACTTGGGTAACGGTGAGCTACTCCCACTGTCTGTAAATTTAAAGCAGTTATATTAACTAGTGATTGAAAGCTCTTTGAAATTAAGTTTGATTTCCAAACAAGCAGCCTCTTGCACAATTTATCCACTATTGCCCTTTTGCTTCCACCACAGAGCTTCCTTTATTGCAAAGTTATTTCTAACACCCTTGTGTAGTACATTTCTTATAAATAAAAGCTTAAATGCAACAGGACTCTGCCACACCACAGAACATAAAAAGACGATATTTTTGTCCAGAAAGTGCATTTTGAATAATGCAGAGCTGTAATCCTGAAAACAAATACACGATTATGTACTTCAAAAATGTAAATGAATGGTATAATATGCAGAAGTCATGCAGAAGAATTACAAGAGATTATAATACAGGGTTCTCTATGTTTTCTCACTGTCCAACAATGTAATTGAAAATTTTAGTATGTGGAATAATCTTCATTACAGTTCTTAGCAGAACATTACTGAACATTACTGAACATTACAAATAACAGGTATGCAGGGAAAAAAGCAGGTTTATAATATATAATGTCTTTCTCCCTCAGCCCACCATGAAAAAAGTAATTTGTTCAGAATATTGCCTTGAAAATGTCTATGTAAAAGGACTTTTTCAGCACTATTTGTATTTTTGCTACTGGAAGCATGAGAGATCTAAAAGCATCTCTACCTATTCTGTTTTCTTCGTATTTTTGACAAAAAGAAAATGGCCTATTCATGAAATGCCATAAAATGTATATGCAATTTTTCCCTTTCCAATCTGGCAAAGAATTTTGGAAATTAAAATCCACCAAAATGTGTCATTATCTCTGTAAGATGCCAAACTGTGGAGTCAGTAACATACCTGTATAAACACAATGGTCCTATTTAAACAAATTCTGACTTAATGCAAACCAACCCCCACTGCTAAAATACTAAGTACATGATCTACTGAAATGTATTATTTTCATACGTATTTTGAAAGATAGCATTTGTACCATAATTACATTTGTCACAATTTTGACAAGTTGTTGTAGTTTAAGGTACAGAACATAGTCTAACATTCAGAATCTGAGTAATAGGGATGTTTTTATCATTAATGAAGTATAGTACATGCTTGGAAAGTAGACTCTTGAGGCACACTTATAGTGTATTTGGTGAATGATTCAAAGAGATTCCATGCTAGTCTTGGGAACACAGACGTGTGGTTATATTTGAATATGGCTGTATCTCTGGCTGGGAAATCATTGCCTACAAAATAATAAGGCCACACTATCAAGAAATCTGGATCACCACATAGTTTCTCCACCACTACTGTTACACACGTCCTGACAGATTATGCACAGTGTCTTGGAAGAAATTAACTCTAAGTCTTAGAATTAAGTTGGATTTCTTCACATACCACTCAGATTTGAAGACTATCTTAGAGTCAATACTTACCCTATATTGCTTAAAGGAATGGGAGGGAGGAGGAGGAATATGATTTTTCTCTCTTAGGTAGATATGACTAGAGTCTGAGTTTACTGCTCTCTATTTGAGCTAGGCTAGACCAAAAAGACTGGTCCACAATTAATGACTGTGAGACCAGTGAGAATGAGGCCTTGAACTCAGTGTAATACCAAAAATATAGCTTGACTTTGCTTTGTATCCAAACAGTAATGAGCCTCACAGAGGAAATGCATGGGAAAGTAGACATGGCATGTGATGCCTCCATGGAGATTACTGTTGGTCACAACACAGCCTCTGTGGGGTGCAGAAGAGGCCTAAAACTATGGGCTCAATCTTTTTTGCCATTAGTAGGGGTGTCATCATGTCGCTAAGGCTCCACCCTATTATCATGTTAAGAAAAGTCATCTTGGCCACAGTTAGTCTTCTGTTCTATTTTTTACTACATCAATAGGCCTACCCACATGATTTCAAGGTACTTTCCCAGAACTGAAAGTTAGATGTGAGTTGGATAATCTACAAAACTGATTATCTTCTTATTAACAATCTACAATGAATTAAATGGTTTCTCTTCTTGAAATTTTTCTAATTTCTAAAGGTTTTCTAAAAAACATATGCAAACATACATATGTAATTTTTTAAAGGTATATGTCTGTTTACATTTAATGTTTCATGGTCTGGAAAAACAAAGCTTGAAAGAAAAAATTTGGAACCATAAACAGATTTGTTGAATCTGGTTTTTTCCCCTAGGGTAAGTGTGTAATCTGATAAAGTGGGAAGAGAAACAGGGAACAGAGATACCATGTCTAGTATTAGCTGTCACTAGTTGTACAGTTGTATACCCTTAAACACAACTGCCTCTCTGAGTTTACATATAACTAAAGGAATTGTCACTTTTAACTCTAAAATTCTGGAATTTCTTTTAATGTTTTTAACATACAAAAAGGGAATGCTGCACTACTATTTTTCTTTACAAAATGGCATGTTTTAAAACAACCCACAGACATCTTTTCTGGCCAATTACAGACTTGGATTTCTCACTTATTCATTTAGAACTCTTTGTTGAATAACTACATTTCAGTTAACATAACATTATAAATGTGAGGTGAGTATGCCTGCTCAGGAGATTCAAGATGAAAAGTCTCATGGTAATCTTAATTCAATTACTTTTGTTCACAGACATGATAAATTTTCTCATTCATTCTGTTATTCCACAGCAGAAAATAACTAGAAATGTAGTCAAGATTAAGTTAATCTCAACTTTATATTCTTCTTACACCATAGCCAATGCCAATAATTAAATGCAATGAATATTTTTATTTATATAGCTGTCTGTATTCATAATAGTTTCATCTACATTTATAAAACAGAATTCTCCAACTCTGAAAATCAAAAGTATGGAAATATTTTATTGGTTATTTTATTATAATAGATCATACTTATGAATGTGTACAATATTTACCATTAAAATATAAGTAGTTTTGTCGAATGTTTAAACACATGATAATGAATTAAAGCTTGGAAAAATTAGGGATGGTATTAAAACTTATAATTCCATGTAGAAACAATATTTACTAAACTATATGTACTTTTATAGTTTTAGAGTTTTCTGGTTTTCTCCTTAAAAATGGCTTTCATTATTTCTGGTATATTAAGCTGAAAATATATTTCAGATTACATAGAATATTTTATATCATGAAAGCAATGAAAGTAAGGATCTCAGGAAAATCATTCTAATACAATCTTATTTTTCATATTCTTGAACTTTTTAAATAAAATAATTTCTAAGGCCAACAGTTTTCAAAAAACTGAAAAACTGTTCATCTGCCCCTAAAGTATCCTACAGGGTGAAAAGGAATGAACACTTATAATAAAAGTTCAACTGTAATTTTAAATGCTCACTTAAATATTTAAAGAGCACTTAACTATATGTAAAATAGAAGGCAAACAAAATGCTACAAATGTCTTGTATTAGGTAAAACTCAGTACTTCCTCTTTTTTCCTCCAATGCTTGGTAAGGGGAAATGGTATTATAACATCTTCAGGCAAAAAGCAACATGGAACAGTAAGCTTATCATTATATTCACCTAAAAGCATGTTCCTTCTTTCATACTTACTGCTTACTAATGGTGGTAATCATTTCCTACATGTTCCAAGTTGGAATTGTGTTAGAACTTTGCCTTTGTCCTCACCTGCCTTCTCCTTCCTCACCTCGTACATCTGATCAGACACCAAATGCTGCTGCTTCCCCTTCCATCCCTTTCCTCTGCTTCTGCTACCCTTCCTTGTCTTTGCCCTGACCCTGTGGTTTCCCAATGGAGGTGCACAAAACGATCTGCTAACATGTAGGAAGAAAACATTAGAACATTTATACATATTTATTTTCTATCCTTAAAATTAAGAAAGGAAACTTTATTAGGACATATGTAGTTTGTGGGCTGAATTACACACATATAAAATTTAGAAGGACATGAATTTCTATTAGCGGTGCAGATTAAAAATTGCTGAGAAAAAGATGTGTAATAAACCAAGTTTAGGACTAGACTACTAAAATAATATCTTATCTTGTCCTCCTGCTGTCTCCCTCCACTTCTGTAGTTCCACCTGAGTTATGGTCTTTAAAGATAAAGCTGGTCATGTCCTAGATTTGACAAAAAAGGTCTTTGCTTGGCTCTTCATTTCTCTTAGCAATGTCTATAAGGCCCTTTATAAAACAGTGGCCTTGCTCCCTCTCCATTCTCACTGCTTTCTACTCCCCACCATTCACCCCTATGCTCCAGCCACACAATTTCTCACTATTCTCCATAGACCAGGCCCTTTCACAGGCGGATGCCTATATAAAGGCTATTCCTCCTGCAAAGGCAGCAAAAAGTAGTATGAAGTTCCTATAAAAGATCTTTGCTGGCATCTGAACTGCAAAGAATTTATGAAAGTTACTTCATTTCTCAGGTCCTCAGATTCCCCATAGGACTGTAATGATATTACATGAGATAACAAAGATAAAATCACCCTAGCACATTTAGTCACCATAACAATCCTATGAGGCAGGTACCGTCATTATTCCTAATTTACAGGTGAGGAAATTGAGCTTCAGAGAGGCTGTGTAACTTGCCCAAGGGCCCATAATTAGTAAGTGGCAGGACAGGGATTTAACCTGGCTGCACCAGTCGGATCACAAGCTATCTGCTTAAGTTTTGATCTATCTCAACTCTAGTGTCTTCCTCATTAGCAATATGAAGAGGTAACTAGGTGATCAAGTCCCTTCCAATCTAACATTCGATGCTTCAAATTAAAAGTCTTACAGTTCAGGTAACAGTTGCATTGGACCTGCCTTCTGTTAGACTCAGAGACAGTGTAAACACTGGCCTCTACACATCGATATTTCTTCTTAGAAGAACACAAAGATAATGGGGAGAAAACAATTCAATAGATCCCTCTTTCTTCTAGCATGGTTGATAACCCATTTTCTCCCCAGTCATGATCAGAGTAGGAGATGATATGGGTTTTAGCAAAATTACTTACTTTCCCCTAATTTCAACAGAAAATTTGAACTTCATGGTGTCTTTCCCACCAAAGGCCTATCACTAAGTTGGAATAATCTTCGCTAGGCTACTATTATATTGTCTCCTTTTCTGGTGGTGATGTGTGTGTGTGTGTGTGTGTGTGTGTGTGTGTGTAGATTATTACACTCTTCTTCAACATTGAAAAGCCTAACCTTATAATTTAACATCTTAAAAAAAATACTAATATTTTCAACATAGCTACAAAAATATATCCTTAAAGAATGTACACTCCATGAAGAAAGATCTTAAAGGATATATTTTTGCAGCTGTGTTGAAAATATTAGTACCTTTTTAAGATGTTAAAATGTCTACTCCATGCTAGACATTATTCTATTTCTGAAGATAAAGTGATAAGCAAAATAAAGTTAACTGATAAATATCTAACCACTATGCCGCACACCTTAAACTAATATAAAATAACACTGAATGTCAACTCTAATTAAAAAACAAAAAGTTACTGGTCTTGCTGGAGCTTATATTCTGGTAAATAGACAATGGGAGATGAAGTGGCCATGTTAATAAATTTTGGTTTGCTTCTGTTCTAGATTCTGTGTTGTAATAGCTAAGAAATGAGCTGTATACTTATTTGTTTTAAAGTATGAATGGTAATCCAGAGCTAGCATAGCATCTGCCATTAGTACAATTGTGAACATTACTAAAAGAGGAGAAAAAGGCATTGACTAGGTGTTTTTTTATGTGCTGTTAAAATAGAAATATATCTAATTTTAGATGTTTTCCTGAAAAAGATAAATGAGAAAGATGACCTTAGAGACATAACTCTAGAACATACCTTTTTTTTTTTTAAACAGCAGCTACTATTTATTTTAAATAAACTTATTGGGACAACGTTGGTTAATAATAATACATATGTTTCAAGTGTACATTTCTATAATACATAATCTGTATACTGCATCGTGTGTTCACCACCCAAAGTCTAGTCTCCTTTATCATCATATATTTGGCCCCCTTTACCCTCTTTGACCTCTACCCACAGCCCCCTTTCCCTCTGGGAGCCACCATACTGTTGTATTTATGCATTTGTTTGTTTGTTTGTTTTTTGCTCTTTTGTTGCTTTAGAATAGATGAGTTTTAACCTGTGGGATGAGTCCTTTCTTGGAACTATATCTTGACACATTTTGTAATTTTACCACTAAGAGGTTCTTCTAGGATAATAAGCATCTTAGAACCACGTTGGGTGAATCATTTGATAGAGAAACAGATTCAGGCTCAAAAGCAAGGATTTGGTGTGGTGGCTAAAAGAATTATATCCAACACATCTACTGTCACAATATAAAGCCCAAAAAGAAAATTACTATAAAATCGTGGCTGATTAGGCTATTTAGAAGATCGAGGTCAAAGTATGGTAAGGGCAAGGATCAAAAAGGACTGAGAAACAGAGCCCAAGAGATAAATGCAAATAGAGTTGAAGTGTATGTGGAAAGAAATAATAAGATATCAAAAAATCTCTTTCTAAAGTCTGCCTCAGTCAGTCCTAGACTCTGAAAAGACAATACTTTTCCCCCCTGCAACTAAAAGCTGCTCAGACCTAACAATCAAAGTTTAGAAATATTAATATTTTAAGTTAAATTACAGTATGAATTAAATAGGCTTTTATGCATTGGCCTTGGGAAACTCCATCCACATTACATACATTGTTCCTGTGGGAAAATTGAGTTTAAGTTTCAAGTAACCAATATACGGACTCTTGGAATACAACTCTCAGTAGTTGGCCTGAGTAGAATGGTTGAGTTGACTTCATGATTAGAATAATCAGTGTTTCCACTCTATCTTGCAAAATTGCAGAATTTTATAACAACTGTCTAAGTGAACTGTGCCAAAGATCAACTATAAGTGGCAGACTGAAGTCTAGATTTTGTGGCTTCCCCAGCATAAGTTTGGCTACCATCAAGGAATGCTGGCAGAGCTGCTAAAATAACTAATATTTTGACTATATAGTTTAAATGATATATGTAAGTTTCAGAAACTACAACAGACAACTCCCTCTTTTGTACCTTTAGAATTCAGAGCATATATGTATCAGTGTATTATTTATTTATATCACTATTACTCCCTATTAGGCTAGAAATTCCTTATAAACAGATATCACATCTTATCCATTTCTATTTTTCCACCCTCTAGTAAGTACCTAACATACAGTAGATATTCAACTAGTGTTTCTTAAATAAACTAGAAGTACTAATTCAGTTGAAATATGTAAACCACCACTCCTGATCCTAAAATATATATGTATATGTGTATACATACATAAAAGAAATGCTATTTTAAGTTTCTCTTCACAAAGATGGTGGTGGATTTGTACAAGAAACAGAAACTTCACATTTTAATAGGTCACACATTTTCCCAGAGAACAGTAATATCAACCCGATCTTCATCATAAAGCAATGTTTCAAAGCTAAATATGGCAGATACTATGGCAGATACATTAAGAAACTCAAGTCACAAGGTCTTAAATCTGAAACTGAGGTAGTCCCGCAGAAAACAGAAATATATCTTAAATGATTCTGAGATTTCCATAATTTCTAAAGAGATTTTTAAAAAAATCACTACTAGCCATACCCAACGACATATATTGAGTGTTTACTAAGTACTAAGGGTTGTGCTAAGCCCTCTGCCACAATATCTCACTTAACCCCAGGAATGATATGAGGTAGGTATTATCATCCAATTGTACTAAGAGATATATTTTTTAACTATTAGGAAAAAAGTATTTGCCTTAGAGATTATCTGAAGTAATGTTCTCATTTTATATTTTTTAAAAATCCAAAAAGAACAGAAGAAAGCAAAGACATTTGTGTTATGCAGGCGGATATCTAGTATGGAATAAAAGGGCATAGAGGAAAATATATGAAGACAGGCAACCTCAGGAAAAGGTCTAATTTGTCTAAGAAATCAGATTACACAATCTCAAAAAGACATCTGCAGTCCCATGTTCACTGTAGCATTATTCACAACAGCCAAGATGTGGAAAGACCCAAGTGTCCACTGACAGATGAATGGATAAAAAAATGTATACAAAAGAATATTATTCATTCACAAAAAAGGAGGAAACCCTGCCATTTGCAACAACATGGATGGACCTTGAGGGCATTATGTTAAGTGAAATAAGTCACACAGAGAACTGTATGATCTCATTTATATGTGAAATCTCTTAAAAACACTGAACTCATACAAACAGAGTAGGGAGGTGGTTGCCAGGGGCTGAGGAAATGGGTGGACATTGGTTGAGGGTAAGAGCTTTCAGTTTTAAGATAAATGAGTTCTGGGGATCCAATGCACAGCATGGTGACTGCAGTTAACAGTGCTGTGTTGTATACTTGCAAGCTGCTATGAGAGTAGAGCTTTTATGCTCTCACCGTAACAACAACAAAATGGTAATTATGAGGTGATAAATGTGTTGATCAACCTTATGTGGTAAACATTTCAAAAATATATACAGGTATCAAGTCATCACATTGTACATCTTAAACTTACACGATGTTCTATGTCAATTAAAGCTCAATAAAACTGGAAAAAACTTTAGATTATTAGATAATTGACAGAATTAGGCCAGAGAAGAAAGTTTTGGCTAAGTTGTAGAGAAAAAGTAAATACTTTGCATTTTTCCTTAAGAGTCTGGGGAGCTAACAGGGATTAATAATGATGATTATTTCTACAGCAGCAGCAACCATTTATTGAATCCTTGAGAATTAATGAAAGTTTTATGCTCAAAACTTTATAGGACTCAAATCCATTTCTGTGTGTCACAGTCAGTGAGGATCTTCCATCTGGTATTTTAGTGTCGCAAAAGACCTTGCAGGAGAATGACATGAATATACCTTCTCATAATAAAACATTATAAATCTTCAGGAAAAAGACATTAAAAACACACACTATTTTAAACTTAGAATCTAAGTGAATACCTCTTTTGAACTGCAGAAACCACACATTTATCTGCCTCATGGAATACAGTCGCTTAGAAGCCCTGAAGGCAATCTCACAACCAGTTAACCAGAATGGAACTCATCTGTCATCTTAGTACATTTCTTTTTTGGTTCAGTGTCTTTCAATTATCCACAGTATTAAATTTAGAAGCAAACAAAACTCCAGAATTAACTGCCTTGACCTATTATCACTGTTATTTTTACTTTTCATTTGAATCCAATTACTAATAAGCAGCAAAAGTGGTCAACCTGAAATGCACTTATCTCTCCTACTGGTATAACAAAGAATATGGGCTTTGGAATCAATCAGACAGAACTGTTTTGCCATTTATCACCCATGTGGCCCCAAACAAGTTACTATTATTTAACATTTCCATTTACCTTCAAAACAAATGTTCCTACTAGAAGCAAGGCGTTTTCTTGTTTGTTTCACTGAGAAACACTGAAATATGCTGTGAGGGAAGGACTAACGGTATTTGCTCTGGTAGGATGCCTCAGTGAAATGAACGTTTCCCAGTCTGACATTCTTCAAAATAGAGACTCCCCACTTCTGATGAGAAGCAAAGAGATGCCTAAGATACTATACTACCTTCAACACACCTTAATGATGAAAGGGCATTCACAGGCTTTCAATAATGAAGGGGTGAAAAGAAAGGGTAGAACTGTTGAGATCCACTCACAGACATAGGAACAGAGGACAAAATCCAAAGTAGCTTCCACGTACAGCACAGCAGAGAGTCAGGCATAATGATGGACGAAAGAAACCAGACACAAAAGAATCCACACTATACCATTCCATATCTATGAAATTCAGTTACAGAGGAAAACTAGATTATGGTGATAGAAATCAGAATAGTGTTTACTTCCAGGTAGGGAGGGGAAAAATACTGCCTGGGAACGGGGGCGAGGGAGCCTTCTGGGGTGCTAAAAATGTTCTGTATATTGATCTAGGTAGTGGTTTCATGAGTGCATACATATGTAAAAATTCACTGGGCTGAGCACTTAAGATCTGGGTACTTTACATGTAAAAATACTCCCAAATCAAACAAATTAAGAGGTGCGGGGGTCAAATCAGGACATAGACCATAAATACCCGAAAAGATTCTATAAACTTTTCTATGTTTTAAAATTTCTGTCACTTATGATCTATTTCTCTATGGTGAGAAGCAGTAAATGTGTTATAAAAAAGTTCAGTGTTTCTTTGAAAGTAGCAGGGAATGTGGGAGCTGGGCAGTCTTCCTTGCCTTCTGTGTCTAGGTCTGAGGTGGCCAGAAACTGAAAAAAGAGAGTGGTGGTCGCTACGGGCTCGACACCAGGACAGGAAAACACGGAGAACATGAGCAACAAAAATCCCAGAGGTTCTGCCCTCTTACTGCTGTTTAATAATGTACATACCAGAATGTAATCCCTTTATCTACTTGGTTAAAAATATACTCATTGATCCAACAGAAGTTTTAGAAATCATTTCCTCCCAAATCAATCTGATTATGAAATCTAACTTTAGGCATGTGAAATATAAACTCTACCATAACTATCTTTAGTTCTGGAAGATACCAAGGAAAAACCTGTGTGTTACGTGATGTGAAGCTGTACGCACTCTATTTTATAGCTTTCATTAGCTCTTAGAACCATGCGCTGTGCTTCTCTGACACATTTATGGAAGATGTTTGTGAGAGTCACAAAGAAGGGGGTATGTGAAACCAATGAACAAACAAACCTAGATTAACCAGTCCTTTACAATCCCACCGTTCAACAAAAGAAAAAAAATGATGTAATGATCTAAGACAAAGAAAGTAAAATGAGCAAGGCCCTACAACAAACCCTCTAAGTGGATGACTTCATTCTTACCTTTATCACGATCATAGAGCAGATCTTCTGTGGAGCAAGGGCTGCCATCCTGGGATTCCGGGGGGCAGAAGGGAGAGACGCAGGGGGAGTGGCTGCTGCAGCTGCTGCTGCGCTCCTGGACAGAGGGGGTCTGCGTGTCGATGCTGCGAGTGCTGCTGCTCCGGTAGTGAGCCGGCAGCGGGGCCCTCCGACCGTCCGGTATGTCCAACGGCTGGAAGAGGAGCCACCATTAAACACGCGACCGGCAGCGCGCACATCCGATTCATACAGACAGCACGTGGCATTTCCTCTGACTTCATATTCTATTGCTATCACCACCATAATTGATTCTTCAGAGAATAAAGATATCAATCTTGTGCCCTAAGTTCATTTCTGCCATGTTACCTTTATTGAAGGAAAAATTTCTTTCAAATCCCAAAGCAGTTAGGTTTTAAAATACTAAGGATAAATTGTCTTAAAAATTCCATAACTGTTTGTCCTTATTCGTAGGTTAGCACTTCACATAATACTCTTCGAGGACAGGGGCTTCTTTTAACACTGTAACCACTAACACCACTATGTTTGGCACACAGACATCCAATGAATTCACCAACCTGCTCAAGAAATCACTTTGACTTGCTAGTAAAAAAAGTGAACTCTCATATTCACAGTATGAAAGTTTGTTCGTTCTTTCTTATTTTAATTCTGAAGGCTAGAAACCCAAAATCTCTAATAAAATGAGTTTTCGTCTATTAGTATTCAATGAAGAATATTAACATAACTCAGAACAATTCTACTAATTCGGTATCCACCTGAGAAGGACTACTCATAATTTTATTATTGTCAATGCACTGTTCTGAGTGGCACGAAAAAGAAATAGAAACGAAACTATAATCACAGAATCATATATTTTGGATCTGATAAGACCTTCAAGCTCGTTAGTTTAATGTCTTCACAAATAAAGAACCTATATAGTTCAGAGCACCTTGTGACATGACTAATTAAATGGCATCAGAGCTTCTGCACTAGTGAACTCCTTCTGCTCTGCTTTTGCCGTAAGGATAGCTCTTACTCCATTTTCCTCATCTGTGCCAAAAAAGGTCAACAAATAAAATTCTATGTATTTAAAATATTTTGTTATTGTGTAGACAACACTGTAATGCTAGGAAAAGAACCAATTTACTCTAAATTTTATTTACAACTTATTTTCACTATTTATTGCTCTTACTCTGAGCTTTGTCATTTCAAAGTTTTTAGAAACACTGTCAGAGAGAAAATGGAATAAGAAAATGAGGCAAGGTTCAAAATGTATTTTTTCCCCTATAACGAACAACCTAAGTGACTTTACTGAAATAAAAATTTCATTTATGCAAACCTACACCACCTTCACAATCTGACAGTGACTACTCTAAAGTAAGAGAATACATTATAAAATTTTAGTTCATTTTGTAAATAAATTGAAAAAGTAAAACTTTCAATTTAGGAAAGAAATTTTCTTAAAGAAATATTAATTTTTTGGTCAAATGCTAAGAAAATGTTACTTTATTATTTACAACTTTTTCTCTTAACTAAATTTAGGTTTTAATTATGACTCTAATAAGTAATCTCAGAAGAAACAATGAATAAATCATTGGTGCAGTTTGTTTTTGTTTTTGAACAAGAATGTATGAAGCTCAGTATAAGATGTGAGAGGTTCTCAGGGAAACCCATAAAGAAATATCACTTTAGAAAATATATTTGAGGGCTTCATGACAAGAGATATTTCTGAAAACTTAGATGTTTAAATCAATAAAAATGTTACTGTATTAAAAGTGTCAATATCGGCAATCAGAAAAAGAATAATGTACCAATTTGTAGCTAAAAAAGTTTTTAAGAATTAGAGCTATCTTTCAGTCATGTCCTATTTGATAAACACAATCTTTCTGTATTCACATTTCTTAATCTGTAACTGATAATAAATATCAATTTCCTTAACCAACTTTTGTTCTCTTTGGGAAGGGGGTTACAAAAATTAGAATAAAAAAACAAACTTTAGAAATCTATATATTTACATAAAATATTAATGGGAAATGCAAAGGCTTAGAACACTGATATATTTAACAAGACAGTTTTTTTAGCTACTGGAAGATTCCTTACTGGTGACATTTAAATTTATTAAAACTGAGGCACACTTAATCATAAATCTAAAAATTCTAAACATTAATATTTTAGTTATAAGTGTGGTCACCCCAGAATAACTTTAAAATGGCTACTATGAAATTAGAATATGATTTATTTAAAAGCAGAGCTGTTAGCAAGCTTTATATTCTAGCAGTTTTGCTTTCAAGTTCTAAAGGAATCAGCAAATGTATGACTGATTTTCTCATCCTCAAAAAATTAGACCAATTTCACCTCCTTATATTACTGTTCTTAAATATTACTTAATGTAAATAAGGAAACATTTTAACTGTAAATAGCTAAGAGATGGCATAATTTCCAAATGGTTCTCTTATAGCATAAATATAAAATAAAAATCTAACAGGAAATTTCTAAGGAGAGTAAAAAGGCACGGCAGTTGGGAGGGTAATATTAGCAGTATTTATCAAAATTTAAAATGTACAAATGCTTTGACCCAGAAATTTCAGTGCCAGGAAATTGTTTGCAAGAGTACACAATGTTTTCTAAAGTACTTCTTGTGATGACAAAAAAATCTGAAAACAATCCAAAAACTCATCAATAGAGGACTTCTAAATTATGGTACGGGTCCATATGATGATTCACTATATATCAGCATGCATACATACACACACACACACACACACACAACCACATACATATTGGGTAGGATATACAGGAAACTACAAATAATGCTCATGTCTGCTAAGTGATACTGAGTGGAAAGGAAGTTTTACTTTTTTATTTTATAAATGTAAAATTGATCAGATTGGATTTTGAGATTAAGTTATAAAATCTACGTATTATTAGGTAATGTACATATCAGATACATATTTGACACAAATTAAATATTTTAGTTCCAAAAAAATTTTTGAGATAATTAAGTCAAAGGCTACGTGATGGTTTCTTTTGTTGAGTATAGCTTTAAAATGTGGTCAAATACAGGTTAACAGGTAGTACTGACTAGATTTCTTTTCTGGAATATAGGTATTTATAAAGTATTTTTGATTAGTTCAAAATGAATTAAAAACCTAAATACAAGAGAAAGCTAAAACTATAAAACTTTTAGAAGAAAACAAAAGAATAAATCACTGTGACCTTAGATTAGGCAATGGTTTCTTAGATGTCTCCAAAAATACAAATAGCAAAAAGGAAATAAGACTTTATCAAAACTAAAAATGTTGTGCTTCTAAGAACATCATTAAGAAAGTGAAAAGGCAACTCAAAAGGACTGGGAGATATTTTCAAATAATATAACTAAATAGGGACTTTCATCAGAAAATAAAAAACTTTTACAATTTGATAATAAAATACAAATAACCCAATTTTAAAAGAGGGCAAGGAATATAAACAATTTTGTAAAGAAGATATACAAATGGCCAACAGCACATGAAAAGATGCTTAATATCAATAGCCATCAGTAAATGTCTATCAACACCATGATGAGAAACCACTTCATGCTCACCAGGACGGCTATAATCAAAGAGACAGATGGAGAAATTTGAACCGTCATGTACTGCTGGTGGGAATGTAAAATAGTGCAGTGCAATCACTTTGGAAAACAGTCAGACAGTTTCTCAAAAGGTTAAACAGAGTTACCACACCAGCAATTCCACTCTCAAGAGAGATGAAAACATTATGCTCGCACAAAAACTACATATAAATTTCATAGCAGCATTATTCATAACAGCCAAAAAGTAAAAACAATACAAATGTTCAGCAACTGATGACTGAATAAGATCTGTACACAATTGAGCGTTATTTGGCAATAAAAATGAAGTACTTACACATGTTAAAACAGGTGAAACTTAAAAACATTATGATAAGTGAAAAAAGCCAGTTACAAAAGGCCATATGTTGCATGATTCCATTTCTATGAAATGTCTAGAACAGGCAAATCCGTAGACAGAGAAGGTAGATTAGCGGTTGCCTAGGCCTGGGCCACTGGAGGGAAATGAGGGGTGACTGCTAAAGGTAAATGTAGTTTTTTTGAAGGTGATGAAAATGCTGTAAAATCAATTGCGATGTTTGTACAACTCTGTGAAGATATTAAAACCCACTCGACTGTACACTTTAAACAGGTAAATTATACAGTATGTGAATTGTACTAATAAAGCTATTATCAAAAAAAAAAAGAGCTTTGAGACAGTTAACATTATTAAAGAAAAAAAAGGATTCGAACATCCCATGTAACCTTACCTTGGACACTTCCTCCTTCCCATTATTTTCTTTAATGAATACCTTTTCTAGCTCAGGACTAATTCCTTCTACATTGCAGGGCACACGTGAAACAGATGATTTTGGCACTGATATATTTGACAGAGGCATAGGGACTGATCTTGATCCTGTAGCCTACAAAACAAAAGACAAGATGGTATCAAATTATGTGTGGTTGAAGAAATCAAAACTAAAGAGCATGGTAAACTTGAAAATAGAAACTGAAATGAGCAGAGTTATTTGGACGTTTCAAATACAATATAAATTCAAATATACATACAGAAATTCAAGTTCTAAAGTAAGAAAGTACAGTAAAAATCAGAGTCAAAACAATCCTTTATGCAAGTGTGTGTGTGTGTGTGTGTGTGTGTGTGTGTGTGTGTGTGTGTATAGTTGTATAATGTGTACATTTTTCCAGTGGAATGGCAGGCAGAATCTTCTGCACTGTTTAACTTTTTTATCTTTTTTATCTTTACTGAAAAAGCGTAGGTGAAATTGTGTAAGTTCAGTGTATCATGTGACTCTATGGTATAGCTCTGCGTGTCTGTTTCCAACACTGTGACAATTACCTCCAAGAATTTTTCATTTCCATTTTGTCAATTACTAAGTAATATGGTGGCAATACCATGTTAAATTCAACAACAGGTTGTTTTTAGAAGTCCTTTGGAAGAGTTCTCAAAAATTAACCACCTCTCATAGCTGCCATGAGGGCACCAACAAGTGTAAGACAAGCCTTTTGATGTTCAAGGAATATCAAAAGAAAGAAGGAAAATAGAGATGAACAAGGTACAAATAAAAGCAATATATGTATGATCTCTATCTTATTCTGAATGATCAAAGTTGATGTATATGATTCGTGATGAGGTAGACTGCTAATCACTGACACAGAAATAACACTCCTATACTAAGTGCTGTGCTCCTGCCATCCGTGAACACTTACCCGCTGATGTGCTTTGTCTCTTATTGATGCATGAGCTTTATTCACATTAAAGTTGTCACTCATCATACATTTGCTGTTTTGTATCACACCTATCTTTCTTTCAATACTTTGATTATTTCTTATATTAAAATACTTAACCCATCACGATTTATTTTTGTGTACAGTATGTGGTAGTATTTTTTCCCCACATAGAA
Source organism: Macroglossus sobrinus (assembly GCA_004027375.1). Classification (NCBI taxonomy): domain Eukaryota; kingdom Metazoa; phylum Chordata; class Mammalia; order Chiroptera; family Pteropodidae; genus Macroglossus; species Macroglossus sobrinus. Next base: position 223,810 of record PVKZ01000761.1, read on the forward strand.
ATGAAACTGCCCCAACATTTCTTTTTGGATTTTATATCTGATTTCCTTGAGCTGTTAGCTGATAATCCCTATATGGAGCTCCATTTTAATTTTTATAATTTTATAGTATATTTTGGTATCTTGTAGGGAAAGCCTTCTCAAATGTTGTTTTCTATTAACTAGCATTATTAACTTTTATCTATTATATATTATATCTATTATAACTTTTATCTTTTAAATGTATTAACTATTAACATATGACCTTTGAAAACATCTTTTCAAGTAATAAAACAATTTTAAAATTTCCATTAGAAGTTGATTTGTACATTAACATTAATTTTGAAAAAATTACTGTTTAAAAAATACTGAGACCCCTGTACATGAAAGTGTTAAGATTTCTCATTTATGTCTCTATTTTAAATTTCACATTTTTAATAAAGTCTTATAGTTTGCATATTCAAGTTTAATTCTAGGCCTATTATATTTTCCATTACTTATACTAACATGTTATTGCCAGTTGTGACATAATTAAGAAATATGTATTTGGTTTCTGCCCCTGGCTCCTGATACAAAGTTCCTAAAATTCTTGTAATTTCTTGAGTGACAGGAACAAGAGCCTTTTGTTATAATAAGGCAATTCTTGGTGGGTTCCTGGACAGCTTCAGAATGGGGGCTAGTCACCAGAAAGGCCAAGCTATGATTAGAAGCCTGGAACTGTCATCTCCACCCCTCATCCTCTGGGGAGGGGAGAGGGGCTGGAGACTGAGTTAATGGCAGATCATGCCTATGTGATGAAGCCTCCATAAAAATCCCCAAATCTCTATGGGCTCAGAGAGCTTCCGGGTTGGTGAACACATTCCCACATCCACGTGCCATGTACTCTAACTCCATGGAGACAGAGCTCCTGCACTCGGGACTCTTCTGGACTCGGCCCGATGTTCCCCCCTTCATCTATCTGGCTGTTCACCTGTATCTTTTATAATATCCTTTAAAAATAAACCAATAAATGTGTTTCCTTGAGTTCTGTAAACCATTACAGCAAATTACTGAACCAGGAGATGGGGTTATAGAAGTTACTTCTGTGGTCAGAAGTACAGATGACAACCTAGGATCTGCAACTGGAATCTGCAGGCAAGAGCAGTCTTGTGGGGCCGAGCCCCTAACCTGTGGGGTATGAGCTAACTCCAGGTAGGCAGTGTTATAATTGAACTGCAGGACATTCAGTTGGTGTCTGCAGAGTTGAGAATTGGCTGGTGTGGAAAAAACCCCCCCACACATTTGGTGTTGAAAGTGTTATAAGTGGATGGTACAATAGTTTACCTTTACTAGTATAAAAGTATGGATTTTTATGTTTATATTTTACCTAATCATCCCATTAAATTTTCAGTTTTTTCTTTTTACTATAAAAATTATAATCATAATTAAACAGAACAGCATAATGAACCTTTCAGGTATACATCATCCAACTTCAAAAACTATCAACATTTGTCGATCTTATTTTATCTAAACGTTCTTTTTTTTTTTTCTGTTCTTGGAGTATTTGAAAGTATATTCTAGACTTCGCATTTCACCTACAAATAAGCTCAGTATGTATAGTAAAAGTTAATGATTTTTATACATAACCAAAATGCCAAAAAGTTCAGTGTAAATATGAACAAGTATATGTCTTTTCTGTTAAGTCAACGAGTCAATAGATCTACTATAAATGCATGGGGGTCTTAACAGAAAAGGTTCTTGAAATAAAGTAAGAATAATATATTAATTCTATCAGATTAAGAAGAAAAAGGAAGGCATAAGTGAATTTTCACTTGAAGTTTCTAAGGCTTGCTTGCTCATTGCATATTTGTTTTACAGCTCTGATGACTTCTAAATGCCATACAATAAAATCCTCCCATTTTATGTATATAGTTCACTAAGCTTTGTAAATATATATAATCATTCGATTATGAGTATAATCAAAATTTAGAACCCTAAGGCCTCTCTAAAGTCAATTCCTACCCCTAACACTTTCTGTCTCTATGGTTTTGCTTTTTTGAGAATTTAATATAACAAATCATACAGTAAATAGCCTTTTGCTCCTTCTTTCACTTGGCAAGTTTTTTGAGATTCAACCTTGTATCAGTGGCTCCTTCTGTTTTACTGCTAAATAGTATTACATTGTAAGGCTGTATGAAATGTTTATCTGTTTACTAGTTGATGGATATTTATTTCCATTTTGACTTATATGAATAATACCTTCATGAACACTAATGTACAAATCTGTGTGAACATGCATGTTTATTCCTCGCGGAAAGATACCAAAGAGAGGAACTGCTGGGCTACATGGTCAGAACATTTAACTTTTTAAGAAAATGCCAAACTATTCTCCAAAGTGGCTGTCACATTTTGTGTTCCCAGCAATGTGTGGCTGTTCTAGTTGTTCCACATCCTCAACAACACTTGGTATTGTATCTTCCACTCTAGCTATTGTACTATCAGTTTTAATAGTTTAGTTCATTCACTTTCATTTTCTAAACATGCAATATCATATACAACTAGTGATAACAATTATTTTTCTCATTGTTCTGTCTAGAGCCTCTATACAACTAGCAAATAATATCAATAATTATAAACATCTATGACTTGATTTTTATTATAACAGAATGCTTCCAATATTTTATTGGTAGACTCTCACTTACCTACATTTACAGTTAGTCACATTAGAAAGTGTCTTATTTTTAAATGTTTTTGTCACATATGAACACAGTTTTTATCAAGTATTTTTCAGATCTATTTTGACCTTCTGATGCAATGAACTAACCTACTACATTTCCTAATGTTGACTCATCCTTACATTTGTGAAACAACCCTTAATTGGACTTGTTTATATGCACTACTTGGGTTTATTTCATTTACTAAAATATACATCAGTATTTATAAGTTAATTCAGTCTAGACATGCCCTTCCCAAATGTTGTTCCATGGGATGCATTAGTTTCTGTGTGTGTGTGTGTGTGTAATCCTCCATTTCTTCATATGTAAAGTAGGGGCAAAATATATAAAGATACAGAGATAGAAGGGTTAAGGTTAGGAAGACTAAATGAGATAATGCCTGTAGTTGCTTAATAAGTAAGTGAGCTAGGATTTCAGTACTGATCATCCTTGAGATCACTGCACTCTGTTATATCTGTTATTAAAAGATTGCGCATATAGCTAAAACAAAACAAAACAAAACAAAAAAACTTCTTATGCAATTTAACAAACAGTAGTAATTTAGTAAAGCTAGAGTTTTAAATTAACTTTTTAAATCCTAAAATGGAGTCTCCTTTTATAATGAACCCTCTAAAAGGAATTATTCAAATGTGAACAAGAAGTCAGCCCACCTGAGTATGACTGATTGCTATATGGTTGCCGTGGAGAGGCGATTGCCGATCTTTCTCCTTACTGTGCCGACTACTCTGTTTACTACGTTGCAGCTGCTGCCTCAGTTTGGCAATCTGCTTTGGAGAGAGCAGAAGAGAAGCACAAAGAGAACAAAAGTGATTACCAATTTTAAGTACTTACTTCTTTAATTTTTGGATATTAATAAATTAACTTCTCAAAGGTTTCAAGAAGATAGTATTTCACTACAATGATTTATTCTTCCACGTTTCTATGATTAAGACTATTGAAAATAAGAAATAAATATAAGCTACAAATGCCTCACTTGTACAATTTAAATAATACATAGACTAAATTTTCCCAGATTATTTCAGATTTTATCTTTGTAACACCAGAAACATCTTCATCTTTAAATACTTTTTGTAAGGTGAAAACTAGTATTTCACATGCTTATTGATTAAAGTCAAACCCACTCTCTTAACATAAGGACAACATTAGCTCAGAAGTTCCCATCTTATACAAAGAAAATCTATCTGGTTTATCAATTACTAAACACTTTAAAATTATAAATCCCATGGTGGCAAGAAAAATCAAAGCATTTAGTATTAATAATTAATTACTACTTAATATGTTACTATATATTACTCTATAGTTATACAACATTTTTCAGCTTTATTAAGATATAAGTTACATAAACATTCTGTAAGTTTAAGGTATACAACATGTTGATATATTTGCTACATTTATATATTATAACATGATACCACAAAAGCATTAGCTAACACCTACATCCCATCACTTAATTACCATTTGTGTGTCTGTGTGTGTGTGTGTTGGGAACATTTGAGATTTACTCTCTTAGCAATTTTCAAATATGTAGTACAATATTACTATAATGAAAATGCTCTACATGAGATCCCCAGAACTTATTCGAAGTGTGTACCCTTTGAACATCCACCATTCCCTCCACCCTCCAGCCCCTGGCAATCTCCACTCTACTATTTCTACGAGTTTGACTTTTTAGGTCCCACATACAACTGAGATCACACAGTATCTGTCCTTCTCTATCAGACTAATTTCACTTAGCATAATGCCCTCAAGATTCATTCATGTTGCAAATGGCAGGATCTCCTTCTTTCTCGTGGCTGAATAATATTCATTATCCATTCATCCACTGACAGGCACTTGGCTAGAATAACACAACTTTTAGAAACAAATATAACTTAGAGTTTATTCTCCTTAGTGATAAGGTAACACTTTCAGGTTTAAGAGAAAAGTAATTTACTAAAATATAGCTTAGAATTCATTAAACTACTAATATATTTTAGGTGATGTATAATCACTTAAAGTGTGCTAGACCAGGAGTAAAATATTCCTGAGCATTTTAAAGGGAATCATTTGCAATCTGGGGGAAGTTATTTAATATTGGTATTACTTTCCTTATAGAAAAGATGACATCAACTAACAGTAATTCATTAAAAAACTATATATAAGGAGCCCAGTTTTATGTTATCTATTAGGCAAAGTGTAAATACAAAATCAAGTCTCTAAAATATATTGGTTCTTTCAAAGAGATAAAGAAAAAATGCAATGTATTTTAATATTAGCAAAATGTTTACCTTGAATAAACAATAGCAATAAAAAGCAAAATAGACAGTTGTTAGTAAGGTTATAAATGCTCAAGGGAAAAAGTATATAAGTTTCTTGGGAAACTAACTTTTACCTGTGGCAAATAAAAGATAAACAGCATGGAAGGAAATAAAGCACCTAAGCAAAGGAATAATTTATATCCTTTATTTTATAATGAGATCCTTTGATTCCTGTAGTCTTTTAAAGCTCTTTGTAGTTTACAGACCTCTCGTATAACACCCTTGCAAAGATATACAAATAAGATTATCTATGTTATTATTTGTGTTCCTGTGCTCTGTTGTAATTACGTAACTTTCTTCTAGAGAACATTAATTTTCATGAGAAAAAATCAAAATTAGTAGGTAATTATTATAAATCAAGATAGATTATTCTTTATGATAAAAAATAAACAGAATTTCAAATTGTCTAAGTCATTTAATTAGGATAAAGGCATAAAATTAAGTGTTTTCAGAGTATTAATTATGTTTAGTGGTATTTCAAAAATAGCAAGAGTTTTTATATAGAAGAGCCATAATGCTTAGAGATTAATCAAGGCAGTTTGTACTTTTTCATTTTTAAAATATCTTTAAAAATAAACAAATGAAAATAAGGGCCTTTGAAACATCAAAACAAGCCAGAAAACTTTTTGTTCTAAACAACTTTAACACACCCTTGAAAACAAAAAGTCTACATCATGGTACACATCTTACTTTGCTTGGACTATCCATTTAATATGCACTCTTATTGTTTTCATACAATACTATTTATCTCTGGAATATAAGTTATGCTCCTTTTTACATTTCAATAGTGATTAGGGTAAAAGTGAAGCTCATCTTCCTAGATATATATACTCAGAAGATTACAAAGGTTAGTCAAGAACTATGTGAAATGAAGAAAGACCATAATCCTCCTTTGCTTCAGAATACAAGAGGTTCCTGTGTTATATACAACATATTCAGAAGAGAGGCAGACCTACATAACAACTGAAAATGCGGTCACTTTCCACAGCTTTTACTTAGAATTTCCCTTCTCTTTTCCCTTGGCCATCCAAAGCCATCACTTCTTCCTTACCTTGGTACCACTGGAGAGTAGACACAAAGGTGTCCTCTGGGAAGAAGATACAAAAGGAAACTGTAATCACCACCTCCCCACACATCCCTCCCACCATATTCACAGCTCTAATCCTCTGAGTAAGAGTGCCTCTTGAAAGTCCACCCTCCTTCGCATCACAGAGAAACTCTGGGTCCTCACTTCGGGGGGCCTGCCCACTCTGGTTCCGATGTTGAAATGACCACACCGCTTTCGTTTAAAAAAGGAACACTAAGTCACAATGTCTGGATTTTTTTAACTAAAATATAGATGACTCTTACTTTGTGTTTCTAAATATATATTACCTATTCTGTGACCTTAAGAAAAAAATTAAGAATCAAGCTTGAAGGTATTATGCTAAGTGAAATAAGATGAAGAAAGACAAACACTGTACGATCTCATTTATATGCAGAACCTAAAAAAAAAAAAATAGGGAAACGGAGAGCAGATTGGTGGTTGCCAGAGGTAGAGTAGGGGGCAGGAAATGGGTGAAAATGGTTAAAGGGTACAAATTTCCAGTTATAAAATGAATAAATTCTGGGGACAATGTACAGCATGGTGACTACAGTTAACAATATTACATTGCATATTTGAAGTTGCTAAGAGAACAGTTCTTAAAAGTCTCACTACACACAAAAATACTATGTAAGGCAATGAATGTGTAACTAAACTTTTTGTGCTGATGATTTTATATATATATATATATATATATACACACACATTTATATATATATAAAATCATATATATTTTTATATATATATAATAATTACATTGTATATCTTAAACTTATAGAATGTTATTTGTCAATTATACTTTACTAAATTTTAAGGAAAAATTAAGAAGAGAGAGGAGCCATCTTTTAACCATGAAAGGAAACCCAAACACATGAGCTGCAAACTCTTAAAAAAGTCTGAGACTAAGTGACTTGGAATCACGAAGAAGAAATAATAATTGTAGACAGAAGGATTAGCATAAATACTCACAAAGGATGACTAAACCATTGTGGAATTAGATAAAGAAAAATCAGGCCTGATCCCACTTAAAATCTGAGAACTAGGAACATATTTTATTATAAATTTTTGTTAACTCAATAACATGCCCTTGTTTGCTATTCTTATCCTGTTAGTTTCCCCTATTATTGTGAACATTTAAAAACAAAATAAAACAATACTAAACTCTTAGCCTTAAAGGACTGGTTGAGTATTTTTGCCTCAAGTACTGAAAGGGAAGGAAATATTTCTCAGAACAAACTCTATTCCACAGTGGGCCCAGGGCAATGAGAAATCTCAACCTAAAAGGACTAAGTGGGTAGCAGTAGGAAGGGAAGCAGGAGCCTGGAGCTTTTGGAAGAAAAGAAAAAAAATGAAAAGAGAGCTAGCTCAAGATCAGGAAAAAAGTAGTTTGCCACTTGCTTTTTTTTTTTTGAAGGCCACATTCTTTTTTTTTTTATTAAATTCAGTGGGGGTGACACTGGTTAATAAAATTATATAGGTTCAATTATACAGTTAATTAATACATCATATCCATGTTGTATTGTGTGTTTGCCACCCAAAGTTAAGTTTCTGTCACCTTATATTTGTATAAGGTGCCACTTGCTTTTATGTGAATAAGGTCGTCTATTTTTCAATAAAAGCATATGAGACAAGTACTACTATTATCACCATCTTATATGTGAAGAAACCAACAGGTAGAAAGGTTAAAAAGCTTGCTAAAAGTCACACAGAGTGACGTCAGAAGCATGACAGCTCAATGAATAGCCATTAGTTCTTTAGGGTCTCTCCTGGTCTCTCCCCTTGAAGCTATAACAAGAACAGTGATAATTCAGGAAAGAATTGCCTGTTCAACACGTAAACGTCATACCGTTAAGTGGTGAAACAAATATTTAAACTTAGAAAGTGGAATTCCCAGCTGCCATCTTAACCACTATTCTATATTGCCTAAAGAATCAAGTTCATAAATCCCAAGATAAATCTTACAAAAAGTGCAGACAGACATATAAATGGGAATGAAAATTCTGGCAACAGCTGAAATAAAACCAAAAACCAAAAACCAAAAACCAAAACAAAAACACCCAAACAATTACTAAAGATATTAACTCAACAAATTTTTCTGAAAATGTAGTTTGAGAAGTCATGACTCTCAAGCTGTTATTCACTTTTATATGAAAAAATGAAATATATGAAAAACCGTGCTTATACAGATTGTTTCAAAAGCTTCTGTAGTATACAAATAAATTTTACACATTATCTCCATATCCCTTGACAGTGTTCAAAGAAATTTTCCTAACACTAAAAATATAAATTTAAAACTTCTTTATGCCTTTCCATAAATAGGAATAATCAGTGTTGTTTTCCTGTTTTATTTTAAAGCGCCAATAGGCAAACTTTAATAAACTAATTGCTATTCATTAAGCTCCATGAAAGTCAAATGAATGAACATAGGCACATACATGCACAAATGCATAAAGAGTATACACATGTGCAAGTACATAAATATACAGAGGTCACTTGCACACACGTCGACTCCTCCATATCCACAGACATGCTTGCCCATACGCAGACTCACACAAACCCACTATTCCAGTGACAGTCAGATGGTGATACTCCCACACACTCAGATTCATCCCCATAGACATAGCTAGCTTTGGGACAACTGTTATACAGGTAAAATAAGTTTTACTATACAAGTGTATTTACAACTACCAATAAGGCATATTTGTCAACAGAGTTATGTTAATAGTACCAGATGAACATTTAAAAAACACTCAGTTCACAAACCCACGTGATTCCAGATTTATTATATCTCTTTCTTTCACAGACTAGGAGACACTCTCAAAAATAAAGGGCCTTTCCCAATGTAACACAGCTAATAAATGGCAGATCCAGTCCCTTAGCCTTTAATTTGTAACTTCTTTCTATTACCTACCAACACCGCTGAAAGTAATAATACTAGGTTAACGTTTAACTGCAAGTAACTACCAGTCACCATATATTGGCTCATAATCTCAACCACTTTGCAAAGTAACTTCCTTTCTTAGTGATGGAGATATTGCAAGATGTGGAAATGAAATAGAGATAAACAAAAATTTGATGAAGCAATTAACTGACTACATAGTAATCTACTGATAAGTTTCTATTTTTTGATCAGCAGTTTGTATGACCTTGAAATTGTGCCTATCTGATACAATTTTAAATAATGAAAAATTACAAAACATTTGTATAACAATTTAATTTGGATTGAGACAGAGACTTTATTAGATAAATATAAGTATTTTTAAAAGGTATATCACATATCCTTTGATTTCAAAAGGACAGTCAAATTCTTCAGAATTTTACATCCAAAGAAAACATTATTGCAATTATTTCCCCTACTATGGTATAATTTAAAAAAAAAAACTTTTTAAATGCCAAAAACTAACAGAATACTAGGGCAAAAAGTATACTCTAACTAAATTATAAGAAAACTTCTATTTTTCTTAAAAAAGGAAAACCACATCAATAATATCTATTAATCATTTCACTTACTTTTTACTGCTCTAGGTGGTTCCCTCAAAGAAAAACTATCTTACTAATGAGAGCAGGGCTCATTGGCGAGATAAAAAGCAACTCATGTTTTTCCTTATTTCCAGTGAAGGACTTAAGAATAGTAAACCCACCTTTTTCAATTTATTTTATTTAAATCAGGAACAGTAAAAAATAATCAAAACAATTACACAATGGCATTATTTTTGTTCTCTCTGGGAATGTCACTCCCTGGGATAAAGCAATTTGCCTACTGCTTACTATAAAAACAGCAGATTCCCCAAGCTCTATGTTTCTCTCCTGTCTGTAAAGTGATCTCCATGTGCAGAGGCATCCATTTGGGCCCTCCATGGCATCTAGAGCTAAGGGGAACAAATGCAAACAACAGTCTTGATGATACCTGTTGTGCTGTAAATAACCAAATCCACTGTCCCTAAACCAGGAGTCTAATGCCTCTGCTGGCATCCATGAAATAGTAAAAGGCAAACTTCTTATACTGTAAGCAGCAGGAAAAATCAAACCCAAGACTCAAGAGGGTGTACATTCACCTCTGCCTCAAAAGAAGAGGGAATTTTAATGGTACAAATTGGAAAGTTTGACGTATGCTATCTACAGATAAGGGTCATGTTAAACTGGTATCTGACAACCACTCCAGATACTGAAAATGTTAAGCTAGGATAACGTTTACTGTTAAATTAGAATCAGACTAATCTCTAAGACATGAACCAACCAAAAACTGTGAGAGTTGCCCAGGAACCATTTGGGAAATTTGAATTTGAGAGTCACTGTGAAAGGCTGTCTTATGTCCTATGTAAGAGGGCCTAAAAGGGTGAACAGAACACTGCAGCTAGGAAATTCTATTTCTAGCATTCTAGAGAACAAGGGGCTCACTAACTCAGAAAGATAGACATGTAAGAGATGCGCAGCAACCAGAGGTCTCCAAAGAACCCATGCAATTACAAGAGTCAGTTTTAAAAAACTATCAAGCCCAGGGAATGTCCAGGCATCTTACAATAGTACCAGTCAAGTAGGAACATTTCTATTCCCCTTACCTTTCCCTCTCTCCCCCACGCTCCAACTCCAGAGGGGTCAGAAACAGTAGCTATGGAGTTAGGAAGGAGGTGAGCAAGAAACAGAAAAGGAGCCTCCAGGATCCCTTCACCCATGAAGTCACCCAGCTGTAGTAGGCCCTAGTTGGGAGAAGAAGAGTAGCTATAACCATGAAAGAAGTCAGAGCTTTGTCTATTTTAAGTGACTGGAAAGCATGCTCACTTGAAGAGACCACAGAAGTGTGAGTGATCAGGTTCTCATTTTGTACCATAGGCAGGAGACAACTTCTCCTACTGAATAAGGAGTGGGAAGTAATATAAAGCCCTTTTGTGATTATCCCTTAAAGTCTTAGTTGCTTTTCCTAATATGTAATTAAGTTCTTTAAGAAGCAGATTGTTATCTACTATTTCTTTTGAAATTCTAGATGCTTTGTGCAATACTGAGCATAGTCTTATTCATTTGATGTTATTCCATGAATAAATTCAGTGCCACTAATGGCTAATGAGGTATGTGAAAATGAATCTTAAAAACTCACCATTGTTCTCTTTTACCTTTACTAAATGTACAGAAATCAAGCACCATAAAAAGTGATAAATATTAATTAAATCTTTATAATTTACTTAGCTGACTTCTTAAACTCTAGTTATGCTGTATAAATCAATTTTAAATTATGTTATAGAAACAAGCAATGAACAAATACACTTATATACTTGTTTAGTTTGTAAAATCTAAATAAAGGTTGGGTCAATAATCCTTCAGTAAACATAATTCGAAGGAAGAAAATTAATCTTCTCATAAAGAAAAATTATGTCTTTCTTAATTTCCTTAACATGGACACAAACCACAATCTCACAGTATAGTGTTATCAATTATAGTTTCTGATAAATGAATTGATAATCTGATTGCCATTTCTTTGTAGGTTAATTCACTTTTTTTCCTAATTGCAAAGAAGTGTGTATATGTTTGCCCTTGATCTATAATTCCATTCCATTATATACCTAAGGTTGGAATTTTTACTTTGTCCTGTTTTTCTTCCTTGGAACTAGTAGTGGGCTTTCTCAATATAAAGATACACATTGTTCTCCAAATCCAGCAAATTTTCAACCTTCAAAATTTTCTCTTCCTTGATGCTTATTATTCTTACATTCTAGAACAGTTAAGTTAGTCTGTTTCCCATGGTTCTTAACTTCTTTTCATGTTTAAACTTCTTTATCATTTTGTTCTATTTTCTAGATGATTTGCCTATCCAGACTTTCAATTCTTAGTGGAATCTTTTGATTCACTAATTCCCTCTTCTGCTATATCAAGTTAATCCACCAGAGTTTATTTCACCAGCTTTTGTTATGGATAAGATTTGTGAATAATAAAAAAAGTGCCTGCTTTTATTTACTTCTATTCTTATTGCAAGTAACTATTTCATTTGAAATTCTTAAACTTTCTTATTTTAAGGTTTTTTTGGGGGATTGTGTTCTTATCTTTATAGCCTCAGATGTGAACGATCCTTTTAAATGTATTAGTTGTCTCCTATGGCAACAGATTCTTTACATTTCCTAAAACACTTTATGTGGGCATTTTATCCTTTGTGAGTTCTTTTCTGCCATGTTGTGTCATGGTTGCTCAGACTAGCCCTCTGCACAGCTTCAGAACTGGTCTTAAAAATAGGAACTCTGGGCCTTTGGTCCCACATGAGTAGAGAGCTCTATTCCAGATGCCACACACACACAACATATGGTTACTATTTCCATTTTTGCATAGCTGCCTCTCTGAACCACAGGAAAACACCAACAGTGTCATGTGGAGTTATTTCACGCCTAGTTTTACTGCCTAGAAACATGGTCCCAGTTACAATCTCCCGCCATTTGCAAGAAGCACTTAAAAGGTGTAGGAATATTATACTCTCTTAACTTTGACTTAAAAATTCTCCCATAAGCCCCGGCCAACATGACCTGGGTTTCTGTGAGCCAGACAGCACTGACGTCTACTCATCATTAAGGATGTCTTTTCTATTCATGGCTTGCAGGGGGTTTCCTTGTCTTAAACATAGCTAGAATATATTTATTTATTTATTTACTTGAAAATTTTTCACATTGCGTTCTTCTAAGCTGGGACAAAGTTGAGACAGATTAATATAGGTGCTTTCACTGACATCTGAGTCAGAAATCCTGATGTAAATTATGAAAGGGAGAGTATATATGTGACTCAGGAAGAATGGATGTGATACAATACAGCTGAATTTAATCTTATGATAAGGAAGGGGGTGAAGCTATTTTTTTAAAACACTGAATTTTAGTAGTACATAACTTTTTAAAAATATTACTATTTCAATAGGCTTCACTTTTCCTGGTTGTACTTTTAGTCTTTACCCAGGTATTCTTATCCTTTTTACAGCCACAGTTATATATAATATAGAATTGAATATCTTCATGACATTACATGGAAATCCCACCAACCTTTTATATCTAGTCCTTCCTTTTTCATCTTTACTAAGGTATAATTTACATTCCCTTATTAACTTCATCCATTATAAGGGTAAAATTCAGTAAGTTTTAATTACTTTGTAGAGTTGCATAATAATCGCAATGCAGTTTTAAAACTTTTTCATCATCTTCAAAATTTGCTTTGACTCTATTTGTTGCCAATCATCACGCCCCCAGCCCCACTCTTGGACACATGCAACCACTAATGGGCTTTTTGACCTTCTATACATTTGCCTTTTCTGGCATTTCAATATAAATGTACTCATATAACATGTAGTCTTATTTATCTGGCTTCTTTGCCTTTGTAGGGATTGGCAAACTACACTCTGCAGGCCAAGTCTAGCTTGCCACATATTTTTGTAAATAAAACTTATTGGCACATAACCACACCTACTCTATACTGTCTATGTCTGCTCTCACACTGCAACAGCAGAGTTGAATAGCTGCAACAGAGATAATATGGCCCACAGAGGCTAAAATATTTACTATCTGGTGATAGTAGAATTGCTGACTGTTAACTTAGTAAAATGTCTTGAGATTTACTCACATTGTAGCATGTATCAGTATTCAGTATAGTTTCTTTTGATTGCTGAATAGTATGCTATTGCATGAATATAGTACATTTCATTTACCCATTTACCAACTGACTGATATTTTCCACTCTTCAGTTGCTCTGAATAACTGCTATAAACAATTGTGTACATGTCTCAATGTAAACATATTTCCATTTTGCTTATAAAGACTCTTAGAAATAAAATTGCTGGGTTACTTGTTAAGCTTCTGATTAACTGTTAAAGAAACTGTTTTCCAAAGTGGCTGTGCCATTTTATATTCCCAAGAACATCTGAGGGTTCCAGGTTCCCTTCATCTCTGCCTACACCTGGCACTGTCTGTCTTTTTAATCAGTCATTGTACTTGGTGTGTAGTTGTATCTTGTGCTTTAAATTTGTACTTCTCTAGTGACTAATGATGCTGAATACCTTTTGCCACCCATACATCTTTGGTGAAACACTTCTATTCAAGTGTCTTACCCATTTTTAAGTGTATTGTCTTATTATTTATTTGTACGACTTCCTTATATATTCTGCATATAAGTCCTATCTCAGGAACATAATTTGCTAATATTTCTTCCAGTCTGGAACTTATCTTTGCATTCTCTTAGATGTGTCTTTTGAAGTATAAGTGTTTAGTTTAATAAAGTTCAATTATTTTTTTCTGTTATGGCCTCACTATGGGTGTTATAGCTAAGAATGCTTTGCCTAATCCAAGGTTTTCTAAAAATTTCATAATTTCAGAGCTTATATTTAGGGCTATGAAACATTCTGAGTTAATTTTTCTCCATGGTGAGAGTTAAAGGCTTACGAGTTTTCCGTACATGTGGATATACAATGATCCATACCACTTGTTGGAAACACTGTCCCTTTCAATTGAATTGTGTTGGCACCTTTGTTATAAATATAAAGGTTTATTACTGAATTCACAATTTTGATCCATTTATCTATATATCTTCTTTTATTCTAATACTTTGCCAACTTCATTAATGTACATTTATAATTATTATTAAAATTATGTAATTTAAGTGCTCCAACTTTTTCCCTTGCTTTCAAAATTATTTTGGCCATTCTAGGTCCTTTTCATTTCCACATAAATCTTAGAGTTACCTTGTCAATTTCTACTAAAAACAAAAATTCTTGGATTTTAATAGAGATTGCAGTGAATTAGTTTTGGGAGAATTACCATCTTAATAATAATACTGCGTGTTACAATCTATGATAAAAATAAACCTTTCCATTTATTTAAATCTTCTTGAATTTGTTCAGCAATGTTTTGTTGTTTTCAGGGAATAAGTCTTACACTATTTTAAATTTATCCCAAAATATTTTAATCTATTTTGATACAACTGTAATGAAGTTCTTTATTTTTTGGATTGTTCATAGTTATAGGTATCTAGGCATACAATTGATTTCTGTATGTTGACCTTGTATCCTGCAACCCTGCTGTGCCTGTTTATTAGTTCTAGTAATACATTTTTATCTTTTTAAGGGTTTCTACATATAGCATCATGTTACCTATGAAAAAAAGGCAGTTTTACCACTTCCTTTACAATCTGGGTATTTTTTTCTTGCCCAATTGCACTGATTAGAATCTTCTGTGCAATACTGAATGGAAGTAGTGACATGGTAACAGTGGACATTGTTGCCTTGTTCCTAATTAGGGAGAAAGTGTTTCAGCTTTCATTATTAAATGTTATCTGTAGGTTCTTCCTAAGTGTCCTTTAATCAGGCAAGAATGCTCTTTAATTCCTGATTTAATTTTTTTTTCATAAATGTGTACTGGAGTTTGGAAAAATGATGTCTCTGACTCTACTGAAATGATTATGCGGTTTTGTTCTTTATTTTATCAATATAGTGTATTATGTTAATTGAATTTCAGATCAGAAACCAACTTTGCAATCCTGGACAAACCCCACTTGCTTGTGATATCTAATCTTTTTTATATGCTGCCAGATTTGGTTTGCTAATATTTTGTTAAGAGTTTTGAATCTATATTCAGGCAAGATATTGATATCCATTTTATTTTCTTGAGATGTCTTTGTTTGGCTCTGAAATCAGATTAACTATGGCCTAGAGAAGTAGTCCCTTCTCTCCCATTTTCTGAAGGAACTTGAAAGATTAACATTATTATCTTCTTTGAATATCTGATTAGAATTCACCAAGTGTGATACTGGGGTTTTCTTTTTGGAAAGGTTTTTAATTGCTCAATTTCTTGTTATAAGTCTATTCATATTTTCTATTTGTTCTTAAATCAGTCTATTTGTCTTTCCAGTAATTTGTGTCTCTCTAGGAATTCGTCATCCATTTCATCTTAGTTTCTAAACTTATGACATAAATTTGATCATAGCATTCCTTTTAGTACTTTTTAAGTATTATAAGGTTGGCAATAATGTCACCCCTATTCACTGCTGATTTTGGTGATCTGTGTCTTCTTTTTAACTTGGTCGGTCTAGCTAAAGCTCTGTCAACTTTGCTGATGTTTTCAAAGAACCAACTTTTACTTTCATTGATTTTCCTCTTACATTTTTGTTTCATTGGTTTCTGCTACATTCTTTATTATCTTCTTCCTCTGGTTGCTCTGTTCTGGTTTGCTCTTCATTTCTAGTTTCTTAAGATGAAAGCTTAGGTACTGATTTGAGCTTTTTAAAAATATATATACACACATTTAGAGGTATAAGTTTTCCTTGAAGCACTGCTTTAGCTGCACACGTAAATTCTAAGTTGCCTTTCTGTTTCATTTATTTAAATATTTTAAAATATCTCTTGTGTTATTAGAAAAGTATTGCTTGATTGACAAATACTTAGGGCTTTCTAAGATTTCTTTCTGTTAGAGAATTGCAAACTTTTGTAACCTAGAGAACGTCTCACATGTCTGAAAAGAATGTACATTCTGTAGTCACTGGGTAGTTTACTATATATGTCGGTTAGATCAAGTTGATTGATAATGTTGTTGAAGTCTTCTATCTCCCTGCTGATTCTCTCTTGTTAGTTGGTCCATCAAGTACTGAGAATGGAGTTTTGAAATTTCAATTACAACTGCAGAAATTGTATTTTTCCTTTCATAGTCTTGCTTCATGCATTTTGGGACTGTTGTTAGATGTTATACACAATTTATGACTGTTATATCTTCCTGATGTACTGACATTTTTATCAGTATGAAATATCTCTATTTGCCTTCAGTAATATTTCTTGTCAAAGTTTATTTTGTCTGATAAGCTTTCTTATGATCACTGTTTATGCTGTGCATCTTTTCCCATTTTTTACTTGCAATCTAGTTGTCTCTGAATCTAAGGTGTATTTCTTAGAGCATATAGCTGAGTGTTGCTTTTTTAACCAGGTTGACAATCTCTGCCTTTTAAATAGAATATTCAGTCCATTCACATTTAATGTAATTATTTATATAATTGGATTTACTTCCACCATTTTGCTATTCAGGTTCTATTTGAGTCTCATTTTTTTTTTATTCCTCTGTTCTTCTTTTACTGCTTGCTCTTGTAATATTTTTTAGTGTACCACTTTAATAACTAATATTTTTACTTTCTATTTTTTTGGAGTTACTTTCTTAGCAAATGCTCTAGGGATTATAATATACATCTTAATTTATCATAATATACTTCAAAGAATACTTAATGCCACGAAAATGGAAACTATATTCTATGTTCTTTCTCTTGCCCCTCTTTTGTGTTATAGTCATATGTATATTTCACGTACATATGTTATAAGCTCAACAGAGCAGTGTTAGAATTATTGTTTTATATGATTTTATATGTTTTAAATATGTGGAAAAATGAGAAAAATATATTTATAGACTCTTTCATATTTACCCACATATTTATCATACCTAACACTTTTCAATTCTTCCCATGGATTTCTAGGATATCTAGAGATTTCCTTTAATATTTCTTGCAAGATAGTTTAGCAGCAAAAAAGTTCTTTCAATCTTTATCTGGGAATACTTCAATTCACCTTTACTTTGGAATACTAGTTTTTCTAGATATAGACTATCTTTATTTTAGTACTTTGAACATGTCATGATTTATGGGCTCCACTGTTTCTAACTATAAAGTCAGCTGTTAAAGGTATTACTGGTTTCCCATGTGTAATGACTTGTTTTCTTCTCCCAGCTTTCAAAATTTTCTCTTTTCTTTTGGCTTTCAATAATTTAATTATGATGTGTCTCTGTGTGGCTATGACGTGTCTGTGTGTGGCTCTTTTGTATTTTTCCACTTGGAGTTTGCTAAGTTTCTTGAAATTCAGAGATTTTTTTTTTCATCAAATCTGTAAAGTTTTCTGCCATTATTTCTTCTGATAGTTTTTACTCCTCCCACCCCAATGTCTCTTGGGTCTTCAATTATGTGTATGCAGATATATTTAATGTTACCCACAAGTCTGTAATTGTCTTTTGATTTTTCCTCTTTTTCTCTGTGGCATCAGGGTCTATAAATTGACATATGTTCAAATTCGCTGATTCTTCTGCTATCTCAAAACTGCCACTGAGCCCAACCAGTGAATGTTTTATTTTTAGTTGCTATACTTTTAGTTGCTATACTTTATTTTTTTAGTTGCTATACTTTAACTCTAGAGATTTTGTTTGTACCTGTTTTTATAATAATTATCTCTTTGTGAAAATTCTTTATTCATTAAATCACCGTCATCCTACTTCCCTTTAATGCCTTCAGCATGGTTTCCTTTAATTCTCTGAACATATTTATAATAGCTGTTTTGATGTTTTTGTCTCCTAGATCCAACATATAGAGACAAGATACAATTTCTATTGACTGCTTTTTTTAAAAAATTAAGTATGAGTTATACTTGTTTCTTTGTATCTATAAATTTTCTGTTGAATGCTGGACATTTTTGATAATCCACAGTAGCAAACGTAGATTCTGATTTTCTCTGAGGGCAGGCGTCTTATCTGTCTGTGTTTTAGTAAACTGACAGACTAAAAGCCTGTTTTTCCCATAATGTGTGGCCACTGATGTCTCTAATCCATTATTATTTTCCCTTCATTTTTCTTTAAGGCTGGCTTTTTAAGACATTTTAGAGCTTGTCTCCAAGTGTTCACCTTTGTGTTCAAAGACTAATCAGAAATTTTATTCAAACATCTTGATCCAGTGAGACTTCCACTCTCAGGATAAGATTTTGTGTAGAATGAGGACTGCATTCAACGTCTGAGCCTTTTATAAGCTGGCCCCAGATTTCATTACCACGAGGCCTGCTTGAATCTCCTCTCTACATATGCTTAGGTTCCACTAATCAGTGACATATGGGTGGCTTGGGCCCATTTCATTTTCTGCTGCACACATGTCTCCAGTCAACCTGGGATATGTGGTGACTTTATCAAGCCTCCATGACTGTCTTGCCTCCTAGAATTCTATAAAGTCTTGCTACTCCATGAGTCTGTTGCTTGCCACAAACTGGACTACACCCTCAGACTAGTGAAGCTATTGGCACTCCCTGTTCATTTGCAACTAAGATCACTATTTTAACCTACAACACTCCCTATCAAGTGCTCTCTCACCAGCAGGGAAAGCAAACTTCTGGTTTTCAAGGCCTGCCCTACCCTGGCTGAAATGCCACATCAACAAAGCTGGGAATGAAAAGATGGGAAGAGGAGGAGCACCAGTTAAGAACACCACAGAATTATGTTATTCTTACCCTAAGTTCAGAACTTTTCAAATGAATAAAGCTTCTCAATTGGTTTGGTTGATTTCCAGAGCACTGAATTAGTTGTTTTACCCAGCTTTTTGGTTGCTTTGTGTGGAGAGCAATCAAATCTCTCACTTAGTCATGTCAGCCATTCCTTTTTTTAATCATGTATATCATGTGTTGCTGTAGCCCAAAGTTCAATTATGCCACGTCAAGGCTACAACTTTGAGACTATATTTACCTCTGAGATAAAACTGCATGTTCACTTTTTTGTTATTGCTATTTTATGCATAAATATGTTGCTACTTTAGATATTTTCAACTCAGCTTCTTTTTTTTTTTGCTACTGGGAAAACAGATTTTGTGCATATGTGTTTGTATGTAGGGTAGATACGTGTTGAAAATTTATCTACATTAATATTATAAAGAACCTACTAAAACTGTAATATGGTCAGAGGAAAAATCATGCTAATAAACTGTTTCTATTCACTCTAGACACCACAGTATATGCGAGATACTTACAATCCGTAGTATATGAAAATGATGCTAAAAGGAAACTATGGCATATGAAAATGTTTGAGAGAAATGTCAATGCTTATGCTAGAGAAAAATACCACACTGCTAGCCTTTCCAATATTTAAAGTAGAGTTACATAACGATACAGAAGATAGAGTAAAAACTAAGGAGTATAATTCTGAGTTTGATATCTAAAATAAACTATTTAACAACTTCAGCTAAAACAATTGAACTAGTTTGGTTCTCTTGCAAAATGATCAGATTCTCTCACTGAGAATGATCATAACAAACTAGATGTCCACCTTTCTAAGGAGCATTTACATAGGAGATGATGGACTAGATGACCTTTCAAAAAGGTTAAGAATTTACATAAATAAAACATAACACTATCATAAAAAATAACCTAAAATATACATAAAGGTTATCATAATTTGGGTTATTCATAACAAATAAGAGAGTGGGTCATAAAAACTATTTCTAAAAGATATGAATTCTACTGTACAACTGGATCTCAAAAGGCAACAATATCCTGGCTATCACAAAAAAAGCTATTGGAAGTAGCACTTTCTTACCATTGAACAAAGTTATTGTCTATAGTTCTGCTTGCTCTAACTCAAAAACAAGAAAGCTGAAGTGGGAACAAAAGATAATGAAAATGAAGAAGATATTGAGTTTATTACATTAAAATCAGAATTCATTCTGGAAAGGCATAAGCTAAGAGTGTGCATAACAAATATTTATAAAGAACATTAAGGTCACAAACAAGATAAACTCATATTTTTACACCAAAATGTGAAGGGCAACCCATAAACTCTGAAAGAAGTAAGCTCAGCAAATAAAGGAACTACTATTATATTCAGGAAACAGCAAGATAACTTGCTAGGACCAAAATAGGTTATAGACTGAGAACAGAAATAACTTACCTCTTTTAGTTGATCAGCACTCCCCCATGATGCAGAACGCTGATGTGACCTCTTTTCTGCTCCCTCCTCTGCCCAACAGCTAGGTGTCTTTATAAAAACAAAGTAAAACAAAATAAAAAATAAGGAATTTTGTCTTTACTTATTCTCACAGCAACTCAAACATATTTCAAAATCTTGGCACATACCAGTTAAGGGGTTATACTAAATACTAAAATCCCTTAACACTAACATTTTCATGACCCTGTGAATGTTTAAAACATTCTGAATTAGACATGATCAATTTAAGATACCTCTGTGTAGCATTACTCAAAACATTGTTTTCACATTAACGACATTAATGAAACACCCAGATGTAATACAAAACACTAAACCCCAAACAGTAAGACCATTTAGTAGTGGCATTAAAAAAAAAATTACACAATATTAAAGTATAATTTTTAATACATGAAAGTATGCGCAGTACAATGAAAATTAGGGAAAGTAAAAACCATAACTTAAAGATAGACAAAGGGTAATGATTATCACAAAAATATATCTGATATAAAAATTATTTTTTATTATCTACTAAAAAAATTCATCACTTACGTTGAGGCTGCACCTGTGAGTCTGCATAACATGAAGAAGCCTTCTACTTTGTATACAATTCAAAATGCTTGTGGACAATTTTTAAAATAATTACCACCTCTTAAAAGTAATGAAACTCCAAAATGAAACCAAGAACAACTAAATGTTAATTGAATAAAAATATAAAGAACCTGCTTAAAAAGTTCAAATACTAAGGTGAAGCTATTTAGTCATAACTTAGAGAGTAAAATAGTTTATTCAATTGGCAAGTGCAATATAAGAGGCATCACTATATTAAATCTGCTTTCAAAGAACTATTTTGTTACTAAAATTTCCTAAGTTCAGTAGTAGATAAGACAAACTACTCTGAAAATAATTTAATTAACTCTCCCCCAAGTAGTCATATCTTTAATAATCAATTTATTCTAAAACTATTCAATCATATCACTTTTAAGTCAAACTTTTATTTTGAGAATTTATATGCCTTAATACTTTTACCTTTCTACCAAATGTATTACTCTTAGATAAAAATCAAATGATTAAGGATCATAATGTTTAAAATTCAATGTGCATTCACAAAAAATGAGTCGAATTTCTGGCATGTTTCATAATTATCAGCAATAACACTTAAAACACTCTATTCTGTATGGCTCTAATATTTTCAAAGGACATTAACATAACCTATATCTCCAATTTAGAGATAAATCAATAGCCACGAAAATTTTTAACTGCTTTAATACTGCTAAGCATGCCAATGGCAAATGGAACTAAATCTGAGGTTTCTTATCTCACGAAATTATCTTTCTTCATACTATCCTTTCTTAAAACTGAATGTGAAAACTTATTTCAGAATACAGTAATAGTTACACAAAAGAAATAAAAGCTACAAAATAATATTTATGTTCCTGAAAGCCAGCTAATAAAAGTTTAAAAGTATAAAACCACTATAGTACTCTCAATCATGTACCTAGACTTATATGCATATCAATTGTGTGCGTATATTCATCATAGTCTAAACTTTTCTAAAAAATCTCCCAAAGAGTAATTTCATTCTAATTGCATCAATTTAAAATAAATAGTATGAAAAATGCTCTAGTCTACAAATATACTCTATGCACTGCACTGTCCAATATAAAAACTACTAGCCACATGCAATAATTTAAATTTAATGAAAATGAAATAAAACTAAAAATTCAGTTCTTTAGTCACACTGGTACATTTTAAGTGCTCAATAACCACATGTAGCTAGTGGCTACTGGCTGCCAGATAGGACAGCACAGATATAGAACATTATCATCATTACAGAAAGTTCTATTGAGAGCAGTGTTCTATGCATTTAACTCATTTTTTAATGAGTTCAGTCAGAGAAAAACCAAAAGATGGCTCCTTGGTTTAACCAAATCTATTTAAAGCTCATGCTTGTGAAGTCACAGAAGATGAAATAATTTGTATCCAGTTTGTTAAATCTGAGTATTTGAGAAATGTTTTATCATTGAAATTAGAAAAACAACATAAGATAGCAAGTTTCTTTCCTTTCATATCAGTGAGAAATTTTTTCCAACTAGCCTGTTATTCTGTCTGTTAATCTAGAGTAGAATTTTATGAACAATAATACTTACAACACTGCTCATGGATGTTAGTAAAAATATATGATGAAAGGGTTCCATGGTCAAATTTATTTTGGACATAATGTATATTATACTTCCTCTACTTGATATACAATGCATTTAGCATTTCAGAAACTCAAACGTACAAACACACAGAGAGATACACATCCACTTGTTTTAAAAAAAACCCTCCTTTCTTTTTTCTCTTACTTATAAGACCCCAGAACACTTACTTTAAAAGTACACTTATTAACACCCTCCACAGACAGCTTGGAAAAAAATATAATCCTCAAAAATCTGTATTGTATATAATAGCTTGTTCTTCAGCTACCATACTTGAGAGAATTATTCTTTTCTAGCTGCCTCCACTTCGATTACCAAGGAAGAGAAAATGAACCTTTAATACACTTGGGCAATGCAGAACCAAAGCCTGTCTCTAAGACTGTTGACAAAATGGTTGGTTGGCTAAAAAAATCCCCTCTGTCTAAAAAGATTACATTTCAGTAGAAGAGGCCATTTTTATTTTCACCTCTCAGAACCATCCTAAGTCCAGCCCATAAGCTCTCTCTCCAGCCCCCAGGTTCATCCTCCTACCTCTGGTTTCCTGTGTGAGGACTGCTGCTTCTCTGAGTACAATACAGAGAAAACAGTACTACTGCACAGGACCACACACTTGTTTTTAAGACTATATTTTAGGAGCAATTCTAGGTTCATAGCAAAATTGAGAGGAAGTTATATAGATTTCTCATGTCGTTCTTGCCCCAACACATGCACAGCCATCCTCTGCCAGAGTGGTACGTTTGTTACAAGTGAGGAACCTACAATGACACGTCATTATCACCCAAAGTCCATAGTTTACATTCGAGTTCACTCTTGGTATTACACATTATAGGGGTTTGGACAAATGTACAATGACATGTCTCCATCATTACAGTATCATAGAGTCTTTTCACCACCCTAAAAATCCTCTGTGCTCTGCCTACGCATTCCTCCCCATACTCCAAACCCCTGGCAACCACTGATCCTTTCCACTGTCTCCATAGTTTTGCCTTTTCTAAAATGTCATATAGTTGGAATCGTATAGTAGTTAGCCTTTTCAGAGTGGCTTCTTTTACTCAGTAATACACGTTTAAGATTCCTCCATGTCTTTTCATGGCTTGATAGCTCATTTCTTTTTAGTGCTGAGTAATATACTGTTGTCTGGATGTACTACACTTTATTCATCCAACTATTAAAGGACATCTTAGTTGCTTCCAAATTTTGGCAATTATGAATAAAGCTGCAAACTAACATCCAGATTTTTGCGTAAACATACATTTACAACTCCCTTGGGTAAACACCAAGGAGCATGAATGCTGGATCAGGTGGTAAAACTATGTTTAGTTTTTTAGGAAACCGCTAAACTGTCTTCTGAAGTGGCTGGACTGTTCCGCATTGCCACCAGCAATGAATGAGAGTTCTGTTACTCCACCACTGGTCAGCAGTTGGTGTTGTCAGTGTTCTAAATGTTGGCCATTTTAATAGGTGTTTGTGTAGTGGTATTTCACTATTGTTTTAATTTGCATTTCCCTGGTAACAATGATGTGAAGCATTTTTTTCATATGCTTATTTGTCATCTTCCTTGGTGAGGTTATCTATTGAGTTCTTTGGTTCATTTTAAAATTCAGGTTGTTTATTTTCTAATTGTTGAGTTTTAAGAATTCTTTGTATATTTTCAATGTCTTTTATCAGATGTGAATATGGGCATGTTTGTTATATATTTATTTATAAACCAGTAAAGGCAGATATGCTTTCCTGTTTTATCAATTTCAAAACATATCAAACTAACTCCTAGCAAGAAATATTTTGTTTTCAATATATAAGAGCCTAAAGTCACTTCTAAAATACACCACAAAAACAAAAGAACTAATAGCTCCATAGTATTCTCTTAATCTTATTTAAAGCTTATTTAAATCTTAAATAAAAGTTTTAAATTTATTTTTGTATGGTTCATCCTTGCCTTTGAAATGTACTGTAGTCTATATTTTATGGATATATGATTATTGAGTGCTAATTATTAAACAGTACTTAGATGATCCTTAGCATGAAAGTACTGATAAACCTGGCAACAAATGGAATCGCTAGAAAATTGATGATGCATAAGCTAATTAATTATGACTGCAGACTGACTTAAAGTTTTAAAAAGGTTTTAAAAGAGATAATGACAAAGCCTTCATTATTTATAAATAAATCCTTTAGAGATTTGGTTTTCTTTTGACTAATACAAAATTTTAAACTTCTTTTAAACTTTTAAAAGACAATTTTGAAAAGTCTATCCTGATAAAGCTCTACAAAGGAGCACAAAAACATTATGATTCTAATATTTTTATCCTTTGTTCTTCTGGTAACTGTATATAAATATAGTCTTATAACCAGATATAGATAGCTGCTTCACTTGAAAATAAAGCGCGTAGAAAAGAATAGTTCAGCTGAAAAAGCATTAGGAATTCAGTTACAGGAACAGTTACATATTCAAATTTTTTATCGTGCTCCAACTATATATCAGTTATGTGCTCATTATACTAGACCGGTTTCAAAGTGTGGTCTCTGGATAAGCATCATCCGTCTCATCTGGGAACAAGTTAGAAATGCAAATTCTTAGGTTCAATCCCAGAATTACTAAATCTAGAATTCTTAAATAAAGTTCAGCAATCTGTGTCTTAGCAAGCTGTCCAGATGATTTTGATGCAGTGGTCTCTAGCAATAAAATGCCTGAATTTTTAAGTAAAATGTACAAAATACATGTCTGTTTAGCCCTCACTGAGTTTAATACACAAGTGAATGAAAGTCTGTAAAGCAATGGTTTGTGATATCCTAGATTATTAATCAGTGAATTTATTAGGAAGCTACATCTGTTTCCAGATCTCAAAGTAAGAAGGAGGGAGGGTGTTGGTGTTAAATCTCTGGATTGCAATTTTTTAGAAACAGGAAGTAACACAACTATTGCATCTGTGCTAGACATGATAAAATGAAATAATTTGCCTTACTCTGTAAGAAATGCTAATTTGAGAAAAAGCAATCATAAATGTGCCAACAACCTTAAGAACAGTCATAGTAATTCTACATTTAAGAATTAACACGAGATGTACACCAAGAAGGGCACTGGAAATTAAATGTCTACCAATAGGGAAATGAAAAATCGTAGCACATTCTTATAACAAAACAAAACAAAGCAAAACAAAACCAGCACATGGATTATAATATCATTTTAGTAAAGCAAAAAGACTAGAAAGGTATTTCAAAATTTAAATAGTGGTGGGAAGTCTAGATAATTCTATAGTAAATCCATAATACTGTTTTCAGTTGAATGAGAAAAATAAATCAGAAAAAAAAGACTTACAGTCATTTTTAGGAATATTTAATAGCATGGGTAGATACTACAACTTATTAAATTAAAAAGGTTACACAACACTACCTATAGTAACATTTGTGTTCTATTTTTAAAATGGTTTTAAATTTATTTTTTTAATGTAAATAATCAAAACAAAAGACCATGCATCAAAACATTAAAAATGGCTATGTCTGGATATTAGAAATATAAGCAACAAAATTTTCTACAATGACTGCTATTTTCAAAATTAGAAACTGGATTAAAAAAAAAAAATAAGATAGCTATGCTACTGTGTGGATGTACATCTACTCTGAGAAACCCTGATATAGAATTACAAAAATCCTAATTTTAGATACAAACCTCAAATTTGTTTGGAAGACACGTTACAGGCAAGTTACATGTTAGGATTTTACTACACATCACATAAAATATTTTTCACTAGACAGGGCTTCCCTTTGATAGGGCGGTTGGCGTTCTCTCACCACTATAAGTGGCTGTATGTAGATTATCAACTCTTGGCTATGAGAATGGAGATGGAGACTTCAAAAAAGCCAAAAGATTTATGTATTTAGAGTAACTGAAAACTGGTCACTGAAATGTCAAACACCCAGAAATATCAGTGGCAAGTTATTAATGAGAATACTGACTAGAAGTTGTTTCAGTTTAGCTGTCTTTCATGGTACACTTAAATTATAAGATGAAAAAAACATGCATATAAACTTTTTTTGAAAAGGTTAAACACAAAGCTACCATATGATCCTGCAATTGCTAGAGAAATGAAAACATACGTCCACACTTCTTCAGAGATGTTCAAAACAATTCATTAACTCATGAATGCATAAATAAATTGTAGTATGTCCATATCTTGAAATACTATTTGGCAATAAAAAGGAATAAAGTACTGATACAACATGAATGAACCTTAAAAATACTACACTAAGTGAACAAAGCCAAATACAAAAGGCCACATATTTTATGAGTCCATTTACATGGAATGTTCAGAATATGTAAATCCATGGAAGCATAAAGTTTAGAAGGTGCCAATGGGCTGAGGAAAAGAGGACTGGAAGAAAACAGTGAGTGGCTACTGGTGGATACAGTTTCTTTTTGGCGTTAGGAAGATGTTCTAAAATTGAGTATGGCAATGATTACACAATTCTGTGAATATATTAAGAACCACTGAATTGTATACTTTCAATAGGTGAACTGTATGGTATATAAATCATATCTCAATAAAACTTATTAAAAATATTTAAGTCAAAGGCAATTATAAGTCAATATCATTTTTCAATTTAAAAAAAGTCATGTATTGCTGAACCTGGAAGTCCCAAGCATTATCTCTATTTTCTCAAAAATAGTTGATATTTTCTATCATGCTTTTCTTGCCAAGCTCAAATCACATAGAAACACCAGTGGAACAATATAAAAGAAAAGGCTAGGAGACTGCACATTAATAATCTATGTGATCAGATTTCTCAGGTCATCCTGATAACATTTAATAAAGGAACTAAAGATGCAATATAAAATAAACAGTACATTAGAAATGTTGTTTTCTGGCTTTTTAAAGAAATAGAGTTATTAGACTCCTGACAAATAACCAATTTCTGCTTTAACCAAAAGATGATTATATGAGGAATTAAAAGTATAAACAATATTTTGATTTATTATTTGGTATACACAATTAATAATACCCATTCTGATAAGCACTATTACTACCATTAGAAATAGATTTTACTTTTATAAAAGTAATATTCTCTAACACTATAAATAATACATTTAATAATCACACAGTATAGCTGTCTCTGAATTATCTAATAGATAATTTACTTGTTTCTTAATAACTTTTAATGTTTTTAAAAATCTCTCATACCTGATAGAAAATCAGAAACACAGATGACTAAGAGATATCTAACAAAAATATTTCCATTACATTCTGAAATCACAAAAACTAAGAGTGCTGAACTGACGACATGAGTATCATCAATGGGACACCTAAATTATGAGGGCGGGAGTACGAGCTTTCATAACAATGTAAGTCCCCCACGGTCTCCATACTTGGACCTATAAATCTTAAAGAACAAGTTCTTGTTTGTAACACTGCACAGTAGATAACAATAGCTACTTCTGATTGAATGAATCCTGACCTAGCAGAACTTGTTATATTGAGTTTCAGAGCCTTATCATGCCCTGGAGTTATTTTTATAACTTCTATGTCACTTCCTACCAATCCAGACTCAACGTTCATAATTGTATAATCAATTGTTGATACTAGTAATAATGCCTTTTTCTGTCCACTTAATTCAATATTATATTGAAAACTGAGGACAGTAAAATATAGATTCTAATACAAAAGCAGCTAACATTTATCAAAATTTGCTATGTCCTAGATACCATGCTGAAGTTTAACATAGATTATTTTATGTAATCTTCATATCAACAGGTACTCGTGTTACCCTCCAAAAGCTGTGAGAATTTCAACAGGACAGAAAACTGTATTTACTTGGTATATACTAGTGTTTCCTATCAATATGATAGATCTCATTTCAATTATTCATTTACATAAAATAGTTATTAATAACTTAAAAGACATACTGTTTTCCCATACTATACCTTTAACTATGATCTAATTCTTAAGTTCTTAAAGCTTAATGTCTCTAACAAATGCCTTTCTGAGTAAATGCTAAATGTTTATTACTATCCCAGGATTTTTGGTAAAAAACTGAAGGGTTGTAAGACATAAAAAGTTGAGAACCAATGTGCCAGACAATGAAAATCAAGAAGATGAGACTAAGAGGGATAATTTCAAATAAATACAACCTAATCTATTCACAATTTTCCTAGAGCTACTAGTTTAGGGGTAAAGTATAGGAAGAAACAAAGGAAAAACAAGTGAATTCTGTTGTCTGTTAAATGCTTCTGGGAATGGAGAAAAACTGAGTATATGGGTAAAAGAGTATGAGGAAGGCTCTTTGCTATATGTATATCTTTTGCTTTTGCATCAAATAAGCATCTATTGAAAAATAAGTAGAATTTTGAGTTTCTGGTAAATTTAGAAATACTATTTCAAAGAGATAAATAAAATAGTAAATATTTTAGCCATGGATTTAAAGTTTTCATCACTACAGCGGAGTATATTCTTTTGGCAGCCCAAAATATTATTCATTAAACTAGGAACATGACTACTTTCATGTGGGCTGTTCAACTCTAGGATTATGTTCTTTCTTAATTAACTAATGGCTGAAAGAAAAAGTAAAGGTGACCCCGGACAGGAAAGAATCTTTATACATTTACTCAACAACCAGTTAGGGATCAGCTTCATAAAAACAATTCAGGTCCCTGGAATG
This sequence comes from Macroglossus sobrinus, assembly GCA_004027375.1. NCBI lineage: Eukaryota > Metazoa > Chordata > Mammalia > Chiroptera > Pteropodidae > Macroglossus > Macroglossus sobrinus. The sequence goes on from PVKZ01000761.1 coordinate 253,441, forward strand.
CAATCCAAGAGGCCAAGATGGCCAAATCTTTAGACCTGCTTGCATTTCAAGAAAAGCCTCCTTCACCCACCAATTGTTTCAGCAACTGCTGCTTCTTAAACTTCAGCAGCGAGCTCTTCACCAAGGGCACAGGAAACCCAAACAGCTGTACCGAATATGACTTTTGGTCAGGAAATGAGCCTCTAATCAGAGGGTTAAAACTGAAAGTTCTCTTTTATATCTATTACTATTTGAGGTGTACTATCTACTCTTTTGATTAAAGTCCTTCCCAACCAAGCTAGCTCCTTTCACAAGAAGAAAAGGACAACATTTCATAAATAACTTCAATAACAAAGAATTTATATATTTTAGTCTGGAGTTATTAACTTAATCAAAAGTTGGCTCAATCCATATGCTCATTACTTATTCCAGATTTGTGTAATAAAAATAAATAAATAGAAAAAAAAAAGGAATGATACTGGCATATAGATAGATAGGGTCATAAAACTCCACACACTTGAAATTAAGAAAAATAAACTAAAATGCTATTTTACGTAACTTTTGGTGTGTTTAAGTGTTTCATACTTTAAATTTTAAAAACTAACTTAAAATAATAAAATACCAAAGGAAAATGTCATCTGGAGAAATAGAAACAGAAATATGCAGGATTTCATTTAAACTCTAATCATCCATCTCTCACTTCTCAAAGAATCCAAAAGGTAAAAAGCTCTAAAATCTTTCTCTGTTATCAACTTTGGATAGAAGATGAATGAGGGGAATAGATAGGTAGTCAAAGTGAAAAGACTTTTACAAAGTAAAAACTACTCTCACCTTAATTACCCACTGACATTTTAAAAAAAACTTCTAGGCTCACCAATTTTTCCCTAATGAAGAGGAATATGGCAAATGATTCCAAAAAAATAAATGGCTCAAAGCTAATTATTTCTAGCAATAAGCGAGATTTACTAAAACAGAAAGACAAAAGACAAAAACAAATTAAAAAATAAAAATCATGAGAAAGAGCAGGGAAGAATAGAGAAAAAAATTTTCATTTGAAGTTCCTCTTTCCATCTGTGAATTAAGTGTCCTGGTCAATATCCAATATCCAATATCCATTCATCTATCTTTTCCCCTGTTAGTAAATATAAATAACAGCAATTGCTTTCTGACACTTAGTGTCAGTCACCACTCTTAGCATTTCAAATATATTAACTCAATTTAACCCTTACAATCATCCTATGAAGTATAATATCCCATTAACAAATGATGACATTGAGGCAGAGAGGTAAAATAATTTGCCTAACCTACAAGGCAAGAAAATGTTGAAGCCAAAATTCAAAACCAAGCGGTCTGATTCCAGAACCACAGCTCCTGACTAATGCAAAGTGAGTTTACAGAATTAATTTATATCATGAAAAGGTTAAATTCAGGGAAAAAATATTAACCAAGACAAGGAATATTTTATAACAATAATTACCATAAGGAAGATATAATGGACATACATCTTTAAACATCTATAATATTATCAAGATATATAAGACGACCACTGAAAACAGACATCAACAGAAATTTTAACTCAACTGCCAGCTCAAGACAGAACAGACATTAAAAAAAGGCTACATGTAAACTATATAATATAATTGAGTAAATATGTAATGAATTCTATATCTAAAAGGTTATACCTCATTACAAATACAGAACATTAAAAAAAAGTTTATATATTAGGCAACAAAAAAAAATTCAATGAGGTTTACAAAGACCTAAAAGTCTACACTAAAATTATAATACAATAAAAGTAGACATTAAATTTTTACTAGGTTAAAGAAACTTTAACCACTTAGAAATTAAAAACAGAAACCTCTCACATGCTAAACAACATATAAAAATTAAAATTGCATATTATCATAAAAATATAAATAATGAAAAGGTGGCTCAGAGGATGTCTTGGCATGAAATACTTATATTATTAAACGAGAAATAACACAAAATGCAAAAACTGAACATTCATCTCCAGAATCTAGAAAAAGAACAACAAGGTAGAAGAAAGGGAATGACAGAACAAAGAGGGTAACAAACTAAGGAGAAAAAAAAGCAACAGGAAAATAAATTCAACACCTTAAAAAACTAAAAACTATGTAACCTAATAAATTTAAACACTCAAAACACAAAGACGGAATATTAAAATGAGAAAAAAAACTGTAGATATACAAGAAATTAAAATATTTATACAAGAGTGTTTTGTGAAACTATGCAAATACACTTGAAAATCTGGATGAAACGGATTATATTCTAGCAAAACAGATGAAAAACACTGAACTAAATAAATAGAAACTAAGAGACAAAGAGCCATGGAAGAAATATAGATTTACTAAAGAGCTACAATCCCAAACATACTAATCCAGTTAGTTTCATAGGTAAAATTCTTTCAGGCCCAAGTACAGATAATTGAGATAATATTTACACCATGCCAGAGCACAAAGGAAGGAAACGTTACAAAATCGTTTTATGAAACAAGTATAACACCAATCTAAGGATTACATTGTAAAGAAGAAAAACTTCAGACCTCATTTCTGAATACTGAAACAAATGTAATAAACAAACATTAACAAACACTTCCTTTTATTTTTTTATATTAAAAAAGAATTCCATAAATAGCATTTATTCCATAAATGTAATCATAACCAAATATTAAGTACTTTATTAAATAAATTCACCACATTACAGGTTATGAGTCAAAACAACACATTCATTTCAATGATGAAATGACATTTTGCATGTAAAGAATTACTCTTGATTTAAAAAAAAAAAAGGAAAACAATTACCAAAATAAGTATGTGTTTGTCAGAGTGAATCAGCTTTTTTTTTTTAATTGAGGTATAACTGACATGTTATATTAACTTCAGGTGTACAGATAATGATTTTATATTATATATACAGTGAAATGATAACCACAATGTCTAGTTATACCCATTACCATACATAGTTATGGAATATTTTTGTGATGAAAACGTTAAGATTATGAGTTACTTTCAAATATGAATTACAGATGTTTCCTATTGGTCTGGTGGTTAGGATTTGGCACTCTCAAATATGCAATACAGTATTATTAACTATAGTCACCATGCCATACATTGTACAACCTTTGCTTGTATATTTTATAACTGAAGTTTGTACTTTTAACACCCTTCACCCATTTCATCTACCACATACCTCCTCCATCTCTGGTAGCCACCAATCTGTTTTCTGTATCTATGAGCTTGGTTTTTGTTTTTAGATTACACATATAAGTGAGATTACACATATAAGTGAGATCATATGCTATTTTTTTGTCTTTGTCTAAATTATTTCACTTAGCATTATACACTCAAGGTGCATGCATGCTGTCGCAAATGGCAAGATTTTATTCTTTTTATAGATGAATAATATCCCATTGTGAGATATATTATGCATATATATAACATCTTTTTATCTATTCATCCATCAATGGACGCTTACGTTATTTCCATATCTTGGCTCTTATAAATAATGCTGCAGTGAACATGGGGGTGCATATATCTTTTTGAGTTAGCGTTTTCATTTCTTCATATAAATAATCTGAAGTGGAATTGTTGGATTATATGGTAGTTCTTTTTTAAATTTTTTGAGGAACTTCCATACTGTTTTCCATAGTGGCTACAGCAATGTACATTCTCAACACTGCACTAGGGTTCCCTGTTCTCCACATCTTCACCAACACTTATATCTTGTCCTTTTGATAAAAACAATTCTAACAGGTAATATTGTGTTTTTGAGTTGCATCTCACTGATGATGCTGAACATCTTTTCATGTACCTGTTGGTCATCTACCTGTAAGTTTTCTTTGGAAAATGTCTATTCAAATCTTCTGCCCACTTTTCAATTGGCTTGTTTGTTTTGCATTTGAGATGTATGAGTTCTTTAGATATTTTGGATATCAATCCCTCATCAGATACATGATTTGCAAATATTTTCTCCCATTTAGTAAGTTGCCTTTTCATTTTTGTTGATGGTTTCCTTTGCTGTGCCAAAGCTTTTTAGTTTGATGTAGGCCCACTTGTTTATTTTTGCTTTTGCTGTCTTTACTTTTGGTGTTAAATCCAAAAAATTGCCAAGACCAGTGCCTATGTTTTCTTCCAGGAGTTTTATAGTTTCATGTCTTATGTTCAAGTTTTAATCCATTTGGATTTGATTTTTGTGTATGGTGTAAGACAGTGGTCCAGTTTTCCCAAAACCTTTTCTTGAAGAGACTGTCTTTTCCCTTACTGTATATTCTTGGCTCCTTTGTTATAAATTAATTGACCATATAGGTATGGGTTTATTTCTGGGCTCCCTATTCTGTCCCACTGACCTCTGTGTCCATTTTTATGTCAAACTGGGCATTATTAACTTCAGTTTATAGAAAAGGAAATTAAAGTTTGGGTCATACAGCGGTTAATTCAGTGGGCCATAATTTTTTTCCCACCATTTTATTTTTAAAAATTCAAACATATAGAATGGTTAAAAAAAAAAACCACGCAGTGAGTATTCATAAAGCCAACAACATAGATTCTATAGTTACCATTTTGCTACATTTGTTTTATCATATATCTATCCACCTATCGATCCATCAATTGAGCTTAGTTTTGATTCATTACAAAATTACTTGTAGACAGCAATATACTTCACCCCCAAACATCTTATTGGAGTTCAATATTTATTTATGTTCTATATTTTTAAAGTTAAATTATATAATAAAATATAAAGGGGTATACTTAAATAACTTGTGATAAATGCATTCACCCACGTAACCAAAACCTCTATCAAGATATACAACACTTCCATCAACCCAGGAAGTCCCCTCACACTAGGGGCCTTGATTTGAACACAAGATCTGTTTCCAAAGTCCAGTCTTTTTCACAACATTATGCTACTTCTTTTTGAAAGGCCTAAAGTGTAAATATATTAAACATTAAGAATTGTATTACTAATCTTCAATAATTAAGGTAGTTAAAATATGGAAAAATGATAGGAAGAAAATACTAGTGATGTCCTCCACCAAAACCAGAGAGCCTAGGTATTTAATACCTATAGGAAGTTACTGTACTACCTTCCCACCACTAACTCCCGCTAAGTTAACAGAAACTTCTACTTCCATCCCTGAGAGTTCAAGAATAAACTCAGGAGGAACAAATATGACAATAAAAAATATCTCATATGTTCATCTCTTGTACCCTCAATTAAAATAATACTTGGAAACAAAACCATTTCTTATGCTTGTGAGGCAAGCACTAGGTTAAATGTTCTAAGCTTTAGTAGTTACTATGATAGGCAGTGGGGAATTGGAAAGAAAAAGCTTTGTAATTCACCAAATCTGGGCTCAAAGCTCTTCATATTATTAGCTATATATTCACATACGAATGACTTAACTTCTCCAAGGCTCGGTATCTTATCTGTAAAATGAGGCTTACATTTTGCCTTCCTTTCAATGTCAGGTTTCTCAAATGATTTACATGCAGATGCAGGCAAGGGAAGCCCTGGACCTCAAGCTTTAGAGGGAATAGCGCTGGCCCTCTTCTAGCTATACTTCTCCCCACAGGGTGAAGAGACCTTGGGGCCTAAGAGAAGCACATCATGAAATGACTCCAGACTCAGGAGTTCCTTGTCCAAACAGCAGCAAGCCTGCTTCCAAGTCTGCAAAAACCTACTCCCTGGGTCTCACTTCCTGAGCACATATGGCTGGAGCATGAATGAGAGGACTGGGAGTTCAAAGGTATAAAGCCACCTCTCAGGGTACAGAATGGTGCGCAGGGTAGGGAGATATATACATTTAGGCTCAGAAGGTGAGGTGGGCTCAGCCCATGCAGACACATTCTGGCATGTAACTCTGAGACATTCAGGCAGAAATTCTTAGCTCGAATGAATTTCAAGATTCATATGAAAATTTGTCAAATTAGAAGTATAAAATATATTTTATGTAATTGTTAAATTAACTTACACATATATGGTATGTGGGCCTTCATTTATGTTTGCTCCAGACCCTGCATATGCTACAAATGAGCCTGTCTATACCTACTAATAACCTCACATGTGTACTTCCATATTCATTTTCAAATATATTATTTTAAATATTATTTTATATATATTATAACACTATCATGAGTTAGGCTAACTCCTCTACAGATAAAAAAATACATGTTTAAACCTACTCAGCATCCTTGTCTATCTCCATATCACTCTTCTTTACCAAATATCTGTGTTTCCTCCTCTACCATATCATCAATACCATACTTTCCAAGACAATATGCCCCTATTTCCTAAATCCAGTACTCATTCTCCATAACCTCTCTTTAGCACATAATATTGCTAACAATTTTTCCTTTCTGAGAACAGCATTCCCTTTGGCTTCTAAGGTTAGGCTACTTCTGTTTCCCTCTTAGCCTTTTTTGCACTTTCTCTGGCTCCTGTCTTTCTCAGGGTTTTTGTGAAGGATAAGATAATTTCTGGCTGCTATAAGCTTAAAGCATATTCAATAAAAGGTTGGTTTTCTTTTTTTAAATCTAAAAAGAATAACATTTTTAAGTACAGTGCCAGTTACTCTGCTAGGTGATGCATGCATGCACACACATTATTCCATTTATCCTAAAATGAGCTCAATTTGGTTGACACCATAAAATGAGCTCAAATTGGTTGACAAATAAACCTGTATTAGAAACCTGACTCCAACATTTTCTAGTCTTTATGATCCTGAGTCAGTCACTTAACTTCCCTAGTTCCTGTTTTCCATTGGGTAATCTTACAATGTTCTTGTGAGAATTAAATGAAACACAGGATATAACACAAATAGCACATGGTACATATAGGTCAGTAAATGTTCACTCCCTCCTCATCTTATTGCTTCTAGATGAATACATTAGTTTTCTCTCATTTCCTTGTGTACACTTCCAAAAACTAAGTCCTCAGTCCCTTGACCTTCTTTCTTTACACTTTACACCTACACATTATGACACCTGTGAACCTGAGAAAGATGGCTTTCAGTTAACTGTGTCCATTTCTAAGGGTCCGGGCCAACATTTCTAAATTTTGCTAGTTATTTCTACTTGAGAATACCACTATGTACCATATCAAACTGATCCTTTTCCTCCAGAATTGAAGAATGAAAGAAAAGACTGAGGGGAGGGCATAAAATATTACAAAGGGAGAAGTGATACGATGGATGATAAAGAAGCTAGTTTCATGGTTTCAGGCTTGTCTGAGAAAATTGGAAATATTGAGAAGATTCTCTTAGCTCATGTCCAGAAATTTCTTCCTTTTTCCTTTCCCTTATCCTTCAGACATGAAACTCTAATTCTTCTATTTTTCTAACCTACAAAGGCCAAAGGAGTTCATTCCTTTGAACTCCCTCACATTTAAATGCTCCATTTTTTAAAACAAGAAAAAATCATAACATAAATTTCCTTAGCCACCTGTTAATACTTGTAAATTATTTCCAAGACTGTGAAAACTTTCCTTCAAAAATTACTTATATTTTCTAATATAGTTAGTAGTCATTACATTGATTTCTCTTGAAAAGCTATTCTTAAAACTGTAACATAAGTCTCGAAAACATAGACTGATATGCTCTTTATTAAATACTAAGTAAGTTAACTTTAAAAACCCAGATGATAAAAAAACAATTAAAGTTTATTAAAAGAAATGGCTTTCCTCTTTGGTTGAATAAATTGTATTTCAAATTTGGGGATGTCATTTTGAGGATTACATTTTCATTACTGTGATCAAAACAGACTTGCAGGGCATAAAACTGATTTTGGTTTGCCTATTTTACCTGAGTAGCTTTATCTTTCATGCATGAAGGGTAATGAAGATGAGGATCCCGTGGCCACTGTCCTGTGAGATAAGGTCCCGTTATCGTATCCAAGGAAGAGGTCCGCCTTATTGTATTAGAGGTTCGAACTTGCTGAGGTTTTGACCTGTCCACTAAAATAAATAAAAAAAAAAAAATTAGGTCAGTCGCTAACCAATAAAGTACAATTTAAAATTATTTAAAGTTTGTGGAATGTCACCCTACATCAATTTTCCCTACAATATATATTTACCCTAACACCTCTCTTATGGGTCTGATGAAATTTACAGATATTCTCCAAAGGGAAATAATATTCACGTATTAAATCTTGCATACATTTCCAGGGCTGTCACAGACCCTATAAAGCCCATCCATTTTAGAGACCTATTATAAAATCTATGTATCATCTCCACTGCTATTACTTTATAAGACTCCATCATGTCTCACTGAACTGCCATTCTTAACTGCTATCACGACATCCATCTCAACTAAATCTTACGGTGCCACCTCCCATCCCCGCTAAAAAACATTTCCATGGTTTTTCACTGTTTTTAACATAAAGCCTATATTTTTCAAAACTTGTCGTCCACATACAATGCTTAATGTCTTGCTACTCCTCTATAAATGCATGCTAAGTGCCACACAAACTAATTGCAGTTTCCCAAAGGTAAAACACTCCCTTCTCTGTCTCTATACACTGTATTATTTCTTGAGCCTAGAACTCTCTCCTTCACTGATCATCCATCCAACAAACTTATTTAAGATAAACGTGCCTTCCTCTGCTTGTATTGAAGCCTAAATTTATTTCTCTCCCTGCCAGAGCATAAGTTCAGTCTTTACAAACTGAAAAGGAGTTGATACTTAATATTTATTTAATAAATTTATTTACAGTTACATAAAACAATGTGTATAAAGACATATTTTAATTCAATTTCTTCATTTAAGAGTGAAGAATCTGAAGCCCAGAAGGATAAAACTGAATTATCCAATAAAACAGAATTGCTAACAAGTGACAGAGGCAAAAAGGAACCAAGATCTCTAGAGAGTCTGTGCAGTTCAAAATACTGTAACTATCTACTTCTCTCCATGATCATACTTAACTATAGGTAATTTTTCATATATACATCCCAAATAATTTACTACAAATGTGCACTCTATAATAAAATCCAGTGGATTACAAACACCAAAACTTAGTCTTATTCAATTATATCTCACATCAAACAAAATGCTTTGCATGCACATTAAAGGTCAAGAAACATTTGTTCTTGAATGCTGTCCTATATCTTCCTAAACCAAAAGTCTTTTAAATCACAAAAGAACATAAAATGCAATATACTCTGTTATCATGTTTTTGATATATCTTACAAATGTAGTTTTGACTTCTTTGACTCGAGTGTTAGAAAAAAATCTGAAAATTACCAAATTTCCTATCTTTATTACTTAGGTATAATTTTATTTCATCATAGGCAAAGAATCTAGGATGACCTATTTCTACTCTTTGGAAATACCTGCAATTTTCTTTGTGAACAAAAACATGGAAAAACTTTATAAGCATTTTATGAATTATGAAGATATATTTTGTTTTCAGAACATATAGTTCTTTCTCTTATACATCAACTAAAATAAAAAAATACAGATTATAGGAGTAATATAATTTTCAACTTGATTTGTCACAGATTTAGAATACTCTTAAAATTTCTAAACTACTACTGAGATCTACCAATTCTCTTTATTTCTTGCAATTTTTAGCATTATATTTTAGTTCTGTATAATTTGACACATACTAACCTATGAAATCATTGTTATGGCTTATGTTTCACCATTATAATCTATTCCATTTATTACTTTTTACTTTTAAACTCTGTCAAATTGAACATTATGACTCTTTTGCTTTCTTCCTAGTATAATTTGCCTGGTATGTCTACTCTTTCATTTCAATTTCTTTGCATCATTTTGTGTGTCATTTGTATACAGTCCATAATTGGATTTTTTGAAAAAACCTTGTGTAATCCTTCTTGTAAAAAGTAAGTTTATCCCATTTATATTTATTGTTGTAACAAATCTAACATTTCATGTAACTTTTTCTTCCTATTTTGTAATGCTTCCTTGCTACTTGTTTTCTGTTTTAATGTTTTGTTTCTTCTTCTCTCTCCTTACTTCCTCCGCCCATCATAGGTAATTACAGACTGTTTTTTTAGTTCTATTACTAGAGTTAATTCTATCAATTCTCTTAAATATTTTTTTCTGGCTGTAAAAGCAAAACCCACAAATTTTAGCAACTTTATGAAACAGAAAATTAACATGACTCTCAAAATCTGATTTATAACAATTTGTTTAAAATTTAAAAAGTTACTTTGCATTCCCTCCTCCGTGAAGAAACAAAAGGAAAAAAAAAACAGATTATTCCTTTAAAAAGACACGTTTATAGAAGTTCATCACTAACAAAAAAAGCCTATATAAGTCAGTCATAACCAGAAAATGAAAAGCCATATGAAAAATTTGTTTCTAAAAACTTAAAACTGCTTCAAACTATTTAAGAAGTTGCATGTAGTCTACTTATAGCTATTAAAATACTTCTAATTTGGTAAGAAAACAATATGTACCATTTTTATATTTTATAATGAGTTCAGTATATGAAAAATCTACAAATGAGCTGCTTCATCTGTATAATATTCTAATTTATATTTACTTTTATTAAATTTTTAATCACTGGACCTTTGCTTACCTTTTTCAAGTGATCACTTGTTCTCCACATAGTGTCTACTCTCTATGACTAACTACTTTGTTAGACTAACTACTTTGAGACTATGGTCCTCAAGTTATTTTGACTAAGTTCTCCTATAGGTAAATACATAAGTATGCAGCAATATATGTAGTTATTTATTTATAAATTAGATATGTACTATATCACTAATGTTATAAATATTATAAAACAGACAAAATAGAAATTTACATGTATGAAATATAAAATAAAAGATATATGCATGAAAAAAATTAGAAGTCATATTTTCTTCCTATTTCTCAATAGGTGGCCTTACTAACTTCATTGTGAAAACTACTGGGATAAGAGACCTGAAATTGGGTGCTAAATTCAATCTACAGATTGGCCAGTTAGCTTGGTCTTATTCTAAGATATGACTCTACTGCTTATCTGTATTAAGCACGTGTACAACCACACATTATCAATATTACAAAAAATAAAAATAAAAAAGCTTGTCTTAAAAAGCATTAAAGAATATGAAAAAATATTTGACAAGTTATATTTCAAACATATATTCTTCAAACCAGGAAAATTTCGAAGATATAGAGTTATTAGTAATTTCTATATAAATTATTTAAAGGGTAAAAATTCAGAATAAGTTTAAATATTGGCTAGGATAATACTCTTCTAAGATATGATCAGCCACAATACCTCCACCTATAAAATAACACTAGGGCCTTAGATTTATCAAAAGATTCATCATAAACAGTACAATTCTATTTTAACAAGATGACTTGTTCCTATTATCCAAAGTATCAAGACAGTGAGTTAGTTTAACTGCCTCGACATCTAAGCCTTGATTCTCCCCTATTTTTATTTACTTAATTTGTGGTATTATATCCTACCAAATAGTTCTATAACATAATACAATAAGGAAAGTCAACTGATTTTGCATTATTTATATACTTAACACAATAAATTTTCTTATTTCATAATTATGGTTGTGATTAGACTATGTACTTAGTTTTGACTTGAGTGATCACAATATTTCTCTACTATTATTAAAAAATGGTCTCATTCAAGTAGATCAAATAAGAGGGCACCTTATCAACTAGAAACATACATTAGTAGAAACTATCTTTGAATTAACTTAAAAGAGCTTAAATTGCAAAATAATAATTATATAAACTATAAAAGAAAATCAATACAATAAATACTAAAAGTTTCAGACTCTCCTTAAGGAGTTTACACTCTGGTTGGGAGAGATATGATATGTATAATTATCATATAAAACAGTATATGGATGGCACATGGACATCAATGAAGGACAGGACAGCAAACAGGGCAAAAATAAATTAGGTAGCAGATAGCAAGAATGATGTTCTCTACACCAATGGAAGCTTTCAAGGAGGAGTAAGAGTCTTGCCACACCACTTTACAGTCTTGTTGCTAACATCTCTTAATATCTGTGGGCAAAATAAAGAATAACTAAATTCAACAATAAAAGATGACAGTTAAAAAGAAATATATATTTCCAGTATTATATCATTATTTGGACCAGAAAATGACTGTTCATAGAAGCAGTATGTCAAAAGGCTTCCTCATTACAGTCATCTATAGGTTGTACTTTCCCTTACCTGCCCCTCTCACCCCCTGCCCCTTGTCCCCATAGAGAGCCACATAGCAGTAGCAGTTGGTACTTGGTAGGCCTGGAATCCTCTGGGGTGCCTACTGAGAACTATACAAAATAATTCTTGCTCTTTAGCAGCCAACTGGAAATTCAACTTTAAAGTAATAATAGTAAAATAGGTTTAAAAATAAGAAACTATATTATATAACTCTGAATTTGAATATCAAACCAGGCATTGTTCTAAATAGGCAAAAAATGCCTAATAGCTAACTGCCAGAGCAATGTAATATGAAGTTAAATTAATTTGTTCCCAACAGCAATTTTACTTTAGTGGCAATGATTGAAGATTCACTAGTGAATTTGGAAATCTGATGTCTTAAGCTAATCTGCAGTGGAAAATTAACAAAGTTAAATAAAAGTTATTCAATTTTAAAAAGTTATTGAATGCTGGAAACTTTAAGAACTTCAGCTACAGAGTAATATGAAACAAGTCACGATACTTTGCAAAGTAACCTTACCAAATGGTAAAGTGGATGCAATATTTTTGAGTGCCATAATATATCCACATACAGAATGTAAACCAAAACACATAATTAAAAAAAAAAAAGTGCTCATTCTTTTCTTGGACTTTAAGACACTCCAATCATTTCATCCTAAATTTGTAAGAATGAAATAAGCTAATTAATCTTCATAAGCAAATAAAAAATTTCAGTTCTCTATGTTTAGCTCTCAATGATTACTAGACGAAGCTTTCTGTCAACATTGATTAATTACATAAGCAAGGCACATCTAACTTTAAACATTCAAATAACAATTTATTAAACCTTTTGAAAAAGAGCTATTACTTCTTCAACTATGGATAAGGACTCTAACTCCATGATACTCAGCCACTATAACACAAACAACAAGAATGAAATGCTGTTTACTTTCTTCGAAAATCTATCATTGATAATGACTGTAAAGAATCCTCAAGCCATACAATTCAGCAAAATAATTCAGATAATTAAGTACTAACACCAATTTTTCCAGTTCTTCACTACACAGAACTCATATTGAATACTAGTTTTTAGATTAAAAATATCACATTAACAATGCTAATAGTATCAGAACACACATATGTGACATTTTGTCTTGAATTTAAGCTCGTAAAGTATATGAACTCTATTTATCCTTTAATCGCATAGCAAAGTCATGTTTATCATCTAACTGTGCTAATGTCCAAAAATGACAACAGCCTTTAAGTCCCATAATGTGTGTATGCCTTAACTTACTTAGTATTGATTTAAAAAATCTTAAAGAATGTTTTTAAAAAATTGGCAAAGCTTTTCGTCATTACAATGTCAACACCTGGGCATGTCTGAGTAGTAGTAGAAACAGCTTTCTAGTATTTCACCAAGAAATGAGATCTTGGGAGATCTTAGAAACAAAGGCACAAGGCCCTCAGGCAACTCACAGGTGGGCTAAGCCACAGATCTCAAGGATGAGATTTTGGGATGTGGTTTTCCTTATAAGGCTCATCAAGCACCTTGTTAAAAATACAAGTTAATGGGCCATACTCTCAGAGATTCCAATTAAGTAGTTACAGAACAGAACCAGTTATCAAGATATTTTTTAAACCAAACCATATCGATTCAGATGCATTATCAGATTTGGGAAACTCTGAAGTACAAATGCAATGTTTCTCAAAGTGTGAGACATTAGTCAAATACGCTCATTTCTGGGCTCAACTTCTCATGAACAATGTGAGACTCTCTGGTAGTAGGACCAAGAAAACTGCATTTTTAATAAGCATCTTAGGTAACTCTAACGCTACTAAAAGCTTAAGAACCAATGTCTGAAGGACTGGAACTAGATCATTTTTTTACAATAACCTACTCCATTTACAGGCACTGAAAGTTTGACCGAATATCCAAGAAAATAACTTGCTGCAAAAGTCAACCAATTCTTTGAAATCTGAAGCTAGCAGCTAAACTTCTAAGATCTAATAAATTTAAATATTAGTCATCTCCTTCAAAAGGTCACTTTCTAAACTGAATGCCAGCCTGGACAATAAGAACCTTTAAACCTAAATACAGAACTCTTTAGGCAGAATGCTTAGGAACACTGGGAAGATGAGATAACAAAGTTCAATACTTCTTTTAGAAAGTGACCCTCCCACCCAAACAGGGTATTTTGCACACAAATAAAAGCTAACTACAATAAAGTTTACTTCCTAAAAAATATGTCTAAAAAATATATTAAGTAGGTTCATTTATAAAATATAAGTGCCAAAGCAAAATTAAATACATAAACAAAGTGAAATTTAGATTTTAATAATTAATTTTAAGCATGAGTCTGAACATATATTATAGCTAGTTTATTTAACAACCTTGTGTTTAAAAGAAAATCAATGAGCTTCTCATGAAGTCTAACTTAACTCATTAATTATAATTTCAATCCTCATCATTGAAATAAAAATAACAAATTCATTGAGCAGATAAGACATTAAGTTGCTTTTCTTCAATTTCAAAATATCCTGATAGTTCTTAATCTAGTGGAGATCAAGAATAGCCATACATAAATGCAGGTAGGGAATTTTCCTGCTGTTAGTTCACTCGGGTTAAGCATAAATTTGTTAAAGTTCTATTTTGTTAATAGATTTGCTTCAGTACTTCTGTAATGAGAGCTACTTCCTCAAAAAGTCTACTGACAAAAAGTCTCTCCTTCACCAAACCTCAGTCAGGCAGGCACCTCTGAACTCGTCTCTACTAGGCCCTAACTTGTGAGTTTTTATGTTCGTCTCTGCACTGTCCAATTTTAGCAAAAATCAGACTAAGTCAGTTTAACCAGAATCCCCTACTCTCAATATCTGATCACCCTTGATATCTGATTAGGTTCCTCATCCTCCATCATGCCTCATGTGATGTCTGATCACCCTGGCCTGCAATTAGCAATAAGCCTCTTAGGTCTGTTTAGCACAATCTCCCGCTTATCCAGATGTTTCTTTCCTCTTAGTAATTTTCCACCCACTGACTCCCAATACTCTGCTCCTTGTCTATAAATTCCCATTTTTCCACATTGTATTCAGAATTTGAGCCCAATCTTTCTCCTCTACCGCAAAACCCACCTGCTATGGTGCCCATTCTATCATAACCATCTCCTTGAGTAAAGTCTGCCTTACCATTCTTTAATTAGTGTCATGAATAATTTCAGCTTTAACATCACTACCAACATATGAATGATTTTCTCCTTGCCTCACCGTTACAGAGAATGATTTTCAAAATAAATTTCAAAAAAAAATTAAGAACTGTAAAACTAAAGATAAAAAAACGCCAAAAGGAAACTGGTACACCTCTGTAGCCAGTCTAATGTACATTAATGTTGATCATCCAGTAGTGTTACTAGATTCAGCTTCCCAGAGTTAGTTCAGTCTAGGCATTTCACCATTAGCTTCTATGGATATTTTTTCCTTGACATATAAGATGAAAATTTAGCCAAAATACATGGGCTACATAAAATAAAATCATCAAAATCAAATAAACTTCAGAAAAGAGACAGAAAGGACACTAGATGTGACTACATATCTGAAATAAAACTGAAGGGCAAACACTGAAGCCATCTCAGAGTGAGTAGATTCTGCAACACTAATCAACCAGACCTGGAATCCTGCCACAGAAGCAATCTAGAAAACATGCAGAAATGACCACATGCTGCCCTACAGAAATCTGGAAAGGAACCAATCAAGAAGCTGACAAGAGAAACAAACATGTTTCTGACCAAATGAGGCCTGACATCGCCTATAACCTTAGGTCTGTTAAGAAAAACATTTAAAAAAAAATGTAGTTAAGCAGCCATTTAGGAATGATTCTGTTGGTTACAGCTCACTCAATTAAATTGGTGTCACGTTAAAGTTGAAATAAGACATTTGGAGAAAGGCCTTCAGCCTATTTTCAAATAAAATCCAAGATAGTATATCTTTATATCAAGGTTGTGAAGAAAACTTCACTAAGATGTCCATGAAGCCTGGTGACAAGCACTGTAAGAATACACAACAAATTAAGATGCAGCTCTGACATTTAGAATACATCGACAAAAAAAAATGTGTGTGTGTGTGTGTGTACAGCAGATGATATACCGAAGATTTTCAAGTTATTTTTTTCTGGTGGCAAAATGGTAGTCCTTTGAGGAACCCTGGAAAAATAATAATTAGTAGAAAAAGATTTCATAAGCTTTATAAACTTCCAATGAATTCAATTAATAGAGATTCCAAACATTTAAAATTCATTTAAATGGGCTCAATGTTACACAAATAATCACAACTATTAGCAACTATAAAACAACCAAAATAACATGACCAAAAGAGAGATGTAATAGTGTAAGTGAAAGGAAAGTAAATAATCTTTAATCAGAAGGCTTAGTGTTTCACAAAATTCTGTTTAAAAGCACTTAATTTCCATTTAAAGCATTGGCAGAGCTTAGAAAATTTTTAATCAAATGAGATAGATTCACTATTATATCCCAATTTAAAAATAACAAAAAAAAAAGCTATAAAAAAGGCTACTGAATAGGCAGAATCTTGACCACAGTATGACAATCAAAATTATTGATAAAACTCCTTGTTTTAAGTAATTTTTTAAATTTTTTAATTAGTTGACATACAATATTATATTAGTTTCAGGTGTAATACATAGTGATTAGATATTAATATAACCTACAAAGTGATCACCCCAGTAAATCTAGTACCCATCTGACACCATTCCTAGTTATTACTATATTCTGACTATATTACTTGAAACTTCTTGATTTTTAAATTAGGAAATAATTTTCCCAAAATTGTAATGTATAACAAAGGTATTTTCCCTCAAAGTTTACCTTTCATTGAGAAAAAAGTTAAAAATAGGGAAAAAATCATTCTTTTACTAAAATTTTTCAGTGGCTTTTATTTTGGGATATATGTCCATACACACAGAAATTTATACACACACACGCACACCCACACGCACACACCCTCTATATTTGTCCAGGTAACAGTTTCACTTCATAATACTAACCTCTTAGTTTTTATTTTTGATTAATGGCTGTTTTTTAATATATGTAGCTTTGTCTATTAAGTAGAGCAATAAGTTAATATTCAAGATAGTTCCTTATATAAAAGTTTTGTCAAAATATTCCAAAAGAAGGAAAAATAGTATCAGAAAAGATCTTAAATCTCCCCTTAATAACAGAGCAATGAGGAAAGCCAAACCAAAGACATAGGGACAATATCTACAATGTAAAGATGCTCACAAAGCAGACCTACAAAAACTCCAAATGTAAGTGGGTAGGGAGAAAGCATCAAAAATTATTAAAATGAGAAGGAAAGTCACTGGGCTTTTGATGTCCCGAGAAAAAGAGAACACTAATCATTAATGGGTAAATGTAAAAGGGCCCAAATTGAGGGGGTTCTACAAGATCTAACTTGCAAGTGAGTACAAGAGGACACCAACTGAATAAAATCTGAAGTATTGTAACAGTATGGCTAGTCTCAAACCTAATAAAAGCTGCTTCCAATACAGAGTCCAACACAGACGAGAATTTACTGGGAGCAGAATCCAAACAGAACAGAACAAAGACAATGTAAGACAAAAAAAAAAAAAAAGAAAAAGAAAAAGAAAGAAAGCTGTTTTGTAGATGAAGATCAAGGAGGCTGATCATAGCAGCAAAAGATTTTTTAAGTCATTTTACAAAAACAACAATGTAGGAAGGCTAGAGCTCTAAAGCTACCAAAAGCACCCCAAATCATCCCTTTCTCCTAACAGTATAGGAAAATTCATTTCACTTAAAAAGTAAGCAACAGAAAAGTTTAGCAAATTAATTCCACATAATTATATAAGGGTAAAAGGGCAGAAGGAATAAATGATCCCCCATGGATAATGAAAATATACCTGAAAGACACATCCATATAAAATGAAAACTATAACCTATCAGATCAAAACAAGCTAAAAGTCTTTTTTCAATGACAAAAGTAATGAAAAGCCTCAGAATTACAAAGACTCAGAAATGATATGTTTGAAGACAAGAAAGATATAGACAGGTGATCAAACTCAGGAAAGATACAGAAATAATAATAATTAAAAAAACTTATTTCAGGAATAAAGAATAATTTACAGGAAATGCAAAGGGTAATGCCTTAACGAAAACAAAAAACTGAACATAAGATAAATTCTAAAATTAAAAAAATAAAGAGATAAAAAGATTTCAAAATAAAATGATTAATATGTAACATAAGACAGTCCAATATATGTTTAATAGGAGTCCCTGAAGATCAAAGCTATAAAAAACAAAAAATACTAAAAAGTATAATTTAACAAAATTCTAAAATAAAAGAACCTGAAACTACATAATCAGAGAGCATATATATATATGGCGAAAATGATCCAGAACAGCCTACAATCAAACTCATGTTAATAAAGTTTCAGCAACCTTCAAGCATAAGAGCCAGAGATAAAAACTATGAGTTCTTGCTACATAATGTAGCAGAATTCAAGCAATATTATTCCTATGTGTCTTTCCTGAAGAATCTACCAGAGAATAAGCTTCATACAACCAATGGTTTGCAAAGAAATTAACATAAGGACTGCTGGGAGCTGTAAGCCATACAGGTAATAACTGTAAAAGGAGAAGACAGCAGCAGAATGCTTTGGCAAGCGTTCCATCACTACATGAAAAAAATGACGATACGATTAAAAAATTCAGTTATATCCTCAGCATAACTGAATTTTTAGGCTGAATTTCCAGAGTATCTGATAACCAAATGTGGGTTATTAAATTCCTTCTAGAGGAGATTCATAAATTTATTTTTAAATTTTTAAAATTCTTCCAATATTTTGATTGTGTTGACTGAGAAAAATTACTGCTAACTAGCCTTAGAGAGATATAAATTCTTTTTAGATTATCAAGTAAAGAACCCAGCTCCTGCCTAATCTAGAAAAGAAACTAAGTGAAATGAAGCATCCACAATCACTCCATCATTAGGATTTTTGCCCATCCCCTCCCTCTAGAGCTGGCAATTACAGAGTAAAGTTTCAAAGTGCATTCTATGGAAGCCTGTAGCAAGAACCAGGAAGGGACCAAGGGAAAGGAATTCTTTTAATGGGGAAAGTAGAGTTAACCATGGCAAATGATAGGGCAATGGACAGAAGGGCTTGAAGAGAGAGTTATGTCAATAAGATGAGATGAAAAAGAAGCCTTGAAGAGGACCTTCACCTTGCAAGAGGCTAGATCTAAAAAGGGCCTCCCTTTTGAAGGGACAAAAATAACCAGGGTCCTTCCATATTATCCCATCATCTACTGTATACATTGATAAAGAACAGAGAGTCCTAAAATAAGTTTTAAGGCCAAGAAAGAATTGATGATGACTATGAACATCATGGTATTATCAGTACTCCAAAAGAATAATCAAATTATATCACGTAAACTGGGATCTTTAGGAATCTGTATGATGACTATGGCTCCTCTGATTCTGAATAACAATCCGAAAAGAAATGATCAGTTTTCTTATCTCTATTTGAATAATGAACAGAAAGCACGAGTCTCCTGGACTAGTTAATAACTCTTCTCGTTGTATCTATACTGGAAGTCTGTAGAATTCTAAATCCAAATATATTTTAACAACATAAAATTGATAAACAACAGTAAGATTCGAACACTTAAGTGGAAGCTATAAACATTTTGCTTAGGTAAGAATAACTATAGATTAGCTCATAAAAGTATAATAGGGGTAAGTAGTTAATTCCATGTTTAAATGTACAGATTAAGGGGAAAGCCTAGGAAAAGAGTAACCACTTAACCTCAGGTAAGATAGGACTACCAGTCAAGCTAATTTACTGATAGTAGGCAGGTAATAAACAAAAATCTATACTGAAATATGTCTTGATACCACTAATGTGCTTAATGAAATTGAATCTAGTAAATTAAATCTAGCCTACAAGCTGTATTTTCCCCTACACTGTGTCCCTAAATCCAGCAATGGTGAACATGTTAACTGGGAAATACACAACTAACTACACTTCTCTAGAATAAGTCCAGAATCAAAAGGCTCAACAGAATGAAGGCTTCAGAAATAAAGCACAGATGTTTATTCTACCATCTACTTTCATAAATATTGACACCAAAGAATTAAAAATTCTTTGCTGTGTAGCTGTGAAGCATAAGTTTATCCAAAATTAAATGCTTCACTGAAGTCGGAAACAGCCAAAAGCTGCAGGAAACATCCTGAAGGAAAATGGCTCATACAAATGATACCTTTGTAGAGGCCATGGAGTAAAACAGAATATGGTAAAAATCAGTTCTGTGTTTGTATACACAGAACACCTTCTACCTCAACAATTCTACAAATATTTTACATAAAATGTTGCCAGGAAATATTGGTAAAGACTGAAATCAACTTAAGAAAAAAATAAAACTACTAGTGGCATGACTAAAAGTAGGGGAAAAGTGTCATAAAATATTTTGGAATAGCATCACTTTATTCCTCTAGAACAGCCACAGAACTGGCTATTATAATCTTAGTCAAAAACAGTCTTTTGATATTATTGATTGAACCATACTTCAGTCAAATGCCACTGCCCAAAAGCTACAAATGGACTAATGTCACAAAGTTCCAGAGTTTATTGTTACTAGCATCCAAATTAATTTTTCCTCCTTAATTAATAAAAGTGAACAATTATCAGACTATAGCTTGACTCATTAACAATACCTAGAATAGTTGGGGCATTTGGAATAAAAAACTGAAAAGCACCTCTAGATGTACTGAAAAGACGCAATGTGGGAGGAAAACAAAACAATATTAAGCTAAGTACACAAAAAGATAAATTGAATTTTCCTCTCTCCTCTCTCTCCATATTCTCCTTCTTCACATCTGATGAGAATTTTTTGAATGCTTTCTATATAGGGTTGAGATAGAGTAAATACTAAAAAATATATATTCAAACATTATAAATGAAAAAGTTATTTTTCATGGAGATGTCAAATCCCTCACTGATCCATCTCTTTCTCTTCGCCTATCCCTCTTATCCATGTGGTGTATCTTTCAAACCTCCAGTGGATGCCTGAAACTGCAGGTATTACAAAAACCTAAATATACTGCTGGTTTTTTCCCCCCTATACTTGCATACCTATGAAAAACTTTAATTTATAAATTAGGCAGTTTATAAATTATAAAAATAATTTATTAATAAAGTAATTATAATAATAATTATGTAACAAGTTACATAAATGTGGTCTCTCAAAATATCTTATTGTACTATAGTCACGTTCCTTCTTGTGATGATAAGAGATGATAAAATGCTAAATCTATTCCTGAATCTGTGTAACCATCCTTACTTAGAATGGCTTGGTGTCACTTGTTTCAGAGAAGCTCTTACCATTATCTTTGTATAGGCTCAATGCTTTCTGGCACAACACACTGCCATCAATCAAAACAAGTTTATGGTTCATGTCTTCTACCCCAAATTTAATGCATTTTCCATCTTAACTAAAGCACTTATCAACCACTCTGTAGTATCTTTTATCTCAGCATACAATTGTTTTTTCTTTTTTAAGTCAGAACTTTCACTTTTTTAAAAGCACTTTACAGCTTCACTTTGGCATGTTCAAATTGCCAGCATCTCTACTCTTGCACTTTGGGGTTTATTATTAACTAAAAGAAGAGTCACCTGAATACAAGCACTGTAATACTGGAACAGTTGACCTGATAACCAAGATGGCTACCTGGTGATTAACAGGAGAGGAGCATATACAGCGTGGAGACCCTGGACAAAGGGATGATTCATATCCCGGGCGGCATGAGGTAGGACAGTGTGAGATTTCATCATGCTACTTAGAATGACATTAAATTTAAAACTTATTTCCGGAATTTTCCATTTAATTTTCAGAATCGACCATAACTGAAACTGTGGAAAGCCAAACCACGAATAAGGGGGAACTACTTATATTTTACTTCCACTTAAGAATGAAATGGGAAAGGAAAATATCATTCACTTACCTGTTTCATTTGTACATAAATGATAATCCAAGACTTATCAGAAAGTGGGCTCCTTCCTAAAATTAAGGCTTTTGTCTTTTTGTTTGTTTCTCTAATACCTAACATAACTACTTAAGAAACATTTGTTGAACTTATGGATATCACTTATTTGTCCTTTCCTCAGTCTTTATGTAATAAATACTTAAAAATTAGAAATCATCTGGCATATATTCTGGACCTCCTTTACCAAAAGGTACTTTTTGGAAGAGCCTTAAAGAGAATAGCTACATTATTTCTTTTTAATATTCTGTATATGAGGCTTATCTAAAATCATTGTGAATAAAGTGCAAAACAGTGACAAAAATAACTTGAATTTGGGTCCTACTGCTATCCTATTTTCCACATCTATATAAAGGCTATGATTTCTAAGGTAATTAGGATAGGTTCATATAACACAGAACTCTTCACATAGTACATATACAAGAAATAGAACATGTTTATATAGATACGGCTATTTAACAAATATACTAAACTTATTCTGCTAGTCATTCTGGGAGACCATGTACTTATTTCCCCAAGACTACCATTGCTTAAAACAGCTCTGAACTTTTTTTGAAAATGGCCTTTTAAAATTGTAATAAAAGATTAGTTATATAGCATCTTTACTTGGAATAAATTGCAAATTATATAAAGATAAGTACATTCCACCACGATCACACAATCAAACTTGATGAAATGTCTTTTGCATACTGACGGACGCACTGAAAACAATGAATCCCATTTGCCAACGTGATGGATTAAATGAAGTGAGAGCAGGAAAATGCTAGCAGCTACAAGTTTTAAAAATTAGTGCTTTATTGCAATAAAAGCCCAATGTGTATCTTTGTGCTGACAAACAGCCTTCC
The DNA here is from genome assembly GCA_004027375.1 of Macroglossus sobrinus. Taxonomy (NCBI): domain Eukaryota; kingdom Metazoa; phylum Chordata; class Mammalia; order Chiroptera; family Pteropodidae; genus Macroglossus; species Macroglossus sobrinus. The sequence goes on from PVKZ01000761.1 coordinate 276,475, forward strand.
ACATGATCAGTGAGATTCAGACTTCATTCATCTTATGACTGCACCATACCCCTAGGGCCTTGGTTGGAGTCCTCTGCTAGAATCTCTGCATACAGCTGGGAGATGAGAGAAGAGAAAGAGTTACGGGGATCAAACTAGTGCTTTTTTGAACAACGCTGGAAGTGTTATATATCATTTAGCCTTACCTAATTGCAAGGAGAGGTAGGGAATATAGATAGTCTAGATGTGGGATCAAGAAGGAGAGAAAACAGGATTTGATGAATACATAGAAGTCTCTACTATAGAAAGACTTAACTTTGTCATTTGTCTGAATTACCTTTGGAGACAGTCAAATTTTAGAGTGAGTCATACTGAATTATCATAAACTATCATCACAAATAGGATAATCTAACTTAATCTAATTTAAGCTAAGTTATTTTATTTTACCCTGACAAGGAACAAGTATCTGAAGTATAGACTTATAAAAGAGTAACAACATTTGCAATAAAAAGTGAGGTTGGTCTGTAAAAAACACAAGGTACACACAATGGAGGATACTGAGAAGAGTCTTTTACATCAAGCTAAGGAAGGATTCTGAACTTCAGAAATCTTTTCTTTCATTTCTTTTTTTAAAGAAAGCTTGTGCTTATAGCAGTACAATGGCTAAATTAAAGATAAGGGACTAATGGCAGGGGAAGCCACTTAAGAGGTGGTGGTTCCAACAGTCCAAGCAACAAGTAATAATTAAAATATAGAAGGGATGGAAAGAAGCCACCCAATTCAGGAGATAATTCTGAAGAGACAGGACAAGACACAGTAATCATTAGGCGGGAGAAACAAGGGAAGAGGAAAAGTCAGTTATGCTGGCAGGAAATAAGAATCCAACCCAATGATGCCCTGGGTTTGAAGTCTTAACCAAAGCTGTGCTCCCTAGTACCAATAAGCAAATAAGCCATTCAATTCCATTTCTGTACCAAGTCTCCATCATTAAACTTAAATCACTCAATCCTGATAAACTATATTTCTATATGCTTCTACGTAGAAGTATATACTTCTATACTTATCTTCTTACATATGAATAATTAAAACACATGACCCAAATTTTGAATTGTATAAGATTAAATTTATTAATAATTTGCATTTTTTCCCTGTAGCTTAGTAAAAAACACTAGGTCATTTTTTCATGTTAAACTGGCGGAACTGATACATTCCACTCTGTAAAATAAAAGTTGAATACACTTTAAAACTTTTTATACAGATGGGAACAAACAAGCAAGAAGACAAAGATCATAAGAAAAACACCTAAAGTTATAATAATATTTTTAAATATTTGGATATATAAACTTGCAGAATGTAAGGATCATGTATGTTTTAATTAGCGTACATAGGTACCACCTATGAGAACACCTACTCCCGTCAGTAGAAATGCACAATCCACAGCACTAATCATAACACTTCTCAATTTTTTCAACTTTGAATTTAAATAACAATATAATCTCCTGCTCAATAATCATAAAGCCAACTCCAGCAGAAAAAAATTATTATATATTTAAGAAAATTAAACTTCACACAAGTAGACTGTCATCTTAACCTGTTAGATGATTCAGAAAAAGAAATTTATATTTAAACTGATTAACTTGCTTCTCCAAACCCACCCAACAAACTCATTTTTTACCAAATAACCCTGAAATAAACTGTTTGATCAAAGAATTCAGCATTTAAGACATGTCTCCAGGAAGAAAACATAATTGTATTGTAAATAGTAAATTTCCCAATAATCACAACAAAGATGTTCAGAATTATATCTAATTAGATGTTTATCGGTTTTATTTTATAAGGTAACCAAATCCTTATGTCAGTACCACTTAGCATATTAAAATTATTTAAAGAACTATGAAAAGATGACCATGAATCCCATCTCTTTATGGAGAAATCATCAGGAGCCAGTGATTGCTGGGAGGAATGTGAACTTGAAGGGCCTCCCTTACACGTATATGTACATATATATGTATATACACACATATACATACACACACACCCATAATGTGTAGCTTTTAGGAATAAACAGGATTAGTTGGCTAATTAATTTCTTGGTACTTAAATATATACAGAAACTTTTAAGTTAAAACTGGCTTGTAGGAATATACAATTATAAATAAAATCATAATCCATAGCACTAATCATATTTCTAGTCTAATTAGCCTTACTTATTGCTTTGTCCTCCTAATGTTGACAATAGAAGATTTTGTGAAAGTTCTTCATGAGGGAAGAAGTACTTCCTCATGATACTGATTAGAAACAGTTTGCTAGGAAATTATAACTGAAGTAATAACTTCTTTATGTAAGGACAAAATATTCCAGAAAAGCACTGGAATACTTATCTAATTTAAAAGTATACCTTTCCACAGAGAAATGTGAGAAATAAAATCATTAGTACACAAGAGTCATTTCCTTTATAGGGGGCTAGTTCAATACCAAATTTCTTAGAATCTTTAAACTCAGATTAGAAAGGGAAAGGAAAAGATCTATTCATGTTCATTTGTACAATTTATGACATTAGTTAATTCTGCTTAATGTCAGTAAAACATTTTATGCAGCAATAAGAAATTACACTATTCAGTAATGTGTTTTTACAACCTCAGATGAACCTCAACCTTGTGTAACTGACTTCCTAAAAAGTTTGTGTAAATAACACTTCGGTAAATTGAATAATTTTACTTGCACATAAGTTAGACATTCTCTAAAGCAAATACCCACCCCAAACTCTACTCTACAGTTTAAATTTTTTACATTATGATGAAGCACAAATTAATATGTAATTTACATTCTCCTTTCTTGGAGCTTAGAATAATCATGATCTTTACAACACAATACAAAAGCATTTAGATTTTTAATTGAAAAAGTCCACCAAATTTTGAGCATAATGGTTTAAGTTTCTTCTAAATATAATAGCTTTAGAAGCTGATTCCATGGAGTCTAACTAGACCAAATTCAGTTAGCAGAACTCTAATGTAACTTAGAAACTCACTCTGTAGAGTGCATTTTCCATCTTTCAAAATGTTGACTGTCCTGACATCACCTGTTTTTGTCCTGCCTATTTCTACCAGGTAGAACACCCAGCTCCTACTTTGTGTGAAGATCTAAATCAGTACTTTTCCAAGCTTACACATCACTAGCAAATGACAGGCCCTAAATAAAGATAAGTCATCAGTTACTTAAACCATTAGGAATTTTAGAAAACAGGCAATACAAGTATAATTTATTAATTTTCACTTTTGTCAGATATTTATATGACCACATGACAAAATCATCACTGTTCAGTGATTTAAATCCAGATATATAAATAGCTAAAACGGAAATCTCTGTAAATCCTGTTAGGATTTAACAAATATTCTCTGCGGGGTCTTTTCTAAGCACCAATCACCATGCTGGATGGTGGAATGCTAAAAATGACAAGGTGCTACTTGAAGTACACACTTTCACCAAAATTACCTTAAATACAATTACAGAAACATTAAAATGAGTTAAGATGAAAAAGCATAGGTAAACTATTAAAGCCTCTAGAATTGCTATATTAACTATGGGAACACAGTGAGTCTAATCAAAGATTTAGATACTATACTATATACTTTCTTTCTTTTATGTTTTGAGACACTTAATTCAAAAAGGAAATATCTGAAAGTAAATGTTAACAATAATTTATTTCATTACTTTTCCTATGCCTTCCTATTTCCTAAAATTCCTATATGCAATTTTAGCTGGTTTATTACATGGTTATATTCAGGGGCTATAAGCTTTCCTTCAGTGCAAGCAAAAAAAAAAAAAATCAACCCAGAAATGATTCACTTAACATCTGTTTTACCAGGAGATTGCATGTAACACTTACTCCATTAAATAGGAATATCTGTATAAAGAAGTTATTTTTTGACCACATGGCTTAATACAAAGTAGAATAAGGCAATTGTCCTAAAGATCAACACAACTGAATAGTACTACTACTAAAGGCTGTAATGCTAATAATTCTTTAAGGTAAAAACTATAAATAGAAAAAATTGAGAACAAGTAAACTCTGAGTATAATAAAGACAAGTTATTGTGCATTCAACCAACATATCAAGTGTATGGTACTACAACATGTGAAAAGCTTATTTTCCATTCTAGCTCAGTAATAGCAGATATTTAGTCAAAGCCAAGTCCTACACATTTCAATGCCACACAGGGCACCACTGTCCAGGTATTACTATATGTTATTGCTTCGTATTACTACATTTCTACACAAGAAGCCATAACCAAAAATAAAGTTCAGAATTCTGAAAGGATGTATATGTGTATGCACAGAGAGAGTGCCAGTGAATCATCCTCAGCCAAACTACAGCAGAATATCATATATCTAGGCAGCGATACAGCTTAAACCTAGATATATTATAGAAGTCAAAGATGAAGTTCTCCTAAGTTTTTATGTAATGGAAGAAAAATACATATAAACAGAGTATGTGGTATTCAAAAAGAATACCAAAAACCTAACTTAGGAAGGTAAGCATAGGAAAATAACGATTTATATATGAAATCTAAAACTCAGAGAAAATAGTGGGTCAAATTCTTGGCAGACTTTAGAAGAACTGACCTTGTTGAGAAAAACAAATGTGAGCACACCAATTGCAGCTACAGTGTGTATCTCTAAGGGTTAAACAGAATTCCTCAGACATAGCAGAGATTCAATAAACATTTATTGTGTGAAAGAGGTAATCCACTAGTTTTACTCACCAACATACTGCCAACAACTAGTATAATACCTGAAACAAACATTTCTTTAATCAATGAACAGTTTTCACTGAAATACATTAAAGTTACACTAATCTTTTAGTCATATATTAACCAAAAAGACAAAAGAGTGATAAAATGCAATAGACTAAATCAGGTGATTTTTATTAATGGGTCACTTTGTCATGTAAAGAACAGAATTTTAAAATAAGTTTTATAATGCCATCTGATCAAAATATTGAAGAACATTGTTATTTCTGAGCATAGTCCAACTCCCTAATTTTATAATACTAATGACACTGCGTTTAGCTCTGTTTGTTAACCCGTTAAGTACTAGGCACTTAAATAACTTTATGCAGGAAAAGAACAGTTGATTCTTTTCAGGGTGATGCATCAGATTACCACAAAAACACTTAAGGAAATAAAAAGACATTGTCACATAACTCTCAAAGATATTATGAATGTATTTTGTTTACAGATTAGCAGCTAATACATAAACAAATCTATACTTTACTATGATCTCTCTGTAACTTCTCTTTGTACTGTGTGTGATCACTTCACAGGTTTATGTGAAAATAGTAGGTTTTTTTTTCTTATGGGTAGACCTGATATGTGACCCTGAGCAACTAAGCCCTACTAGTTTTTATTATCTTCTAAGATATAAATGTTATTTCATTAATTCAACTTATAAACTGTTATAGTCAACTAGAAAATATAATTATAGAAGAAATGTCATGAGAAACTTCGTCTATCATATTAACTCTATATAATACTTCCAATATCTTAACAATACCATTTCTAATGTTACTTATGAAAAGACTCATGCTCCACACTACTAAAGAGAGCTTACAGTAAGCACATGTGACAGTGAAAAAAATGCTAAAACACTCTGGGAGAAATTATTAAAATGGAGATCAAAATACCTTTTCTACATCACATCAGCAAACGAAAAACTGAAAGAGCCCAAGCTGGCATAAATTGAGAAGATAGTGTACCTGGCTGCTTTGCCATGTTAGGATTAAATGGAGCCTTATCATGCTTTAGATGTAAAGCTTACACTGTAAAATATGAAAATACATAAAACCTTACTCTACCCAGATTTTATGTGAAAGGCAGTTTTAGAAAATTAAATCTAAATTGTTTTAACAGAGTGGTAGGTCCTTTAAGGACCAAGGGAAAGGTCTATTAATGAAGGTTTTGAAGGGTCACGACATTCTTATATGCATACCTGAGGCCTCTCGGAATACTTGCAGCTATTTTAATTTCTGTGGACCCTAGAGTCTAGTCCCATTTAGCTTTTTCTTCACCCAACCCTCCAAAGCTATTTTGGGCCTTTCCATGACTTAACTGTATAAGCAATGGGATATCCCATTGTACATGCTTTCCTACTCCATAATTAACTGGGTTCCAAAAGTAACTTTCAGCTAACTTAAGTTGGAATTTAGAGAGTTAAATATCCTCTGGGTCCTCTGTGTATGCTGCCTGACCTTGGGCAAATTACTTTTCAAGATGTCATTTGCACATCTGTGAGGGGAGGTTATAAAAGTACTCTATATTGGGTCCCAGTGAAGACCAGAGGCTGACGTGAAAGCTTGATAAATGGTAGGTAACTAACTTTATTTAAAAGCATCTATACGATTGTTACCAAAACAATATGGTTCTAGCATAAAAACAGACGCATAGGCCAATGGAACAAAAGAGAGCACCCAGAAATAAACCCATGCATATGTGTTCAACTAATTTTTGACAAGGGTGTCAAGAATACACAATGAGAAAAGGACAGTCTCTTCAGTAAGTGGTGCTGGAAAAACTAGATAGATATCTAGACACAAAAGAATGAAACCGGACCCTTATGTCATACACATAATTAACTCGAAATGGATTAAAGAATTAAATATAAGACCTGAAAAAGTAAAACTACTGGAAGAAAGTATAGGGAAAAAGCTCCTTGATATCAGTCTTGGCAGTGACATTTTTGATATGACAGCAAAAGCACAAGAACAAAAGCAAAAATAAACAAGTGGATTACATCAAACAAACAAACAAAAATGCGCACAGCAAAAGAAACAATCAACAAAATGGAAAGACAAGCTCTGGAATGGGAGAAAATATCTGCAAACCATATATCTGATAAGGGACTGATATCCAAAAAATATAAGAATCTCCTAAAGCTCAATAGTAAAACCAAATAATCCAATTAAAAATGGGCAACATATCTGAATAGCCATTTTTTCCAAAGGAGACATATAAATGGCCAACAAATATATGAAAAGGTGCTCAGAATTACTAATCATCAAGGGAATGCAAATTAAAACCACAATGAGATAACACCTCACACCTATCAGAATGGCTATTACCAAAAGACAACCTATGTGTTGGTGAGGATGTGGAGAAAAAGTAACCCTGCATAAAGTTGATGGGAATGTAAATTGCTGGAAAAATAAAACGGAATGGAGGTTCCTCAGAAACTCAGACATTGAACTACCATATGACCCAGCAACCCCACTTCTGAGTACATAACCAAAGGAAAAGAAATCAGTATACTGAAGAGATGTATGCGCCCCCAAATTCACTGAAGCTTATCTACAACAGCCAAGGTAAGTGTCCACTGATAGAGAAATGGATAAAGAAAATGTGGTATACAAAATACAATGAAATATCACACAGCCTTTAAAAAGGAAATCTTGCCATAGGCAACAGTGTAGGTGAACGTGGAAGACATTGTGGTAAGTCAAATAAGCTGGACAAAGAAAGCAAATACTATATGTTTTCATTCATATGTAGAATTTAAAGTTGAATTCATAGGAGAGAGAAGAATAGTAGTTGCCAGGTGAGGGAAATGGGGAACTGTTAGTCAAAGAGTATAAACTTTCAATTATGAGTAATTTGTTAAGAGTAGACTATAAGTGTAGACTATCACACATAATAAAAAAGGCAACTGTGTAAAGTGACTGATGTGTTCATTAGCTTGATTGTGGTAATCATTTCACAATTTATACTTATATCAAATCATTACACTGTATACCTTAAATATATACAATTTTTATTTGTCAATTATACCTCAGTAAAGCTGGGGGAGAAATGTCAGAAAATCTTTTCTAGTTTAATAAATTCAGTTTTCTTTTCAATAGCACAATTTTCTCCATATCCAACCAAAATCTTAAAAATACCATTTTGCTCATCTTAAAGATAGAGAAAAAAAGATGCAAAGAGTTAGTAACTTGACATAAAATCTATTGTTTTCTAGTATACCTTTTTTCCCCCAAAACTCTGTTATAAAACCATTTGTGAAATAATTTCTTGATCTTTTACTTGATAATATGTTCTACCAAGGAATACTGTAGCCCCACATTGCTTCATTCCACCTTCCTTAGAAAAGACAATCCCCAAAGCAAAAGTATAGAATCAGTTATAAGGTAACTCCAGTTATCAGTCAATGCTCAATCTTATATATTCAATACTATCTATAGTGAGCATTTTATTAGGTATATAACAAGTATTAATAAAGCTAATTAAGCCACAAAGTTCATTTATGTCATTTGTTCTGAATAAAAAAATGATTGTATAATAATTTTAGAAAATGTTTAATCAAATAATTTTCTAGTAATGTAAAAGTTAAAATTAGCTATACAGACTATTAAGAAAAGTTCTTCCTGTGGTCGTAACTGGCTAAAATAAGGAGCTATTACTATTACTATCAGTGGCTGTTAAGTATCTGATCTTTAGAAAGGCAACAAGTAGTAGCAGTTTTTGCCTCTTGTTATGAAAAACATTCAGATGTTTCGTGGATTTCTTAGTTCTAATAACTGGAAAACAATTCTGGACACTAAACCTTGCCACACAACAATGGGTTTCACTAGTTTCCTTAACACATCCTTATTTCTGGATAAGCCATCATTAAGGTGCACCAACATACAGAGTTCAAACCTACAAATTCAGTGATAATGTTGGCTCTTGGGAGGGCTAAATTAATCCAGCACCAGTTGCTGGGATGATCATTTGAGACCAGTGTTTCTGCTTAGTGAGTGATTCCTGAATCACTCATCAGTCAACCACCATATATAACTATCTTTTTAATATTCATGGAGACAAGCACTTCTGCTCACTGTAATATGATTCAAGAACAGCATCAATTCTAGAGGTAAGGAGGCCAGGCACAATTAAGTTCATATTCTTGAGCCCTCAGGAAAAGAGTTTTTCTTTTGCTCATTTTCTCACACATACACTCTCATAATTTTATGTGACAAATGGAGAAATATGACCAACTTATCAATATTCTATTTCAGTTACATTCAACGCCCTAGGTCAAACATTTTCAGACATTCTGAAAAAGTCAAAGTATATTCCAGCATAGTGTAATAATGCTGTGGAAACAATTGAAGCACCTATTTTTAGTAATTTTTTTTAGCTCAGAAATCATGGCCGATCACCAAAATCAGCCTTTTTGAACTGGAAACAACAGGATAGATAATCTTGTGGAATGCGGAATGAACAGTGGACCTGAAATCAGATTTGCATTTCAAATCCACTTTCCTGATGAATGAAAGTATACACTACCCTTTACATAGTAAGTACTCAAATGTTTTCTTTCCATCTATAACCAGATATACAACATAATACATGGGAAGTTACTGAGGTATTTGTAAACTTGCCTCTCCGCCCCCATATTTGCCTCACAGCAGTAACCTGAAGTAAACAACACTGCTTAAAGGTATCTGCCATGTTTGTTCCTACTAAAATGAAATACTAGAAAAGTATTTTTACACAATTCGTTTACAGTGAAAGTAAAATCCTTATTTTCTTTGTAGTCACTACTAATCCATTATAAATGTCTGAAGAATAAACACACATCTTATTCTTCTAGAATCAGCAGGATGGTTGGAGTCATGGTCAGTTCCAGGGGTCCAGATAAGGGGCAGGGAGAAAGACAGGGGGCTTCTGGCTCTTCCACCAGTTCCTGAGCCTTTCTACATCAATAGATGAGGAATGCTCTCTCTTTCCTCCACTTACTTTTGGCAACCCAGTTAGAGACCATCATCAAATAAGCTCAACCTCTTGTTAAAATAAGCAACTTATAGGACAGAAACAGAATGAGTGATTTGGTTTCTTTGAAATTTAATAAGAGAACAAAATTATATATTGAAAACAAAAGACAACAGCGCCAGGCACAGACCTAGGACAGGTGCTGCGGAAAAGCCTATCTATATTGGTGATGTCTGGGAATTTTAAGCTCTGAAGAAAAGACTGAACTAAAATTAAGAATAACAAAGTCATTAGTATATACTCTTCAGCAGATTATTAACTACATGTGAAAGTTTTGATAAAACAGGCTTTAAAATTTTCTGTATTAATTTAAGAAAAACTATTAGCTACTGGTGACCACCACCATTGATTTCCATTCCTATTCACTGGTATGGAGACCAATTATTCCTTTGTTTTCTAATTCACATTTAGTCTACATTATCACAAATAAAATAAAAATCACAAGGATGACATTACTCTTCAACATCTCCCCAATGTATAAATCTAATTTGCATTAAACCCCTGAAGAAATGTATACTATAGTAAATGAAATGTCCTTCTGTAAAAAGTACTTATTGTAAATAATGAAATCGTTTTAGTTTAATATAAGCACACAAAACTTTATATACAGCTAGGTGCTTTTATATACCTTAGGTATATGACAGTCAATATGTTTAGAGTAATAGTTATTTGAGAGGGATATAATCTTTGAACATGAAATAGTTTAAGAATAAACAAACTATAAATTTATTTATCTCTTTGGCTATTCACTCACTGATCTAGAAACTTTATGCACCATAACTGGTAAGAAAAATTATGTAAATAATGAATATTGTTGGTACTGAGTGTAGTTCTCAAAGGCTGACAAACTTTCCCCAAAAAACAGTATTTGAAACCTGGCACTTTAGAAAAAAAAAAAGAAGCCAAAACTTGAACTATTTTCACTCTGGTATAGGAAAGCTTTAAAACAAGTTCCTCTAAGCACTCTAAGAAAATTAATCTTAAGGCAGGGACAGGGAGAGGACCTTAATTCCCAAGAATAGCCACCTGAAAAGTAACTTTACAGGAAAAGAATGTATCTTTTAGAAGAGAAAATGTAATTAAAAATGTTGGCATTCCACAAACTGACTCAAAAAGGGATATTTAATGAAGAGATAAAAAACTGAAAGCAAATTAATTAAAACACACAGACACACACACATTGCATGCAGTCATTCAATGTTATAATACATGGTGGCTGGCTTTTATTTTCTTTACCTTCTTAATGTATTGAAAAATAAGGCTTTCAAGGTACTCATGAAAAAGTCTAATCAAATTTCTCTCTAGAGTTAGTAATCTTTTAGAATATTGGGCCTAAATATTTGTTACATTAAATCGGAAATCAACGCATACTATTTTATTACATAACAGGAACTATATAAATTACAAACAATTTCATGTTTTTAATTAGATTTGGTATGCTTCAAAATAAGCAGTGTTCTCCATCCAGAGTATTCTAATGCAACTATTTTTATATCTTTTGGATTTTATAATTCATTCTAATGCTCAATCTTTACAACAAAACCACCAGAGGATTTGCAATTGCTGCTTACTGTCAGTAAAAATTATATTTGTTCTGTTTTAAAATCCATATTTTGTTGTATGATATTTCAAAAAGGAGCAACTTCATTATATTTTGGTTTTCATTAATGATTTTAGCTTAAAGATCATTAATTTTAACACTAACATCCTGCTATATCCTCATTTGAGTTGTTCTATTTATCTCAAAGGTACACTTTATGTATTACCATTACAAAAAAAATAACTATTTGCATAATACTTTATGATTTTACATCTATTACAAACACATCACAGGGAGCCTGAGGATGCATTCAGCAGCCTGTCATTCACAACTTCAAGACCCTTCAAAACCTAACAAGGGAGAGAATGACATTTTGCTAATGGCAGAAGTAAAGAAATGAATATAAATAACAAACCTTGAAGTTTAAAAAAAAAATTAAAATACAAAGAAAAATATGATCCATATGCATAAACAATATAGTTTCAATCTGTAAAACTCCAGGTCCTCTCCACTGAAGATGTTTAGAGATTTATGTATCTCTTTTATGTTAAATTATTTGAAACTGTGCTACAAAATAAAGAAAATCACCATCTTCTTGCTGGATTTTATAAATTAATATTGTATTAATTGACTGCACCTAAAAAATACAGCTTTTCTTCAACCTGAAATAATCTGAGTACCATTTCTTTACTACTTTTAGCTTTAACCCTGTAAATATGCATATTAATGTTTAAGAGGGAGATAATGATTTAACAAACATGTTTAGAAATTATTTTGTCTCGTAATTTCTTTTTGGTAAAACACTTCCAAAGAAAACTGTTGAAAGCTTCTGTATTTTCTTTCATAACCACCAGTCCAGATAAAAAATACTGAATGCTGTTATGTCATCTCTAGTCCAACTGCTCATAGCACTTAGCTTTTTGTAAACAATATGCCTCTACAATAAATACACATCCCTCGAGCCACCAGCTACTTAACATTTTTAATGTAGTTTCATATGCAGCATAACACTATCTTAAACACACATACACACACCAGACAACTGTGCAGAAAAGGACAGTAGAGAGCAAGAAATGGAGCACGTTGTTGTTTTTCATTCATGCAGTATAGTGATGTCAGTGTCTGCAGCAGCAGAGGCAGCGGCAGGAGTCTTGACCTGTGGAGACTAAAATCCACTGAAGTCAGAACCTTGCAGAATTCAAAAGAGACCGACTAAATCATCATTTGAAAAATTGTTCAACTGTTCATAGTATGGATTTTAAATGACTGACTAGATGGAACAGAATAGTTGTACAGTTTTAATTTGGGTAGGTCTCTAGCAGGGTGGGATGTGGAGAAGTAACATAAAGGTAATATGGTCAGGGAACTGGGGTCAAAAGAGTCTGCATTCAAAATCACTTCTATGCAAGAAACTGACAAAACCACCTGGTGTTAAAAACAGCAGAAAGGCCTCTTCAATTCCCAGTACAAGCTCTCTGATGATGCAAATCTGTTTACCGCACAACCAGACTCAGAAAAGTGTTTTCATCATGATTGCATTAAAAATGCATTAAATTTAGATGTGCAATGCTACAACAAAGAGAACAGTTTAAGCCTGATCCCAAATTTCATTAAAACTACTTGATGATGGACATATAATTCCTAAGCAATTAAGGCTCTTAAAGGATGCAGAAAAACAAGTTGTACTATGATCTGTTGTAAGATGTTAGTGTTTATCAACAAAAGAGGAGGTACTAAATGGCCATTATATTGTTGTAGCAATTGCCGAAACTACTCTTACTCTGCCCACAAAACCCTGTGTACACAATCTGCCTGCAATGCTTATTTTACGCGCATATATTAGTCCCTAAAAGAAAATCCCAAAACTCAATCTATATACTGTTGACACTAAATCACTGAAAAATTTATGTCACTGCTGCCTTCTTTTCATTCTGTTACCTCATTTCATATAGCTCTAGAAAATGTGCAAGGGAATTGCATATGGCATTAATCTGTTAGAAAATGGTGGCCTTTTCTATAAAATACAGCCAAAGATGTGTGTTCAGTGGTGGTCATTATTAGGGCGATCACGTTGTTTTCATTCATTCATTCAGGATTTGCTGGAGGATGTCAGTTTCTGCAGCAGCTGGCTTGACCTGGGGGAGGAGTGGGGGAACAAATTCCTCCTGGTGCATACAGATTACAGGATGTATTTCTTGGTGTTCATGTACACATACCACTGCACTACATACAGTCTACCTTGCCTCACCATCAAGTGGTCTGAAAACAAATGCCTTAGCAACATGCCAATTACAGGTCAGAAATATTAAAACAAAAACACCAAGACTGCAATTTATCATAACACAACAATTTTCTCCAAGTCTAAGACCTTCATCAAGAAAACTCCATTTAAAAAAATTCCACATACCACATAAACATTGTACAGATCTCCACAGTGTTTCCCTTCCAAGCAGAGATTTTTCCACTCAGAATGATCTGTTCTCTCCACAGTGCAGCAGAAGCAGTGGCAGCGGCAGCAGCAGCAGCAGCATCTGTAGCTCTAGCCTGGTATCTAATAATATTAGCTACTCCGCTCTCCCTTATGAGCTTTGAGCTTTAAGTCCCTGTTTTGGCTAATCTTCCTTTTCTCCCCAAAGACTCAACTAGATCATGCACTGTGTCCCTAGACATAAACAAAACCAAACCAAAACAGAAAACATTAAGGAAAACTGTCAGCATCCACCAGCTCCCCATTACCTTTGACACTTAACAAAAAAGAAACTTGAGATCCTCTAAACAGCTCAACCGAACTGTTAAGTGTACTTAAAAATGGAAAAAGTGTGCACACTTCACAAATAGGTCTGATTCATATGGCTATGTAAGTAGAAACAAGGGAGATTACAAAAAAAAAAGGCAAAAGACTATACACTTGAATTGCACATCCAAAACTGTCCCCTCTACACACTCGAGAAATAGCCTTACATCGTAACTAATGCCACCACCCCTCCAAAAAAGAAAAAAAAAAAGTATCCCGGTAGTCACAGGCATTAGGAACTTTGAAGGAAAGCACAAAGAGGCTGTAGAGATTACAACCACCACCTTATCCGCTGCCGGAGAGTTCGTGTGCTTGTTTACTAAAGTGTTTCGCCCATCTCCTCCTTCCCCCGCTACAAACGGCAAACACATGAATGAGCTAATCATCTCTTAAACTGAAAAACCTTTCCACGCAGGTGAGTGATGGAAGATAAAATCTGAGGGGCGGTAGAGGGGTCAAATAAAAGTTGCTGTGCGGTTCGCTCCTCCAAGCCCCGCAGCGACCGGAGGGGGTGGGGTGAGATTCCCAAAGCCACTTTCACACCTTCGATAATGCACTAGCAAAGAGAAGCCCGGAGAGGCTGAAGTTTCCGCGGAGGGCACCGTCGGGGAGACGCAGCCCGGGAAGACGGAAGGGTTGGGCTCGCTACCTCTGCACACAGGCGAGCCGGGGCTCCTTCTCTCAGGTGAGTTGCTCCTCCGGTGGCTCTCGGGGGACCGTCTCGGGCGGCCCTTGGCACGCGGCGCCTGCTCGGTGGGGGCCCCGGCCGGCGGCGGCGTCGGGCTGGGCGGGCTGGGGCCGCGGGCCGCTCCGGGCCCCGGGAGGCTGCCCAGCGAGGCGGCGGCGGCTGGCGGGCGCGTGGGACTGTGCTGGCTGCCCCGCAGGAGCTGGTAGGGCACCGTGGCGCGGATGGGCTGCAGCAGCCGCCCGGCTCCCGCAGCCGGGGCGCAGCCCACGCCGCTGCCGCCGCCGCCGCCCGCACCGTTCCCACTCCCGGCGGCGGGGGCAGCGGGCGGGGAGCCCGTGGCGCTGCGCCGCATCCTCTGCGGCGGGGGATGAGGGGTCTGGGAGGAACTGGAGGAGGAGGCGGCGGTGGACATGGTGGCTCGGCGGGCCCTGGACGACACCGGCCGACAGGGAGGCGCGGAGACGCGCGAGCGTGTGGGAGCCGGCGCGATAGTGCGTGCGAGTGTGTAAGGGGGAGGGGCGGGGGTATCGAGGAGGAGGAGGAGTCTGTCGGCTCCCCCTTCCCAACACGCACCCCAGCCGCCTCGGCGAGGGGGGAGGGGAAGCCTGCGAAAACAAACGTCCAACGGCCCCAACCGCCCGGTCGGGCTCGGTGTGGTGGTCACGGCCGGGACCACGAGGAGCCCAGAGCCGCCGCCGCTCCGGGCATCGCTCTGACAGGGGAGAGGGGCAAACGTCCGGATCACGTAGCCCCGGGGGCCGCTCGCAGCCAGGTGGGGCTGCACGCACGGGAGAGCGCGGCAGCTGCAGGGAGGGCCGGGACTCCTGCTTCTGGGGATCGGTCAGGGGGTAAAGGGCCTTGAGGTTTCTGGTTCTCCGCGGATCCCACGCCACCGCCGCCGCCTCTGCCCGCTTCTCACTCCAAACGGCAACTAATCCCCCACCGGCACCCAGCCCCCGGCACCGCCTCCCGGTGCTCGGGACCCGGCAGCTGCCGCAACGAGTATTCCCATTGGCTCCGCCGCTCTCCACCAGAATGCGAGTGATTGGTTCTAGTATAAGAGTGAGAGGAGTACCTACCAATGAAAGTGGTGAATCCTACTTTGGAGGCGGGGCATGAGGTGGAAGAATGAGGAGGGGGCTGAGCGCGTAGGGAGGGGCGTGAGAGTTGACAGCCCTTGAGGTGAGAGCGAGACTTTGATTGGGTTGCCCTAGGAAAGTGGGTCCCAGCGTGTGTGCGCGTGCCTTGGCACCCGCAGACACGCGCACGACCCGGTAAGCAGATTGGGAGAGTTCCACTGTCCCGGGCCGATAGTACAACTTGAGACAGAACACTTAAAGCAAGCTTTACCTTGCAAGTACACCTGTTCTGGTGGAATGTTTTGGAGTTGGAACCAGATGTATCCATCCCTTCCCCTTCTAATTTTATTAATCTGAATTTTTGTGACAAGTAGACTAATTGATCAAAAGACCTTCAGGCCATCAGAAGCAATGTCTGGAAACTGGATCGCGTTATAGGCTGATACTCTTACAGCCTAGCCTAACATTTGTAGTTATGCAGTAAAATGAGATGATTAAATCTTATGTTGAGACCGTAACTCTGAATTGCAGGAGTGGTACATCATTACACCATCAGATATATTAATGGAGAGCACCCTGTTGCCTTTCCCCAAAGCAGATGGGAGAGATAATGCCCAACTTAATACCAATCCACTGTGGTAAATTTAGTTTTTAATTCTGCAGTGAAACAAAGAGATACAAAGATTTTGGGTAACTATCAAAAACCTAAGTTAACTGCACAGCAAACCAAGGGTTTAAAGCTTTAATTAAGCAGAAACAATTAAGGGTCTATATTAGTACCCTTTATGAATTTCCTTGAGATAAAACAAAAAAAGAGAGAGAAATGGGAAGTCACATTGGTCTACTCTTGTGTCTGCCCACACTGACAAGCTTCCTCTGATTTCGGGTACTATGTTCAGGGGTTAGTTTCACTTAGAAGAGCTATCCCTTTCTGCTTGCTTGAGCCCTCAGAACAGAAGGCATACTAGATTCTGTAAAACGTGGACAAATCCCAATACAAATATTAAAATTACATCCAGTACTTCATCCTATTAAGACAAGTGATAGTTCCTCACTTTGTCCCACACTAGAATAACTATCATCTACTGAACATTCACCATGTACCAGTCACTGTTCTGAGAACTTTTATGTGTTGGCTCATTCTGTCCTTCTATAATCCACAAGTAGATACTATTATTAGCCATACTGTGTTATCAGCTGAAGCAGAAAAAAAGCTAAATGTCTTGCCTGAGATTAATCAGCTAGTAAGTGAGTAGCTAAAACTCTAACCCAGGTGGACTAACTCGAGTTTTTGAGTAAGTCCTCTGCTCTAGCACATCACAGTTTAAGACTTTGGAGTACATATTTGTAGAGTATTTACAGTAGTCCATGAATCTCATCTGTGAGATAAGGTCCCTTTAGTTAAAAAAAAAATTTTATAACTATATATATAGTTTCCAGAATAACATATTTTAATTATAAATAGAAGAAAGACTTTACTCTTTCAAATTTGGTATAATTGACCTATTGTGTTTTTTGCATCTAAAATTAAAGATTCCTTGTTAATGAGGAAATTGCATTTTTCCATGAGAAAAAAGAATGATAAATGGCTTGCTTCTTTCCAATGACTTTTTTAGCTTATGAACAAAAATTTTGACAGATTAAAATATGTAAAGGTAAAAAAATGCTGGTAAATTTCTAAGTTGTTGATTTTATTACATTATGGTTTCATTATAGAAATGTCATCTCTGGACATTTTTATATAAATATGAATATGGAACAACCTGAACACATAATTATGATAATTTTAAATTTATATCAAGCTACAGTCAGAGTGTTCAATACTTGATTTGGATTTAAAACAAAATACCTGGCCATAGTTTAAAGGCTTTCTGTGTTTGTTCAAATCTACCATAGCCAACTTAAATCAGACATCTAAACTGAATCTAAATGACCAACACAGAACTGGTATGATGATAAAATATTTTCAGTTATTCATAAGTCATGATGACCCTATTTGGATATTCAGTTACCTTTGCTAAAGAAATCTTGGTTTGTCTCTTAAACCTTTATGCTCGTGAAATAAGTACTGATCTTCACGTGTAAGGAATTTAGTTTCCAAACAAATCAAAGATAAGCTGAAATAAACTAAACCCACAGTCTGCTTTCAAATGTTCATTTATTGAGTTCTTAATAGTATTTTATTCTTATTAAGGATATGAGTAGGCTCCAAGGTGTTCTACATGAGACTCAGTGATAGTAATGACCTCTTTAATGTGTTATTCTAACTAGACAAAGACAACATCAACACCATTTGGTGGCATAAGAAATATTTTTGTCTCAGTAGCTCTTTGTCTTATCTGTGGGACAAGAAGCCACCATTAGCTAATCTGACGTAAAATTACATTATACTTCTAAGTTCATATATGGTAATGGACTATATTTTAGGTTTAAATGAAAACTTGGAATCATTGGCTACATATGATTAATATGCAGCCTCATGTGGAGACAGAATAAAATGAAGAATCATGGGGTCTAAAGAGCTACCAAAACCTTCTCTACTTATTTCATCCAGGTTTGCTAGGCTGTTCATCCAAGGCCCATCCAAATCTAAGAGGCAGTCTGGGCTGTCAGTATTAACAATGAGGTCATGGCTGAGAGAGAACACTAAACAGATCTGCACTGATGTTCATCTTAAGCTTATTAAGCTCTCATGTAGGTGGAGTCTTTATAGCAACAACAAAAAAAATTGTCCCTGGCAGATGCTTACAGTAAAACTACTTACTGCTTGTGACAGCCTACGTGCGCCTTTGCACTAGGTGTTCCCTCTGCAAAAGTTCTTGACCCAGATATCCACAAGGCTTTCTCCCAGTTTCCATCAGGTCCTTTTCTCAGATGTCACAACCTTCATGATGACAGCTTTTCTGAAAATCCTTTTTAAAATTACAAGTACTCACTATGTGTTTTCTACTCTCTAGCCCATTTTTTTTTTTCAGAGCACCTATCATCATGCAACCTATTATATTTTGTACTCTCTGTCTAGAATATAAGCATCATGAAAACAATACTTTATATCTATTTTATAACTGCTAAAACTCCACAACAGTGCTTGGTACATGGTAGACAATATTTGCTCAATGTTGTTGAAAGAGTAGCAAATTCTAACCAGTGCTTGTCCCATGAACTAAAACTGTGCCTTTTGTCAGAAAAAAAATAATGGGATAACAACAGGTATGTCTCTGTTGCAAAGGCATAGCCACAGAATAGAAAAATGTTCCATGCGGCTACTGTAAAACATGCAGATTTTTGCATTGAGGATGGCATTCAAAAAGAAAGCATTATATAAAAAATACATATTATAGGCAAAGTGAAAAATATTAGTTCTTGGAGGCTCGACAGAGGTTGAAAATGGAAAATGAAATTGGTAATGGAGAAAAGGCAGTTGAAATTTGCTGAAAAAAATAACCAACTGAAATTAACAGAGAAGGACAGTTGAGAAGGATCAGTTAGGGAGTGACATCTGCTGACTTTTAGTTAACTATCTTGCTGTTAGGAACAGCTATTCTCAAGAGGCCTGTGTAAAGGAACTGAAAAAAAATTAAGTAGAAAAGAACATTTCATGTAAATAATAAAATTTTTGCTTTCTTTTCTCCTTCCTTTACTGAGATATAACATATATAAGATTGTGTATGTTAAGGCAATGTAATGATTTGATATAGGTATGTAATGATTTGATATAGGTTTATAATACAAAATGACTAACACGATAGAATTAGCATATCTATTATCTCATATAGTTAAAATTTTTTTGTGTGGCGTGAGAACTCTTGAAACCTCTTAGAACTTTCAGCGATACAACATAGTTCTGTTAGCTAAAGTCATCATGCTGTACATTTTCCCCAGAACTTATTCATCTTATAACTGAAAGTTTGTACCTTCTGACCACCTTTAGCCATTTCCCTGTTCTCCCCTTGTACCTGGCAACCACCAATCTTTTCTCTTTCTATGAGTTTTTTTTTTTTTAGATTACGCTGTAAGTGAGATCATATAGAATTTGTCTTTCTTCATCTCACTTATTTCACTTAGCACAATGACTTCAAGATTCATCCACGTTATCAGAAATGGCAAGATTTCTTTTTATGGCTGAATAATATTCCATTGTGCATGTTTAGCACATTTTCTTAGTCCATTTATCAATCAATCAACATTTAAGTTGTTTCCATGCTTGGCTATTATAAATAATGCTGCAGTGAACATGGGGATACAGATAGCTCTTCAAAATACTGATTTCATTTCCTTACGATATATACCAGAAATGGAATTAGTAGTTATATTTTTAATTTTCTGAGGAACCTCCATATTGTTTTTTTTTAGTGGCTATACCAATTTACATACCCACCAAGGGTTACCTTTTCTCCACATTCTCGCCAGCATATGTTATGTCTTTTTGATAACCATTCTAACAAGTGCAATGTGATATCTCATTATGGTTTTGATTTGCATTTCCTTGATGATTAGTGATGTTGAGCATCTTTTCATGAACCTTTTGACCATCTGAATGTCTTCTTTGGAAAAAATACTCAGATGCTTTGCCAATTTTTTAATTGAATTGTTTGGGTTTTTTTGCTACTAAGTTGTGTGAGTTTCTTATATATATTGGATATTAACCCTTTATCAAATATGTGGGTTGCTTTTCTTTTGCTGTGCAGAAGGCTCTTTAGTTTAATGTTATTCTATGGTTTATTTTTGCTTTTGTCGCTTGTGTTGTGGGTCTCATATCCACAAAATCTTTACTAAGATCAATATCAAGGAGCTTTTCCCTAAACTTTGTTTCTAAAGTTCAGAAGAGTCAATAGAAATAGAGGACATTTTATTTTTAACTGATAAATATTTAAAAAATAAGTATGCAATTATTTCTACAAGGATAGAAAACAGTGATGAGGATCACCAATTTTTTTCAGGTTTCATCTCCACAGCAATTCGTACTGCCAGCTATGGTACCAGGGGCACATCCCCTGAGCTGATATATAAGTAGACTTTTATCATTTAACTAAAAGACTGTATTGTACAAAGCCAGCACATTCAGAGGCTAAAGACTTGGGGACCAAAGTGCTGCAAATATTCTAAATTTTTTCACGCTGTGATATTCCATTTGTTTTAGTTCCAAACGTGGTGTCAGTAATACGTGAAAGCAATAGCCGTCCTATGAAGAGGGTATGCGTGATTATCATAGCATTATTTTTTAAATGAGAGTTTAGAGTGATTAAAATGTGTCATGGATTAACTTACTCCTATGTGACAGAATTTTACATTTTACTACATAACTGTGATGACAGAGTGTTAAGTTGCAATCAACTCATCAGCAGGGCTTGACTAGAGAAGTCTCTTTTTAAAATACTTTTTGTAGCACAATTTTCAGAGTTCTACTCAGCATCTTATTGAAAAGGTCCATATTAATACATCTAATAGATCTATGTGAGAGTTTAATAGCAACAGTATAGAATCAGGCCTTAGAAATGCCTCATGATGTTATTTATTAAATGTCTTCTAAGTTCCAGACACTGTTGTGTACTCTGTAAGGCATACCTGTTTTCACACTTTTGTGAATTGTAGTCTATCAGAGGCAAAAAGATATGCCTACCAATGAAGGTAAAAATCATGTCTAAACATATGTCTTCCATAGAAGAGATGCAAACAAAGTAATATGAAAATGATAGAAGAGAAAAATAACTTTCAAGAAAAGGCTTCAGAAAGAAGGGAATGAAGAAGTCTTGTTTGGAATACACAGGATATATTAGGAGATGACTGAAAAGTCCATCTTGGCTAATGGTTAATAGAAGATAAATCTTGGTCTGTTGATGACAGGTCATAGAGGTTGCCAGGGAAGCCTCACACTTTATTGAATATGCAGTGAGACGCTGTTGAAGAT
This sequence comes from Macroglossus sobrinus, assembly GCA_004027375.1. Lineage (NCBI taxonomy): Eukaryota > Metazoa > Chordata > Mammalia > Chiroptera > Pteropodidae > Macroglossus > Macroglossus sobrinus. Next base: position 298,266 of record PVKZ01000761.1, read on the forward strand.
TCTTGAGTGGGTGGGGAAAACATGAGTGGAGCTGTGTTTTATGAAGATTAATGCAAGAATAGTTTACAACTTAAATCGGAGAGTGCAAAATGGAAGGTGATTTATCAGACTTTGAGAATAGTCCACATGGGTTTAGGTAATGAGAGTTAGAGGAATGACAGGCAACATGGAGAAAAGACAAGAGGAAAAGACGCAAGGGATGCTCCTTCTCAGCTGATGGGCCTTAAAATAGGTCAGGCAACTCTGAAGTTTCAGGCTTAAAGGCCTGAAGGAATAGTATGATGGTTTTAACAGGAACAGGGCAGCCAAGACAAGGAGTAGGTTTGGGGAGAAGATAATGAGTTCATCTATAAATAAAACAACTGGAGGAAATCTAAGTGGAGGCAGGTTTTTTTGTGATATAATTGACATATAGCATGGTATATGTTTAAGGGATACAGCATAAAGACTTAACTGACATATGTTATAAAATGATTACCAAAATAAGTTTAGTTAACATACCTCATCTCATATAGATACCAAAAAAAAAAAAAAGAAGAAGAAGAAAAAAAAGAAAAAAAATGTTTTGGAGACAGTTTTAAAATGATAGTAAAGTTGAGAAGAGCAGAGATATGGATTTTGGGGTTATCCATGTACAATGCTTGTTGAAGACATTGGCAAAAATGAAGTTGGCAAAGGAGAAATGCATAGAAATAAAGGAAAAGAGAATCAAGGACAAAATTTGAGAAAATTATACATTAGTAGGGAAGGAAAGAGTTAAAACAAATAGAAAAGAAGGCCAAAGGGAAGCCTTCCTTAATAAAATAGGTTGGCATCTCAGAAGATTAGTTTGGTAGATGCTTTGTGGGATACCTGGCAACTGGTGTTCCCCTTCTCTAAGGGCTAATCCTCCCCCATCACACAGAGGACTTGGACCTGACAGATGTGTTTGTATAAATGACCTGTTCCTCTGACCATGGTTGGTTTGACCTGAATTCGACAACTGACTGAAGCTAACCCGTCAAATTTCTCCCCTGGGAATTTGGAATTAAGAAATACGATATTTTTCTATTGAGGGCATGAACTCAGTGAACACAGGAACCTGGGCATGGGGTAGCCATCTTCTATTCCAGGCACAGAGAAGCATAAGAAATCTGCCTTCTGAAAGAAAAAGAATAAAGTGACTTGCAGAAAATAGAAATGAGAACAGGTGATGAGAGAAAGAGAAAAAGAGGGAGAGGGAGAGGCTATTCATTTTCCCATAGTGACTGTTTTATATCTTTTTTCTTCAATCCTCTAAACCATCCCCATGCCTACCTACTTACCCCTGATACAACTCCAGTATATTTCTGCCATCAAATCTAAAAACCTTTTGGCATTCAGATAGCTTTCTTTTTTCTTTCCAGGGCAAGTGATACATTTTCTCCTCTCACATTAAAAGCTATTTCCTCTACTTGTAATTTAAATTTCTTCCTCTCTTACCTTCTCAGGGATTCCATTTCCTCAGTTTTTCCATCCTACTTGTTCATCATCAAATTCTTGATTATTTCCAACATATATGAACATTTTAAAAAAGCAAAACAAAAATTTGTATGCTATTTGTTTCCATCTGCAGTTCTAATTCTCTGATCCCATCACAGCAACACTTCTTGACAGAGCTGACTTCCTATTCAGTCTATTTCAATCAGGTCTCCACCTGCCCCCCATACCACTGAAAACTGCTAATCACTGTAACAGCCAAACCCAGTGACTATTTCTTGGACCTCATCTTACCCCAACTTCAACACAGTTAGTTAGGCTCAACTTCTTGAAAAGAATCTCTTCCATTGGAGTCTAAGACACTGCAATTGTCTGGTCTGCCTTCTACTTCCCTAACCAGTGTTGTTCAGTGTCTTTCAAGGGGTTTTTCTCCTCTAGCTCCCTCTAAAAATTGGGCTTTGTTCTCTGCTTTCTTCATTATAAACTCACCTTCTTAGTAATTTCAGCCATTCTTAAGGCTTTAAATACACATCATGCTGGTAACTACCAAATCAGTCTGTCCAGTCCAGACATTTCTTCCAAGTTCTCTGTTCAGATATCTGGTTGCCTATTCGGCAGGACAAGTCTCCATGAATATCTGAAATTAATGTTTCTGAAATGGAGCTAAACTCTTAATTTCTATATTCCTGCTTTTCCCTCAATAAAAAAATAAAATCCTATCTTTATTTTTTCCCACTTTAGTAAATGTTATCACCATCCCCCTAGTTATTCTAAACAAGACAACCTGAGTAATATTCTCGATTTCTCATTCTCCTTCCCTCTTCAGCTCCAACCCATCATCCTATCTTTTTTTCCTGATGTAGATGTCTAATCTACCCTCTTCTCTCCACCTCCTGTGCTACCACATTAATCTGAACTACCATTATCTCTTATCTGAGATATTGCTACCAATTGGTCTTCTAGCTTCTACTCTTGCCTTCCTTAATCTCTTTCCTGCTAATCAGTCAGGATAAAGGGAACTATATAGGACCACATTGTTTCCTACTTAAATCAGTTCAATGTCTTTCAGTTTCTTTGAAATGAAATCCAAATTCCTTAAAATAGCTTAAAAGGCCTGGCCCACTCTGGCTTTTCTCCCCTTTTCTACCTAATCTTGCTTTATGCTCCTTTTCAGTTCCAGCCACAGTGGACTCCTTTCATTTCCCCTGAGAGACCACCGCAGGGCCTTCACACAAGTGTGTCCTCAGCACAAACACACCTTTCACATCCCCACTCCTCAGTTTCTCTGAGTGGCTTCGTCACATTCTTCAGGTCTCAGCTTAAGTGTCCTGACTTCAGACTATCCTTACTGAGTCCTCACCCATTACTGATAACCTGTTATCGATCATTTAATCAGTTTCATCTGTAGTGCTCATTAAAAGTTGTAAACATGCATTTGTTTTCATGCTTATTTAAGCTTTCTCCACTGTACTGTGGTCTCTAGGGCAAGGAAAGATCTTCTGTTCACTACTAGATCACTTAACACCTTGCCAATGCCTAGAGTATAACAAATGCTCAATTATCTGTTAAAACTTTATCGGTCACTGATAGCTTGCTAGTTCCTGATTCCAGTCTTGGTGCAGCCTTATTATATTTTCTGAGGTAGAGTTTTCTGTAGTCTTAAAATCCCCCTTGTTGTTTCCATGTATTGGTTTCTGTTTACATAATTAAATGATTGATGAAGTTTTTAAAAGGATAAAGTGATCAGCAATGCTGAATACTGTTGAATGAGCAAGAAGGTTAAGGGCTAAGCAAAAGTCATTGGATCTCATCACTGGTAACCTTCAAGCCAATAGTGTCTGTAAAATGTGTCTCTGTGGAAGCCAGATTATAGTAGGGTGATGGGGAAGGTGAGAAGGTAGATGTGCCAATGTAGAATGCTCTTTTTTGAGAAATCTGACAGTAAAAATAAGGTATGAAGTAAAGTGGGGTCTTGGAGTTGAGCAGAGTCCAGGAAAGTATATGTTGGTTTTGTTTAAAAAGAACAGAGAAGAAACATCTGTTGATAATGCCTGTCAGCCAAAGGAGAAAAATACTGAAGAAACAAGGTTTAAATAGGGAGGATGATTAATAGATTCAACTTCCATGAGGCAGGAGTGGATTTGCTTGAGAGCACAGGTTTAAGAAAAAGGTATGGTATTCCCTCTCCATTATAGGAAAAAGGCAAGATAAGAGAATGAAGGTAAAGTCCTTGTAGAACAAAGAAAGGTTGAGTGTGGCCGCTTCAGGATGTAGCTAAGTTATTTACTACTGGTTTCAAAGGGAGGGTCAGAATCTCTTGAAAGACTTTTTTGAACCACACCTCCTTCCCTTTACTCCTTCACCTCCCTACCCGAGGCTACAGATGTTGTCCACTGCCACTACTGGAGAGATTCATTGCTGCTGAAGGTCTCAATGGTTGATGGCAATGCGTGTTATTCCTTAACAATGGAACAGATGGGATGGAACAGAAAAACGCCTGCCATCACTGAGGAGACGGGTAGTCAGAAGGTAACATGGGGGTTTGAAGAGCTCTGACATCATGAGGAATCTGACAAGGACACAGCACCATGTTTTCCAAACATATAGATCATCAAGCACACTGGGGGCCCTTGGTAAAATTATAGATTTTAGCCTCCTTACCTGGAGAGTCTAATTCTGCAGGTTTGACAGTGGAGGGCTAGGACTGTATCTTTAGGATAAGGCTATCTTGAGAAACAATGGATTAAAAATGGATAAATGGTAACCAAATTTAATTGCAGGCCCAAAGTATTTTCTCAACTTTTAGCCAAATACAAAGAAATATTGATAACTGACATCAACTCATTGAAATTACCTTAAAGAGAGCCATTTTCAAAGCATTGATATCTAATTCTATGGTTCCAAATAATCTACAGTATTATTTAAAGATAATACTAGTTTGTAGATGCTTCTTTATTTTAGAGAATTTCATTGAGAAAAAGGTAAATGGAACCAACCAGCTAACAGTTATTATTTATAAGATAACGAGTCATATATTTTAAAGCCCGTTCTGCTTCTAGTTTGCTTAGCTTCCAGATTAATAAACTAAACATAATAAAATCTAAGAATGTAACTTGATCTTACCCATTCCTAACATTCTTAAAGGAGATCTTTTGCACACTAGCAGCAAAGCTGCTAGAGTAGATTCAGTTTAAAATACTTTTTCTATTTACTCCCAGAAAGAGGGATTGTATTGGTATACAATAGTCGGGCCCCAGACCACTTTCTGGAACCACAGAGCCCCACTAATTTGTACCAGTTTTCCTCTATTCTAGTTGGCCCTGACCATCAGGTATAAATTAGTGCTAAATCAATATTAGCTGATACTTCCCCAGGTGTGGCAGTGCGGAAACCTGATCACATGAGCAAACACAGCCCTTCCTGACTACATTTAAAATAAGATGGTTATTATTATACTGTATGCGGCAAGGTTTTTAAACTAATCTCATGCCACCTTAATTTGAATTAACTTGATATACCGATATCATAGTCAGAATCCATTTTCAGTTATTAGTTTCCCTACCACCCTTCACACTTTCTTCATTCTTTCAGAGAGACTTCTCCTGCCCTTCCAGTTTCTTCTCACCTCCAGCCATGATGTCTCACACTGTTTTTCATGACTAGTGCTACTGACCAGGTTGAGTGGATAAGCCAAAAGGGACTTGGTTTACATACCTGCTTTCATTGCTCACCTTGGGCGGAGCAGTGTCCTAAATAAACTTCAGTTTTGCCACAACACCATTACTCAACAAGGTATTTATACAAGCGTCACTTAATAACAAAAATAGTCAAAGCACTGAAACTTATTATTGAGGAAGGAAGCTTTATCTGCCTCCTTTCCTTACTTATGGGCCAATATCACTCTATTTTTACTTAGAAAACTCTTAAGGGGTTTTCTCTAAAGAAAACCTAAGAAAATCAGGGAGGACATAAGTACTGTAAGGCAGGTCTAACATAAATTTACCTTTGAATGGATTGATTTTTTTTTGTTAATTATCAATGACAAGGAATCTTGTTATTTCTCTCAGCACTTCCAAGTCATAGCTACTCATGGTGTAGCTATACATTTAACACAATCATAAATATTGAAAATTATGTTAAATATTTAGCCATAGATAAAAACAGAAACAAATATTCAAAATTACAACAAAATGGTATGACTCTACTACATTTTTTCTCTTCTGTATCCTGAATTTTATAGACATTTCATAGTATGTTTAAAGTACTTTCATATCTATAAACTTCCTGTACGCAACAATTCTGTGAAGTACTTAGAGAACGTATATATAGTACTTAATTTTACAGGTGGGGAAACTGAAGCCTGCAACATTGACAGGGGGCAGAGTTATCACATGAGAGATTCAGAACTGGGTATCAGGTCTTCTGACCCCAGGCCCAGTGTTTTCCCCTAACTATGAAATTGCCTTTGTAGCAAGAGAGTTAGGGATATAATCACTTGGTAATGGATAAGCATGGATCTTTTCCATCCTTAGTCTTTGAAGGACTTATAAGTTAACTGTGAGAGAGAGGACACTTCCTGCCTGAGAGATTGATTACCTACATACAGGACAACCTGATGATGCACCCTGATAGGAGAAGGGCTTGTCTAAAAGTCCTAATTTGCTTTAAACATTCAGAGTTCCTGATAGGAAGACAGGGTGTGGTAATTATATATCTTGCTTTTGGCTTATCTTCTCCATATCCTCACCCTCACAGATGTCTTTCAAACATTGGTAATTATAGCTTTCAGAGCCAAAGCCTACAAACCCATAAGCCACACAGATGACATACTAAAATCTACTCAAAACATGTAAGGCTGAATGAAATTTCAGTGCTACTGGACTCATATTGAAAGACAACTGCGAATAAAAGAGGTAGCCTTTTTTCTATGACATCTGTACTCTACTACATAGGCATGCAATTGTGTCTTGTTGATCTGTGGGAGTGCGCATTAACTCATTTGCCTCTAAATTTAATCAGTGACTTAAAAATAGACTACAGTATGTGTGTGGATGACAAGACCATATGATTAAAACCAAATACAGCTGTCTGATATTGGAAAACGGATCCAAGTTAATGAAATCAACTTGAAACAATGAAGGAACTGCTTCTAAGAAAGATGAAGAATCAGTATCAAGACATGAGTACAACACAGAAAAGCAGTTGTCCTTGTCATGCCTATAAATGGAACCTGAGTTAATAGCATCATAATTTCTTAAGCAAGTTTTTGCTATAGCGGCAGCAACCTAACAATATATAACATATGTTGGAATTTTCTGCCATATATATCACTGGCCAGACCAATGGTAATATATCCTGTCTAATTTGGTGTCCCACAATTTAGGAGGCCCTGAATGTTTAAAGAATTATGAAAGTAGACACTAGAATAAGTTAAATGCATTATACTATTTTATTTGATTTGAGAAGCATTTCAGAGGGCTTAGTAATGGTCTTCAGGTAGAGTTAGTGCCATAAATATTGGTGGGTGGTATTTTTTCATTGTAGTAAGAATGCAAGCAAATGTTAGAGATTTGAGAAAGACAGGAAACATAGAACTAGCATATGTTCAGCACCTATGTTGCGCTGGGTATTCTGTGTACATTATCTCATGGAATCTTCACAGAAAATTTGCAATTGATGCTCACAGAAATTGAGAGAGAGTCATAAAGTCAAAGGCCGGAGTCCTTTATCTGGTATTTGGTCCTAGGGTCTGTTTACCTCCAAGCATTGTGCTCCTGACACCACGTCTCTGTAAAACTACATTGACCTGAATTATGGAATCCTCTTCCTTTGTTAAATTTATGAATAGATTCTAGAGACATATCTGAGATAGCGATGTGGTATTCCTATCTAGAAAGTCCAATCAATAGAGATTTAGTCCAAGGCTTTTACTGGGCACATTATTATTATTATTATTATTATTATTTAATAACTAAAGGTCTGAGATCTACAGCATGAGTAAGACTTTAGGTGTTCATATTTAAAGTTTTGTCTACCTACTTAAATGTCTAACAATAAGGAATTGGTCCAATAATCAGAATACAACCATACAGCAGAATTCTGTGTGTGGTTAGAATTATGTACAAGGAGACATATCCAAAGAGATTGCTAGAAGAGATATCAAAGAGTAGGTGAAAGAAACGTTAATGATATAAGAAAATGTTTTCATATGTTATCAAATTTAAAAAATCAGAAAAAAAGCTATAAAGTATATTTCCAATTAAATTTAAATACAGATTTACATATTTTTATTTACATAAAAATAACTGGGAGAATATATGCCAAAATATTAATGGTGGTTCCTTGTGGGTACTGGTGGTTCCTTGTGGGTACTGGGCTAATGGGTAGCTTTTATTTTCATTTCTGGGTTGCTCTAAAACAAACAGGTCTTACATATATTACTAGAAAAAATGCTTTACACACAACAGACGTGCATGCACTACGTAATTTTCTGTAAAAGTTTTAAAATTTGGAAATAGAATAATAATGTGTTAATGCAATTATGTATAGGACAAGAAAAATTTATTAAATAGCATCAACCTCATTGGTGGTAGTAAATTGTCAGTGTACCCATCAATGGAAATAAAATTGGCTCTTCATGTAATTTTTTATTATGCTAAAATGATTACATATTACTATCAGAGTTCTTTAAGCACCCAGCCTAAAACCTTGTACTCAGAAGGCACACAAAACACACAGCTAAGCATATGGCACTGTGTGTGTAAAATAGAGATAATAATGACAGCTAGCTTATGGGGTTCTCAAAAGATTTAAATAAAATAATACTTCTAAATCTCCTAGCACAGTGCCTGACACATAGTTAACTACCAAGAAAGTAAGCACTCAGTAAATGTTATGTTCTTTCTGATAAGCTAAAGAACAGAATAATCTTATAGAGGAAGATTTTTATTGATCTAAGCAGTCTATATCAGCCACCTGGCACACATATTTCATTTTAAATAGCTATGCAATTAATGTAGGTGGTGTCCAAAGGAATCTCTAGCACATTGTAATTATGTAGTACATTTCATTCACCACACTTACCAAGCTTTAGTGAGTAATGAAAACAGGAAATGAAGGCATAATATAATTCAAATTTTCTTTAATGATTTTGCTTATGTTTAATATTATCCAAAATTATTGAAATATAAAAAGAATTAGTACTTTACAGCTGTACTGTTATTTGCCTGTATCTAATTTTTTTATTTGTGATTAAAAACAATTTTGAATTAGTTATATCCTTTACTATGTAATACAAACAAAAAGCACATCTAAATTTCTTCTTTGAAAATGCTATCATCCATTGGAGATTGTCTTAGTTCAGACTGCAATAACAAAAATACCATAGACTGGGTGGCTTAAACAACACATTTCTCTCTCATAGATCTAGAGATTGGGAAGTCCAAGATCAAGGTGCTGGCAGGTTTGGTGTCTGATAACAATCTGCTTCCTGGTTCATACATGGCTATCTTCCCACTGTGTCCTCACATGGCAAAAGGGGCGAGAGAGCTCTCTGGGCTCCCTTTTATAAGGGCACCAAATCCATACATGAGAATTCCACCTGCATGACCTAATCACCACATTATGGGTTAGGACTTCAACTTATAAGTTTTGGGGGTCACAGACATTCAGTCTATGTTAGAGACATACACTTGTTTAAATGTATTTTAATTATCTACATTAGGTAAAAGAATGGTTAAATGTCCCACATTTTTTAAGGAAAATTGTTTTAGCAGAGGTCACATTTCTAGATGAAGACACATTAACCCAATGATTTAAAATAATATGGCTTGGGCCTATCATCACATTTCAAGATCAAGAAGAAAAACCTCAGTTACCTATTTAGTGAAAGATGCTACATTTATAACTGATAAGAAAGTGATTCAGAATCTGAGTGGAATTTTAAAAATTAGACTTGTTTGTTTCCCAGTCTGAGACCAGAAATATTTAGGGGGGCAAAAACCTAGATGACTTGGTGGCAAATGTTTTGGTATTTGGAAAATAAGGATGTCTTTTTCCAAACGTAGCCATTTCCAAAATGCAGTTAAGGACTATACCTACATGTCAACTCTGCCCCTTTCTTTCTCAGCCCTTAATTTTTGACCATCTTCTCAGAAGCCCCTTGTATGATTCCCTAGGGACAACTGCTAATTAATGTCTTCTGGGTTCTATCTTCCTCATGACTACTGAGGCTTTTTTTTTTTTTCAGGAAAAAGTTTGCCCAGCCTCATAACTTATTTTCTAGATGACAGGTTTATTTTTGGCCCCAGGAGGCAGGATAATGGGAGAGATGGGGAAGAGCCTGGAGAGGGTTCAAAATACCAGCACCATTCAGTACATGGCTGGGTAAACTAATGCCTCCGAAGACCCCAGGATTCTCTATTTCTTTATATATCCTCAGTGGGATTTCTTTAAACTTCCTCAACATTTCACATATGAAACAGTTTTATGTTTCTTTCTGTTTCCGTCATGTGGTTCAAAAGATCATCAATTTTAAAGCAAGGAAATGAGAATACAGGTAAAATTCAAAAGGGAAAAGATGGGAATCTATAAAAAGTTCCCTTACCTTCTCTCAGAGCAAATTCACCTTTGACTAAGTAGTGGTTCTACATTTATATTTCAGTTAGATAATTATTCTTGTCAATGAATAGAGAATGTATATTTTTCTTTCCAAGGGGAAACTACATGACTCCAGATTTGGATACTAGACAGCAGCTGCCAATATGGGCAGAATAGTTAAAAAGATGATGGAAATATTTATTTTCTATCAGTAGGTTTAGAAGAGGATATATATCTCAGGCAACCAGAAGAACATATTTTGGATCTGAAAAATTAAAAGCACTTAAGGAAGACTGAACTTTGTGTTGTACAGACTCCCCTAGACAAGAAAGAACCCACGTGAATGCTGAGAGGCAAATCAGTGAAGTGACCTGAGTTTCACTTTCTTCAGCTGTAAAATCTGGTGACTAAACTGGTCAAGCAGAAGATATAATAAACATAGATTGGAATAAATCTGCATTTTCCAAGCCTGATGAATTTTAAAAACTGAATTCACTAACTGGAATCTTGAAGACAGAAGGGAAGTACCCAGTCGTGCCTCCTGAAAGAAAGAATAGTCTAAAAATTATGTTGTGTCTGAGGACACATTACAAAGAGATTAAAGAGACTCAAGTTCACCCGGAGGGCCACTGCCCCCACTCTGAGATTGTAAAGAAAGGGCTGCAAAAGGAATATTCTCCATGTAAGTATAAATGTTAAAATATAAACATTTTTTATTTCAATCCAAAAATAAATAAATGAATTAAAAGCCAAAGATGTCTATTCTAATTTAAACTCTCTGTATAAACCTAATATGTAGTGGGTGCTAAAAAAATCTATTTATGGTATGTGACACTATGCAATGTGTGTGTGTGTTAACGCTATAGTTCATTTATTATAAGGTAGTTTTTCCACATTTTATTATCTATGAAATATGGATAAATTTGAAATTAATGATATGTCATAGTTTAATTGGCAGCATCTTTTTCTTAGCACCACTTAAAAGAATAACACAACTAACATAGATAGTGCCTTAGATTTGATCAAGTATAGTATTCAATACAGTTTAAAAATCAAAACTCTATCTAGAGTCCTAAGGACCTCATACATGTTTTAGTATTTGTGAGTTATCTTAAGAGTAAGCTGAAAAATGCTAAAGAAATGCTCCTGAGAAGGGCTGTTCTTGGAAACAAAAGTGACACCTATGTTCAGGAGGACATCTATGAGCAAAGAAAATGAGCCTAATGACAACATCAGTGCTTTAGGTCTGGCATCAGATTCAGCTAGATCTCATGCCCCATTCCTAAGCTCCTAAAGCTGGTTCTAGTCAGTTTCAGTCCCTTCGCATTGTATTGGAGATCACCAATACATGTGATCTCCAATAAAGCCGGAATCCATGGAAAAGATTATATACCCTAATACTGAGCAGAATAGTAGGTATAATGTATTTTCTAGGTATTATATTTACTCAAGGTTTGGCTGTCAAAGGTGTCATACTTTAAAAGATTTAGAACCACATAAGACGTATAAAATAAATATCTTTAAAAACTTTAAAAAAGCATTTTTGTTCCCCTCTTTAGATCAGCTCAGAACAGCATCAATTCTTCCATTAGGGCTGCAGCAAGCTTAGCAAAGTCAGAATTATTGAAGATTAAAACAAATAACTTACTGTTTTAAAAAGATGAATCCACATATCATATAGATGAGACTATGGAAGAGTGTGTCAAAAGTGGTTACTTCTGAATGAAAACTGTCAGTTCTTTTTTCCTTATCTGTATTTTTAAACTTTGCCACAATAAACGTGTGTTGCATTTGCAGTAATTTCTAAAAAAGCAATAAGGGCTTTTCTATTTTTACAGTTAAACAGTGGGTACTATAAAGTACAGCTGGAATCTTCAAGGATACATTTACTTAATAATATTTTCCAAAAACATTACAGGCACCGTCCGTTCCAGCCCCAAAGTCCAATTTAAAGTCAGTCATACATGAGACAGTGAGGACCCACAAGATGATGTAGAAGGAATAATTCTGCCCTCCATCTCAATAGAATGGAGACTTCGGCATGTTTCTGTGTGTTGACAGTAAATGTGTACATATGCAATTTGCTTTCTGTGGCCAGGTCACACAAGGGAACAATTAACTTAAAAGCATAAATTTCTTGATCTGGATTTTGTTTAGAGTGCTGGAGCTGAAGTCTTTTTACTTAGATGTCACTTCAATCTCTTAAAGCATAAAAACCCTTCAATATAAGTCTTTTCTCCTACTGTAACCACATTTGTGCCAACTTAAAAATACTGATAAGCACTATTTGAACATAAGTGATGCAGTACTAAATAAAATATCCTCTTTTGCTTATCTGTTAGCACAATTTTAGGATGCTGTGCTTCCTTTACCATGTATTGGGTAGGAAATTATATTTCTGGGTTTTGTATTACTCAGAAAAAGTCAGTATTATTCCGGTTCTTTGTTTCCTCAAATCATGTTATTAACATATATTGACATATAGATCTTCCTCTTTTATCTTAGATGTATGTAATTTTATCAGCTTTGCGGGAAAAACAGACACCCTTAGGATCTGAACTGGTACTTGAAGAGATAAGCTCACTTTTAGCTCATGCCTAATAACATTACATTATTGTTTAGAAAGAAATAGCAGGCTATGTCTAATAAATTTTAATATTTTTTTTCTGTCATCAAATAGCAAGTGAATTATCCTACTGATAAACCATAGAACTCATATCAAACTGTGAATGATGTCTAGTTCCTCTGTTTTTGCCAAGTAAGAGCAGAGAGGAACATTAGGTGATGAGCAGCATTTTAGTGACGTTTGGAACCTTTGTGCAGTTAGCGCTTCACATGTTCCTCAGACAGCATTCTTTCTGATGATTTCAGAGGAAGAATAAAATGGAATGGAAAGAATTGATTGAATATTTGTGAGACTGGGCAATGGAATCTCTCTTAGTCTCAGTTTCCTCCCTGGAAAAATAAAGATAAGTTCTTCCTCACAGGATGATTGACTATTAAAAAAGGATGACATAGTAAGATGAAAACAGTTTGTAAATCACTATGTTGGTTATTATTATTACATAAATGTGAGCATTGAGCACATTAGGAAAGGCCTTATTAAATTTGGTGCTTTAGCACTCAGGGTAGGCATTAACTGGAGAGGCAGAGAGGGAACAGGCTGAACACTTGACCCTGACATTACAAAACCCACTCCCAGAATTTCCTGGGTTGAGGTGGCATTCATGCTCCGTCAAGGTAAAGGGTCCATTCAGCCTCTCTCAGAGCAGAGGAATTCTCCACTCTGGCAAGGTGTCTGATGTGGCCAATGTCATCCACTTTAATATCAGTAAATGTAGAGAATATTAATGGAAAGAAGGAGTAGCATTCTCTTGAGAGAGTTCAGGGAAGCTTTTCTAATTGAGGTTTGAAATGAGCAGTGATTTAAACAGCTAATGAGCATTAACTACATACACCACGAGGAAAGCTGACCGATGAAATACAGATCGACTCTTCCTGTCTTTACATATACACGGATGTCCTGTTAACACAGCAGTTCCACACCCCAATGGAGAGAGTTAAAGATAATGGACTGGATGACTCCAGTGTCCTGGGGGCAGAAAGATGCCTGGTGCCTGAAGGGATCTGTTCTGTTTTCTGTAAGCAGAGATTCTACTACCATCACCTCGTTTTGCTGCAACAGAGACAAAGGGGATTTTCCCAAGCAGCGTGAGTGACGAAGAAATGAAGCAAGTTATTGAGAAGCTGATGGGCGTTAATCGAAGAGCAGGAAATATGATTTATAATCCTGAAGGGACTGCTTTCAGCAGGAAGATGAGAGACACAAGTCTCCCAGCATGACCACCGGTTCTAACTAACAGGGATCGGCTCATCGGCCACAAGTACTTGAAGGGTGTAAATAGCAGGGACAGAGAGAAATTATTTGGTGTGGTCCAAGGGGACAGCAGGAGGAGTGATGGAAATGAAAGTCAAAACAAAGATGATTTAGGTGGCTGAGCAAGTCTCATGCCCTAATGGAGAGATCTGTCTTAGACTGTGCTGTCCCGTCCCTTGGGAGAGTTGGAAGCCCCATCACGTGTGCCATTTACAATTGGAAAAGGCACTAAAAAGTAGATCAGCATATTGGAGAGGGAAAAAACCACCACATGCCCTCAGAGGATCAGTGAAATGACTTAATAGGTCTTTTCCATCTCAAATTACCGCAATGTAGCTTGTGCGCATGGGGACTTGAGTTGCTAGAATAATTTTCCATCATCTGAGCTTCTTCTCTGTTACTTCTTCTCAGGGCCTCGGTGAAGACATGATAATACGTAATGGAGAGCAGTTTCTGCATTATAAATGGAAGCCTAAATTGCAATGATGCTTTAGTGTGAAAGCAGATTATTTTGCTTTGAAAGATTATTTTGTATTGAAATGTCACTGTAAATAAATACATACACATTCTTATGGAGACCCAAAATAACACACACATACTGATGGAGATCCAAGACAAAGGGATGGTGGCTGCATAAATGAAATTTAGGCATTCTCTAATCTAGGAAAATAAATGTCCAAACATTAAACTCTATCTTTAAAAAAAAAATCAGAAAAATATTATTTGGCATTCAGAAACTACTGGGTAGGGACTTGACCCATGTCTCGAATGTGTTTACTATATTGTATTTCTGTCCATAGCTGCAGTTTTAGCAACTGACACATTCTGAAACTCGTGGTGGCACATGTGGGGGATGAGGCAGTGCCAGCCTAGAGTAACAACTGCAGTTGCAAGGAATGGGTACAACCTGGTCAGGTGGAAACTAGGGCAGAGAAGGGCCAGTATTACTGTGATCGCTAGAAGGAGCACAGCTGTGACCATAATAACCAGTCCTCTCAGCCACAGGATGACACAGAAGCAGGGGGACAAAAATGGGCAGAAGGTGACAGGTGGGAAAGGCACAAGAACCTAGGAGGTTGGGGAAACCCCACAGATATAAGTTCTTCACAGGTGGAGGATATCACAGTTCCTGATAAAAATATTGTATGTGGTTGGGTGTAAGTTGAACTTGGCGTACTGGAACACTGACATTTGCTACAAATTCAGGGTTTGACTTACACCCAACAGATATAGGTCAACCCTCATCCTGCTGCTCTCAGCAGCTGTAGCCAATGGGAGACGGAGCTGCCCAGCACACCGGTTTAAGCTGCTGCTAATAGAATGAAATCAACCTAACCCCATTTCCTGCCTCTGCTCTCCTCCCTTGTATATTCATTGCCAATTTAGGCGCAGGCCGAGCTGCTGCCTGCTGTAACTGCTGGGAGACTGACGGGGTAGAATCTGTTCCTGGCATATTCCCTTCTTATCTAGGTGAAAGATCTGTTTCTAAGCCTTTAAAAAGGAGAACTGTGCAAAATACAATACTCCCTCATTAACCAAAGGGTTATCCTAAATACATAGAGAGTTTTCACTCATCTGTCACTTCAATGAGATTTCACAGATGTTTAGAAAAAGAGAAATCCATGGCAGAGGCCTGTTTCAGAAAGGATATAGCAGAGGTTAAATGCCTTTGTCCAAGGTTATTCAGAGAGATGATGGTAGAGGCAGAATGAGAATTAAGGGAGTGGTCTGAGAATAAATAGAGGGAAATTATCAAATCCAGAAGAACATTTTCTCTGAACAAAACTGACTTAATTAAGATCCTCACATTGGGTTTCTCTGTGGGAAATCTCAGTTCAGTAACACACATTCCTTTATCCTAGGTGCTCAGACTCTTAACTTAAAAGTGAGTTCAGATGCTTTCCTGTGCTCATATTTTGTAAAAGTCCAACATATTCTCCTTAATGAAAGTGACATTAACTCAAGCTAACTCTGGTCATGTGGCCTCAACTGTTTACTCACTAAGGCCCTCGGTCAGGGCCCATGGAGTTGAATTAGAGGTTGAATTAGAAGAACAAGCTTTATGCTAAATGATCTGTAGTAACTGCAGGATTTTATGCTGTGTCTCTTTTTACCCCTGGATTCCAGACCAGTCGGGCTAAACTAGAACTCTGAAAGCAAAGAATTCCATAACTCAGAATTTCTGATTCAAATAGATTGCTATTTTCTTTTTATCACTTTAATTAAGAGAGCAAATGAATCCCTGAAACTACATTTTCCACTACTTAAGCTTGCAGAGGATATTCTGAACTGAATCCATGTTCTGAAATAATAGGTTACTTCATGTCCTTCATATTTAAACAAATGAAATTAGGCTTGTTAAATAATATTTGGAAGATATTTAAAGGAAGATTAAAAGCATCCATAAATTTACCAGACACTGACAACCACGTGAACATTTTTGTGTTTTCTTATTACTACACACGCACGTACTTTCCTAATTTATCATAACTGTTTTAAAAGGTTTTTCTTGTATTGCCAAATTGCCCTTCAGAAATTTATAATCCATTTATAATCCATTTTTTAATAACTTTTTAAAAAAGGAAACAAACTTTAAATTTGAGAGTTAAACAATGATGCCTTGCTGTTCTTTTTTCATGTATCTTCCTCACTCCTGAGGCTGACCATTTCTTCCCTACAGTTGTGGCCATTGTTAGTGGACATTGTATTTGACCCCTCAGCAACAGCGTGGTTTCTGGAGCTGACCCCATCACTAGGAATGGGTCCTGATTAACATAATGTAAGCATGGTCAGCCAGTTTCTCCTGCAAGTGAATGATTCAAAATCTGAACATGGCATTCCTCTGACAACAGATTTGATCTAGCTTGCTCCTAAATTGACTCAGTAAAGCCAAAGAGAAGGCTTATATTTTATTGCTAGGAAAGAGACTATATTTCACTGTTGATGGATATGAACAAGAAAGCTGGTTGCCCCAGTAGTTGCTAGGTACCATCTTATGACCTTGGAAGAAGCCATCCTGCCCTGGTTACATTAGATAATAAATTTCCTTACTGTTTAGGTCAGTTTGATTTGGAGTTTCGATTTTTACAGTGAAAAGTTGACATAATTCTTTTTCTTACACGGAATTTTTGGTTTTTGTCAATTCTTGCTGGGGATTATCATTTTTTTGTTGATGTGGCAAGAATTCTACTGGGGATATAATCTATTTGTCTTTATATTATGAATATATCTCCAAGTTTATCACTTACCATTTGCTCTTTATTTTAATTTAGAGAAGATTATAATTTAAATCTATTAATTCTATCAGTATTTTCCTTTGGGATATAGATATATTACATTGATTTAACTTTTATTCATTCAGAGAAAGAGGATGTGTGTGTGTGTGTGTGTGTGTGTGTGTGTGTGAGAGAGAGAGAGAGAGAGAGAGAGAGAGAGAGAGAGAGAGAGAATTCCAAGGTGCCAGGCACTATGAGAGGTAGTAAGAATTTATAATGAAGCAATTAAGACATAGTTCTTATCCTCATGGAGTTTATATCCTAGTGGGGGATTGAGAATAGGTTAGACATTAACTGAAAAGCCACACAAATGAATGTGAGCTGCTAATAGAGAGATCCTACAAAGGGAAGGGCACAATCTATGTGAGCTTTAATAATAGGATTAGCTCTCCTTTAGGGAAGGCAGAAGAAGCTTGCCTGGGGAAGTGGCAATTGAGCTATGAATGAGAGGAGTGGGGTAACTGGGTAAGAACATTACAGGCAGTCAAAATAGCAGGGTCCTACTCAGGGGCAAGCACAGGATATATGAAAGACTGAAAGAATGTAAATATAGCCCATATCCTAAGAGGGGCCTGGTATAAGATGTAGGTGGAAAGGCTGGGGTTGTGTGGGTGGGGATGCTGACCATATAGGGCCAGTATATCCATGTTAAGGAGTTGTGTCTACTTCTAAGATCTATGGGAAATCACTGAAGGTGTCATCTTTGAAACCACATTACCTTTGCCTCCAACATCCAATCTAATACTAAGTCCTATAGATTTTGCTTTCTAAATATCGCTTCAGTCTGTCCACATCAATCTATCCACTTCCCTCCATCTTTACCAACACTTCCTTGGCCCAATCTGTTATCCCTTCAGCCTGGATTAATGGAATAGACTCCTCAGTGATCTATTGCATCCACCCCTGCCCTACTATAATCCATTCCTACCTGGTTATGAGAATATAGACCTGACATTGATACCATATGATGACATAGAAAACACTGAAAAAGGATTAGTTTGGGTTTTTTTTGACATGTTTTTTGAGAGGCGAGAGTATGGACTGATTAGTTCATAAATTCAATTTTGGACATGTTGAGTGAAATACTCTTGATATATCCTAGAGAAGAAGCCAAATAAGAGGTGACTATTAGGTTGATATCTTCTGTTTACCCATTTAGAGACACTTTCTACCTTATTTTTCATGTCTAGAGAGACTGACTTGTATGGAATGCACCAAGATTCCATGCATCCCCAGCACCTGGATCCCATGTCCTCTGGCTTCTAGCTGGGTTCAGCCAATTGGAGATACAGGCAGAAAATTGAAGGAAAGAAGTGAAGGATGACTATTTATTCCATATTATCTACATCCTACATTCTTTTCCCCTTCCTCTCTTTCCTCCCTTCTCTACCTCCTCCTCTTTCTACCCTTCCTCTTTCAAACCCTCCTCCTTTGCCTCCTCTTTCTCTGCCCTTCTTCCTCCCTCCTCTTCCTCTTCTCTCTATCCCATCCAGTAATCAATTCCACCTCCTTGCTTCTTTAACCTAAGGCAGTAATGGGTCTCTGAGATACTGTACCAATATCCTCCATTTCTTCCCCCAAAGCCTTTGCAAGTGATCTCTTAACTAAAATCTCCTTAATTACCTATTTTGAGTGTGCCACGTGTTTATTTTAGGGACCCTGACTAATACTGATAAGAAATGGCTGGGCTAGAGTTAAATTCGAGTCACCTGAGTAGAGGTGTAATTGGAGCCATGGGTATGACTGTAAATACCTTGGGAGACAGCGTAGAGAAGAAGTGGGCCCTAAGGAATTCAAACATATAATAATCTCCAGAGGAAGATAATTCTGCAAAGGAATTGGAGTTGTGGCCAGAATTGTAGGAGAAAAATCAAGGCAGTGTGTATCATAGGAAGCCAAAGGGAGCAAAGGGAAGGAGAAGAGTTGATAGTCAAGACTATCAATCAATCCTGCAAACTTATTGGATTTAGTGATTTATACTATCCTATATCTGTTACATATTTTGTGTTCCCTTCTTTTTAATGATTTTAACTTTTTACATTCATTTAGCTAGAATTTATTTTATATTAAATACAGTTAAATTTATTTTAAAATACAGTTTAAGGTATTACCCTTCCTTAGCCATTATTTTAACAGAATTTATTAAACAGTTTGTCACTTTTTCTATTACCATTATTTCCTTCATCACACACTGTTTTTAAAAGCACAAAGAGATGTTTGAGCACTTTCTATTAGATGTTTAGGAGCTTCCTCTTTGACTGTATCATGGTGTTTCAATGATTGTTGCTTCATAATACATTTTAGTATTCATTAGAATAAGTCTGACCTCTTAATTCTTAATATTCAGAATTCTATCATCAATAGCTCAATTTATTCTTCCAGATGACCTATAGAACCATGGATCTATTAAAAAAGACCTCACTAGTATTTTGTTTGGGATTGTTTTAATGATGTAAATTGGGAAGAATTTAAATCTTTATTATATTTAGGCATTTTAGCCAAAAACAATATAATATTTTCCTTTGCTGTCTATGCTTTTCTGTCTAGCTTCAGAAACCCTTTCCTTCCTTTAATTTAAAAGGGCTTTCTCATTTTTTTCTGACATATCTCCTCAGGCAAAGGAAACAAAAGAAAAAATAGACAAATGGGACTATATCAAAATAAAATTTTTGTGCACAGCAAAGGACCAATAAAATAAAAAGACCTTCTACTGAGTACCTATGCTATATCTGATACGGGGTTCATATCCAAAAGTTATAAAGAACTCATACAACTCAACACACACAAAAAAATCAAAATTAAAAAATTGACAGAGGACCTGAATAGGCATTTCTTTAAAGGGGACATACAGGTGGCCAATAGACATATGATAAGATGCTCAACATCACTAAATATCAGAGAAATAAAAATTAAAGCCAAAATGAGATATCACTTGACATCTGTCAGAATGGCTATCATCAATAAATCAAAAAACAAATGTTGGTGAGGATGTGGAGAAAAGGGAACCCTCATGCACACTGTTGGTGGTATTGCAAATTGGTACAACCACTGTGGAAAAGTTTGGAGTTTCTTCAAAAAATTACAAATAGAACTACCTTATGACCTAGCAATTGCACTTCTGGGTATTTATCCAAAGAAAACTGAAACACTAATTTGAAAAAATATATGCACCTCTATGTTCACTGCAATGCTATTTACAATAGCCAAGATATGGAAGCAATATAAGTGCCCTTCAATAGACAATTAGATAAAGAAGTTGTTCATATATACAATGGAATATTACTCAGCCATAAAAAAATAAACCTTACCATTTTCAGTGACATGAATGGACCTAGAGGATATTATGCTAAGTAAAAAACGTCAAAGACAATACTATATGTTTTTACTTACATATGGAATTGAAAGAACAAAATAAACAAAATGAAAACAGACTCATAGATACAGAAAACAAAGTGGTGATTGGCAGATGAAAGAGGGTTGGGTGAAAAATAAAATGAAGGGATTAAGAAGTACACATTGGTAGTTCCAAAACAGTCACAGGGATGTGAAGTACAGTATAGGGAATATAGTCAATAATACTGTAATAACTATGTATGATGTTAGGTGTGTACTAGAATGATCAGGAGATCACTTCATAAATTATATAAATGTCTAACCACTATAGTGTATACTTAAAACTAATATTGAAAGTCAACTCTAATTGAAAAATAAAAAAATTTTAAATCCCTTGGGAAAAAAAGAAAAGAGCATTCTCTCTTATATCATCTCCAAAAAGTTTTAAAATTCTACCTAATATTGAGTCTTTCATTTACCTAGAATTGATTTTTTGGTGCCTGGTGTGACGTAAGGGTTCAGGTTAATTTTTTCTATGTGAATAACCAGTTTTCTTCAGCATCATTTATTTAAAGCCCATATTTTCTCAACTGATTTTTAATGTCAGCTCTGATACACTTGAAAATCAACTTGCCAAATTTCACTATCCATTCTTCAATGCCCACCTGACAAAATGAACACCTTGTTGAGATTTTAAATGTAATAAAATAAATATATGGATCAATTTTAAAAGGAGCAACACTGGAGTTTCACTTGAAACTTACTGGATTTTGTTAACCAATGTTACCATAAAAAAATAATAATAATAATAATAAAACTGGTCTTGGGCCCTTGAACAAATTATACAGCCTTTCTAAATCTTAATATTTGGACCTTTTCAGCCCTTTCAAGTTCTTCATTAATTAATGTCTCGATATAGAAAATTTAATATTATAAAAGTTTTCACATTGGAAATATTCTGTCTTTTCTTGAGATGTTGTGAAGAGAGGAAGGCAGACCAAATAGACACTTTGGTAGCTGAGGAAAGATACAGTGGCTGGTTTCCTATGTTGCTTGTTTCTTTTATTTGTTTGCCTGATATATCCTAGACTTAGAGCTAAAGAAACTGGCAACCCACAAACACCAACAGGTGTAGACAAAAGAAAAGCCCCAACAAAAGTGTGCTCTGTTTAACCAAAGAACCAGGAAAGGGTTGGCCTAGCAAAAAAGAAAACTTTTAGAATTATCTAAACTGCTCTACTCCAGAAAAAAAGAAAAAAAAAAAACAGAAAAAACTGTGGTCTGACTCCCACCCATGCCAGCAAAGTCCCACTGGGAATTTTAGACTTCACCCATGTGCTAGGCTGTACCAAGGCACCCAACAACCTGCCAAGGTGTCCTCAGAGAAAGATAAGTAGGAGCTGGGATTTTCATTTCCACCAGGCAGTAACAACACATACTCCCCTCCAGCCCACCCCCACAGTCCCAGTGAGGACCACATGGGGAGCCTGAACTTCCATTCTTACCTGGCAGCAAAAGGCACACTTCTCCGCCCAGGTTGGGTGCTGTCAGAGAAGGTCTAGGGGAGCCTCGGGGCTTTCACCACCACCCAGTAGTAATGAGAACCTCTGCCCCTCCCAGCCGGAAAGGTATCAGTGGAGGCCTTGTGGGGAGCCAGAACCCCACTTCTGCCCAGCAGTAATAAGGAGCTAGCTGTCAGAGAGTGTGGACTTGCTCATTTAGGTCACTGTTGGAACCCCAATGCCTGGAACATTGGCTGGTTATGATAGGGGCTAATTGCATGATCTTGCTCATCCCTTCTCTGTGTCATTTTGCTCATCTGTAAAATGAGAATAAAAATAATAGAATCCACCTATAGGTTATTATGAGGATCAAATGAGTTGATGCATGTAAAGCTCCTAGGCTAGTGCCTGTGAGGCGTCAGCCATTGCTGCCACTGCTAGTGTTGTCATTACCCGCCCTTTACTGCTGTATATGCCTCTTAAACATGGTGTTAGCTCTATCTCGTGAGTTTCTATAGTGTTTTCAATATTCTTATTTTCCAAATATCCTGTAATTGCAATCTTATTTTCCCTTTTATGCCCAAAAGATATGTAGAAGAGCATTTTTAAATTTCCAAGTGGGTGGGAAATTTTTGTTTAAATGTTTGTTTCTAATTTGTAATTTTATTGTTCTGTGGTTAGAGAATATGTCTGTGCACTTTGTGCTTTAGGAGATATATTGATGTTTTCTTTGTAATCCAGTACATGATCTATTTTTAAAAAATAATTTCTCCAATTAAAATAATTTTCCTCTTTTTCTCATTGTGAGGGCTTTTATGCTAGGAATACATCCTTTAAACACACTTTCCAACACACCAAACTAGACAGTTAAATGAAATAAAAGTTTCAATCACGTTGAGTTAAAATGCTGTATTCCTGTTCAATTTGCAGTAAGCACAGATTGCAAAGCTCCCCAGAGGGAGAGAAATGGGAGTGGATACATTCAGCCTTCAGGTGCGATTTGTTAGTTGTTCTTCTGCCTCCCCTCTCGCTCTAATTTTCTTCTTGTACAGAATGTCTTTCATTCTAATTATAGCAGATTGTAATTTCCAAAAGTGGCCACAGCAATATTTCAGGCCCCACAAGCTGTTTCAGTACTTTGCCACTTCCCATCAGGAAGCGAAGTCTGTTGTCTTCCCTGGAACCAAAGTAGAACTTCATGCCTGCCTCAACAAAAAAAGAATGGGGTGGAAGTCATGTTGCTTGACTTCCAAGCTGGGTCATAAATGTCAATATGGCCTCTGTCCAGCTCTCTCTCTCTCTCGTGGTGCCCACCCTTGGAAGCCAGGCGCCATGTGCTCAGGAAACTCAGACTATATGGAGAGACTGCTTATTGGTGTTGTGGCCCATAGTCCCAGTTGAGGTTCCAGTAATAGCTGCAATCAATCAGACATGTAAGTATGTCTTCAGATGATCCCAGCTCCAAACTGTCCCCACAGTGTTCTGTCTGAATCTGTGACCCACAGACTCAATGAGCATCAGAAATGCTTGTTTTACATCATTGAGTTATAGGATAATTTTGTACTCAACTATAGTAATCATATCACTAAGGTTAGAGTGACCTTAGCTAATTGGAAAATTCTATATAAAAGGAGGGTGTCATAATGAGAAAAATATTAAACTAGGACCTGGGAGACCTGGGTTGTAGGCTAGATTAGCACAAAGCTGGTCTTGAGTCTTTGAACAAATCATACAATCTTTCTAAGTCTTAATATTTCGACCTTCCCAGCCCTTTCAAGTTCTACATTAATTATGTCTTGATATAGAAAATTTAATATTACAAAAGTTTTCACATTGGAAATATTCTGTCTTTTCTGGAGAAGTTGCATGTGTATATTTGATCAATGATATTCCCGATTTTACAGTTAACTCTCATAGGGCAATCTTATTTCCCTCATTTTCAAACTATTAGAAATAATTTCCCGAAGTGTTGACAGTAGAGTATAAGATCATTTTTTTTTTAATCAATCCAATTTTGGCATAAAATAGATCAGAAAGCTGTCTAGGCATTTGCTACAAAATAGAGGGCTCCCCAATGTCAGTTCATAGTAATTCATTAACCACTACTTTGATTCTCAACTTTTATGTTGTTCAGTGATCTCTGCCTTCTCTCTGAGTGCTGTTTGTTAGTTACCAGGTGACATGCTGCCAGAATATGCTTACCGAGATTTTGCTGTCTCTGCCTAAATTCAGCAACTTGAGAATGTTAAATATGTCTTGCAAAGCTGAATCTGCTCTATCAGGCCAGTTTCTCATCAGCTGTAATTCTCTGAAAGTTGCATTGTTGAGAGGAGTCATCCATTATTCCACATACTACATTCCAGAAGAAGCTAAAGCAAGTGTGTTATGTATGCTTTCTACACACAATACTCCACAGTTCCTAGAGCGTGATGACTTGGGACAGCTGCCTCAAGTCAATATTCCAGGGACCCAGCCATGTTGGCAGCTTGTCAGTGACTCAAGGAGCACCAGCTGGGGCCCCATGACATGCTAGTACCACCCTCACAGAGAAACACTCTAACTTTTCCTTGCTTTCCTGGACTCACCACAGTCACTACTTCCTTTGTTTCCTAACCCTCTCACACACAGAATCAAGTTAGAAGGTTTCTCTCAGATGTGAATTGTATGCTCCCTGAGAGGCAGTTGTTTCCTACATCGGTTATTTAGGAAATGATAATGATGTGATTTTATTAAATATTACACAAATAAGTGAACTATCAAGACAAAGAAAAGAGCTGTTTCTATGAAAACAAGTTGAAAGCTTCATAAAGTATGAGTGATATAGCTGCAAAAGATTGGGGGAAAATCTAGAGGGATTCTGCACCCAGGTTGCTTCCCATTTAATCTATAGGTTATCACTCTCCTTTAAAGATACTTGTACTTTAAATCTCAGTTAATATGGTATATGTGTACTTTATTCAAGAGAGTGACCCTGTGCTCAAAGAAAAGGGTTTGTTTGTCCCTGTATCAAAGATTGGTCCATTGATATATACTTGTTCATTTTCAGTTAAATAAAATGTAGAAAATATTTTTTGATTTGTTGCTTTGACCCACTTTTTAACAGACCAACTCCTGGTCCTGCTCCTGAGGGATGAGTTGGCTTGGACCATATATAAATTCAGTTCATCTCTGCTTTCTGTTTCATCACAACAAATAAAGAACTGTTGAGACTACCTTTTCCTGCTGCCAAACTACAAACTGTCACTTTGTGACTTTGTTTTCACATTAAGGATACTCTTTAGCTTTAGCCAGATCTCCCCAACCCATTCCCCCTCACTTCCCAGACCAGTTCTAGAGGAATGTGATTTATTCCAGCCTCCACAAACCTCACTGGGATGGTTCCCTGTACATTCATTGACCCAGAGAACTTCCTGATATCTACACAAATCTAAAAAAGACCCTTTATTCCTTACCCCTGTGATTCTTTAGTACAGCACCTGATTCCTTCCTTGCTTCAGCCAATATTTACAGCACCTACCATGTGTCAGGCTTAGTACCATGTACTAGGAGGTATGCAGTAGTGAGTAAAATGTGCTTAAATTGTCAACAATAGATGTATACAGCAGGTCCTGGAATACCATTTCATTTAACATCGTTTTGTTATGACTTGGATGAAATGCCATAGGAACTTAACTCTTGTTTATAACAATTTGTCTACAGTAAGATTGGTTTCGTTATACGTTGTTTACTGAAAGTAGCAGAACCTATCTACTACATTAGATGAGGACCTACTGTATTGTCAACAGAAGAGCAATCAAACCTTTTTGTCTTTTTTTTTTTTTTGATAAGTTGGTAAACTGACTAGGGAGAATTTTTATTATACCTTTGACTTGGGAAATTGTTTATTATTTATTCATGTCTGCATTTATACGTGCATGTATTTGAGTTCCTATGGAAATTAAATGGCCTAGGGCATTTAGTACTTTAGTTTAACCCAGGGACTGGCAAACTCTTTCTGTAGGGAGTCAGAGAGTAAATATTTTTTGTTTAGTGAGCCATAGGGTCTCTGTTATAACTACTAAACTAAGTAAGCTATTGTAGCATAAGAACAGTCATAGATCAAAATGAATGGGAGTAGTGGCTGTGATACAATACAACTTTATTTACAAAAAAAACAGGCAGGAGCCCTAGTTTGCTGACCCCTGGAATATATTTTAAAAAATTCCTTACTGACTCCCCAACTAGAAACTAAACTTTGCTCCAGTCTCTTCCCTAAAAAAAAACAACAAAGAAGTCTCACATCACTGCAAATAGTTGTCTTGTACTTACCATCTCTACTTCTCCACCTCTCATTTACCTTCAGTACTAGACAAACCAACCTCTGTGCTCACCACCCACTGAAATTGCCCTAATCAAGGTCATGAGCAATCTCCAAGTTGCTAAATCCCTTAAGGCTCCAGCCCTCTTTTTCTTACTCAGTTTCTGCAGTTTTCAACACAGCCAGCTCCTCCCTCCTTTTTCTTCTGAAAACACTCTCCACTCAGCATCCGAAACCCCATACAGTTGGTTTTCCTCCTGCAGCAGCGGCCCCTCTTCTCAGTCATTAAAAGCTCATCTTCTCGTCATCAACTGTACTTGCTGGGATTTCTCAGGGCTCCGTTCTGGGTCCTACAGCTCCTTATCTCACTATCTCCTTAGGGGACCTCAGCCATTCTGCAGCTTTAAATGACATCCTTATGCTGAAAACTCCCCAATTTATTTCTTCAGCCCAAACCTTCTCCTAATTCCTTCCTCACACACCTTATGGCCCACTTGACATTTCAAGTCTCTCAGGTGTCTTAAATGTAAAGTGCTGAATAAATATGATCGAATAAATATGATCAAATAAAAAATGAGTTTACCCAGTTGCCCAAGCAGAAACCAGAGCCTAATCACTAACTCCTCCCTTTTGCTCACCTCACAGGTTACCCACACATAAGCCTTCTCTTTCCTAATCATCTTCTGTATCTTCTCCTGGTTCTCCATTCCAAATTCCCTGGTATAGCTGCATCTGTTGCTAAAATATTGAAATACTTCCATAACGATTGTAAAGAGGCTGCTGGCCCCACCTCTGGGATCCCGCTGTCCCATCTGTCCTGGCCCAGCAGAGGCCTGCAGACCCTGCTCATTGCCAAGGCTAGCATCCATCCTGATGGTCAATGCTCATGCCAAAAAGACTTTAAAACATTCTATAATCCCTGCCTAATACCTCTGTTACTAAGATGTTCCATCACTAGGAAATGCAGTCTCGTCCAGATTACTGGAAAAGCCACCGACTCATCTCCCTACTTCCTGCCTCTTTTATTTCTGCTCCACATAGCGGTCTTAACAATTTGTCTAAAATGAAAGTTGATTGCATCTCTTCCCTGCTTAAAACCTTGAAACATAAATAACCATCAAGATAAAACCTCAACTCCCTGATAAGTTCACCAGACCCAACATGAGGTGACTTCTCATTCTCAAATCTCACCTCCTCAGAGATGTCCCGATTCCTTAAAAGCAAAAAATAAATGAATGGGACTACATCAAACTAAAAAGCTTCGGCTAACAAAAGAAACTGTCAACAAGGTAAAGAGACAAAATTTATTTGCAAGCAATGCCTCTGATAAGGGCCTAATATCCAAAATATACAAAGAACTCATATAACTCAATAACAACAAAAAAACAAATGATCCAATCAAAAAATGGGCAGAGGATGTAAACAGACACTTCTCCCTAGAGGACATACCAATGGCCAAAAAATATATGAAAAAATGCTCAACATCACTAGCTATTAGAGAAATGCAAATGAAAACCACTGTGAGATATCATTGCACACCTGTTAGAATAGATATAATCAACAGGAAAAGTAGTAACCAATGTTAGAGAGGATGCAGAGAAAAAAGAACCCTTAAACCCTGCTGGTGGGACTGCAAATTGGTACAGCCACTATGGAGAACAGTATGGAGATTCCTCAAAAAACTAAGAATTAATCTACCATATGATTCAGCCATCCCTCATTTACCTTAAAGACTTGAAACTCCATATCCAGAAAGGTATTTGCACACCGATGTTCACAGCAGCATTATTCACAGTGGCCAGGACATGGAAGCAACCGAAGTGTCCTACGATAGATGACTGGCTAAAGGAGCTGTGGTATATATGTAATATTTCTCAGCCCTCGGAAGAGATGAAATACTGCCATTTGTGACAACATGGATGGACCTCGAGATAATCACGCTAAGTGAAATAAGCCACACAGAAAAAGTTGAAAATCACATATCACTTATATGTGGGATATAAACCTAAAAGCAACAAATGAATAGGAGAATGAAATAGAGACTCATGTACATGAATTACAGACTAGTAGTTACCAGAGGTTAGATGAGGTAAAGGGGGTCAAATATAGGGGAGCAGAGGGAGGGTGAAGTGGGTAAAGGGGATCAAATATGTGGTAGCTGAAGGAAATTGGACTTTGCAATAGAATATACAAATGTCAAATTATAATGTACACCTGAAAATTATATATTGCATTATCCAATGTTACACCAATAAACTTAATTTAAAAATTAATTAATTAATTAATTAAATAGGTTCTTCCTGTTATTTTCTCCTAGCACCTTTTCTTCATTGTATTGATCACAATTTGACATAATTATGTTGGTTACTTTCTATGCTTCCCCTACTAAACTGTGAGCTCCCGGAAGGCAAATGCCATGTCTATCTAGTGTACTGAGGGATCCCTTGCCCTTGAATATTTGATAAGTGAAAAGAATTGGCCCCCTGAATCCCTAGCTTCATCTTTTGCCACTTCCTTTCTTGTAATCTATAGGTGTATGAAGAGAACATTTATTTGATAATTTCCTGATAACGATCTATTCTCAGTTCCTTAAACATGCCACATAAACTACTACCCTTTGCCTGTAATACTTTCATGTGCACCCTCTTGTCCTTTCACCTGGTGAACTCCTGCTTACCTTCTAGGTATCAAAACTGCCATTACGCCCCTCCAGGATGTCTTGCATGTTAGTTGCTCCGTGACAGAACTCTTGCTACTATAATTTAAATGTCTGTTTCCTAACTAGATGATAAGCCCTATGAAGGCAGGGCTGTTTGTCATTTTTATAGTTGCATCTAAAGCACCTTGCTCAGCGCCTGGCACTCACTAGCTAATATTTGGAGACTAATTCAGTCCTAAAGCATACACCCCAGAGTCCTGAGAGGGAACCAGTGAATTTATATCCATTTCAGTGGCAAGACACAAAAAGTTGGTTTATTCCCCGCGCCCCCGCCCCCCCCCCCACCACTTAATGTTGTGCTTCTGTAATGTGCAGTGACTTCTCCTACAACTCATTGTGTGGGCAGAAACTAGTTCACACTGGGAAGTACGATGTAGATTACTGAAAAGATCTATAGTGAGACTGAGTTTTATAATGTCCTAGGAGGATGTAGGAAGATAGCAGTTTCCTTTCCTTGAAAAAATTTATTATATATGTTCATCCTAAATTCATGTAAATTCAATTATAAAGAGAAACTTTTTACTCATTAATGGCAGTTTTATAGTTTCATTCTGCTGGGCACATAAATATGTTATAATATAAACAAGCCAGTGGTATAATGAATCATTGCAGTCTTATTGTGTGTATGTTTTTACTACAAATCTTGACGGGGGGAAGCTATTCATGCTTTGCATTTTTAAATTATGCAAATGTGATTAGTCATTATGAACCTACTTACCCTTCATGATGGATGCAAGGTGTTTAAGCCTCTGATAGTACTTGTGAAGGGCATGATTAGTGCTTGAGACCCAATCAAGAAGCTGTTAAAGTTCAAATAACATTAAAAAGTTATGTGTGACAGAGGGAGTTCATCATTGCCTATATGAGATCACATAAACTAATAAAATAGTATAAATTGTATTAATATACATTTTATTCTTCCATGAAAATTTTAGCTGCTACCATAACCTTTGAATATTTTTTGCAACGAAAGTGTGAAAATGACAGAGTAAGCTGCTATTACTGTTTTATAGGAAAATTCACATACATTCATATCAGTAAACAGGTGTTTTCAAAGCCCAGGCTTCAAAATATTTCACCCATTCTTGTATTTTTAATGTCGTAATCAAGCAAAATGAAAAACAGAAGAGACACATTTTGGTTGATTATTATTCTGCCAAATCAGATTGTTCCTGTAATTGTCTGCTCCGGGGGAGAAGCGGGGAGTAGGGAGAAAATATGGATATGTGTGAAGAGAGTGAAAGGGTGGCTTTGTAATTCTAAATGCTTCCAATAAATTGAAGACTTAACCTGAAAATAAAAAGCAGTAGAATTGTAGTATAATAAACTTACATTTAGTTTAAAAAAATTTTTTTAGAAGTAGAGTCTCCTTTCAGAACGAATCTTAAGAATCACAATATATAAAATAGATAGGAAGAATATTTTTAGTAAACAATTCATTAGCTCAGATTTATCATATTTATTCAATGAAAAAACAAAGCTGTTTTGATGAATACCAAAAATTAAAACTTAGGGGCTTAGATGACAATTATCATCTTTGTGAGCCTCGGCAGCCAGTTTATTCCTATGATTTCTTTTGGTTACATAGTGTCCTGATTTTCTTGATTACAAAGATAAGCTGTTGGAAATGGTAAAAAATACATGGTTTTTTAAACAAGCTGTACTCTCAGGATACAATTCCATTTATAAATATTGAGAGGGCATTTCATTTGTTCTGAAGACTGCACCAAGACAGTGAACTTGGTGAGACAAGAAAGCATGTTGTTGGTCTCTATTGTAATAACATTTGATATGTGACACATTTGAATGCGCTTGTCTTTTAAAATATAGTTTTGTAATAGTTAAAAATTAAATGAAAGTCAGTGGAATGCTTTCTGACTCTGAGTCTCCTTGAGGACATAGAAGGGTGGGGCAGAGTGAGGACACTTTTCTGGCTGATTCTGAGTTGCAGTCTCTTTTCACTATACAAGGATTGTATCAACAGATTTGTCAACCTCCCCTGCCCGCCATGTCGCCCTGCTATAGGTAAAAAATGGTGTATTTCTTTTGCAGTATTCTCGGTATCAGTTAATGGCATCACCATCTTAGGAGTTGAGGTCCCTTCAACTTTTCCTCTTCCTCACCCCTAACATTTACTAGCTCATAAAGGTCTATTCATACTATCTCCAAGATAGCCATGGAATCTATCCTCTCAGCTCCCCTCTGTCCCCATTGTGATGGCCTCCAGGCTGCTATCTGCAGACCTGAGCCTTATCCTACTCCTTCTATAAAGCCAGAGCTTCTGTTCTCATTTCCCTGCTTTAAAGCTGGAAATGCTCTCTTACACTTAGTGGGGGTTAAGGCCAAACCCCTCAGCACAATACAGAAAGTCCTTCCCAGTCTTATGCCACAATCCTCCAACCTCATCTGGCTCCCCTCACCTCACACTACCCTGAACTTGTCATACTGCATGTGCATCTATTTTCTTTGTGTCAAGGGAACTTTTACTCATCCTTCAAGGCCCAACTCAAACATTACCCCCTTTCCAAAGTATTTCTTGACTTCTCCAGGCAAAGCAGGTTGTTACTCTTCATATTCCTTCGTACTACATATTATTGTTGCATTTGCTGTTTTTGTTTTGTTTGTTTTATTGGGATCATCTGCTTGAGTGTCTCTTTTTTTTTGTCCAAAATACTGTGAACTCTTAATGAACACAGATTGTATCTCATCCATCTTTTCATCCCAAGCATCTACCATCATTCTTGATATGTACCTGAAACATGAGAACCCTCTGCATATTTTTGAACTTTTTATTACAAAGTGAAAGCACAATGGCATCCTGTAGACTCCCTGTTATAATGACAGCATACAGCTGAATTGTCAGTTTCTTTTCTCCTCAGACTCTCCACGCCATTGGGCACCTAAATCCTTTATCTTCCTCCACATGCATTAATGTTTTAGAACTGAATTTCAAAACATCTTTTCTGTATGTAGGGTTTTCTTTCCCAAATTTATTTATCCCATTTCCTCCCAGGTTATATGATACTGCCCTCATGTTTGGAGTCTGAAACAGAACTGATTAATCTGCCTGGTTTTAGAAGATCACACTTTCAGGGAAGTGTTTGCTTATCCTGGTCCAAGTGCCCTTGGTAGAGACTCCATTTCATTTTGTTTTCCCACTATATTTTATCATGATTCCCAAGAGAATTCATAACCAAGCTCTCAGTGATTTGAAATCTTAGGTCCTTTGCCCTCATATTCCTTAAACCCCGAAGAAGCTGAAGTGAAGTTGGCATCTTAAAGTTGTATATTCATGTGTATATACTACATCTATTAGATTCTTTTCCTTATTTTTCAAACTCAATAAAAATCCATTCCATGATATCATTACTTGTTACAAACTCAGTTGTTTATTATTCCTGATCATTTGGATATTTTATAGACTTTATCATCTTTTATATGCTTCATGATTTTACTTGAAGAGAATAATACTTGCTAGAATGGTTATTTTTCCTCATCCCCTCAACTGTTCCCACCCCTTTTCAAGGCATAACATTTCCTATTTCCAATCCTCCCTGGGTTTGAAAAAAAAAGCTTGGCCATGGTTCACTAAGAATTGTAATTTAATCCTTTGGAATAACAGGCTTTTCATCTGTGCTCCCTGCAATGATCCGAGGATCTGCCACAGAATCAGTGCCTTAGAAAAGAACAATGCTACTCAAAAGAAAAGAAAATACTGGCAACATAGTAAAGACTATGAGGCCTTTTATAAAATTTGCAAATATATTTTAACCTTGAGAGTAAATGGCATCAAAATACGAATTATTGCAACTTTTCAAAAGAACAATCAGGACATTTTTTGGCAGAAAATGCAAATGAATCCGAGTTGAGAGTCTGTGCTTTTGATCCGGACTGTGTAAACACAGACTCATAACTAGGTAGTTTCTTGTTTATATTGGTGGAGTCTCTAAAGTTATGCTTACAGATCCAGGAACAATGCAACATTCAAGAAAGAGCAAAAATAACCTTAATTTTCACCTCCCATGACCCTTGACCTCAGGAATATTTGTCCAAGTTGTTTGGTGTCTCCATATTTCATGGAGCAGGTTATTGTCAAAATTGTACAGATGCAGTCCTATATGTCTATAATGTCAGATATATTTGCTTAAATGGGATTGCTTTCCCAAGAACTGATTTGCCCTGTTGAGAATGCTTGGGTTATAAGTACTTGATCCCTTTTTGAGACTGTAGGCCATCAGCAATCTGCATAGTTATTTATCACCCTATTTTCAGTCATTATCACTGTTAGTCAACCATGTGTTCTACACCTGAGCATCACAAGAGAGTTCACTGGAATTAGTTAGGTGTTTTAAGATTCATTATCATCCCCACTATTGCTACAAATCACGCCATTTATTCAGCAACAACAATCTGCAGAAGAAAGCAAGTTGGCATAATCTAAAATGGATAAGAAACTAGTCCCATGAATAAAGGGAGAGTGAGACTTGAGATCCAATCAAAGGTGGGTGAGGGAAGATGACCGGTGGCACTTAGGAAAGGGTATGCAACTTAAATATGTTCATATACAGAATGCAGCCTCCTTGAAGGACAAATACTTTGCAAAAATTCTTTTATTCCTCTCAATGTCCTGACCAATAGAAAGTAAAGAGGGTTGACCACAAGGCATATTTATGAAATAAATAAAGAATTTGGACAAACTGCCTATGGTTTTGGCACCAATTTTTTTTTTTTTTTCTGCAGAGCTCATTGGCACTAGAGTCTTTCTGAGCCTGAAGCTGGTGTTTGAGGTCACTTGTCTCAGGGTTCCCGCTACCACCGGCGCAGGCCGCTCACATGACATCCAGTTAGCTGCAGTGGGCGATGAGAGGTTGGCAGTCTGAGTTTAGATACCAGAATACTGTCTAATATAAAAAGATGTATTTCTTTCCGATCTAAGTAATATTGCAAGCAATTTAAGTACTATTCCTTATTTGGAGTATAAAGGATACCAATTGCAATACTTTGTGTTTTTTCCTATAAAATGTAAACATTAAAAGTACAGTGATCGTAAATGTGATTATAAAATTTGACTTGGAAACTAAGTTAAAATAAAGAAGAAAGCACAATTTTTTGTTGTTGTTGTCTTTTATAGTATTTGCCCAAGCTTTGAACAAAGCTTAAGAATGAGTCATTTGGAGAAAATGACTCATATATTTTTTTTAATGATTTTGATAATTCAGAGTAGAGCAATAATTTATATCAATTAACATTTAATTTATTTTGTATTTATTGAGAAGCAATAAGTTCAATGTCATCTTATATTCAATAATGAGTAAAATTTAAATTAATGAAATTCTTAGTTTGCATGAAAATCATTTTTCTATGAGATGTGATGTAATTTTGACACCTTAAAAGAGGTTTAGGATAAAGTATTATTATTGGGGTCTGATTTGCACATAGGATAAATATTTGATCATTTATATATCCTTAAGACTTCTGGTTATAGTGACACTGAATTAAGGCTAAGAACACTTCATATTTAATAAGCCCAAATTTTTTATAATGTCTGTATGTTCATAGTTCCTTTATTCTACTCAAGCTAGCAAATACACACATAAATATAACTGAGAAAGAAAGAAAACCTTTTACACCTGTGTATTTCAGTTTGGTGTTCTTGGTTTAACACAAGGACGTTTTATAGGAAATGGCTGCAGAAGAAAAGATTAATAATGCTTGAGAAGATATAGAGTCCAAGAATTCTTAATTATTTGGGAAGATTTTAAAAGTAAATATTAAAAAAAGTAATTTGGTGGGATTTTTCAGAAAGCAAAGTGAGCCAATATATTTTTTTGCATACTTACTTATGCTTTGGGAAAAAACTTTTTTTCTATAAACCTACACTAGCTGAAAAAACCTTCCCACAATGACTGGTGCCATTTGTGAGGTTGCTACAGGCAGGAAAAAGACTTTTTCAGAAGACTGAAAAAAAAAAAGTACAAATATTGTGGTTTTTCATTGTCTTTATGGAAAACTAGTTTTTTTCAGATCTTGGACCTGGGGGTTAATTTACATGGCCAATTATAAGAGCTCTCACGGAATGACTGTGCACCTGCATTTGGTGAAACAGAAAGAAAAACTCTCTCATTGAGTTATGTACCATATGCAAATGGGGGTTCAAAGGAGTACAACAGCTGGCATGCAAAGAATACTTTACAGAGTCTTAGGGAGCACTGGTCTGCAGGCCTTCAGGACCTCCCCCACCAGGCTGGCAAAAGTGCACTGTGCAACTTGGGTCTGACTGGAAATGGCTTTTGGAGAAACAGATAAATGATGTGGCCAAAGTCCAAAACTGATTGGCACTGATAGCTAGGAATCCAGCAAAGTGGGAAGAGCCATTAGCAAATTCATTAATTAGGATCCTCTTTGCATTCCTACCATCAACTGAAAACATATGTTTAATCTGTACTTTCCTTAATTTATTTCGATCCTTATGCTAGGGGATGGTAACTTACTTGAATTCCATAACGACATGTCAGGGGCACACTTTTTAGGTTTCCAGGGCAGGATGGGCACATCTTCAGTCAACATTTGTGTTAAATGACAGTGGTGCTTAAAAGCTCAAGCCCTTACTTGAGCAGAGGTTCTTATTCATCATAAGGGGACTCCTAAAAGGACCTTAGAGGCAGTGTCGTCTGTGGAAAGAGCCCAGGACCTTTTGCAGCTTCAACTTACTCATCTGTTAAATGAGGATAATAACACTTGTCCTGCCCACATCAACATCAAAGTTATTTATAAGAAGTGAAAGAACTTAGTCACATGTAAGATGACATACAAAATGCAATGGATTATTATTAATTAATTTGCTAATAACAATTCTTAATTTATAGATATTAGACAGATCCCAAATACCCAGCGATTAATGCAGTTGTAATTATTTGACACATATTTATTTTAATTAATAATTGCATGTATCTCTTATTTAGGCAAG
Source organism: Macroglossus sobrinus (assembly GCA_004027375.1). Lineage (NCBI taxonomy): Eukaryota > Metazoa > Chordata > Mammalia > Chiroptera > Pteropodidae > Macroglossus > Macroglossus sobrinus. The sequence goes on from PVKZ01000761.1 coordinate 334,292, forward strand.
AAAGCTAAATTTCCTTTTTTGAGCCACCCTTCTTTCTGCCTATTCTTAAGTCTGTTTTCTGTGTTTGCAAAACTCACTGAACTCAGCTAAGACATCAATAGGGAAGTCTATTGTTGATTAAAATGGGCTATTTTGGCATTTATGTCCTAAATATAATTACCACATATAAGACAAAGCAAAGCGAATGTTTTATTCCATGCAATCCTAGAACCCTGATCTGCTCTCATTCTTGGTTCTGTGACCAAAAAACTCTAATTTAGGCAAAAAAAATACAAAGGCCACTGCCCTTCTGTAGGCTTCATAATAACACATTTATAATATACTAGAAGCATCATAAAATAATATTTAATTGTGCTCACAGAGCACAATTCATTGTTGCAGCTTTTACTTTTCTATTTCTAGAAAATTCAGAATTGGGCATCTGGTCACTAAATTCCTAGAAGCCTTTGTCCATGCAAGGAAGCTGGGAAATGTAGGGGGAAGTAAGTCCTAGAATGGGACTTTCTCGACTCAAATTTTACATGCTTATTATATGGTGACTAATTTTTCTTGCTTTTTCCTCCTCCGTATTTTTGTCATTTCCTTTGAAGAGGGAGAAGCTCTAGTAACTGAATGTATGTTTTGCAAAGAATTGGTAGCTTTTTTTTTTTTTTTTAAATAAACCCGAGTTATCTTTTCCACTTCTGTAGAAGTGACTTCTAGACTTGTTCCCTGTCACCTTTTCCTTGTTGCCTTCAGGTAACTGGGATTTTTCATTTACTAAGCTTAAGGGAAAAGGTGTGGTTGGGCCACTCTGGGGCCAGTTTTTTCATTTGTAAAATAAGTGCCCTTGAGTTGAGGATCTCAAAGCCCTTACCAGCTCTGAAACACTCATAGCTTGTCAGGAAACACCTTCAAAGATGATCGAGTTTATTCAATGCATGAGCCTGATAAACACACAAAACTTGAGACCTACTCCCTACATCTATTATGAAACAACTTCCTACCTCCTTTATTAACTGGAGTTTTCATTTCTACCTCTACAACTGATAACCATCAAAAAACAAAAAGTCACAGCTAAAATGTTTGCAAAAGACCATTCAGTTCCATCTTATTGGAACCATCTGTCTACTCCATGGGAAAAAAATATGGAGTATATCACAGTGAACAATTACATTTTAAATGACAAACATTTACTGTGAGGATCACTGGAAAGGCATGGTAATCATTAGCCAACCACTTTAGCTGGCTAATATCTAATCTAAACTCTGTCATTAACTGGTCAAGTGGCCTAGAATAAACTTCAGTTTCCCTATCTGTAAAGTGGGAACTGGGCCACTGACCCAGCCCTTGAAAAACACTTGTAATCACTTTGAGTCTCAGAGGGTGAATGACCTCCTGGACCATCCAAGACTTTGAGGGACACATTCACTCTTTGGAGCCATTAGGAGAACCATTTAGTACTGTAGCATGATTTACTAATGTTGCCCAAGTAGCCCCAAAGAGTTAATGCACATTCCACATACCTCCTTCTTTCTCTGTGTAAATCAACTAATCTATCATACAATGCCTTTGACAAGTTAATTTCCTTGACATAGGTGGGCATTTTACTCCTAGACAGTACTCACCTCTTCTTGGCTCAGAAAGAAACCAGAGCCAAACCCCAATAGGCTTCTACACAGCACTACACATCACAGAGCACATAGGGATTAGGTATGAAGCAGAGTTGTGAACTGCTATTAACCTCCCTGGGCCACTCTCGTTATTTTCAGATTTTCAGAAGAATAGTGCTGAATAGTGGTATTAGAGTTACTTGATAGTTTGACTTTAACATTTTATTATTACTAATAGCTATAGAGTGTGAACATCTATCTACCCACTTTTTCTTTCTTTCCATCTGGACTTAGGGAAGAGGAACTTTCAAGAAGGTGGATCCTACTAATGTTCTGGATCCCTGCCTACCTGTTGTTTCCTCCAGTAGCATTCTGAGCAAGTGTTCCAAGTCTCTCCTGCACCATTAACCTCTACTTTTTCCCCCAAAACTGTGTGAAGAGCTCTAATTAAAAAAAAAAAAATCATATCCTCCCTGGACTTTATGCCCTTCTTTGCTTCTCCCTTCTTTCCTTTCTTTCCTACTAGTTATGTGCATCAAAAAGATATCCATATTATTGTTTTGCATCACCATTTACTCTGTATGACCCTCCATAGCCTGCTCTGAATGTGGTTATTGTTGATTAGGCCCTAGGTCCTCTGGGTTTTCAAGAACATATAAAATGTTTGAGCTTTACAGAAAAATCAGTTGGTTTAAATATTAAAAAAAAAACTGGAAATTTTTAATTGTTACTAATTTCAAAGGGAAAAATTTTAATTCCTTAAGTTTTTATGAGATAAAAATAAAGTAGAATTTGGTATATTTTAATGTTTGTTATAATATGTGATGGGATCTCCAAAGATCAGTGTGTTTGGGGTCTAGGGGAGTTTTAGGTGACCCTGTTTAGAGATATCCAAATTGTCAAATCCAGTGGACCATTGTTAGTTCTTATTAAAAATGTGACAGCATTTGTTGACCATATCCTTCATTTTCCTCTTTTCTCCTCCCTTGATTTCTGTGATATCAACATCATCTAGTTTTTAACTGATTTATTTAATCAACTTCTGTTCAGTTTCCTCTGGATTCTTCTTCTCCCAGAGTTTCATCTTGGTTGTCTTCTCACTTACATAATTGGCAATCACATCCATGCCCAGGTTCCTATGCTCACTTATATTCTGAGCTCCATCACTATCCATGCCAGCACCTCAGTTTCTACTGCTGTCATCTTTAGACTTTAAAAGTATGCTCTTCCTCTCACATTTCTGAGTAAATGGTACACTGTCCATTCAAAAGCTCAATCCAGAAATCTGGAAGACATCTTACACTCCTTGCTCTCATATCTTATATCCAGTCAATCACCAATTAATTCAATTCCTATTTTCTTTTGTTGATGTCCCTCCATCTTTTAAAAACATAATTCTGGTTTTGTCACTCCCATGCTTAATCCCTTAAGTGCTTTCCACTAACTTGAGACAAAGACAAAAGTCTTACCAGGGCTTCTAAGACCCTCCAGGAGCCAGCCTCTGCCTACCTCTCCAGCCTCAGTTCCAGCCCCTCTTCTCTCCCCACCCACCCCCCCATCTCCTGTATGTAAGCTGTCGCTAGACTGGTCTTCTTACTTCACTCCCAGAATGGGCTCTGCTATTTTCTCCAGGTTTTCCTCATCCTGGAATATCTTGCCATCCACTCTTCCTTTAGGCCTTGCTCAAATCTCCACATCATGTCGGCAGCCCCCATGCCCACCACTCTCCACCACCATTACATTCCCATGTACTCTGGGTCTCACTTTTTGTGGTTCTCCAATGTACTTCACATTCTTTGTTCAGTGTCCATGTTCCCCAATAGGAGTGCCCAATATTTTGAGTACTTCCCATGTGCAAGGCAGTTTTATATACATTATCTTGTTTTAATCATCCCAACAACTGTGAGGTAGGTTCTATTATTACTCTAGTTTTACACATATAAGGAAACTGAAGCACTGAGATGTTAAAGTCCACATACCTGGTAAAGGGTAATTTTAACTGGAACCCAGGCAGTCTGCACCGAAAGCCCATGCATTTCCAGAATTAATATTGCTTCAGTGAAGCAATAAGCTCCTCATGGGCAGGGGTTATAACTTGTACCTCCAAAGTCACAGGATTGGCACATAATAAGGGCTAACAAGAAGGTGCTGAAATTATTAATACCATCCAAATTCCTAGGGTGGTATACAGGGTCCTCCCTAATCTTACCTTGACCTACCTACCTCTCCAGCCTTTGCCTCCTGCGACTTCGTCCCCATGACCTGTCTTCTAGCCATGTAAACAGTTTCCTGAACAGGTTATAGTGGCTCCTGTATGTTTATTAACTCACTCATCCATTCATTCACTCACTCATCATTCATTCAGTTACTGAATGCCTAGTGAAAGCCAGGCAGAGAGAAAAGTCCTATGATAGATGTAGGCTATAGGAACACAAAAGAGGGGTATCTAAATAAGACTGATGAGTCAAGAAAGCCTCCTAAGAGAGGCAACCCTGAAATCAAGTTTTCCTTTCCCTGGAATGTTCATGTCTTCGTGGCAAGCCCCTCAGTGATCTTTCGGGGCTCTGCTCAGACGCTCTTCCAGTGCCTTCTCCATGGGAGAACTAAAAGACAAGATGATCCTTATAATTCTTTCATCAATGCAAAAGGACTTTTTCATTATTAGAAACAGGCTCTAAATGTTAGGCTGCTCACGTGTTTTGTACACGTGTGAAAAAAAATGATGCCATTTATTCATGTTGGACTCACATCAAAGCACACTTCTGTCACACTGTTCTTTTTGGGTTTGTCATATGGAGGGCTCTTTGAAAATTGTAATGAGATGCAAACTTAATGCAGAGTCCCCTTCTCTACTAATACATGAAGGACGGCTTTGACTCCCAGGGGACCAAAGTTCTTATGGAAGCTGCCAAGGACAATGCCTGGCATTCTGCAATCCTGTGTCTGTCTGTCTGAGTGTATAATCCTGAGCTACCTCTTTCTCATGAGGTAGGTTTCTCACTTGTCAATGAGCAGTTTGGACTAGAAGAGAGGTCAGCCCATTTTTTGGTAAAGGATAAGACGGTTAGCATTTTTAGCTTTGGACTCCACGGTCTGTATTGCAACTACTTAACTCTGTCATTGTAGTGTGACAGCAGCCACACAAATATCACTTAGCAAAGTCATGCCTGTTTTCCAATAAAATTTTATTTTAAAAAATAGGTGGGGGCCCAGGTTTGGCCAGTAGGTCATTGTTGCAGACACCTGGACTAGATGAATTCTAGGATCTCTTTTAACTTTTTTTTTTGCCATCTTATTCAGTTTTAATCACTCTGTGAGAGTTCAGAGTTGGGAGACAGCTGGAAGAGAAAGAGGAGCACACTTTAAAGAATCATTGGCTAGATGAGATTACTATATTCGATTTATCTTTTCACTTGGAATCTTTTAACTTTGTAGCATAATGCCCCTATTATATTTAGCAATTAGAGTGCCATCACAAAGTAAAATGTAAAACCATTATTCCTTGAAAAGAGAAAAGGCTTGTGGTATGAAATGATGCATGCAAGGAGTGTGGGTGATAATTTACTCATATAATCATTTCTATTTCAGTTCTATGGCAAGTATTTCTGGAGATGGCTCACATGGCAAGGAGATCTTTAAGATGTACGCACCATAATTAACCTTTTTATCTACTCTGATAGAAATATCAGTAGTCTTTTCTCTGCTAGTTTTAACTTTACTTATGGTCTATGGAATTATTTGAATTAAAGAATGATGATTATAAGGAAAAAACCTTTATATTTTGGGTTTAAAACAAAACATGCATATTCTTCCCATTACTTTTATTTCATGGTTAAGTTCTAGACAATGTACACTTCTCTTTTTTCTCCCTGGCAGAAGGGATTAGACAACTAACTAGCTAGTACTTCTGTGGTATACAGATTTGCAATTCTCTGGACCAGTGTGGTCTGTGGACTAGCAGCATCAGTGTAGCATCAGCATCACTTGGGAAAATGTTAGGAAGGCCCTACCCCAGATTACGGGAATGAAAACCTCTGGGAGCAGGGTCCAGCAGTCTGTGTTTTAACAGAATCATCTTCAGGTGATTCTGATGCCCGATAAAGTTTGAGAACCACTGGTATACAGCAGGTGCTAGAATAATGTCATGTCATTCAATGTCGTTTCATTATGACATTGATGAGATACCACGGGAACTTAGCTCTTGCTTATATCAGTTTATGGCAAAATTGGTTTCATTATAAGTCACAGGACCTATTGGTGATGTTAAGTGTGGATTTACTGTAGATTATTTCTTTCTAGAAACACAGTTAAAGGGAAGACCTGACCTCACTCAAAGAGCAAAATGACCCTAGATTTTACATATTCATAAGGTGCAGAATAAAGGCAATAAGCTTCTAACTTCATATTACAAGAAAAAATAGGGCTGTGAAAGAAAAACAGTAGGGAAGGAGAGATACATAGAACTTGGTTGAGGAGGAGGAACTAGAAGAGTATAGAGGTTCCATTTACAGCTGTGGCTAAGCTCACAGACATCACTGCCACCTCCAATCTCAAAGTAATTCATTCAGTAACCCTCACCATGATTGATGGGTGGGCTGTGCTAGATGATGGGGACATGGAAATGAACAAGATCCTCTCCCTGTTTGTGAAGAGTTCACCGTCTTGAAATAAGAAAATAAATGTTTCCCTTAAGCCTTTATCAATATCTATTAGTCAAAATAGATGGGAGAAACTCGGCAGCAGGAGACATAGTAGAGGCAGGATGAAGAGAACAAAGATCAAAGAGGAGAAATAACAGGACAGGGTGAGTATTAAACAATTTTATTTGTAGTAGTAGGACATTTAGGATTCTGTCCGTTTAATCCTTCCAGTTACTCAGTGGCGAGCTCTTCTTTGATTTGGAGATTTAGATCCCTGACAGGTCTTTATTCCCTCACTGCTCCACTGAACAGAATCGCAGAACTGCAGCCAAGGGCCTTTCTGTCCTTTGTGATTCTTATAGTTGGCAAAAAGCAAAAGTAACACAGAGACATAAACCAAGAAGCAAGCTATGTATGGGTCAGAAACAGCGTGTTCTTATACTCACATGACCTGGTCATTTTTCTAGTTCTGTGGCATAGTATTAATCTTAGAGCCTCATCTTAAAATCATGTTTTGGTCCACAAGGAGAGAACAACAGATGAAACCATGTTATTAAAAATTAACATCAAATCAAACATCGTAATGCTTTTAGAGTTTAGATAATTTCTAGAAGTCACTTGTCAAACAGACTTAAGTGTTTTAAAAAATGACTTTACAGTTTTAGTGAAATAATATGAATGTCTATTGTTTTAAAAAATTCAAGCAATACAGAAAATCACAAAAAGTAATTTCCCAAAGTTCTGGTTACTAACATTTGGTGAACAGAATGCGTAAATACAAATAGGATAGATGATTAGAAATGATTTCAGAAAAGCAGATCATATGGTACATGCTATTTTTTTAAAAACAAGTCTTTCTTTTTTAATAATTTTAGATTTATGAAAACACTGCAAAGAGTACAGAGTATTCCTATACCTATCAGCTATTTCCCCTACTGTTGACATCTTATATTACCATGGCACATTTACCACAACTAAGAAACCAACATTGGTACATGACTATTGACTAAATTCAAGACTTTATTTGAATTTCACCAATTTTTTCACTGATGTCTTCCTTCTGTTCCAATATTCACTTTGCATTTAGTTGTCAAGTATTGTATTAGTAAGGATTCTCCAGAGAAGCAGAACTGGTAGGATGCATGTGTGTGTAGAGAGAAAGAGTCTTATTATAGGAATTGGCTCACATGATTTTGGAGACTAAGAAGTCCCAAGATCTGCAGTCAGTAAGCTAGAGACCTAGAGGAGCCAATGTGTAGTTTCACTCTGAAAGCCAGCAGGCTGGATACCTGAGATGAATTGATGTTTCAGTTCAAGTCCAAACGGGGGGAAAAAAACAATGTCTAGCTCAAAGCAGTCAGGTGAGAGGAATTCTTCCTTACTTAGCCTTTTTGTTCTATTCATGTCTTCAGTTGATTGGGTGAGGCCCACCCACCATAGGGAGGACAATCTGCTTTACTCAGTCTACCCATAAAAATGTTAATTTCATCCAGACATACACACTCACACATCTGGAATCATATTTGACAAAAAGTTGGGGTACCCCACAACCCATTCAATTGATACACAAAATTAATCATCACAGATGTATGTGCTGTTTTAAATTTGATAGAATATCCGACTTGCCACATCATGTCATAAGTATACCCTTCATTTAAAATGTTCATGGTAAGCTGACAGCTCTCTAGATGTACCTACATTTCTGTCCCCATCAGTTCAACTGAATATTTTCCATGAGTCTACTGTGTTTGAACTGAAATCTTTCAAATCATATAACTTAATTAAATTTTATGAAAACTAATAAAATACCAATGCAAAATGAATGAATTGTTGTTTCCATAAACATAACATTGGATGTGTTAGGAAGTCTGGGTAGATGTAAGGTAATTCAAATTTTGCTTTGAAATTACATGAGAGCATGACAATAGTAATGGGGTGGTGGGAGATCTAGGATTCTGCACTCAGATTCTTTCCCAAATGTCTTTCAGTTCTTGTTTCATTTTAAAGAAATTGAAACCGGAAATCCTAGAAAGCTCATTATTAGTGTGAGTCATGCAAAAATGATGGCCAGGGGGAATTCCAATCAGGGGACCACTCTCAAAAGAAAAGATCTTGGCCCCAAATCAAAAGATTGGCAAATGGCTCTTTATATGGTTTATGTTAAAATATGCAGCTGAGGAAGATGAAAAAGTTCTGGAGATGGAAACTGGTGATAGTTACACAACAATGTGCATATATTAATGTCACAGAGCTGTGTACTTCAAAATGGTTCAAATGTTAAAATTTTATGTTATCTGTATTTTATCACAAAAATAAAGTTAAATATGTATACATTTTCAGACTCCTTGTTTAAACAAATACTTTTTGTTAACTTACAAATGGTTACATTAGATAAGCTGGTCTTTTCTGTATTAAATTTATTTTTAATTAAATAGAAGAAAGGGACACCAACATGACATTGAATAAATTTCAGATAAAATGATCCCTTTCATAATTTTAAATCAAGAGATTTAATTCGCTAGAAATGCACTAAGTTTAAGAGAAAAAGTACTATGAAAAATTTGAAGAGGTTAAAGCCATGTTTCTCAATCCAAGTCGGTGCCGTGTATTTAGGAATGCACGGACATGTTTTCGGTGGTCACAGTAACTGAGGTGACCCTCACATTTGGCGCCTGGGCTCCAGAGATGCCAAACATCTTATAATGCACAGGACAGTACAAATATCACTAAAAGACATGCCCTCCCCAAATGTCTCTAGTTCCTCAGTGACAAACACTGAGGTAGAGTCAATATATTTTTAAAATTATGTTTCAATTTTGCATAGTATCTATTGACTTCTTTGTGCAATTTGAGATAACAGACACCATTTCACTTTCTTCTACCTTTCCTTCTAACCTTATTTTTTGTTAGTTACATTACTCTTTACAGTGCTCAGGTTTATAACATACTATGTTCTGAAACCATAATTCAAGCAGTTAATAACTCTTGATTCTGTTTTCGATGATTTGGTGCTCACCACCAGACCTTTCATACTGTGGCTTCTCCATTTCTGTACCCTTTGCTTTGATTCATCTATTTGGTTGCCTAGATTTTGACATATAGTAGTTTTTAATCAATTTATTTTTTATTCCAAGAAAAGTTTGTGGATTTTTATTTCTGTAAATTCTTTCATGTTTACTATACATCTGTTGTACTTATACTAGGAGATGATTTGATTTGGCTTAAAATTTTTCAGTCATGTATTCTTTTCCTCAGAACTTTATAGGTATTGCTGCACTGTCTGTGGTTTTGAGGTTGATGTGGGCAAGTTGAGTCAATCTGATTTCTTCCTTTACATGTCTCACTTTTTGCTGATATACCTATATTATTTTAGTTTAAAGGCATTTTTCTTTTATTATATTTTAATATAATATTTGATAATTCAAAAGATTAACTATAAAATCTGTAAACTATAAATAATCAAAATAAAAACTTTTAAGTAATCATGTAAGAACTAAAAGAATCACCAATACCATTGCGTCTACTTATGTGTTCTCTTCTTTTATTTCTCTCTTTCTTTCCCGAGGGAGCAACCATCCTTCATGCTAATCCTTCCTTTGTAATATTCCAAATAGTTTTATCATGTATGTATATATCAATAAATAATATTTCTTTTTGCTTGGTTTTATGTAAAAATCACATCATACTATCTACAGTAGTGCACCCTCATCCATGGTTACTTTTTCCAAGTTTTCAATTATCCATAGTCAACCTCAGTCTGGAAAAGTTAAATGAAAAATTCTAGAATTCAGCAATTCATAAAATTTAAAATGCGTGCCATTCTGAGTAGAGTGATGAACTCATATTGTCTTGCTCCATCCAGTCAGGATGTGAATCATCCCTTTGTCCAGCAGATTTGTGCAATATACCATTGGTCACTTAGTAGCCATATAGGTTACTAGATCAGTTGTCACATACATAGAGGTTCATTTTCAGACTTCCTTTTCTATTCACTCACTCACGCGTGTGCGCTCTCTCTCTCTCTCTCTCTCAATACATATATAAATAACTTTTATTACATTCATATAATTTTTATCATAGTATTTTGTTATAATGATTCTATTTTACTATTATTGTTGTTGATCTGTTACTATGCCTAATTTATAAATAAACTTTATCATATTTACATATAGGAGAAAACATAGTATATATAGAGTTCAGTATTATTCATGATTTCAGGCATCCAGTGGGTGCTTTGGAATGTATCCCCTGCAGATAAGAGGGGACTCTGGTGTTTTTTCATTCAACTTAAAACTTTAAAAATTCATCCCTGTTGTTTTGTGTTACTATAGAGCAGTTATTTTTAAATGGCATTATTGATATATAATTTATATCATAAAGTTTATCCACTTAAAGTACATACAAAGTTCAATAGCTTTCAGTATATTTAGAGTTGTACTATCCACACCATCTTCTAATTTTAGAGTAATCTTATCACCTCCATTTCCACTGTTTAGAAAGGCAACTGATTTTTGTAGATTAGTCTTAGAGCCAGCTACTTTGCTGAACTCTCTTATTACTAGTAAGAGTGTGGTTTTCTATGTATTTAATCATTGTATCTGCAACTAATGATGGGTTTGCTCCATTTTAATCTTTGTACCTTTATTTGCTTTTCTTAACTTATTTTCTGGCTAGAGCCTCCAGTGATCGAAACATGATGGTGGGCAAACTTCTCCTGTTTCTGATTTCAAATAGGATGCTTCTAACTTTTCATCATTAAAAGTGATGTTTATGGAGGCTTTGGTAGATACCTTCATTCATATAAAGAAACTTCTACTCAAAGTTGAATGGATGGTTAATTTATCCAATGCTTTTCCTGCTTCTATTGAGGTTATACATAGGTTTCCCATTTTATTCTGTTATGGTGGATCACAATTCTAGATTTTCTAATGTTAAACTACTCTACATTCCTGGGATAAATCTCACTAGGTCATGATAAATAAACTTTTTTGTTTAACCTCACTGGATTTTGGTAATTTGTAATATATTGTTTAGGTTTTTGAGTAATTTTTGGTAATGTTTTGTTGAGGTTCTTGAGAAAGATTCACCTATAATTTCTATTCTCAAATTGTACCTGCCGATTTTTGGTGCTCAGGTTATGCAGAATGATTTAGGGAGTGTTTATTATCTTTCTATCTGCTGCATAAATCTATAAAAGAAAGAAATTAACTGTTGAATGTTTAGTAATTTCACCTATGAAATTACATGGGTCTAGTCTTTCCTCGTAGGAAGATTTTAAGCTATAATTGCTTTTCTAATTTTTGGACTATTCAAGTTTCATAATTCTTATGTCAGTCTTGGTAAGTTATATTTTGCTAAGAATTATTTCATTTTACCTAGGTTTATAAATTTATTGGCATAACATTGTTCATTGTATTTTCTTTCAATTTGTGCTGTATCTCTATTTACATCCCCTTTTTAGCCCTTATATTATTTGTACTTTTTAAAATCAGTCTTACCAAAGGATTGTCTATTAGTCTTTTCAAAAAGCATTTATCATTATTGATATTTGTTATACTTTTGTTATTGATTTCATGGAATTCTGCTTTTTATTTTCATTGTTTGTTCCCATTTATTCTCTTGTTCTTTTCTAAATACTTAAGATTGTTGCTTAGTTCATTTTCAGAATTCTTTCTTTTCCAATGTAAACATTATGGCTGATAGACTTCCCATAAAATATCAGTTTTTCATGTTATATTTTTATTATAATTAAGGTTTAAGTATTCAAAAACTTTATTATGATTTCTTAATTAATAAATGAATAATTATTCTAGTTCAAAGATGTGAGAACTTTAAAAATACATTTTTTGCTATTGGCTAATCATTAATTGAATTGTCACCATAGAATACTACTTTCTAAGAAGTAAACTTTAGATTCAAAATTCCTTTAGTAGATGTCTATTAATAAACTTTCAGTTTTTGTTTAACTAAAAACGTCTCTATTTCACTCTAAGGTTTGATCGTTAATAGTTATTTTTTCTCAGCACCGAATATATTATTCCATTGCCATCTGTTTTGTTATTACTTTTGAGCAGTCTACTGTCTGTAAAATGATCATCGCTTTGTTATGTCTTTCCACTGGCTGCCTTAAAAACTTTCACCTTTGTTGCTTTACAAACTCACTACAATTTGATAGTAGGCATTGATTTTCTTTTTATTATGCTTAGAATATTGTGCTTTCTGAAATTGTGGTTTAATAGGTTTCAGCATTTCTGGAAATTTCTGTTATTATCATTCCTTGATTAGCTTTATTCTCTCCTCCTGCGGCTCTGATTTGACATTATTAGACCCTCTCATTTTATCCTCAATATTTTAAATTATCCTCATATTTTCCAGTCATTTTTCTTTCTGGATTGCATTTAGGTTAATTTATTCATTTCTATCTTCAAGTTCATTAATTCTCTTTCAGATGTGGCTAATGTGCTTTTTAACATGTTTTTTTTTCTTTCAACATTTGCAGATTTTATATTTAGATATTCCATTTAGTTATTTTTCAGAACTGCCTAATCATTCTCAATAGTTTTCTGTTGCTTACGCATTCTTTTGATTCTATATTTTATTTCTTTAAGTACTTCATAAGCAGCTATTCTGTTATCTGACAATTCTAACATAGATCTGACAGTTCTAACAGTTTTAACTCTTCGTGTACTTGATGGTCTTTGATTGTGAACTAATATTTGCCTGATGATAAATTGTAGGAATCTGGTGGAACATACGCAGGATGCTTTTTTATGAAGATTTGGATTGTTTCTGTGAGGAGCTGGGGAGACTAGTAACCTGGGGCTACATTAGCTGTCTTTGAGAGCTCTGGCTTAATGCAGAGTCTGTTTCGCTTCCACTTCCTTGCTCTTAAGCCAAGGATCAGTATCCAGATCGAGTTTACAGTATCCTACTGGTGCCCTATTATGATTTAAAGAGTCAAGTATCTCTAATAATTTTTCCCTTAGTATAATAGTTTCTCTCCTTCACTTCTTGCTGAGCATATTTATCTACTCTCTGCTCCAAGCTCCAGTGTTGACTCAGTCTGTTCCTTTTTATTTGGGGAGTGGGAAAGAGGATAGGACTTGGAGATTAACTTTGCCCACTTCCAGGGAGTCCAGCAACAAACCAAAATATTTTACATGGGCTCTAACTGGTTTCCAACAGAGTATCTGGTATTGCTACTGGAAGTAGAAGTCCTAGTCTTTTTTAAATTAAATTTACTGAGATGTCATCTATATAATCTATAAAATTATATAGATTTCAAGCATACAATTCAATAGGTCATATGTATATTGCATTGTGTGTTCACCATCCAAACTTAAATTTCTTTCCCTTACTATATATTTGACCCCCTCTACCCTTATCTACCTATTCTTAATCTGTGAAGTTCAATAAATAAAACACATGCTGAAATTTCTCTCAGTTTTCCCAGCACATGGTGCCCTATTATGATTTAAAGAGTCAATTATCTATAATTATTTTTGTTTTTGATTTCCAAATAAATTGTTCTGGAGCCCCAAAAGACTAAGTGACTTACCTAACTCATGATAAAGGAGGGACTAGAAACCCTGTGTTATGATTAATTCACTAGTCTTTTCATTAAATCCTACTACTCTTTAGGCTTGATTTTAAAAGACATATTATATTCAGTTCTACCTATAACTGTTTGTATTATAACAAAGTCTATAATTTTACTTTTATGTCTCTGCATACCCAAGTCTAGATACATATATCCATGTATAACCATATATATATATATGGTTATATATATATAGAGAGAGAGAGACACACACAAGCCTATATGGAAACTGTTATAAAAACAATTTAATATATAGACAGGCATGACTATAAAAAATATATCTTGGGAGTACTGAAGGGAACTACAGAATACTAATCTCTTTCTTTAATGGCTTTTAAAATCAAAATAATTGCACACATAGGACATTTGTTTTTATGTATGCACAAAAGCAAATAATTTCTGGGAAAGAGTATAATCACTTAGATTCACCATGTTAATCCATATTATACTGTGTCTCAAGTAGTCTTTTAAATAACCTCTTCACTGAGTTAACTCAGAGGTTAAAATTGTAAATTGCACGACGATACCAACAAAGGGAGAAAGTGGGATTCATTGTGGGCAGCGCTCTTCAGTAGTCCTCAGGAAATCTGTCAATATAAACAGTCACTAGCAGAGCACAAAATTAATAACACGCTCAGGGAGAGCAAGAGGGGAAACTAGACACAATCAGTAAAGGAGTCATTTCAATTTAGGGAAACCTGCTATCAGAGAACCTGAGAGGAAAGGATTAGAAACACACCCTCTGATACCCCAGCATTCCAGCAGTTATGAATAGCTGCTGGAAGCGACCTTGGGATTTCTTAAATCCTGTCTGATAATTTCTATTTTATTAGTTTAAGAGAAGTATTTTTAAAGTTAAACTAATTGGATTAATGTCCTAAACTCCATTTTAGATATTTCAAAGGTCAGGATGAAGGAAGATATTTCTTAAAGTTCTTTTTAGATGCTTTGACCATGTAAATCATTATGTACCTCTATTTAAAAGTTTTCATATATTTTTTCCCAGGGGCATTTTAGTGTCTTTAATTTTTATTTTCATGTTACCATTGCATGGAAAGATAATGTACTTATAAGTTTGGTTTTTTTTTTTCCTTTTGACTTTCTCTCCCATTTAGGTTTTGGTTCTCTACTCCCTCCCCCAACCTGCATTCCGCCAAACCTCTGGCATATCGCTTCACTTATCAAAAGCAGGTATTGTTTTAGTCAAATATGAATATCGTTATGCTGAGATATTTCCTTTTGGAGGGACTGCGAACCTTTAAAAAACCCATATTGCTGAGACTGTTCACAACATCTGCTATTACTCTTGAAAAACACTAACAGATGAAGATATTTATGAATTTTATGGGTGAAAGTTGAGGTGTGGAGCTTGGAGTGGCAGAACCTGTATCACCCCTAAAAGTAGTAGGAGACACTAAGATAAGTCAACTTGGACGGAAGGGGACACAGAAGAAGGTGGTTTCAACAAGTGCAGTCTGTAACTGGCACTCTCGGAGTCAACTAACTTTTCAGTAAATGAGTATTCATTCATCGAATTGCTCAGGACCTTTGTTTCTTCTTTTCAATTTCTACCTTTTATATAATAACATGGAACATTATAGAAGATGGATTTAAATTATTTATATTCCATATACTTTTGAAAATGCTATAAAGTTTAAGAGCAAAATTACTGATATATTTCATTGCCCTGAAATTTCCCACAAACACATCCCCGAGGGGACTGGTCTTTGTATCTGAGTGTGAATGGTACTCATCATATCAGGTGCCCCTAGAGGAGCTGTAAGACGAGCTACATCAACTTAAAACATCGCTTGCCTTCTAAGTTGCCTTATATTACCATTTTTATTTTTCAATAGCAGAGACAGTTTCACTTGTTAAGGAAATCAGCCAATTCTGAATGACTTAACAATAGGAGAAGTTGGTGTCTCATAACACAATAGGTCGTTTCTCATTGCTTGAAGAGATGTCCTTCCTGAGTCTCCTGACACAGAGTCAGAAGCTAGGGCACCGAGAAAGGCTTGTTACGCAGGGAGCCCTGTGGGAAGCAGCAGGTGACAATTGGCACTGTCTCAGGAGAGCCAGTGTGCTCATTATTTTAGTGTTTGTGATGGTGAACACCTTCAAAGTGAAAATTAATTTCCCTTTTGGATTACTTATGATATTATTTTTAATGCTGTAGTTTTCCACATAATCCCTGGTCACAATTTTTTTCCAGAATGACTGAGAAAGAAAATATTACGTGGTTGTTTCTAACAGCACATAAAAATAAATTTTGAGAGTTTATTTCCCATGACTTCTTTGTAGACATTCTTAATGATGATATTTCTTTAAAAGAAAAAAGTGTAAATGTGTTTAGTGTTATACAGCAAAATGAAAGTTAAGTATTATAATGGGAGGAGAGTGAAGCTCTCCTCAAAACATCCATAAGTTGAAAAATTCTGTCTACTCTGTCCAAACAATTCCAAACAAAACCTAAAGCTTGCTGATCAAGAATAAGCTTCAGAATGTTAAGATCATTCCGGACCTGCCCAAAGTCCTGCCTGTCTATTTTACATCTGTCACCCCAAATCTGGTCTGTTAGTGAATGGCAGGGACAAAAGGCCTTTCTTAATCTATCCAGCTGCTCCCACTCCTGCCAGAGCATCTCTGGGCTGTGCCTTGAGTACAAGAGGCAAGCCAGAGCACCATGAAATCACAGTTTATGCTTCCTCTTCTTCCCTCTCTCCCATCCCATCAAAACGTCCAATTCTGAGTGGCTGCGGGAGCTTCTGATGCCTGTCCAGGTCCCCTCTGCCAACCCTGCACATGGCAACCTCTTGAGAGGAGCACATTCCAAGCTGCCAAACATGCACTGTCACTTCCTCAGCACTAAACTTTTAGATGGCTTTCCAAGCAGACAACATTTTGGAGAATTTTTCTGTCACATCCTTAGGATGGACTTACTAGGTAGGTTTTTCTTGTCCTTAGAAGTAGCTGTGATTAAAATAAATTTAATAAATTATTAAATAATTTTGAGAGATAAATGTACTAGAAGCAGGACAATAAAGGGTGGAAAAAAATCTCATATTTCAACTTTAATACTATAAATGTTGTGTATAAGTTTTTAAAAAATGGTTCTGAGGAGATTCATCTTAAAAATATGGCAGATTGAAGCTAGAGTAGATACAGGGAAGTTGTGGGTGTTTGAGAAGTGACAGTGAAATTTCTCTAATTATGTTTAGTGGTATCAGTTCTTTTTACATTTCTGTATATTTTAGATTAGATGAGATAGTAGCAACCTAGGAAAGCAAATGGATCTTCATTCTTGGCAAATAAGTTTCTTCCCCCTTTTAAATTGAGAACCAGCAAGCAAAGCTTTGTTAAGAGAGAGAAATTTAAGGCTTTCTAGAAATATCCTTCAAGAGCGTCAGATGGACAAGCCCTGGAAGGCTCTGTATTTAAGTTGGGATTGACTTAAGCCCAGAGAAATACTGAGTTTGGACTACAGTGACTGAGGATTGCTAAATGTTAGTGAGGTGTTTAACTACGCCTAGATTATTTCTTTATTATTTCTAGTATATTTCTTTAGCCCTAGTTCTATATGTGACTTTTAAAAATGTGAAGTGCACTTTTATTTTTATTATGTGATTTTTAACTAAACAGAATGTCCCTTTTGTATTTGTACTTATGTGCTACAGTAAAGTTCTGTTTCATAGGAGAAAATAATAATTGCTCTTTGGCTCAATTAACACCATGCCTATAGGAAGTCCTAAGCAGAATGCACTGGCATCAACCAGGCAGAATGCACACTGCATGGTGTGTTAAATGATATAAGATGTGGGAATAAAATAAACACTTAAAGGAGCATTTACTATTACATTAACTTAAGAGACATTTCCTGAGCATCTCTATTCATTCTACTGAATCTCAAAGGACATGTGCAGAGATGTGAGAATTCCTTACCATATCTAAGAAACCAAAAGGGATGGATAAATCTAGACAGAATGTCATCCCAAGGTCTAAAGAAACCTATTTCAGATCCCATGGAATTTCACTTTGGGGCTGTATATTTTTCTTCTTCAGTGTAAATCATCTCTAACCCTACTCAGCCTTAGAATAAAGGAAATAAGGTAGTGGGGGGGGGGTGGAAATGAACCAGAAATTCCAAAATAAAAGAAACACTTGAACACAATCATGAGAAAGCCAAGAAACCAAAAATTAATGTTTTCCTGTAAATACAGAGGATGGCTACTTAAGTTTTTAATGAGTACTAGAGTATTGCAAAAGGCCATAAGATTTATTGTTGTTGGGAGAGCATGAGCCTAGCATTTCATGACTGTTGTGCCTTCAACTTAATAGTCAGACAATTCCATTCTTGCAGTTAAAAAAAAAGTTGAAATATAATAAAATTAATTCTATAGGGAATATGAGAAGAGGTCAGTTAGGTTGATTTGAAGGAAAATGTTTCAGGAGAGGTAAATATGCATATTTGGTTACATTTTTGAGATGGTGACTAAAAGCTGTAAGAGTTTAAAGTCAAATAGTTGGGACCAGCAACAATTTCAAGCCAAATGCTGGGAGGATTTGTACCAGCCACATCTAAGCAAGAAGGAATTCTTTAAGGCATCTGTTACAGTGTCAGAGAAGACAAAATATAATGCTTAGCTATGAACATTTTGTAAGATTATCCTGTGACATATTGGAATTAATAGCAATTCTCTAGGCCAAAATTTAGTCTAGAATATGTGCCTTTCTAGCAAATAAAGTCATTGTTAGTGGTAGCTGTAGAGATTTTAAACTAGTATAGTCAATACATAAGTGACTGCTTTATTCCATGGCTATTTGCTTTACAGATAGATGAATTCATAAATATATAATACAGCTATGGATTATTTCTCATACTTCCTTAATGATACTATCTCACATGTATTTTAATAACTTGGGAAAGTGTCAAAAGTGTAGAATTCAGAAAGAATTACATATCTGCTCTCTCCCAACACCCATCTACAGCTTTAGTAACTCAAAGAAGAAATCCTAACTAAATTATGTTATTTTCAGATAAGAGGTTTTTAAAATAGAAAAAAGTTACTTTCAAAAGTCCTCTAGTTTTCATCTTTACCTGATCCATTATAAATAGTAAGAATTCTTTAAACACTTTATTATCCAAAATCAATAGACAACTGAATCGTTTACCTAGACAGTTCATACAGACCATCTATGTCAGAAACCCAGACAACTATGGGCTCCCACTTTCCTAAGGTTATCAGTCAGCATTACATTTTAAATTGATATGTTTTGGAGAATAACATAATAAATAAGCAGTTGTTAGGTTTTGAGTGCTTCCCATGTGTTAAGCACTAAGCAAAGGGTTTTAAATAAATAAGAAAGTGCCTGTGGTCAGTGGATCAAATGTAACCTCTGTGTGAATAGGTGTCATACCTAATACTGCCTTGCACGGAATAGACAGAAATGAATGGATTGATTTGATCTCCACAGTCTTAGGAGGAAAGAAAGGCAGGTATCCTCCTCCTAACTTGTTAAAAGAGGATATTAATTGATATGCCAAAAGGGGTGGACAGCGTTATCTCTAGGGAGAAATATCAGTGAGTCAAGGGCCAGTGTTGCCTTTCTCCTGAGTGGACTTGACGCATCTTGTCCTTGTGGTTGGCAAGAACCACAAGTGGTTCAGAATATGAACAGTCAACCCTGGCCTACTCTCCTGAGCCAACCATTGACTGAAGAGGAAACTTTTTATATCACTTTGATTTGACCCAGTCCATTCTCATACTATGATCAGTAAAAATAAATAAATAAAAACTGCCTTACTAAATATTATTTACAAATACTATTGCTAGTAGTTACCACATACTGGCAATTTACTATGCACTAGGCTCTCTGCTAAACAGTAGACATGTAAAATCTCCTTTAACTGTTTTCTCAATATTATGAAGTAAACATTATGCCCATTTCAGAGAAAAGTAAATAGAGACTCAGTTAGGTGATATAATTTGTCCAAATCAAGGAATCAGACCTAGATATATTGAACTTTATGGCTTTCAAACTTGTTTGCCTTCCTACATTTACTTATTATTCTATAATGTAAGCAATCAGCTGATAATCCAAAGACATTTTTAGACTGTAAGTGTATTTTTAGTGTATTATTTCTTCAAGAAAACATTAGAGAGATGCTGCTGAATAATTGAAGACATGAACAAGAGGGGAAAATTCTACTTGTTGGAAAGGCGTACTCCAATGAAATTAATGTGATGATAAAAAGAAACAAAAAATTTATTACTTTCATGAATAGAGAGACATGAAACTGAAATTAACTGGGAGGACTAGTGACGGGAACAGTAGCTAAAGGGATGCATCTAATGAAAACACCCAAGAGGACTCCTAAAATCCACTCACCATCCACATTCTGGAGGTCCCACATCATCTCATTTTGGTAATGATATTTCTCACCTTTTCTGAAACATATTCCTTGATCCACCTGGTTCCTTAGGCTATAGCAGTATTTCTCAACTATTTTTCTCTAAAAGAGAAAAAAATTTAAATCCCACCTTATAGACAAAGTAAACACTGAGATCAGAACTATTGGCCAGGGCTGAGTTTTGGAGGGCCAAAAACCATTTAATACCTAAGATACTTTTGCTTTCCCAAGAACTGATTTGCCCTGTTGAGAATGCTTGGGTTTTAAGTGCTCGTCTCTGCTCCTTCATCATATACCTGGTCTTACTTCTAAACTGTGTGTAAAGTGTTTTAGCTTATAGAATAATTACCATCTTGCCTTGATATAGCTTACAATTTATTTAGAGAGTCAAGACTTACTACACACTTTCTTCAGAAAACAAGTGGAAGAAACAGTCAGAAAATCAGAATGCCATTGGGGTTCTGAGATGGTGGGTGGACTCCAGGCTGAGAGCATGTTCACGAGGGAGCCAGGACCTAAGCTGCCCTGAGCAGCGGGTAGAATGTGTGCGGGCAGTGCAGACGACTGAATTACATGACTCTGGAAAGGTGGCCGGGGCTAAGCAGGCAGGAAAGAGGTTGCCTGGATGAGCCTCCATGGGAGATAAGATTCAATGGTGAGAGTGGTACCAAAAAGGTACTAAGTAGCTCCTTATTTCCCAGCTGTCACAAGAGAATATGACTTCATTTCTAGGTGCTGTGGATTCTCATTCTGTTCCACGACTCCCACCCCTGGCCCATATCTTGTTGTGTTTTCATATCTTGTGTTTCGTGTCACACACTCTAGGCAAGGTGAATATATATTAAAAAATAAACTAGCTTCCAACAAATTCTCTTGAGTTCCTTCAAATAACCACATGTCACAACCCCACCCACACCCCCAGTCACCTCTTTGCATCATTTCACTTAAATTGGCTCACTTACCTGGCATTTCATGATGATTCAACCTGTCTTTGGCAGTCGACCTGGTATTGTTACTGCTACCTGCTATTTTATATTCTGGAATGAAAAGTGGTAAGGATAGAGCCCTTGCTTTTGTGTTGTATATTTTGTTAAGTGCTGGGCAATTTTGTACTTAACAGGCCTAACAAAGCCGGCCCAGGTTGAAGGATGACACCTTTGCTGTCCTCCAGCACAACAAAAGGAGTAAGCTCAGTGGTCTCCCACCTGTAGGGTACTGATAGATTGGGAAATGAAGCTCTCTTCAGAGTCTACCATGAAAAGAGAAATAGTGCCTCTAGGGTATCTCCAGGAAACTGGAAAAGTCAGAATGGAAATAACCTACAGGGAGGAGACAAATGCTTTGCTTAATGAGAGTTTTGTTCCTACAATCACTTTCTGATAGGTGTACATTGCCAAGTGTAGAAACTAAGAGTCACTTAAAATTACTAGGGTGGTAAACCTAAGATGAGCAGAGATAGTCTCAGCAGATCTTCTTTCAATTAGGGGGAAAAAATTCCAACAACTATTGACCCTTGATACTCATTTAACACAATGTTTTAATCAAGAATAGGAAGGTAATAAAGCTTAAGAACTTCTTTTCGAGTTTAGTTTTGGAGACTGTTTTTGCTGAAAAGCTTGTCTAATGAAAGATTTTATTACTTCTTGATGTTATAAAGTATTTGCAACTTGTTATTCAGACAACAGAAATGCAGAATTTTGTTAACCAATATAATGGAATTATTTTCTTTTTCTTTTTATAGACTAAATAAATATTTTAAGAGATCGGCTACTATTGTTACCCCATTTGTTGAAAATGTTATAGTATAGCTAGCTGTATCTTTCCATCTACAGGGAACTTTAGAAGTTGCAATAATTAATGTGGTGACCACACCGGCTAGAAATTCAATTGACTAAATTGTACAACATCACAATCCATTACAGAAATTAAAAAGTTGAGTTCATGCAGTAAACTGGCAATAAAATGAATGGAACAATTAAAGAATATTTTAGGATCTGCTTTGATGGCAAGAAAAAAAAATCAACGTGATGGTCTTCTTTCCTCAGATAATTATTTTCCTCAAAAGTAAAACGAGCTTATGCTTCAAAAAAGTGGCCCACTACCAAAGAGGTCAATATTTCCAAATCATTCAGCAAGGTTACATAAAAACAAAATGCCACAGCCCATTAAAACATCAGGCATTCAGTTTTTATGGTCTATATTTAAATCTATACAAATCCACAATTTTAAAAGAGCTATGTAACTTAATTAGCATTAATTAGCAATGTTGACTTAATAAAAGGCAGAAGAAAGTCCCCTCTATGTGTACATTAAGGAAAACAAAAAATAAAACTCAAGTTACGATAGATTCATATGTTTATGTTCCCAAAATTTAATCTAAAGACTTTACACTCTTAAAGGTTATAATAAATACAAATAAATTCATAACCATTTATTTTCAAAAAATTTAATTTAAAGGCAACACTGTCTAAAAGGTTATAATAAATAGAAAATATTTTTATTAGTACTGATACAGCTAACCAAACAAAAGATCCATTTCTACTTTCAAAAAATTTGAGAAGCTAAATTATTTGGGATATAAGCTAAGTTTGGGGGCATTTAGGAAATGTAGCATATTCTAGTGGGAACATCCAGAAGTTTTCCTAAAGGCTCCCAATACAGACTCAAGGGCAGATTCTAATGTAGATGAGGCAAGAACTCTCATTCATTTCCTTGAATCAACGGTGAAGAAATTTTGCCCATTCAACACACTTTTACTGAACTCACACTATGTGTCAGGCATCATGTTAAGCGTGGATGTTAGGATCCATTCACAGAGTTTTGAAGTAAACAAGTAAGCAAACAATTACAACAGTGTAAATCAAGAGCCTTGAAAAAGGAACACACAGGATGCTATAGGAAGGCGGGAGGACGTCCCATCCAGCCTAGGAGGAATAAGAGAAGACTTCCCAGAGGAGGTGATACCTGATTCAAACCTTGTAAAAGAATTTAGCCACAGATTGGGTCACGAGATGGCTGGAATGAACATAGCTTCCGTAATGTACATAATATTTTTGAAAAATGTCTCTTCTTCCATTCTAGTGTGTGTTTTGCAAGGACAGATTCATTTTTTAGCCCATTTTGTGAGCTCCATTCTGCTTTTTTCTGGTTTTATACAAGTTGACTACTAATGACTAATGAGAACAATGTGAATGCATTGTTGCTGCGTAAGTGTAATGCGGTGTGGTTTTGCACTTAAAGGAGGGTTTCATATGCTCTAGTTGTGAATGTTCATGAACGCCTCCTCTGTACTAGTCAGATTGCTTTCAGTGAGGCTCACCAGTGGTTTTATAGTTGTGCAGCGTTGAAGGCTGGGCTGACTTTGGGGAAGACTGAAATTGCTTCATATTGTTTGTGATCCTAAATTTTATATTCACTATATTCCCTAAAGCAAACATCCACAAGAAAAAAAAAATTTTAAAAAAAGAAAGAAAAAGAATGGAATTCCAAGTGTATTACAGTCAAAAAGATCAGGGTGTAAAAATGGTGAGAGAAGGTATGGCATGTTCAATAGGGCAGGGCATTGCTCGATAGTACAGGAACACAGAGGACGTGAATAGGAATATCATGAGGTGAGGCAAGACAGGCAGGTGGGGACCCCTGTTTGCCTTAAGCCACTTCAGTTCTCCAGAGGATACCCGAGAGCTATTGCAGGGGTCAGTGTTTGTTGTTGTTGTTGTTGTTGTTTTGTTTTGTTTTGTTTTGAACAAGCCTTCTGGATTTAGCACAGAGGATGGATGAGAAGGGGGCTAAAGTGGATGCAGGGAAATCAGGAAAAATGATAAAGGCCTGGACTGAAGTAGGGGCAGGAGGTATGGAGAAGATAATACACATTTAAGAGACAAGCCTTAAAGATATAAAATTAACTAAAGTTCATCATCTATTGAGTATTGAGGTGAGTAAGAATGAAGAATGGATAGACTCAGATTTACTGCTTGGGTAATGTAGGGCTTCAAATGATATGGTCAGGACTTTAAACACAGAGGGGAGGATGGCTGTCAGCAGTACACCAGCAAAAGAGGTGTGGCTTTCTCCTGACATCTAGCATCAGCTGGTGGAGGGATGCTGATTAAACCATGTCAAGTTACATGTCTGTCCCTGGGGGTGTAGGAATGGTAACAGGTATGCTATTCCCATCAGGACTGTATGGAATGAAGAAGGAATTCCCCAAGGAAAAGGAGAGCATAGGAGGGGGGATGAGAAAGAGTGTGAAGCAAATAAAATCAACAGCTACCATGATCTGTTATAGAAGCAAAAAGTAAGAGTCAAAAGAAATGTCTGAGAGATAACTGTGGATGTGGAACTTGAGAGACTTCTGAGCTAGAGATTAATTTGGGTTTCAACAGTGGCAGATAGGCACGTATATGAGTATGTAGAGAGAAGATAGAAATGGAAGAGAAGTGAGCCAAAGATGGAATTCTGGGGAACACCAAAATTTTAGGGGGAGAGTAAGGAAAAGAAGTCCCCAATGTCTGAGATGGAATGAGAACCAGAAAAGCACTGTTACAGCAATTGAGGCTGAAGATACTTTCAGGAGAGAGGAAATAATCAATAATGATAACTGCCTCAATGAAATAAAGATAAGGCATTTGGCAGGCTGGAGATGGCTCCCGCATGAACCAGTTCAGGGGAGGTTCTAAATGGGTGGGAAATCAGATTACAGAAGGCAGAGGAATGAATAAGAAGTAAAAAAATAAGTGATGATACGAATATAGACCACTCTCTCAAGAAGCTTCACTCTAAAGAGAATGAAAAAGTTTATAGCCGGAGTTGGAGGGGAAAGACCTAAATATGTTTATATGACAAGGGAAGAGAATTGGTTGAGTAGGAAGTAAAAGATGGGAGTGTATTCCTGCTCCTAGAAAAAAAGTCTTTTTCTAAAACAGGATGACTTAAAATACCCAACTGTGCTTGAAATAAAAAGCATATGAAAAGAGAAAGCATTTTTCAAGGACAGGTCAGATAGGATTAATAAATTCTGGGACAGGCATATACACAAACATAACCAAGAACACACACGGAAACTTGGCAGCTAGATAAAACCTCAAATGAGTTAATCCACAGCACCAAAATACACTGTATTGTCTAGAATCAGTTCTTACTCATCCTGAGGACATACACAGTCATTATGAGCAGAGGAAAACTCAACCTGAAAAACATGGAGAATACCCAAAACAGACCAAAGGCACAATTTGTAGAGGCTTAGTAAACTAAGCATTATTTTCAGATGCGTAAACATAGCACGCGTCTGAAAATAATGCTTAGTTTACTAAGCATTATTTGGGGAATTTGCTGGACCCTGAAAAACTACTAAAGTTTTGAAATTCTATTCCTTTGCTTTTGTAAAGTCATTTATAGATAATTTAATGATTTATTTCATTGGTATGTTCATTCAACAAATACCGATTGAGGATTTATTATGTGCTAAGCATAAATGTGATAGGACATCAACAAGAGAGCATAGATTCTAAATGGAAATGGGACAGTGGATGTACTTTAAACAAGCATATTTGATTTACCTTTTGCCTTGTAATAGGATATACAAAGTAAAACCTGTCAAAAATCTTGGCTGGAGGACTATTTAGAGCAGCACACAGTGAAAAAAAACATCATAGGGCACTTGGGCTTTAAAAGGTGGAGAAACATTGGCCTAAGGATTCAAGCATTTCTCCATAGAAGAGATTCAATAAGAAGATGAAATCTGAAAATTCCTTCCTCTGCCATTAAATTCAATTTCTAAGTTCAGGCTATGAGGTGGGCATAACAAGGCAAAAGTATATATTTAATTATAGAGATACAGATATATATATATTTTTAATGCTATTGACTTTGGCTCTTTGTAGTTCTTACAAGTACCATTCCCATCTCTCAATCATCTTCATTTTTACTGCTGCCCATATCTTTAGGGTTAGGAACCTCAAATACCTACCTGAGGTAGAAACTTCTAGATTCACTTCACAAACAGAAGCTAAGTCTCCTGCAAGGGGAAGAGGAGAGCTTAGTGTTACTGTTTTAAGCTGTGTTAGCTGATGATCAAAGTTGGCATAGCATGATAGAAAACCAGATAATCTGTTCCATGCTCAGAAGCACATATTGATAGCCAGTTAAGCCAACCATGCTTTTCCTCATGGAGGCCCAGTGTGCCATGGGTGCAAAACAGCAGCATCCTTGGTAGTGTATGCAGGCTGTTGCTTTTATGGGTTGCCCTAAAGGACCTTGGAGACAGCCCTTTTTCAGTGGTCTCTCATGTCTGACCTCATGCTGTCCCCAGTCTAGACTCTGGATAGGTATGTGGGGTGCCTATGGAAATCCCCAGGGTACAGTGACCAGGGTCCACATTGGCCAAATAATTATGTCATTCACACTGAGCTGCAGAACAAGGAGCATGACTGAGGTTCTACGTAGGGCCAAGTTCAAGTTCCCTGGCCGCCAAAAGATCCACATCTCCAAGAAGTGAGGCTGCACTAAGTTTAATGCAGATGAGTTTGAAGATGTAGTAGCTGAAACACAGCTCATCCCAGATGGCTGTGGGGTCAAATCCATCCCTAATCATGACCCCTGCACTCATGAGAATCTTAGTGCTGGCCCCTCCTTATACCTACCAATAAATCCTACTTCCTGGCAAAAAAAAAAAAATACATATTGATAAACACAAATTCTCCTGAAGATTTAAAACAAGGATGAGGGGGAATAGAACGTATAAGGAGAGAATGAGTATTTAGGCTTTATCTTAGACTGTGTGTTTGCTTTTCATTATCTGTTTATTTCTTTTTGGTCCTCAGGAGGCCTATTCAAATGAAAATGCAACAGACAGCATGTTAGTATATAGTATACCCTGTAGGTGTAAAAGCTAGGCTTTGTTCATGAACAAAAGCTGCTTTTCTGTTAGCCTCCCAAATGTTCCTTGCCATTATGCAGAAATACATTAATTTTGAAACAAAATAAATTATGTATTTTTTGAAAAACAAAATTAAAAGAAAAACCATACATATAAACACACATATGTACAATGAAACTGACATTACCCTATTCCTTCTTCCACGTGTCTCAGAGTTATAGCCAACACCTGTGGCCACACAAGGGGCAGACTTGGCAGCTGCAGATCCCAGATGTCAGACACTGGATTGTACGTCCCTGGCAACAGTCCTAAGTGGGAGGTCGTCTCCTTAACTGACCTCTGAAATGGTCTATTGTCCGACTCCTTCTCTGGCCTGGGCTGTAACTAACAAGCTGTCTGTAGGCTGGTTCAGAGTTAGCGTGCTGATAGGTTGTTCTGGATGCAATTATCCTTTGCCTTACCTTTGATTGTAAGGAATTTATTTCCTTTGTAGGGGTGAAAATTGGAACTGGGAACATTCTGGACGGAAAAAAAAAAAGCTATATTCAGGTTACTTCCAAGGACAAAATAAGACGCTTTTTGCTTCCCCTTTCCCCTTTAACGGAAATTGGATGAGATCAGCTTAGCACACAGTTGAGTTTTGGTTAATCAAAAGTACAAAGAAGAGTTTCTTGGGCACTTCCCCCTTTGAAAGAACGCTGTTTCCTTACACTCCTGCTTAAAAGTTGAAAATGAAATCTTTCTTTAGAAACTTAAGGAGCTACAACTTTGTTTTTGCTATTACTAAGAAAAGTCTCATCTATTGAGTGAACAGCTCTTTGTATCTTGGTTCTTTAAAGAGGAAAATGATTACACTTTAACCTTGCCTCTACACCACTCGCTGAAGAATGACACATTATAGGAATGAGGTAGGAAAAGGCTAAGAGTCTAAGAGGGCTCTACTTATAACGCTGTACTCACTCGTAGCTTTCCAGGAAAGGTCTGTTGAGCATACAGTTATAGTCATGGCAAGTTAAAGAGAAATATATCTAATATTTATAGGAAGTTGAATTTTGAGGAAATTATAGAATACATCCAATGCCAAATGGTATTCATCTGCACCATGTACAATGTTTGAAATTTTCTTTATTAACTTTTATAAAAATGTGAATAGATTTCTTGGCAGCCATTAATTTAGATTTGGAGTCCCAATATAATTTAGTAAATGATAAATAAATAAATTTGAGAGAAGAGCTATCTCTCTCATACAGAAGAATTCCAAGTAATTTATGTGGCTTCAAGAAGTTATAACTTCATTCTCTACCCCTTGGGTGTGGGTTATGCTTTGTGATTTAATTCCAAAAAGTGGTGTATAAAAAGGGGTTGGGGAGTTACTTTACAGTGGCCAAATCAGACAAACGCTACCTTGGCCAGGTGACATTACTTGGCAGTAATGTCATGTTGATAGCATGTTCCCTTGATATGATTTTTACCTTTGTAATATTCCTCCCCAAACTCATAACCATAGTCTGATGACTAAATACAGTATATTATACTAGATAGGATTTTGGAGGTGAAAAAAAGGTATCAGGAGAAAACTGTGAAATCTGAATCAAATGTAGACTTTAGTTAATAGTAATGTCCCAATGTCAGTTCCTTAGTTGTAGCAAATAAGGGAAACTGGGTAAAAGGTATACAAGAGCTCTGTAACTTTTCTATAAATCTAAAACTATTCTGAAGTTTTTTGTTTAAATTAAAAAAATATGATTAGTATATTGCTATATTGATTGTAACAGGGTTCCTATGTACCAATCAATATATCTCTTCAGCTCTTTTTCCACTCACATTCATCCACCAAACCATATGGCATAAAGAGTCATTTCCACTGTGGTATGATTAGAGTCAGACCTATTCTGAGAGTTTTAGATTTTTCAATAATATTTAGGTCATGCCCTTAGTAATATAACACAAATGCTCAAAAGATAGTGTCCGCAAACCTATATTCCTCAATGGCTTTGAAAGATATAATATCCTCCAACCACCTATCCAAAACACTTAAATTTCATGTGAATATTATTCGTGACATGATTAGTAAGACAATGTATTAATCTCTGAAGGTAACATATTCTTTGCTAGATCATTTAGGGCAGTGTTCACTTATTGATCGTTAATCATGGGCAAGAACTAAACATTCTAAACATTCTAAAACCACTCTTATAGAACAAGGATGAGATTATTTCTTTGCTACTCCATTTCTATCCTTAGAATTATAAGAAATCAGTTCTCTTGGAATTTTAGAAGATATTTCTTTCATGCTGTTTTCAATTTATTATTTTACTTTGAGAAAGAGAGAATGTGTTAGTATCAATGAATGTTTACTTTAAAAAACTATTGTGGGGTGTCTAGATCTGTTAACCAGAAACATGCATTAGCTCACATTTAATGATACAATTTTAAAAGTTCAGTTAATCAAAATTTAATTAGAATAATAAATTGGACAGAATTGCCGCTCTAATTCTGTTTTTAGGAAAGGATGGAAATGCTATTTTAAAAGCTGAAAAGAAAATACATGCAACTTCCTGCATATATATTTTAGGGACAAAAATAAGATTCCAGAAAATCATTTGTACATTCTACACCTATAGTACTTTATAATGGTAACTTGTATTAAGGATAAAACCATGAGGGGAAGAAAACAGTGTTCCCTCAGGATTTCTTAATAAGGAATTTCAGAAGAGTCAACCAACATATTTTAGGACTATTTTTCATAGCTACTTAATACAGAAAAAAATAATGGCACAGAGGGATCTACAATAAATGTAAGGTAGCTATTTTTTATATTACCCTTTAAGCAGTTTAGTTTATACATATTTTGCATTTCATAAGATTGTTTTATGTGTGTGGTTACTAATGAGAATTATAACAGTTCTCGTTCCCAGAACACCTCTAATGTATCAAGCTTTATACTGCCAGGCATTTGACATGCACCATCTAAAACCTAACACAACCCCGCAAGGTGCATATAATTGCTATTTAACAAGTGGAAGAGGAAGGACATCAGAAGTTAGGACACTGAGATTCAAAGTCCCCCAGCTTGTAAGAGAGGGAGCCAGTTCTGCCTCAACAGCCTGAACTCTTTCCCACCAGAGCATACAGTTTTGTTAGAATTTATATCATTGTTAATACTATAAAAGTAAACATTTATTTATCATTAATTAGGTGACTTATTCCTTTCTAGGCTTAAGGTTTCTCCTGGGTAAAATGGAGTTAGCTGGTTGATTTCCAATGTTTCTTCCAGATGTAAATAGTAACACTAATTTTTAAACAGGATAAGAAAAGTAAAATGCTCACTTCCGCAATATTTTTGTTAAAAATAGGTTATTACTACCAGAACTCATTAAATTTTGTGATGGGCTCTATCTAGAGATGTTCATGTGACTTCTCCCAAAGCTCTCCAGTGAGTGATCTTACCATTTTCATTGTTATTCCTTCAAGCTTACATATAAGAGGACATTTCAAACTCTTCTCTGTGTTACACAAACTAAATAAAACCATTTTTTTTGGATCTGAAATTAATCAAAATGACAGTTTATTTTAATTCACATTTATTTAAATATAACAATTTTTTGTTGACAAATGAAAATACATATAATCATATTTATAATATGGTAGACATAAATATAAATGAAATGTATAAGTATTTAAGGCAAAATTTTACACTTAGATAAATTGATGACATGCTTACATTTAGCTTTAAGGTACATTAACATGAATATTGAAAAGGATGTGCTTTCACAAAAACTGCTACAAAAATGTTCACATTTGTGTTAATAAGAAGTCATATTTCCTAGGCCGATGTTTTACCAAAACTATGTAAAGATCTAATTTAATCATTCTTCTCATGTGATAACATTACTTGTAAATGAAGCATTTTTGTCAATAGAAATGTCCCTTTATCTTTTAAAATAATATAGCATTTTTATCAAGACCATGCCACATTTATTAAACAAACATGCATAACACATTAAAACTTAAATAATTATCGTACCCGTATGCACAGTGTTTAGTTTTACTATGGCACTCTATCTTTGTGAAAAATATGCTTAAAATTTGGCACAGAATTAATAAAATGTATTGCTACTATTCATAACAAATGCGATTTAAATTTTACATGGCACAGAAAATTATCTATTACAATTTATCTCATCATTTTGCAGTTTTTATTGACCAATGGCAGGTCTTTTCTCTTTTAGTTGGAATAAATAATGGCTATTAAAGAATTAAAAGTCATATCTAGGTGTTTTTGCCTAATTGGAAAGAGTTGATTTCAGTTTTTCTAGCAATAAAACATTTCCATCCATACTGTGGCCAATAGATTTCTAAGTAAGGATGTTATCAGCAATAGTATGTGTCATCAAGACATGTTTTTCTTTAGGAGGCAGAAGTCGGAAGGAAGTGTGGATCTCCTCATACACTGCTAAGGAGAACAAACGCCGAATGAGGCAGAAGCAGGGACGGTTCTTTGGAAAGCTGGCAAGAGCACAGTCTGAAGTAACAACAAGGTGGAAAACAGGCAGAAACACGGGATCGTTCAAGGTGGGAAGGACTGACACGGGTTTAAGGAAACTGAAATTTGTCACTCAGAGAAACAGTATGCAGAGCATTCTTGCTATAGCATTCTTATATCAGCAAACTTCCACTGCTTTTTAGGAAAACTTTTCAATTTCCACATCAATGTCTAAATCAACAGCGAAGAAATTAAGCTAACTGCCAAAATTTTTTTTCCTGAATTTATTCATAAACACTTTGGAAGAAGAAGGAATAATATTAATTCAACCTTCCTCCAAACCAGAGAAAAGAATTCATACTCACACTTAAGGGCAGACTTCAGACTTGTGGTAACTGAGGCAAATGCCACAGTTCTTCTTCATTGTTCTTTTAAGAGAAATTAGAGGTGTTCTATCTTGAGATCCTGGTTGAAGGAATCTACTCCTTTCATAAAACCTCGATTGCCTAATTTTTATATTATTTGGGAGAAAGGAAGTGGTGCTTAAATTCAATTTTTATACAAATATACTTTATTCTAAGAAATAAAGCAATGAGACTAATATTTTCTCTGCTATATGATTCTTGCTTTTCTGAGGGCCTTTAAATAGGGAAATGGCAAAGAATATCAAACAAGTTAAATAAAACAAGCAAACTTGTGTTTTAAAGCTGTTAAAGTACAAACAAACATTATGAATCACATAGCACTGAATTTTCAAGAGTAAAATCATACCAAAACCGTGATAAGTTTTCGCTGACATCATAGGTGAGTAAGTGGTCTGGAAGGTCACTGATGGTGCCCTGCATGGCCAACACGTGCGGGGCCAAGGTGAAGGGTACGTCGCTTAGAAGCTCAGCCATTAATGAGCTGTTTTCCAGAGTCTGGCCTGCCTTATTTTCCGCCTCAGGTCTTGCTACAGTCACACTGGATGAGTTTTCTGTGCCAGTCTAAAAATACATATATATATTTAAATCATTTAGACCTTATGAACTTGGAGGTTTAATAATGGTGAATGTGGCATGAATATACCAGAATAATCAAGAAACAAGAGAATATACAAATACAGCTATTTACTCTGCTTGAGAAATACCTCCATCTAAAGCTCTACTAGCTTTTAAAATGAATCCTAAACCCCATTCTTATTCAGATTGCCCACCCATGCCCCCCTCAAAAACAAACTGACAATCTTGCTATTTCTCAAGGACAGATAATGTCTACAAGCCTGTCTCTGCTTTTCCAAATCAGGCTCTATGGAATTATCAAGATTCTCTGTGAAATCTTCTATCAACACAATCCAAAGGCACTTTGCACGCATCTGAACAATTATGGGGCAAATTGCCTAGGATACTCTTTGGCATTTCCTGTATGTGTCCTTGCTAGCTGCTGCTTCATATGCATGCCTCTTATCCCTGCCTAGACTCTAGCGTCCTTGAGGACGAGCAGTCTATCTGACGTAGCTCTGTATTCCCCTCTCTTGAGTACTTTACGCCTTACCCTAATATGTTACCTCTAATGTGGTACCATGAGCCTGACTTTCACTGGAACTAACATGTATTGTAAGTTATTCAGGTAAGAACTAATAATACCATGTTCGGTTTCTTTATAATTGGCATGTCTTGTATGCAGTAGTTTACCCAAAGACATGCACTGGAATGTTCAAAGCAGCTTTCTATGCAAGTCCCCAAATGGCTGAAACCCAACTGAAAACAGTTTAGGAAAAAACTTATTCCCTAACCCTCACCTGGTCTCATGCAGAA
Source organism: Macroglossus sobrinus (assembly GCA_004027375.1). Classification (NCBI taxonomy): domain Eukaryota; kingdom Metazoa; phylum Chordata; class Mammalia; order Chiroptera; family Pteropodidae; genus Macroglossus; species Macroglossus sobrinus. The sequence goes on from PVKZ01000761.1 coordinate 367,695, forward strand.
TAAAACTCCGGAGTCTTTACAGAAGCCTGCAAGGCCCTTAGGGACCTGGCCCCAGGTATGTCTCTGGCCTTATCCTCAGCCAGTCTGCCTGGCCCCCTCCTTGCTGTTGTTCATGTGCACGCAGCTGCTTCTGCCTCAGTCCTTGGCTTTCCTTTCCTGATGCCCAGAGGTTCTTCTCCCAAATACACACTGGGCTCCTTCCCTCACCTCTTTACAAGTATTGGCCCAAATGTCACCTTCTCAGTGAGGCCTTTTCCTGACCACCTTATTTAAACTGTGTCCTGCCCACCTCACCTCCTCCACCCCAGCACACCGTGTCTCTCTCGCCTGCTTTTCCCTTCTCCATGGTCCTTAGCACCTTGTTATATGTTATATCATTTATTCTGATTGTCATCTCATGTTCACTGCTGTATCCCAAATACCCAGATCAGTGCCTCGTGCTCAATAAATAGTTCTTGAATGGATGAATGCAGACAAGATTTTTGCCTGCATGGGGTTTACATTATAATGGTTATAAATGCTGGCAAATTCCTTTAAGTCTAGAGGAGGAGGATTTTTCTGTGTAATAAATAACGAGTTTTTAAAACTTTTAATGGAAGTATAAAATACATGCAGAAAAGAGTGTGTCGTAAGTGTACAGCTTGCTAAATTTTAACCAACTTAAACACCCGTAAGCAACCAGCACCCAGATCAAAGAACAGAAATGACTAGCCCTTATGGTGCTCTCTTTCTGTCACAATCAACTCCCTGTCCCCACCCCCCCATCATCATCCTGACTTCTAGCAACATTTAACCTATTTTTATATTTTAAATGAACGTAATCATACAGTATGAACTCTTGTTTCTGGCTTCTTTCACTCAACATTGTATGTAGGAGATTCAACCATATTGTTGCATATAGGATAAAAAGAACATATTGTTGAAGGAGATATATTCAGATTGATGGCAAGGGAAGGAAGCAGGAAGACCAGCTGAGAACAAGAGATGACTGTGATGTGGATTAGGTTGTGACAGTAAAGGTAAGATGAAACACTTGGATTCTGGATAAACTTTAAGGAAAAGGAAAAGGCTAACAAGATTTGCGATGGAATGGATGTGGGGTATGAGAGCCAAGAGTGGGGTCAAGGATGAAGCCAAAGTTTTTGGCCTATGCAACAGGATGGAGTCTCCATTTACAGAGATGGGAAAGTATTGGAGGAGCAGGGTTGGACAGGAGCATCGAGTCCAGTTCTGCATGTTGCCGGTGCCCAACAGACATCCAGTGGAGCTGTCAGTAGGCAGTAGAATATAATTGGGGTCTGGAGATGGATAAGATCTGGTAGAGAAAGTCTGCTTGGTGTGTGTTTAAAACAAGATGAGAGTACACATATCAGTGAGTAATGATGTCGCAATTCCAGCCTCTGTAAAGGGCTTCCCCATATGCTGGTTTCCTCAAGATGAAGTATACAGTAGGGCTTTGGCTCTCATGGAGCAGCATAGCGGCGTCTAAGAGCACAGGTTCTAGAGCCAGACAACTTGGGTGCAGCTCTTAGGTCTCCTGCTTATTAATAAGCAAATGGCCTTGGGCAAGTTATTCAACTTCTCTGTGCCTCAGTTTCCTTAGCTGTATAATGAGGTCAATAATAGTACTTGCTTCATAGGATCATTAGGATTAAATAACGTTCAGAAGTAGAACAGTTCTGAGCACATGAGCAAATAGTAAAGTGAATAAATAAGAACTTTAGGAATGTCAGCTTCCATCTGGTTTTAGATAAAGTCTACGATCCATCCATCTCTTTTGTTTTTGACATTCAGTGTCAAAATAATCTTACTTTTCCCTCTCCTCTTGTATTTTTCCATCTCTTTTAATCTCAGGTGCAAATGTTCCCTAGATGTTAGTCTTGTCTTATTCTTGAACTTGCTTCTCTTTCTTCCTTGTGTACAAAATGTTCTTCAGTTTCATTAGCCAAATTATCTCCCTTCTTAAACAAAAGCATTCTTGAAATCTCACCTTCTCCACTAAAGCACTTTGCTTTCTAAACACAAAATGTCTAAGGTTTAACTCTCCAACAAAAATATTTATATCTTTCTTCATGCTTTTATTAATCCTCTTCCCTTTCCTTTACAAATCATTCTTATTTGCCAGAACCTAATTCCGTGAGGACAAGACTATGTCAAACTATATCTAGAATAATAAAGGAACTGAGATGTGATTTCTTGTTAAAGTTCTCCTCATAAAACTGCCATATGACCAGAAGCGGGGTTACTTCACCTACCTGGGCCTCAGTTCTCTATTTTGTAAAATGAGTGGTGAGCACAGAAAAAAAATCATGATGACAGCAACTTGCACATTTTGAACATTCACTTTGTGCTGGGGTCCACTGAGGCTGTTTAAATGTGTCCACTTATTTAAGTCTTAAAACAGCTCTGGGCTGTGTACTATTAGTCCCACGTTAAAAACAAGAGGACGCTAAGGCACAGAAAGGTTAAGAAAGTTGTTCCAGGTTACACAGCTAGTCTGAGGTAAAACTGAGGATCCGACCCAGTTATCTCTAATGAGCTAAGGCCCTACATACTTCAGACATGCTTTGGATAGACCGTCAGATGGAATGAACAATGCCTTGAAAATTTAGGAGACGGTATTAGAAAATATGACAGTTACTAAGATAGCATATCTTGGCTTAATTTAGAAGGAAAAAAGACTCTAATATCTTTTACCTTTAGGAAGAAAGGACAGAAACTCATTAAGGTGACAGATCTTAGACTGAAGGAAGATAGAAAAGCAACTGTAATTTAAAAGATGTGTATCCCTGGGAATACACATTTCCCTATCCAGCAGTCTGATAGAGAAACACCACAGACAGTGAAACAAGATTGTCTCTGAGTCAATCACTGTTGATATGGAGATAGGAGGGCACATGGGAATACACAACAGTATTCTTTCTACCACTGTATATGTTTGAAATTTTCCATAATAAAAAGTTTCCAAAAATTAAATTAACTTTAAAAATACTATGGGCTAAGTGTTCCACCAAATGCCTCCTAGGAAGCTCTGCATTTCAGCCGCGCTGCAGGTACTACTCCAGCCTCTATCGCCTGACAGTTGGCTGGAGTGCAGTGTTACAGTCTCCAAGGAAGCTGCCTGCCCTCTTGGCAGCAGGGTGAGCGCCATGATGCAGCTGCTGCTGGCATGCTGAGAGCTGGAAGGGGAGAAATTATAAGGCGAAACAAGAATAAGTCACAAAGAAAATGTGACTCAAAATTCAAGGAGCCCACACCCGCTAACCCTGATGGCTAAGTCTCTAGCTTGGCAGCCAGTGGAAGCAGAGGTGGGGGCTGAGGGCTGAAACAGGTGCATAGTCCCCTGCAAAAAGCAGCTCTCTCTCTCTCTCAGACACAAAGTCTTTTAGATTTTTCATTTGCATAATGAAATGGATCTTTAAAGGGAAGAATAAGTATGTTAACTACAATACAGCAGGAAGAAAAGAATCGATTAACCTTATGGTTAATAGCCAAATTTTAAAAAAATTGCTTCAAATATGATGTTCATAAACATTCGTTATTTTTGATTAATACTGTTCATAGAAATGCTGCTATGGCAGTGTTCCTGAATATGTTATTGCATATAATCTAGCTTTAATCCTTCTTTCCCAAATGAGCATTTGTCCTTACATGGTTTAAATACCCTATTAGAATGGCTTTTTTTTTTTAATTGTAGGAAGAAATTTCCTTATCAATTATTGTTACAGCAAACAAAGTTTACAATTAATTAGCTGTTCCATGTTTATATAAAAGTTATTTCTTGTTCGTCAGTTAACCTGTTAAAAATGGACTGGCCAAGTTTATCTTGTGTTCCTCATGTTCTATTATCTGTGTTCCAGATAATTCAGAGAGGTTTATAGGCACTGTCCCTCCCTTTCTTGCAGAGGGGCCGTGAAGATTCAAGAGCTTCAAGCTGTAAAATCTTCTCAGAGCTTAGAAAAAAACAGGCTCCAAGAACACAAGACACATAACACTTTTTAGTAAAAGCTTAGAGAAGTGAAGTCATGTCCCTGGAGCAGCAGCAGGCTAGTGGCGTCGCTGCAGAACACACTCTTGGGTGTTTGAAAGCAAGGAAGTGCAGGTTTAGGAACAGACAACTGCACTTTTCTTGGCACAAAAGCCTCAATACCCACCCTGACATCTATGCAGGGTGCCAACTCTGCAAACCCACTAACAATTTGGAGACTTCATCTACTTGTCAGTACCCGACTAATATATGAATATTTTATTATTATAAATATCACCTATATTTCGCATCTTTTACAACCTCCTTCTTTTTTTCCTGCAACCTAGGCTTCAGATAGAGATAAAATAGTATCCTATAAAAGCAAAATATTGAAGCATTAAAATTTAGAAACTACCTTTAACCAAAACAGTAACAGAACCTATTGAAAGAACACAAAACCAGGTATAAAATATATCTAATACATTCAATTTACATGCAAAGGAAGAAGCTATATCAAGCATAATTCTAGAAAACCAGTTATAGTAAGAAGAAATATTAAGCTCCTGCTTTCTATGCTTTTAAATTCTGATGTCTATAAATAAAAGACATGTTTCTTTGAACAATAGCTTAAACAGGCAACACTGTCACTTTATCTCCCCAGATAACTATCCATTCAGTTCTGACTTCAGCTGGTATCTGCTTGCATTACATCAGCTTCTTGATGGGGGCGATGTGGGGGGCAAATCTGAATCAGAAGCATCAGGAGACATGAGGAGAAAGTGTATAAGCAATGATACAATTAAGGCAGCATTTAACTTCCTTCTTTTTCTAAGAAGCTGGTTGCTAATAAATGTCTGGCTAGCTAACAAAAGCTAGAGGATGGATTCCTTACACCTACGTAAGTGCTAAGCAGGGTTCTCCTGTCACTTGGGAGAAATTATTTTGAAAAGGTAGATTGTTTCTGATTTTTCTGCAAACTCCCACTGCCCAGAACAGTAGTACCAGCACATGACAAGTGGCACTGAACCTGGTCCCCTTATCTCTCAGATCCTCTAAGCACTTTAGGCTTGATTTTTAAACCGAGGGATAGGCCAAAGAAAGAGAGAATAGACCAGAACGCTTTACCACAGATACAGTTACTTAGGTGAGAGAAAGCTGAATTCACTGACAACCTACCTGTTCCATGTGATCTGGGCTCCTAATTCCAGAACGCGATAGATTTAAGTAGCAAATAAGAGGCTAAGTTAGAAAGGGATTTTCTTTATTGTCTTTCCTTTCTGATCTCTGACATCGTTTAAGTTTAAATTTTGGCCCATAATCTTTTTTCGGTATTTCTTCCCTTCTCTCTTCTTTCACCCCCAGTATTTCCACCTTCTTGTGCTGCCTGCTTCCCATCTTTCTTTAAAAAAAAATTAAAAAAAAAAAAAAACAACTCTCTGGCTTCCTCTTTTCAGAACTCCAGCAGAATATATACAAGTGAAGAAGGGGAAGGAAGTTGGCTGTCACTTGCTTCTGTAATCTGTTCCATGCATGCTTGGAAAAGTGGCTTCACTGAAGCCGGAAAATCTGTCTTAGCCAACTAGCACGGGGGAACAGTGGAAAGAGGAAAGAGAAGCATTTTAGGAAAGGAACCAGCAAGAAACAGTGTGTTCGACGTGGGATCCTGTTTATTCTCGTTTTGAAAATACAAAAGGCTATTCCAATGATTTTTTTAAAAAGCATTTAAAAAGCTGGTTTATAGAAATTCATGATCTCTAACTTTAAGCTGACCAGAAATCTCATATTTTCCCAGTAAGCCTCCCTGCCTCATTTTTCACAGGACATATTTCACTTTTTCTCTTTTCTAGCCCTACATGACACCTTCCTCTTTGCTGTCAGTGGATGGGCTGGCCTCCTACTTAATAGAAAACATGGACATTAGGTGACCATCTCCTCTACCTTCTCCACCAAAAAAGTACCTGCATTTGTACCCATCTGCTGTGCTCCTCTCCTGACACCCAGGCAGGTTACGCTCCTTCTACCCAAAGCTAATCCTTCCTCTGGTGCTCCACATCCATCCTGTCTCCATTCTTCAAGGACATGGCTGCATCAATTGGAAGGCATCTCCTAAATGCTAATCTTTCATATATTCAATTCACCATTTACAGAAAATTCTCAAGTCCGTACTGCCCACAGCCATCACAGCCACTGAACTCCCACATTATTTTTGTACATTTTTCACAACCAGGAGAGACCACTGTTGACATTGGCTATCTGCTTCACTCCTCACCCACTGCAATCTGCCTTCTATCTCTCTGTCCCTCTACTGACAACTGCTTTCTCCAAGGTTACTAGTAATCACTCTTTTGCTAAACTCAAAAGATGTTCTGAAGTGCTAATCTCATGTGACCTCTTTGTTGCACTTTAGACTGGTGACTCTGAGTTTTTATTTCTTGCTTTTTGTGCTACCTTTCAGTTTTTCCTTTTGTCTGTCTTTATTCTTTGCCTAATTCTGACATGATGGTATGTTCAAGGGCCTCATTTCTGTTTCTTTATTCTTTTAGTCTTGAAACGTTACCCTGGATGAGCTTATCCATATCCATGGTACCTACAGCCTTATTCCTTCAAAAGTAAATAAGAATATAGATAAGTGCATGTGTATATGTACACACACAAACACTCACAAATTTCAAACCCAGATTTCTATCCAGAGCTCCTAACCCAAATGTTCAACTCTTATTATACATTTTCTTTTGGATATTCCATAGGAATTTTTAAACTTGACATATTCTAAATGTGGCTCTCATTTCCTTTCCAACTTTATGCCCAACTTAATGTTCTTTTAATATTTTCTTTATTGGTGAAGGGTGCCAACATGTTTGTCCAACACACATACCTGAATTATTTTTTACTTTTCTTTCTTTGTCATTTCTGCCAACTAACATTTGTTTAGTGCTTTACACAGTTTTCAAAGTTGTTTCACATAGTTTATTTCATTTCAGTCTCAAAACCCACACAATTTGATAGGGAAACTATTGTTTCTACTCTTATCTTCTGAGGCTCAGTTTAGTGACTATGGCCTCACCTCTACTAATTGGCAGAGACTTTATTGATGTAAAGGCGATCATCAAGGAAAATAATTTTAAAGCTTTTTTTTTTTTTTAAAGGCTTAAGTTTAGCAATTTCTCTGTGGAGAAATGCTATCTGGGGGAGAGGATGAATGTCTAAAACACAGACCGTGCTGGTATAGAAACTGAGTTTAAAGTAGCAGTTCAACTGAGCATCTTATTAATAGGTTAAATCTACCAACCTGGATACAATATATAATAGCTTAGAAAACTGTAGCATCTGATCACGGCCAAATTACACAATGGCTTAAGCTTTTGTATGTGAATTCTTCAAACTTATTATGTACACCGCAGGTCTGATGAATTTGATATCCCTTATTAGTCACACTAGATTCTACTTAACTTCCTATGTATATAGCTTTTATTTTAAATATCTATTCAACTTCTTCAGAACACAACAAGATCATATTTTTTCCAGATAATTTCAAAGGAGAACAATGAAAAATGATCTTGCATATCTCCTCAGTACACTGAATATTAAATTCACTCAAATGATTTTTATTTTGTAAAACAATAAATTACTTTCAACTGTCTGCATATAGAATAAGAAAGGAAATGAAATAATTTCTATTTTTAAAGCTGGTAAGAAAGTATAAACATACTCACTTTTATATAATTTGATAGATATTAATTCTGTGATATTGATTGAATAGAAATAAGTAGCATAGGATACTAGTAGGAAATACAAAAAGAAAGTAAATCTAAAAATATTTAGTAGTAGATGCATGCTGAGATTTTTGGCATGTGCTTTGATGCAATGAACATTTGACAACTTCTAACCAAATATTTAGATGTTATCATAAAAATAAAAATAATTATGTTAAGGTGGTTGTTTGAAGACAGAAAGCCGATCTGTCTTCGTTGCTCTTCATTTATACTGAAAAGTTTATATTTTGTCATTTTACACCATTATTCGAAAACATAAATATATAATTTTTAGTATGTATTTAGAATTGTCATGTTCATAAACAAAATTCAAAGTCATATATCAGTAGGATCTTATATTTACCCTGCATATAAATATATTTCTAACCTGAGGAAACAAATAACTCTTTAAGAAATGGGAAAAGGTTGGATAAGAAAAGCCTTATTTCCTTTGTAATTTGAATTTAATGTGTGGAAGAATCCACACACTTGGAAAGACTATAGTTGGTGCATATACAACTGTACATTTTCATACACAAATGAAAGTGAGAGGAAGTACATCATACCAAATTATAAAGGGAGGCTAATTAAATTCCATTCAGAGGGCATATAAGTAATAGTATTACCCACACTTGCAGCACTTAATCCAGAACTCTAGTAGTAAAACCATGTTTGGTAAACCATAGAGGTGAGCAGAAGGCTGTGTCATTTGACCTTGGCTCTCATTTGCAAAAAGGTTGTATTTCAAAATAGAAGATGGGGTTGGAAAAGTAAATACAGCTGTGTTTTCTCCACCCCAGAGTAAGAAGGATGGGGCTATTCACGATGGCAGGGGGCCGAGTCCTTTCTTGGTACACACTCAGAGCCCAAAGGAGAGTTCTAGTTCATTTATGGCTAACTCAGGATATTGTGGTAAAATACACACAACATAAAACGTCATCATCTTAACCATTTTAAGTGTATAATCCAGTGGCATTAAATATATTCACAATGGTATATAACTATCACCACTATCCACCTCTAGAACTTTTTCATCATCCTAAACAGAAACTCTGTGCCCATTGAATGACTTTCCATTCCTCCTTTACCCTAATAGCCCCTGGCAATCTCTATTACACTTTCTATCAATTTATCTATTCTTGGTATCTCATATAAATGGAATCATACAATGTTTGTCCTTTAGTGTCTAGCTTACTTAGTATAATGTTTTCAGGGATCATGTATGTTGTATCATGTATCAGAACTTAATTCTTTTTGAAGGCTGAATAATATTCTATTCTATGCATATACCATAATTTGTTTATCCATTCATCTATTGATAGACATTTGGGTTGTTTCCACTTTTTGGCTATTGTAGGATCATATTTTTAAGCTAGAGTAAAATCAACTAAGTGGAAAATCTAGGAAATAATTTTAAAAGGTCTGTCAGGATTCAATGAGTATAGAAATACAGAATATTTGTGGAGGAAAGTTAGCAACAGCCTGAAGTGAAGTAAAGATTATTTTTAATTATAGTTTTTAAAGGTATAATACATTTTTGGTACACTTTATAATACATACTTTGCATTGCTTTAAAATCATAATTAAAGTGAGCCTTGCCAACTTAATATTTTATGAATTAAAAACTGAGTATAATTGATGGTATTTCAATCCTGTTTGAAACAGTTCCATAACCTCTAAGACATTCCCACCCACACTGGAACCCTGCACTATAACTCTTTTATATGTTATTATAAGGGTACGAGATGTCATTACCTGCATTTGTGGAAAGTCTACCCAACAAAATAGAGTGAATGATGCTAATAAATGATTAAAAATGAAAATCCACAATCATGTCCAAAAAAATCATGAGAGGAAAATTTAAAATTCACATATCTTTAATAAATGTTTAAAATTTTATTTAAAAATTTAATTAAAAAAATTTTAATGCCTCAATAGTGTAACAGACTTTATATAAGTGACCTTGGAATTTCTCAAAAAATAAACAAACAAATAGAAACAAGTATGGTTGAAAAACACTTTCAGATCAACAGAAAAGTTGGTCAATGTATAATCATTTTATATTCCTGTTTCAAGATTCCTAAGTTTCTAGGGAGGAAGAAGGTAATCATCAGAATATATACTGTTACTCGCACATCAAGTTGAAAATTAATCTGTAAGATTTAGTAGAAAGAGTACTATATCCAAGTCTCAAGGACTCCTGCCTCTACCTAAACCATGTGACTTTAAACAAATCATTTAACCTTTCTGTGTTTCAATTAAGTCCTCTGTAATACGAGATAATTGGACCAGATGATTCGGCCAAAGTGCCATGATTCCAAGTGGACTTAGATCTCAAATCTTCCACACTAGTAAAATTTCTTAAGAAAATAGCACTGAAATTAATATAAATGATAGCTACTGGACATAAAGTATCAACTGATGGGTAAACATCTTGAGAAGAAACTCGTGACTTAGAAGGATAGTCCCAAGGTTAAGAAAGATTCGTATCATGGAAGAATACCTCATTCCATACTGCTCTTGATTATGATATGAAACAAGCATGTAGGAGCCAAATAAAAATATTGGCAGGTACCAATCTTCTAACAAGTTATGGACTAAAAATCAATGTTATAATTATTAAAAACTCAGAATGTATTTTCTCAGACCACTGAATCCAAAATAGAGATGAAATCCTATATATCTTCAATAAATAGATGTAGGAAAATTATTAGAAGTATTGTAATCAGAATAGCAATAAATTAGATTAAACATTAAAATTATCTTGAATGTGAGTACTGGAAAAAAAATTAGTTGAAGGCACTGAATTTTGGTAGAGACTATCAAAAGTATTTCAGACCGCTTATAAGATTGTTGACCTAGGTTCATTGCGGGGTTATTTTCATTAGAAATATCTCTAGGAAATTTGGAGAGTTGTGTTCTTCAAGATTTTTTGTTTGATCCCATAAATAGCAAGGTAATAAAGTAGAATTTTCCTGAGATTAGTGGCAAAATCTTATGAAGAGAAGGAGATTAAGAAAGATGTTTATGTATATGAAAGAAAGCAGTTCATCGAAGGTGGGCATGCCTGGTTATCAGAAGTGTCAGCATAATCCATCTCCTAACTGACTGAAATGGAAGATGGGAAGTGATGGGGAAGAGACTCACATAGTTCCCTTCTGGCCACCAGGTGACTTCACTATGGGTCCTCTTGGTTTTCATGATGGCCAAATTACGGAACAGAGAGACCTCATGAAAGGTGGGAGGAAGAAGTAGAATCATGTAACTCTCTAGGACCCAGCCGTTTGCACGGTGGTTATTGGTAGTCTGAACACTAGTTTTAAAAGGTCTGGTATTTCAATAAAGTTTCTAAGTAGTGGATATTCTAGTACAGAGTTTCCTTTAGCCTTTGGGAAATAATTGCCAGGGTTTCAACTGCCAAAGTGGCCTAAAAATGAATACCTATAATTTCCAAAAGTGTTCTTAAATGTATAGAATCTATACTCAATAATCCAATGTTTCTCTCCCATGCCAATACTAAGAATTTTCTAAAGAAACAAATTTATGATCCACTCATGATAGTCGAAAAAAGGGTTTAGATAATGAGCCCTGATATATGCTAATAATTAAATTATATTAGTTATTACTGATTCTAATTTCATTAATTTCATTTTGAATCAGTCTTAAGGTTCTAATAATGTAACTGTTTCTACTACCACAAATATCACTTCACATTTAATGATCAGTTATTTTCCAGCCACTATTCTAAGCATTTAATTTTTCCTTTATGATGTAGGTACTATTTTCATCTCCATTTAACAGATGGGAGAACTTAGTCTAACTCTGGAATTGCATTCTTAGTCACTATTCTGTACTGCCTCCCAAATCCAACACAGTCTAAGGACACCTAGCTAAAAGCCTTTTTAAATGCAGTGCAGTTGTTTCAAAGACCAAAAAGCATCTTCTCCTTCAGAAAAGGTTATAGAATACTTTCCTAATGATAGTTTTTCTCTTGAAACAAAACAAGTAAACAAAAACACAGGGAATGTGGAAGATAACCCAATTTAAAAAAAAATGGAAAAAAAAATTAGCTGTGTCATTTTTATATCCAGTTGGATATGCTAATCCTATGTGGATTCTAGAAACCCTGAAATTACAGACTGCTTGGACTATTTTAATCCCTAAAAGCACTGTTGTAATGCCTGAATCATATATTTTTAAAGTAACTTTTTTACCTTAACCAAATATAGTCCAGTTAAATTTAAGAATTAAAAGTAACCACATACTATCCTTTGTTCTATGAAAATGACTTTTTCTAAGACAAGCCTTCTGTGGCCAATTGTCCAGTGACAGGGACTGACTGCATTAAACTGCCCACATTCTGCAGTCCATGGCACGAAGGTGCTGGGTGGCTGGGACCTGGACTACAATCTGTTCCTAGGAAACAGAGAAGACACTTTACTTTTAACAGGCTCAAACACATGATCTGGACCCATTTAACATGATTCTTAAACCAACTATGCTAAGAGATTATATCACAGGCAAGAAAAGAGAATGAGAACATTTCCGGGACTCAATATAGTTGCAAACTTCTGGGTGGACCCTAAAATGTGAAACAAAAGGGGAAGTACATCATCACTATTTATGCCCAAAGTAGCACAATAAAAGTGGTGCTTTCATGCTCACAGCATACAGTTGATTTTTGAAAGACCCATGCGTATATTTTACTTCCTATTTGTTTAATTGCTTTGAACCAAAACCTAAACAAAAATTGATTAAAGTGATATAGTTCAAAATAGACATTTCATGGTGAAATGCTTGAAAAGATAAAAATATCTGGATCACCAACTAGAAAAAGTAAAGCAAATCACAAGTTTAAAAACAATTTAAAAATTCTAAGTATCACTAAGATAAAAGCAAAAATATTTTTCACTTGAACAAAAATGTACTCAAGTGATGCTATTCCTTCAGTTCTCTTAATTTGTTTTTGAAGAGGGACCTGTATGGATGGACAGTATATATAAAGTATGTGAGTTTTTTTGTAGCATGAGGTTTGTACTGTCCCCCAGTATGGTTTATATGAATTAAGGAAAAATCAATTTTTATAATCACGTAAATAGAACAAAAGTTATCACATCAAAGGAGTAAAAATTAAAAACCACGTGGTCATCTCAATAAGCTCAGAAAAAAAATGTGATACTCTTTCATTACAAAAATATTCAACAAATTAGGAATTGAAGGGAACTTCCTAAACCTGTCAAAGGACATCTATAGAAAACCCAAGTTAACATCATACTTAATGGTGAAAGACTAGATGCTTTCACCCTAAGATTAGGAACAAGATAAGGATGCCCACTCTTGTCACTTCTGCTCAACATGTTACCAGAGGTTCTACCCAGGGCAATTAGTCAGTCAATCAACCAATGAAGGAAGGAAGTAAGGAAGGGAGGAAGGAAGGAAGGAAGGAAGGAAGGAAGGAAGGAAGGAAGGAAGGAAGGAAGGAAGGAAGGAAGGAAGGAAGGAAGGAAGGAAGGAAGGAAGGAAGGAAGGTAGGAAGAAAGGTAGGAAGGAAGGAGAAAGGAAGGCAGGAAGGAAGGAAAGTAGGAAGGAAAGTGAAAAGGAAAGTAGGAAGGAAGGAAAGAAACACAGGCAGACAGACAGCATCCAGATTGGAAAGGAAGAAATAAAACTATATGCATAGATGTCATGATTTTGTATACAGAAAAATCTGAGAGATCCACTAAAATACTATTAGAACTAATAAGTTTAGCGAGGTTGCAGAATATAAGATCAAGTTGTATATCTATACACTTGATAAAAATCTAAAAATGAAATTAACAATTCAATTTACAATAGCATCAAAAAGAAAATAGGAACAGATTTAATGCAAGAAGTATAAAATTTATACTCTGAAAGCTACAAAACATTGTTGAAATTAAAGAAAATCCAAATAAATGGAAAAACATCCCATAATCATGAATCAGAAAACAGTACTCTTATCTATAAAATCAATGCAATCCATATCAAAATCCCCAACTTTGTGATCTTGGAAGTCACCTTATGTTTCTACACATTGGTTACTTAATCCTCATATGCCTCAGTTTCCCTACTTGTAACATGGAAATAACTGAACCAACTTAGTAAAAGGTGATGAATGAATAACACTAGTAAACCTCCTTAACAATTTCAGAAGTGCAATAAGTACTGAGTAAATGTTCGTTTCCTTGCTGACTATTATTTCCTTGCTAACTATAATGAAGTTTGAAAATGCCAGTAAAGCCTACTATATTCAGTATTATCCTACATTTGTGCGTAAGGAACATACTTTATTCTACGAAATTCCAGTAATATAAAGGCTGATCATGGCAGGTAGACTAATATAAGAATTTTTCATACAGTTTTTCAAAGAACAAGAGAAGTTACTTTAAATCCTTGAAAATTAAAGTAGATTAAATAAAGCTGGTAGTAAAATATGACAGAATTGCCAGAGTATTTGTAGCTTTTAAAAAAAAAAAAAACTTTCCTTCAGTAATACTAATAATTGACTTAATAATTCCAAAAGTAGAATTGACTTTCTAGTTGTCCTTTCCATTAAGTTTGATGACTAAATAATAAAAGATCCAATTATAATTAGCTTCCAAACCCAAGTGGTAAGGATCAAGGTGGCATTCCAGTCAAGGTTTCCAAAATTTCTCCCTTTCCCTTATTTTAACAATGCTCAGCAAAATGACTTCTTCTAGCAAGCATTTCAGTAACAGTCAGCTTTATTCAACATATCCTCTGTTATCATTGTCATTTTTGAGACCACCAGAAATGTCATTTGATTCTACCTTTCTTGGTGGAAGTACTACATTTGTTACTGAGCATTATTTTAACCAAACTGTGAACATTTTAGACACCAGACCAACTGTTGATGTAGGGACTGGAGACTTCCTACAGTGAAACCACACATATGTGTAACTTCAACTCAGTTACCAACTTCACTGGAATGCATTAAAAATTGCTAAAATTAGTCCTTTATTATTTTTCAATTACAGTTGACATTCAATATTAAATAATAGTTTTAGGTGTATAATATAATGATTTAATATTTGTATATATTGCAAAATTATCCAAAACAAGTCTAGTTAACATCCATCATCACACAGAGTTACAAAAAAGTTTTTTTCTTGCAATGGGAACTTTTAAGATCTCACTTAGCAACTTTCAGGGGTACAATACAGTATTATTAATTATAGTTACCAATCTGTACATTACATCCTCATGATTTATTTACTTTATGATGGGAAGTCTGTACCTTTTGACCATCTTGACCCATGTCTCCCACCCCACACCCCCTCACCTCTTGCAACCCCCAATCTGTTCTCTGTATCTATGAGTTTTGTTTTTTGGGGTTTTGTTTGTTTGTTTAGATTCCATGTATAAGAGAGACCATACGATATTTATCTTTCTCTGTCTGATTTATTTCACT
This sequence comes from Macroglossus sobrinus, assembly GCA_004027375.1. NCBI lineage: Eukaryota > Metazoa > Chordata > Mammalia > Chiroptera > Pteropodidae > Macroglossus > Macroglossus sobrinus. The sequence continues at coordinate 382,864 of PVKZ01000761.1, forward strand.
AGGCACAATGTTCTCAAGGTTCATCCATGTTGCCGCAAATGGCAAGATGTCATTCATTTTTATTGCTGGATAATATATATGTATCACATTTTCTTTATCCATTGATCCACTGATGGACACTTAGGTTGCTTCTATGTCTTGACTATTGTAAATAATGCTGCAGTGAACATGGGGGTACATATATCTGAGTTAGTGTTCTCATTTCCTTTGGACAAATACCCAGAAGTGGAATTGCTCAATCATATGGTAGTTCTATTTTTACATTTTTTAGGAAACTTCATACTGTTTTCCATAGTGGCTGCACCAATTTACATTCCCACCAATAGTGTACAAGGGTTCCCCTTTCTCCTCATCCTCACCAACACTTGTTATCTCTTGTCTTTTTGTTAATAGCCATTCTAACAGGTATGAGGTGATACCTGATTGTGATTTTGATTTGCATTTCACTGATGATTAGTGATGTTGAATACCTCTTCATGTACTCATTGCCCATATGTATGTCTTCTTTGGAAAAAAATGTCAGTTCAGATCTGCTCATTTTTGCTCTTGAGTTGTATGAGTTCTTTATACATTTTTGGCTATTAACTTCTATCAGATACATGGTTTGCAAATGCCTTCTCCCACTCCATAGATCAACTTTTCATTTTGTTAATGTTGTACAGAAGCTTTATAGTTTGATATAGTCCTACATGCTTATTTTTGCTTTTGTTACTTTTGCTTTTGGTGTCAAATACAAAAAAGTCACCAAGACCAATGTCAAGGAGCTTTACCGCCTATATTTTCTTAACAAGCTTTATGGTTTCTGGGCTTATGTTCAAGTCTTTAATCAATTTGGAGTTGATTTTTGTGTATGGTTTAAGATAGTGGTTCAGTTTCATTCTCTGAGATATGGCTCTCCAGTTTTTCCAACACCATTTATTAAAGATACTGTCATTCTCCATTGCATATTCTTGTCTTTGCTATCATAAATTAATTGACCATATATGCGTGGGTTTATTTCTGGGCTCTCTGTTCCATTCCATCGATTCATGTGTCTGTTTTCATGCCAGTACCATGCAGTTTTGACTAGTATAGCTTTGAAATATAGTTTGAAATCAGGGAGCATGTTGCCTCTAGCATTGTTGTTCTTTGTCAAGATTGCTATGGCTATTCAAGGTCTTTTCTGGTTTCATACAAATTTTAGGATTGTTTGATCTATTTCTGTAAAAAATGTTATTGGAATTTTAATAGGGATTGCATTGAATCTATAGATTGCTTTGGGCATTATGGAAATTTTAACGATGTTAATTCTTCTAATCCATGAACACAGAATATCTTTCCATTTATTTGTGACTTCTTCAATTTCTTTTTTCTTTTCCTTTTTAAATTTTTATTATGGTGACACTGTTTAATGAAATCCAGTAAGTTTCAGGTATACAATTCAACAGTAAGGCATATGTATATATTGCATTGTGTGTTCACCATCTATAGTTAGATTTCTTTCATCAATGTCTACAGTTTTCAGTGTATAGATCTTCCACATCCTTGGTTAAATTTATTCCTAGGTATGTTATTATTTTTGATGCAATTGGAAAAAAATATTATTTTGATGAGCTTTTTAATAGTCTTCTAACTTTATAGTTTATTTAATAAATGTGATATTTTATGGATATTATATTTATAATGAGAGTATCTTAAGCTATAAGTGTTGTAAGGATTGTGATATCTTTCAGGCAATAATTAAAAATTTTTATTTCTCTATGGAAAATAAGATGTCCTAATAACCAGGTCTGAACAAGAACTTTTACTTCAATGGTGGAAGATTTCTGGGAAAGAGAGGGAAGAAGCTAAAAATATTTTAAAGATAAGAATGAACACTGCTCTTTTATCTCATCTTTGTACTATGATAAAGTTGATATATGAGATATTATGGAATATTATTTTATACATATATTGTTCACATATGTCTCATTCAAATCTGTACAACCACCCTACGTATAAGAAGCAATATTATCACTAAATTACAGACAAGTAGGAAAGTGAGGCACAGAGACAGTGAATAACTGGTTCAAGGTCACAGTATACCACAGAATATCAATCAAGCTTTACTACTATACTAAGATGCTATGTAACTTAAAGCAAGCTACTTAATATCTCTGAATTCTATGGTTTTCTTATCTCGGGAATGAAGGGGTTGGATTAGGGGCTTTTTAACCCTAAAGATCAGTCCTGTTAAGTAGAAATTAATGAAAGCCACACACGTAATTTGAAAATTTCCACTAGCCACAGTAAAAAAGGAAAGGAAACAGCTGGGATCAATTTTTAACAATGCATTTTATTTGACCTAATATATCTAAGATGTCATTCAACAAATAATATAAAATTATTGAGATATCTTAGGTTCCTTTTTTCATACTAAGTCTTTGAAATCTATTGCATATTTTACACTTACAGTACATTTCAATTCAGGCTACCTATATTTTAAGTGCTCAATAGCCTGGCTACCATACTGAACAGTGAATCTCTAAAAGTCTATTCTTTAATAGCATGAGAAATGCTTCAGGAGTATTCCTTATTAAAAGTGAGACACAGCAGCAGAAATTAGGTGTAATAAAAGGAGCTGCCCACACAGTGTGGTTTAATGGCGGCACTGTGAAGGTCCCCAACTACATGAGCCTGACTCCATCTTTGATGGCATTCCTTTGTGGAAAACAGAAACCGCCCATGTTTTTCGGTTATTTAAAATATAAATCATAGAAAGATAACAGGTTGACAAATTAAGATCTTAGTGCAAACTAAAAATCTTTTTAGAAGCATTCAGGCTATAAATAGTAAATTAAAAGGTCCTTAACACTTGATGTGAATGAGTTTAAGTTTATTATTCATGGGATCACTAGCATCTTACATGACTTTGAGGAGTAGTGATTAGAAACCTGTGGAGGGTAGATACCTCAGAAAATATTTACCTACTTATGATTCAGTCTTGCATTCTTATAGTCTAACTTTAAAAGGAACTTATAATGTAAACTAAAATAGAAAAAAAATACAGATAATCACATGCTAGGTGAAAGAAGGGCTGTAATTCCGAGTATCAATTAATGATAGGGGTGACAGAGTGATTCCAGGGAAGGAATTAACACCAGAAACCACTATTATATAATGCATTCAGGCTCCGAAAAGAAGACATATTAACAAAACACACTGAAAGTTATTAGCGGAAGTATAGTTAGACAAGCCACTTTAACACAACCAGGTTCTAAACACGAGATGAAATTCAAATCTTGAGCTGCACCATGAGTGGGGAAATAGTAAAACTGTGGCATGGAGCTTGCTGAAGGCAAAAATATAGACTATGTGTAATTTTTGCCCTTTTGTCAACCACCTCTCACGTTGAGATTCAGATGAAGGTTCTGCATAATCATATCTGCAGGTGACCACATAATGGTGACATGGGAAGGCCATGGCAGCCTCTCATAAAGAGGAAAAGAGAAAGGGAACCAGAGTGGTTACCAAAGCAACCTCAGCCATGCATTTTTATTTAGTCAGATGGATGGAGGCTACGAATTTAGGATATGTATTTCATGAATTACATGAAAATGTTCATTCCTTCCCACAGGCAAGAAAGGAAAAATTTATCATAAACCAAGAATTAGTATCTCACTCAATTTACTCTTGTAAGTAAACCTCAATTTTAAACTTGTAAAATTTTATGTGTTTGTGTGAGGGATAGACACCCTGCTAGTTTCTGAGGCTGGATGTAAGAAGGGTTTGGGGGGTTACAGAATTGCCATTTCTGGGCTTGTGGCATGTTAGCTGTTCAAGTAATGTCAATTCAGGAAATCGTGGAAATGGGATTGTAACCTAGGTCAGTCTGGCTCCAAAGCCAGAACTTTTTTCCAAATGGAAATGATTTTATCTGAAACTTACAAGATGGTAAGGAATCCCCATTGCAGAAAACACAGAAACCTTTTTATTCAGTCATCCTTTCTACAGGATATTGAAGCTTTCCAGCCTACTAGTCCCATATTCGTGAACAAATTTGAACTCAGTCCGGATATATAGCACAAGCAAATGTTTGATAATATTAAATCTCACAACGATAAGCAGTTTGCTTGGTCTTTCATGTTTCTTTCTATGTGTAAAATCAAATATAGTATTTCTCATTGCCAAACCATGCAGAGACCGATTAAAAGAAAGGGATGTATAGAAGTTCTGAGGATCTTTCATTTTAAAATTAGGTTTACCATTCCTCACAGAAGAATCTGCTGGTTTTAGCAATCATTTTATTTCTAGAAGCAACCAATGAGCAACTGATTGAGCCAAGAGAAAGGTTCATCTTGGCAGTGAATCTCAAGAATAGACAAGTGTGGGCCCTGACAGGGACACCTGCATGCCAACACAATTGACCTTTTGTAAACTTTGCAGTCAAGTGTTCAACTTTAAAAGTAGGGGGCTTAAAATGGTAGCTTGTGTTTTTCCTTCTTAAAGTGACAAGACTTTATTTAATTTATGTAAAACAGATTCACTGTATAGATTTATTTTAACTTTTTTTTAGTTTATTTTTTATGGTGACATTGGTTAACAAAATCCAATAAGTTTCAGCTGTGCCTTTGAACAGTAAGGCATTTATATATTTACACTATGTGTTCACCTCCCATAGTTAGACTTCTTTCTGTAGATTTTTAAATCTGTGCATCCAGACTGCTGTTTGAAGGGCTGGCTGTATGGGATGGGCTACCTTAAAGAGAAGCATATTTAAGAAATGGAGAGATTCTCCACTTGGCAGATGATGGCCCCTGGCATCCCTCTTCACTGTCACAGGACAGAATGTCTGGGTGTTTGTAACTGCCTATACCCCCCACAGACTGAGATCTCTGAGGACAATGATCATGTTTATCTTGTTCATAATTACATCCTATCTCCAAGGTCCCTGAGAACCATGCTTGGCATAGAACAGGTGCTTAGGAAATATTTGATGAATGGGGAAAAAAGAATTTTCTCAGGAGATGCTAAAAAGAAAGCAATGGACCTCCAGCAACCACAATTTCTGAAAATTATGTGTTGAGTAAGAATGTACTCTTTATTTTTTCCCTAGGGTAATAGCTTTCTTCAGGTAATAAACTTTCTTCTCAGTGAAATAGTCACACAACAGCAGTCCAAAAACTAAAAAGGCAATTTGATTTGCCTTATGATAGTTTATTCAACACTATCAGGGAAATGCCTACAGGTATTCAGAAAATATAATACTATTTTTCTTTTAGATCTTAATAAATCATTCTAAATTTTTGATGGATGACAATAAAAAGTTAGAAATCTCTTAAGTTCTTATGCTCATATTGGTAATTCCAGATCAGGTATTAAACTTGTCCAAGCCTTGGCTATGCTTATCAAAATAAGTTAAGATCCACCTTTTAAATTAGAAATATAACAATTACAACAAAAAGAAATGAACAACAATAACTACTAAAACCATTACATATAGTGACTTCCAATTTACAAAGTGTTTCCACATCTATAACCTCATTTGCTTTTAAGAACACCCCTGTGAAGAAGGCAGAGTTACATTCATCTTACAGAGGCAGAACTGGAACTCACAGAACTGTCATTCAGTGCCATGCCCTTAGTAAATGAATAGTTGTGAATTTCAAGTGTGAAATGAGAACAGAAACACAGCTGAAGGTATTTAAAAGATGTTTTATAAAATATAAACTTTAGTTTACTGTCTTTGCTTATCTAATATACCCAACAGAGAAAAAACCCAGAAATCACATTCTTTACTGTTGAGTAACAATATCAAGCTTTGTCATCATTATTTTTGTTTTATATAGGGCAAGGAGAAAAGTGTATGCCTTCCTATATTAGATAACAGGTTTTTAAATTAGCTCTTTAATTTTTTATAATACAAGCTGACAAGAACTATCATGGAGGACAGAAAGGATCTGGAAGAAAACATAAGGGGTTACATCTCTTTATAGCAAACTAAAATCTGGCTGGATATAAAGAGAGATGTATCTCATTCTTCTTCAAACTAGAATAGAACTAATCTGGGATGTTCCAGATGGGAATATTTCCCAATTCTTTCTTTAACACTATCTTTTCTAAGATATTTGTCTGCCAGCTTTCCCAGTGACCCAGTGAATCTATATAAAAACATGCTTTTGTATGCAATAACACAAAAATAAGATTATTGATGTTACGTTGATAGTTTGCACTAGTGGAATTCCTTGAATTCTTTAGTGAGACTACATCTTGAGGAGTCATTAAGTACCTACAAGGACATATTAGCTTTAAATGGTACTGTTTACCCTGATTAATTACAGTCTTTCTTTGGAGAGAAAGGGATAAGAGTATAAAAGGTAAACACAAAAATCTTTAGAGATTGTCTTCAACTTCTCACCAACAAATCACCAACCTACTTGCAACTTTACCATATATTTCCTCCACCACCCCCATGAAATTGGGTGAACTCTTCCAAAGGCCAGGTCAGTCATCTGCACACTGCATCACTTCTCCATAACTTTGTTCTTGAAACTATCCTTTCTTTCTCCTCATTATGACTTTTCACTTCTCTACTAGATTACTCCTATTAATGTCCTACATGGTATAATATTTCTCATTTTTCTAAAGAAATATATTTTTTTCAGATATGCCTCCTCCTATTGCTGTACTGTATAGTAAATGCCTCATGCCTCAGAAACATGTCCATCCTTGCTATTTCCTTGCCCCATCCCCACTGTGTACTGTATTTCATTGTTTAAATAATGAGATAATAGATTAAAATATGTATGAGGCATAAAGAATAAAATACAAACACCTGTATTTCACCACTCATTTTTAAGGAATAAAACATCATTAGGAACTCTGAAGTTTATTCTGTGTCTGCAATCTATTCTTTTCCCTTGTTCACTATAAAGTAAATGCTATTATTTCCCCGCCCCCAGCTTTATTGAATTATAATTGATAAATAACATTGTGTAAGTTTAAAATGTACAACATGATGATTTGGTATATATTTATATATTGAGAAATGATTACAATAAGGTTACTTACACCTTGATCACCTCACATAGTATGTGTATGTGTTTTGAGAACATTTAATATTTACTCTCTTAGCAAGCGTTAGTATACAATACAGTATTGTCAACTTCAGTCATCACGCTATATGTTAGATTTCCTAGAACTTATTCATCTTCTAACTGGAAGCTTGTACCTTTGGCCAACATCTCATTTACTCCACACCCGGCAACCACCAAGCTACTCTTTGTTTCCATGAATTAATTTTTTGTTTTTTAGATTTCACATATAAATGAAGTCATACAGTATTTGTATTTCTTTGTCTAACTTATTTCACTTAGCACAGTGCCCTCAAGATTCCATGTTGTTGCAAATGACAGGATTTCCTCCTTTTTTGTGACTGAGTAATATTCACACACACACACATGTAAATAGTGAATAAAGACAACAGAAAACCAATTTTAAATATGCAAGAACTTAAAAGTATATCCAATCCATTTTTAAATTAATTAAGTAAAGATGTTTAACATGAAAAGTAAGAAATTTGGGAAGATAAAACTGAATAAAGATTGATGGTAAGCATTAAAAACAATTAAATTTTGAGGTAAATCTGTGTAATTATTGTAGATATGAAATCAGTTTAAGAACAATTATTTAATACAATTAATTAAATCCAACCCTTAAGATTATATTAATAAAGGCTGTAAGTAAGGAGTATGGAAGGTTATATATTCAAAAAGGAAAACAAATGATATAATTCTTGGATTTGATAGTTAAGCAAAATTTGGATTACAGAATGTTTTCAGAGAATGTAAAAATAACCATTTATTTAAATAAAAACTATAACACTTTCAATATCATTGGGGAAAAAAACCCAAGATATTATCCAAAGGAATAAAAAGAATAAAAATTACTAAAAAGTTAAAAGGTAGCAACAACCCTCTCCTGAAAATCTAAAACATCTTGATATAAGATCACACAGATTTTCTTCATTACCTAAAAGATAAAAATTTTATCCTAGCATGCTGCCTGTCATGCTAGCACACAATTTTAATTTATTTTCTTCATAGCACTTAACACTATTAGAATTCTTTTGTTTGTTGCCCTGTTCTCTGCACTAGAATATAAGCTCCATAAGAAAGGACCATGGCTGTCATATTCACATCTGTACTGCTTGCTTGGAGTGCAATAAATACGTGTCCTATCAATCAGTTAATGAATGAATGAGTGAATACTACAAATTACAGAATAAATATAAAAGTCAAACAGAAAGCAGACGTTACAAAAAATATCATTTAAAAGTAATAGCAAAATATTTAAAAATATATATAGAAGACATTTTTGTTACTAAAGGACAAAATCCATAATGAAATTTAAGTCACAAAACTTGTTAAATTAAATAATTAGATCAACATATACAAAAGAAAGACAAATACAGACAAAAAAGATAGAATTACAGTCATTACAGATGATGATTGACTAATATACTTCTAAATAGTCTTTGATTTGGTGGATAAAACATAAATAAGAACAGAGTATTTAAATAATTTACCCCTTTGAATGTATATATGTCTATTTTATATGCATATAACTAATTCTGTATAAAATATTTTCTAAGTATGTATTGTTTAGTCAGTAAATAATCATTACTAAAAAGTATATACTATATTACATTGGGAAAAATGTTTTTGTCAAGCTTTCTTCCCTAATAGTTATTAGAAAAATAATTCATGGAACTGAAATAAAAATTTGGAACAGATAAAAATTTATCTATATGGAAACATTTTTAAGTCTAAGTGTCTGAGAATCATTTACTAAGACTGGTCTAACATTTTTTTAAATGTCAGATTTACCTAATACCTTCTAAATCACACACTCAAATAGACAAATAAATTGCAGGAAGATCTCATAAGCCTGAATGAGTGGCAAGAAAAATGGAAGAATGCTCTCTGAAGGTGCTAATGCAGTACAGTTCTATAGCCACATATTAAATCACTTTTCTGCCAAAAACTGTGTTAAATTTGATTTAAAAATACTATGTGCACATATCCCATGTCTTAAGAAGCTAATGGGAAAGAATGAAGGTAACATTTATTGAGCAAATATATGTTATTCTGATATGTAATTGCATGTAATAATCAGTGCCTGAAAGTATGGCTATTTTCATTCATTCAGCAAATATTTCTTGAGCATCTCCACTAGGCCAGGTATTGTTATAAACACTGGGAAGGAAATATAAAAAATTAGTTTAAATATATTGTATAATGTTAGATGGGATTAGGTACTGTGAAGGAAAATCAAGCAAAAAGGAGGGATGGAGAGTTGTTGGGGTGGGGAGTCACAATTTTAAATAAAATTAGTGTGAGAAGGCTTGCCTGAGAAGATGAGAACTGAACAAACATTCATAGGAGATTAGGGAAGAGTGTTCCAGGCAGAACAGTCAATGTAGAGGCTCTGAGACAGGAGTGTGAACAGCTAGGAGGCAGTGAAGGTGGAGCAGCATGAACAACAGAAATGAAAGTAGGAGAAAGGGCTACTGGGAAACCAGCCTGTGTAAGGCTTTGGGGTTTGACATGAACTTGAAAGTGATCTACTTTATGTTTGAAAATAAATCACTATGTCCTTTATGTAGTTGAGCACAGACAACTGTGGATGGAAAAGAGGTTCTATGGAAAGTAACCTCACAAGGTGATCTGATCATAAATTCCTAGCAAGGCAAGTCATGGTGGGCAGACATGCCCAAAGCATATTATTATTTTTAGTCAAAGGTTTATCTTCCCCTTAAGCAAGCCCTGTCCATTGTTTCTGTGCACCCATGTTCACAGGCCTTTGAAATGCCTCTTTTCAGACCCCTCAAGCAAAACTACCCTCAAGAGAGCACATAATCTTATTAACTATCCTGTACTCCAATCCCCGCCCAGCTTTCTCTCACCTTCATGTGTTCTTCCTTAGGTTCACTCCTTAATTCCAAATGCATAAGAGAAGCTGCAAAATGTTATTCTAGGAAGCGTATTTCTCAACTGAGCTCTTGCTTCTAGGCGTATTCTCTGTTTGGCTCAAATAAAAATTTATAAAAATTCTCTACAGGTTTGGAAGTTCTTATGTTGACACCACTAAGCAGCAATGATGGAAGAAGGGAGTTAAGAAACTATTATAGTAATCCAGGTAAGAGATAATGGTTGCTCGGACCCACGTGGCAGTGAAAGGACAAGAAGTGATGGATTCTAGATGTATCTGAATGTACAGCCAACAAAGTCTGCTGGTGAACTGGTGAGAGATAAGAAGAGTCAGCATAACTCCAAAGATTCAGCCTAAATAACTGGGTAATAAATTTTCATTATTTGCAGTTTACAGAAAAGTTAACTAAAGATTATTCCAAAGCTTACAGTCTTCCCACAATGCCTCATTACTTGAAAAAGGCAACTGAAATTATGTGCATAGAGCCTCGACAAAGATCCAAGACTTTTCTTTTTATAAATTAAGGTTGAGAAATTATTTTCTTTTAATAATTGGTAATATCACCCTGAATTATGAGATTTATTGTTCAATGACATGGTGAAGCCTGACAAAGTAAAAAGTCTGTAAAGAGGATAGGAAATTTATGAATGACAGAATTGTATCAGGTTAACTAGGGATGTTAGGGATGCTTGGGTAGATCTCCACATTCTTGAGGCTGATGGCATGATAAATTATCCATAGAACCTCCTTGGAAACCAGTGTTTGACAGAATAAGATAGAGAACAGACTTGCCTAAGATTAGATATGAGAACAGTGTTTTGCTCTGGCTTCTTCATTTCAAATGTTTCAAATAGAAACTGGAAAAAGTAACCACCGAAGATCTTTTTCAAGCATATACACAGAGCTGTGTTTTGGACATTTAGCATACATGTAATAGCTTTCCAATTAGTTTTTTATACTATAAAAGTTAATGGGCTCCAAGTATGTGTTTAATTCTTTCAAGCTCTCTGTTGATATTATTCTCTCATTTGCTATGTTAATAAGATGTCCAGCAATATAATTTATTTTTGTTGTAGAGAAAAAATATAATTCTTTTCCACTATTTTTATTAGAAACGTTATAGTAGATATGTAGAATTAATCTTCTATTTTTTTTTCTATTTGTATAAGCATGTCATAGTGTGGTAATTCCCAAGAATTAGTTCTCTTTTATCTACCCCCACCCCGCCCCAAACATCCCTATTTTAATGAAAGGCACTTCCCTCTTTCTTCCCAGTCATTTGACCCAGATCCTTCCTATCCTTTACTCGTCAGGACGGTTCCCAATACCAAGAAATACTGACTCCATAGTAGACCTCATGTGTGTAATAACTCTTTTCTACTCCAGTGCTAACAGTCCAGAGGTGACTCTGGTCTTCATTTTGGCAACGTCTCTGAATGCTTCTCCTTTCCTCTAGTCTGTCCTCACTGCACTTCATCCGGCATGTTGGAGCCTGCTTAATTTTAAAGCCTGGATCTGCTCTTATCACTCTGTCAAAACTATATATACTGGCTTCATGCTGGAAGCTGTATGAAGTATGAATTTGTCTGCTTACCTTCCAGGGCCCTCCACAATGTGGACCCAAACTGCCGTTCCAGTCTTATCTCCTACCACTTTCAAGGTCACTACAACTCTAGCAAAACCAATCACTCTTCCCTGAACCTGCCTCAATTTTAGCAGCTTGGAGCCCTTACTCACACAAAACGCTCCTCTTGTCTATCAAAAGCTGCCCTATCCTTCAGGTCCTATCTTAAATGCAGCTTATGAGAAGCTTCTGCTGATGCCCCAATCAGTGTGATCACTGTGTCCACTGAACGCCCCCCACCCCCGCATAGCACTTTGCAGACCTGAGCATCTTTCTTATCTTCATCAGTTTATTTTAAGCTCCTAGAAGGTGACAACTGTGCTTTGCTCATCTCTCTCAATCTCCATGGCAGGATGATGCCTAACACAAAGTCGAGTTCAAGGATTATCAGTGCTGAGAAGTGTTCAAGAGTAGACATCTTGAGAAAGGCTGTTTTTAAAGTTATATTAAAAGCCATGAACATTCTCCTTTCACTTAATAACAGGATATCAGTGGAGGCTAAAGGATATAAAAATATCTTCCTGGTATCTACAGTGTCCTTTCCTCTCTTCTGTACAAAATTTACATTATAGTGATTAAAAGTCCCCTGTAAAATGGTGTCATGAGGCCATATCTGGGAAGAAAGGATTAGTACTAATCTGTTCCTTATTCACTATTTAGTAAGCGGAATATGAGATGATATGTTTGGATCAGAGACAGAAAGGAAATTAAGTTTTCAAGAGAGAAAAAACAATTACCAAAAAAAAAAAAAACCCTGTTTCACAAAAATGCAGTCTGTAGAAAATCTTTCAGCTGAATGTCAAGATTAAGAAAAATCAATAAAACCTTTGAAACCAGAACTATGTGAAAGGCCTTTTAGGCTTGATGGCAAAATACAAAGCTATGGCTTCAAGAAAGTAAAATCTTTCTCCAGTAACCGCAAAAGCAATTCTTCAATATTCAGGAGCCTCCATGGCCCCCGAATCTGTTTAGCACAAATTGCTTATTACACAGATAGGGACAGTCCAGATTCAAAGGGCCAGCGTTTTCAAAAGAACTATTACTAAGGCTGTAATTAGCTGTTCTGGCAAAAACTGCATACATGTCTAATTGCATACACAATTGGCTAATTGTATCTTCAAAATAAAGGGTAAAGGGTTAATTGTATCCACATCTGGCCATAAAGAAAGAGATTGTCCTTTGAAAATATGACACTACACTTAGGTGAAAATTTGCATTAAACAACCATCCCTATTACTACTAATAATTATTATAATACCACATGCTTACAAATTAATACCTTTCATTGTGATCCTGAAAACACTTCACAAACATTAATTAATCTCACAATACTCCTATGAGGTATGAAAGGCGATTATCTCAACGGTGTCAATGAGGAAATACAGAAAAGTCAGGTAATTGTCAAAAGCCACAGAGGGAATTGAAGTCCCCAGCCCCCTGCTCTACACTGGCCCCGGTCACCAGGGAGGTTCAATGGGGAGTCTGATTCACATAATCAGCAAAACGAGCCTAAAACGAATGCAGAACTAAGTAGTTAAATTTCATATTAGTGAAAACTGGCCTGTGATTTAGAAACCATTTTGACTTCTTTTATTCAAAGAAACATAGAAAGCATCAAAAACTGAGCTAACCAAGTATAACTCTTTTGTTTCTTGGTTTCATTTTATGATCAATTATTTCAGATAACCAAAAAAAAGTACAGAGAATCATACAATACATCCTCAATGAATAGTACTTTCAAAAATATGTAAAAGGAATAAGTTTCTGCAAGAGATGGATATTTGGAATGTCCTGGCTATAGCATCTGTGAGATGAGGACATGCTGGACATAGAGACATGAGGTGAGGGACTAAAACAAAGTGAAGTCAATATTTTATCTTAATTCTAACTGTTGTGAATTTATTTCAAAGTGCTAGTCAGGAGCATCCAATTTTCACTAGCCCAGAATATCAAACTTAATATAAATTTCCTTAGAAGCACATAAGTACTATATCATTAGTATTTGTATAACCTTAATATATTCTTTAAGAATGAGAGAGATATGAGGGTTCATTTTTAACAACAAAATATACATTTTAAGGACTGATTTATTTTTTATAATTAAAAAAATATTTTCATAGCCACATCAGAAAATGTTTGAGTGATCTGCTCATTCATCAAAACTGATGGTAAATTCTCTATGCAGATACATATAAAGATGTGGAGGTATAAATATGCTTAAATTCAATTCAATTCACTTATCCAGTGAAGATACATACTGGAAGATACAAAGATGAGCAGGGTAGTTGTCCTGTTTTCACAAACATCTGTTCTACATATTCATTTATATTTACTCAAGCCCTCCTATATCTCTTCCTACAAAGGTTTTGAGGTGATAGTCAAGAGAAGAATAAATAATACATTGCAAGTCAGTGACAAAGAAATTAGAAACAAAACATGCTGAAGATAAGAATCAGTATGACTGTGTCTCTACACTTCAAAGTTGGCTCAAAATTATCGGGTGCTCAGAGCAAAGAAAAGAAAGACATGCATGTTACAAAATTAACCCAAAATTTAAAATAAAAAAAAAAAAACAGGAAAAAAGAGAGACACTAGAACATATAATTGGAATTTTTTAAATGATGAATAGAGGTACAAATCAATATAGTGTGGGAGTGCCTAAAACGGAGAACTGACTTCCAGTGGGGGAACCTGCACTGGGCTCAAAGGTCAGAGCTGAACTCCATACTGGCTGCTGCAGAAAGGGCCTTCCATACTCAACATACAGCCAGCAAAGAAGAGAGCTCTGCAAGCATGAGTCACGGTTGGAAAGTGGAAGTAGATTTAGCAAAGAGTGCTAGATGGAATGCGGTCCTAGATGGGCCTGGCCAGAGCTGCAGGCCCACAGGCAAATGCCATGCCTAGCTTTGTACGTTTTTGTTAAGTAACAGGTAACACTAGATTTTTTGGGAAGGAGGGGAAGACAGGAATAGAACTTCTTTTCTTTCTTATTTTCTTTACTTTTTTTTAAAAAAAAAAAAAAGTATAAAACTCTGACACCATGTAAAGAATAAACCAGGAAGGCAAGAATCAGGAGAAAAAAGATCTGTCAGGATCTGTATAAGTCAGAAGAGGGATGATAAGGGTCTGGTCACTGATCCTGGCATAGGAAGAAGTAGAGAACAAAACAAGAGACTCTCTGACAGAACTTAGTGAATAATTAAATGTGAGGAAAAGGATGGGCCACACATGACTGCGAGCCCCTAAATCCTATCTGACCAAGGATATCCAGAAGGCTGATATGTTTTGTTCTGTTTTATTAGGGCTAGTGTCAATAAATTAACATACTTTTTGTCATAAATATTTTTCAACGATGAAAAGTATGTAAAATCGTTCTTAAATTATATCAGAATATGACATATATTTTCTTTAAAATAAAAATGAAATGTGCTATGTGAGCCAGACTCATGGTATGAAACTGTGGTTATATTTCAAGCTCAGGTTTCAGCATCTTCCTTTTTCTGTTCATTTATATTTATATAAAAGAAAATGAGCTTTAATATTTTTCCAGAGATTCATATGATTTGCACTCACTAAGTGTCTTTGTATCCATCTCCCACATGGCCAGGGATAATGCAAAACTATGATCAAAATAGATGCTTAAAAATTACTTGCTGAATGAATAAATTTGAACATTCAAGTCAAATAGAAATCTCCTGTTCCCCAAACATGTAGCCAGCTGTTACTGTTAGAGTCAGACTATCTGTTAAACGCAGGTGTGTAAGGGATTGCTGCTATTCATTAAATGAAAGTTGTAAAATTTCATCAGGCAAAATCTATTTCCTAAATAATTTACCCTTATCACCAAATTTGTTTTTATGAAAAACTGCTAGCTGCTATACCAATGCCAAGTCTTCATTGGTGCTGATGCTAAGAATTGCTATAGATAGAACACAAAAACATTTGGGAGATACTGTAATGCATTTATAATGTTTCCTTAGAAAATGACATGACTATATGGTCAACATTATATAATTAGAAATTTTACCCCTAATAATAGTGTTCCATCTTTGTGTTTTGAAGGAAAACTACTAATTTTTATCTACCCTAATTTGAAGATAACATTATTGTCAGTTACCCTCTTAATCTCACACAAAATAGATGTCAAACTTTTAGATCTGACATTCAAAGCCTTAGCTGATTTGAGCCGACAGACTTCTAGTCATAATTCCCTGTCACCTTCTGGTAAGTGACTCTTATGGCATGAGCGTTTCTACCACAGGTTGTGCAAGTGCTAAGGAGGAGGAGGTTGGGGTTTGAAAAGGCTTCATGAGCAAGAAAGAAGGCAGGATAGAGGATAAGACAGGTCAGGGGCTATCTCCTTTCTTTTCTGGATCAAAGCCTTTAGTGGAAACTCCTCAGCCCCTGCACGTGCAAGCATGTGTGTGTGCACACAGAGGCGAGCAGGGACAGGGTCTCTAGGGATCGACCTAGCTGCAGTGAACTCAGAGTGAGGGGCTCTGGGAAGTCTGAGGCAGAAGTGTAGCCCCTGATTCTGACTCAGTTAAGTGTTTGGACTGAGTCTAATACATATGAATTCAAGTTTGAGTCACATGTTAGTTAAGTGACCTGGGCAAGTCATTCCGTGTTTCTAAGTGTCAGTTTTCACAATTCTAAAAAAAAAAAAAAGGGAAGAACTAAATGATATATGCACACACACTGCACTCAGCACAGCACCTAAGCACAGTTGAGGAGCAATTAAGAATAGTGTTTATTATTATAGTGAATGCCAGATCCAGAACACCAGAGCTCTGGGAATCAGTCTCCCAACCTCATTCATTCCTTTAACCAATAGCAACTATTAAAAACCCCTTTGGTTCCTAAAACACTGGGTTGTCAATTCAATGAAGAATTCTGTGAAAATGTCCTGAACTTGATAAAAGGTTTTTATAAGTATTTTCCCAAACAGGATGGCAGTGGCAAAGGAACTCTTTTGTTCCACCACTTATTAAACATTATCCAATAACTTGACACATTGAAAAAAAAGAACTCTGAACATGGGTTCCTGAAACAAACATGTGCCCCCCAAAAGTCATCTACATTATTTTGGTTAAAAACAGAATCTACGAACAACCTATGAAAGAATTGGAATTTTAACACCAGGGACCAGAATTGTCCCCTTGGATGCAGAACCCCAACTTTGTCTTAAAGAACATACCATTGAGCCAAATATCCCTTTACCACTGACCAATCACAGAATGCTCCGTTTTCCTCAGTAAAAAAACTTAATTCGACTTGTATTTACTATTCTACTTCATTATGCATTTTAAAATTTTAGTATCACCATTTTCTTGTTACCTTTTAGTTGGCAAGTTCAGTTGGCTCTATATTTATGATACTGGAGTGAAATTTTCTTTTTAAATATATGTATTAAGTTAAAATGAGTCTGTTTAAAAAATATAAACAATATTTTTAAATACTAAAATATTTTAATAATATATTATACATATATTAAATATATTAATATTAATACCCTAAAACAACAGGTAGTACAAGTGGAAGGTAGGGGCACTGCCTCTGCCATTCTTGTTTGTCCAAATCTACCTATTTTTTACCTTTGTGGAAGGTCTTCTTTGGCCACTGTAGCTATGATGATTACTTTCTGAATTCCAAACTTCTACAGACTTTAGTATATGTTATATGATTAGATTTTTACTTTATGATTAACACAATCATGTGTTACAATACATCATTATTTAAATTTTCAGATGTCTTTTTATCCTGGACTATTAGACTAATAAAACACAATGGCAAAAACGATTCATTCATTTCCTTGACACTGAGCACAGCACTATGCAAACAGTGGGCACACTATATTTTCTGAATAGTCTTATAATTCCTTCTATTTCATGAAAATAATTATATTTTTAAAGGAAATTCTATTATAATATTAACTAAAATAAACTAACTTTTAGTGCTAAGTGTTTGAGTGATCTCAAAAGCAAAAGATAACAGATTTTTTTCCTAATTTGAATTGATGTGACATTACTAGTTGCATATCAGTGGGTTTTTCCGCCTTTCTTAGTTATAGATATGTAACATGGCAATGTGCCTCGCTAACAGCATTTCCCAGCTGTTGCTGTTGCTAGAGGCATAGCTAAATGAAGGCTGACTTAGAGAAAAATTCATTCTAAGGAAAGTGAAGGGTGGTCAGGGAAAGCCTCACAGAGCAAATGATGCCTAGACAGCATTTTCAAGGATGAACAGGATTTACTAGGGAGAAAAGGGGATACGCATCCCAGAGAGAACAGTGCCCAAAAAGCTAGAGAAAGGAAGAAGTATGGTATGTTTGAGGCACTACAAATATTTGTTACTGCTCTAACATCAAGTCCTGAAGAAAAGGAAAAGAAGGGAATTAAAGTAGAGCACAGATCAGAAATTGCACTGAAAGCCATGATAATCAGCGTGGACTTTATCTGGTAAGTTAGTCACTGACAATGAGCCACAGGCATGGCAGGTTTGCTGCAGGTTGTTGATTTGGAAAGGAGCGAAGTTGGAGGAAGGAATATCACCTCAGAAAACTTAGTATAATTCAGATGACAAGGGATGAAGATGTGCATGCTGAGTGGTTCTTCTCCAGATCTGTTGTATGGAAGGCAAGGTGAGGGGAGAGGAAAGAGGGAAGGGAAATTAAAATCTTTCACCTGGATGGCAGTGTTCATTTTGGAAGTCATCTTTCACCCACCTGTCCTCCATAGTTACAAAGCACACAGGAAATGCATGTTCTCCCTGCATTCTCTCTTTCAAAGATTTTTTATCTGTAATTCTACTGCTAGAGATTTCATACTAAATGAACCAAAAATAGAGGTGGGTGAGAAGGAGAATCCCAATTCTGCTATAGGTGGACTCTTAGCTTTCAGAATCAGTATTGCCATTTTATGAGAACATTTTCTTCTTTTTTAAAATGAGAAGCAGGCAAGATGAAAACAGTGTGCCCCTTCCTATCTTCCCCAAAATCTGTCAGTAAAAGAGAAAACATACTTGAAACACTTTTAGCTTCAAAGAATTGTACCTATATTATCATATCTAAGAATGAGGTTGGGGTAGGATGAACAGAAAACAGCATTGTGCAGAAGGGCCACGCATAGAATCTACCTGACTTAGGAGTTCTTTGAGCTAATCAGAGAGCTGAGTTATGGTTATTTTTACCAGACTCAATACAGGTGATTTTTAAAGTCTAAGTATGACCCAAATATTTCATGGCACAATTTATATTAAAAAATTACCTGTTGTTTATTTGAAAATTCAATTTTAACTGGGCATCCCGTATTTTTATTTGCTAAATCTGGAAGTCCTAATTATAGTAGTACCTTAAGGTAGAAAAGTTAGCTCAGTTAATGATCTAGTTATCTTATTTGTAGCTATTTTGGTTTTTTTAATACAATAGGAAATGTTTTTCCGACATGTGAAGGAATTATGAAGCACAACAATATAAAAATGTGAGCATAAATGACTAGTAAGTTTGAAAATTTCCTAACAATGTTAGGAATCTCATCTTTTAAAAATTGTGCCCCATCCTATTTAAAACAGTCGGTGGGGGACATTACTAATTGATAAAACAGTATATTAACACTTCTTTCAAAAAGACTAGATGACAGCCAGAAGAAATGCAATAATAGAATAATCTATAATGATAAATTTTATTACTGGGAGTCTCTCTAGAGATCAGCAAATTCAACCCCATCAACAGATGAGGAAACTAAGAACCAGAGAGGCTGGCATTCTCTGCTCCACAAATTTTTAGGGTAGAAACATTTGACACCTGTATTACGCTGAAAACAACCTGTTACTCACAGTTTATATTATTTCAATAAACAAATTTAATTGCCAAGAAAAGAAGTAAATAATGTTCATTGTCATATGTATGTCAACCTCAAAGACAAGTATTTCTAAAATGCAAACAGTCCACAAAATTATAAAGGCAAAAAAACTTTTCTAAAGAGATAACATTTAGAAAAAAAATTTGTAATGAAGCATACTTTCATGACAAAATGCCAGAAATGACCCCCCCCCCCACCACCACACACACACACACAAGTGTTTCATGTTCAGAGAAATCTTACTATTATGTCCTCAACTGACTTCCAAAGAAGGCCATCTTTGGATTCCAGGGCAAGATTCCCAAATATGGAAATCCTGCAGCATTTATACTATAGCATTGTAGGTATTTTTTATGCACTTTAAGCTCACTTTTATTAATCCCAAAACTCTTTCCTCATTAAGGCACAGATATAAATTTGGAAGCTGCTTATAGATACCAAATACCCTGTCTGCTGGTGAGATACAGACCTCCACCTTGCATGCATATCAGCTAGAGAAAAAAGAGCTCTTATTCATAAAATTTTAAAAGTTCTTTCTCATGTCATGCTAATTGTATGGTCCTTTGCATGGTATGCAAAAGATTGCCAAAGATGAAAGGCATTAAAAAGAAAACTACCAGTCTCAGAGGTTTTTTTGGAACAAGATTATTACTTTTTTAGAGAAAGTAAATGACTAATTCAAGTATTACATTTATCTTCACAGAATAACCTTTACAGGTTTTATTATTATCAAAGTCTATTCAACTGCCTCTCTGCCTAACATAACGTGACTTAATTCTACTAATCTCAGTGCTCCAGAACCTAGGTTGATGTTAAACAGTTCATAAATGAAAGAATTTAAAATACAGATTTTATGACTTTTTTCCACAAGGACCTCACTGGAAAAGAAAGGCTGATTATTAATAAATGCTTGCTTCCTAGCTCCAACAACATGGAGGTTCTACTTTGGCTGATTTCTTATAAAAGCACAAAATCAAAGACTCATTTTTGGTTATGAATATTATTATCTAGAATAATAGAAAAAGTGACAGGATATTATTCAAGGGTTGTAAATAAGATAAGCCATGATAATTAAGGACATATCATAATTTATGGTAAATGGTAATATATGAATTGGGTCTTTGAAAACTTGGGTTATTTAAATTTGTCACTATAAATATAGACTGATTATTAACTACCATGTAAAAGCCATCAGGGAAGAGGTGGAAAGCAGAGAAACAGTGGGTGCAGTTCGTTCATCGGGGATACACGACAGTAAAGCAGCACTTTTTCCTTCCACAACTACGCATCGATTGCTATCAGTCAGCTTAATCAAGTCTGGCAATTCCAAAAGCAGCTGCTTCAACCCATAGCCCTTGCAGGGAGAATAACTGGCCTTCCTAGCACCCAAAAGGATTGACTAGTCCAGAGGTTAAAGGCTGAATCAAACATGCTATTAGTAACTAATATTTACTATACATATTGAGGATTTTTTAATGTATTAGACTGGCATTGTCCAATAAAAGTATAAAGCAAACCACATGTATAATCTGAAATTTTCTGGTAGCCATAGTAAGAAAATTAAAAGAAATAGGTGAAATTAATTTTACTATTCTTTTTTATAAACACAATATATCCAGAATATTATCATGGCAACGTGTAATCAACCAAAAATTTTGAGATATTGTACAATCTTTTTTTATACCAACTCTCTGAAGCCCAGTATGTACACTTATAGCACATCTGAATTCAGAGTAGTCACATTTCAAGTGCCTAATGGCTACATATGGGGAATAGCGACCACATTAGACAGTATAGTTAAAATTTCACAAACTGGGGAGAAAAAAGCCCTGTTCTTATTACTACCTAATGTTTTCCTGTGAGTCAAATCACAAAACACTAGTGAAATTACTTGTTCTTTGTGTTAAGGAACACAGTATAAACACAAAAAACTATACCACTAAAAACAAGGATTGGATCCTAAGAAGACCATGCTTAATTTTCATTAATAATAACTGTTTACATATTAAACTACCTACTTTTTTCCCTGCCTACATTTCTCATCCTGTCCCAAATTTCAGGAGTTTTAGTTTTTCTCTGAGGATTTAAATTATAAGTCACATCATCACCCTAGATTCAGTGAAATATTCACATCTTTATTATTTGCTATTTGTATAACATAGTTGTCCCAAAGTAGTTAATTATGTAATTCCTAAATCCAAACTGGTTTATGACTAATTGGTAAGAATCATATAGTTTTCTCATGAAAAGAGTTCCAAAAACTCAAGAAAAGAGTAACCAAAAAGCAAACTAGTACCAAAATACACTAAAGTCCATGCTAACAAGCTCCCTGGCCCTTATTAAACCAGAGAAGACAGCTTCAGGGTGTGCATGCTAAAGTGCAACCCAACAAACCATTTTAAAGAGCTGAAGCAGGGATGATCATTAGTAGGAAAATAAGTGACAGAGAAGTATCAGTAAAATCCTCATATCTGAATATTCAAAATTTAAAAAATGAATGGCAGTTTTTTTCTCCCTCTAGTTTATTGTGAGAAAATTTTAATTTTAATTTTAGATTTTTACTTGACTAGCAATTGTGTTGCCCTAAAATTTGCCTGAGTGACAATTACCTCTGATGACAGAGTTATAGCATCCAGTCCTGAAGTTCAGTTATGGTTAACTCCTTGTATAATCTTGCAATGATGAGGTTTTAGAAGTACAACGCAATTTTTTTAATCACTAATCTTCAACAGAGTAACAGCCCAGAAATTTTCAGACATGGAGAACAATGTTTAACAGACCTTTGCCCAAAACAGGTGATTGAGAAATATTTATTGAAATAAATTAAATGATCCAATAATTCAAAAATGCACTTGGATAAGACACAGGCTAGTCAGGATTTAGTTAGGCAGTGATAAAAAAGCAAATGTAAAGTTAATCATCAGTTCTTTTGGTGACTAAATAACCTTATACCAGAATCTGAATCCATTTTTCTTTCAGAGCAAAACTACAACTATTTAAGGTGAAAGTACAGAACACTGATTTTGGTTCTCAAAGCCAATAGGCAGGAGGTAGAGGTATAAAAAAATAAACAGGTAACACCCATGGAGAGTTATCCACCTAAAAATGGTACTTGTCTTCCTGATCTGATTCACTTTTGCACAGTGTGATTTCTGCAGGGTCTTTGTAAGATATGGTGTACAAGTAAAGAAATTCTCTTTCATCGATTTCAGACTTGCAAGTTCACCATGGTACTGGCTGCCCAGGCATTGGTTAACTGAAATGCTTTCATTACTTCCTTTTTTCTTCCTTCCTTTCTTCATTCTTCCCACAGCTATTCATTTGACATTATGTATAAGTATTGTTTTTAGGCATTGAGTTTTCAGCAATGAATAAAACAGAGAAATCCCAGTTTTTAAGTATCCTACATTCCTCCAGTAATTACCTGTAACTTGTCAGATATATAGCACAACATAAACAACTGTTGAATGTAAACATTACTTGATATATTAAAAATTGGAGAACAAAATTTTAAGAAGTAGCAATAATATTTATGGTTTGAAGAAAATCTCACATGCTTATCATTTACTTATTTGTCAATTTAATTTTAGTGCAAGAAAATCTTATAAAGGGGGTAAAACATGTACAAAAAGATACTTAGGAATCACTAAGAAATGAGAAAAAAACATTTTAAATTATTTAAAAAGCACCATTTAAAATGTGTCTTCAGTCAGGAATGGATACCAAAACAGTCAATATAAAGGAAGAACATCCAAACCATAACAGTTGAGAAAAGGCACAGTAAGAGCCTCTCCAGGATATGGGAACCAGAATCATCATTGAGTTGGCTTAACGAGAATGATTAAAGATAACCTGAAAAACTAACAGAAACTATGGAGGAACCTGGAAGAATAATTTAATTCAGAGAGATGGAGTAATTTTACAAATATACTTCCATTAATCCAGCACTGAAAAAATAAGGAACTTGTCCAAAGTTACTGTGTTTCAGGGCTAAAGAACTGGACAAATTATTTTGTCTTTGAGCCATTCTAAATGTCCATTCCTGCACACAGCCAACATTAAACATTTATTGAGTGGCTGACACATGCCATACGCAGTGCTAGGCACAGAGTACACAGTGCTGAATCGACTGGGATTTCACTTCATGATGCTCCTGGTCAGGATACAAGCAGCTAGAACACATGCATGTAAAGATGCCACGGGAACAGAAGTCTAAAGGATGAATGGGTAGGAATTTCCAAGTGAACACGAGGAGTAAAGAATAAAGCTCTTCAGGAAAAAAAAGAGAACTACACATATAAACTCCAGGAGGCAGGAATATGCTCATGGCATAGTAAGAAACTCTGTATGGTGACGCAGAACAGACCTCGATGTCTATGCAGTGGGCAGGGCCAGATAATGAAGGGACATGCACATTAGCCAAAAGTTACTGGATTTTATCTTATAAGTAGCTGAAGCATCCCTGATGTCATCAAGGTAGGCAACGATATGGTCAGATATGTGGGTGAATGGACTGAATAAAAGACTGGAGATCACTGGGTCATTTCAGAAACTCAAGTGAGGTAGAAACAGAGTGACTTGGTGATCAGCTGGGTTAGAGTAAGGGAAGAGGAAAAGTCAAAGATAATTCTCTGGCTTCTGACTTGAGAAATACCTGTCTTCATGCCAAGTCATTCCATCAGCTTTCAATTTTGGATTTTGGCTCCCTGAGACTGGTCACTGCTGCTTTGCCACATTCCTTTTGTCCTAAAGAAAATTCCTAGGTGCTGATGACTCTACAGGCAGAAATACAGAGGCAGCTAGCACTACCTCTGAGTGGTGGTGATGAGAGGGAAGCATCACTGGTGCCTCTCCCACCTTCATCTATACAACCTTCAGCAAACCACAGCATCAATCCTTTACAGCAGTGGTCTCCATCCTTTTTGGCACCAGGGACCAGTGCTCCTAGGAGAATCTAATGCTTGATGATCTGAGGTAGAGCTGAGGCGATGAAGCTAACACTGGGGAGCAGCTGCAAATATAGATGAAGCTTCCCTGGCTTTGCTGACCCTCACCTCCTGCTGTGTGGTCCAATTCCTAATAGGCCAGGGACCAGTACCTGTCCGTGGCCTTGGAGTTGGGGATCCCCGCTCTATATGATGCTCAGTTTAATTCTGTGCACAAATAAAGTCAACATATAGTTTCTGTGGACCCCACCAGTACAAGGCACGATGGAAAATAAAAGCAAAATGCAATAACAGGTTTCTGGCAAGTTATGCAGAAAAGTAATACAGTGCAAAGAAAAGTTTTGTGGTACGTCAGATACAAGTTTGAATTCCAGCTCTATTTCTGTTACTGGTTGTGTGGCCTTGAGAAACTGATATTCTTGAGCTTTAGTTGTCTCGTCTATAAAATACATGGATAACATAGCCTATTTTATCTGTAAAAATTAATTATAATGTATGTGAAGTTACTACCAGTACCATGCTTAACTTATTATAGATTCAAAAGAAGATAATAATAAAGTAAATATTCTTTATTTTCCATCCCCCTTTTACTATTCAAAGACTTCCTACCTACAAAGAGAGTTGGGTTATCACCAATGGGTGTTTCTTTCTACTTCCCTCATACCCTCCCATGTTTATTGTTGGAAAATGAAGCTTCTAAAAGTAAAACAGGATGATACCTTTACCAGAGGCAGTTTGCAGCCTATCTAATATTCATCTTCCCTTTTCTCCTCATTTTTGGACCCTGATTTTGCTGGGTATAGCAAAGTACAAAGCTAAAAGATTTCCCAGACCTTCTTGCCACTACAAGTAACCATGTGACACAATAGTGTCAGTAAAAGTCTGTTAGAGACTTTTTTGGAAAGTATCTAGACACAAGTACTTCTACTTTCTCTTTGCTGTCTTCTTCCTTCCAACATCCTAGAAAGTGGATATGATGGATGGAGCTGTAATAGCTATCTGGCAACTATGAGAAAAAGATCAAGACTCATGGGATATTGGCCTTCACATACTTGAGCTCCTATAACAATGCTTCTACTACCTTTTACCCGACTTCTCATCATCTGAGAAAAATAAAGCCCTAAAGTTAAGCCACTACCTTTCTGGTCTCCCTTACTCTCATCTGAGTATACTCCTAACTAATCTAATCCTTTTGGCTGTACTTTGGCATGATTTTCAAGGCATCAGCCATAACTTCATTCCAATTTACAAAGAAACTGACATTCGTAGAGTGTCCAGTATATGTCAGACACTGTGTAATAAATATTACATATTGACTCTAATTCTTAAAGTAACCCAACAAGGTATGTAGTGCCATTCCCATTTTATAGCAAAACGATATGAAGAACTAAGAGGCTAAGTACTTTATCAAAAGTACATACTGGTACATGGCTAAGCCAAAATCTGAGCTCCAAATATGTCTGATGATCAAGTACATGTTCTGGCAGCTATCCATGCTACTGCAGAAGTTCTGTGAATTCACTACTGTGAGGAAATAGTACTCACAAGACAGTGTCTCTCTCTAAATTAGTCACTTTCCCCAGATCCTCACTCTGATATCTAAAACCTAGCTGGTAAATGATCTAAAAAGTATATCTAGAGCATGGGGGGAAAAACAGTGCATAGGAGGAGATCATGAAGTGGTTGATATGGCAAGAGGTGAAAGTTACAGACGCCTGAGGTACACTTCTGCCTGAAAGCAGCTGACAAAGCTGATCATCAGGAAAGGAAGCTCCTTTCACCTGTGTTCTCTAGTCAACAAGACCGTGAAGAAATCACATTAGACTAGAGATTAGTGTGTGAGCCTGAGACATGGGGGAGAGTGGTTAAAGTGCCCAATGTCACATGTTCTCACAGCAAAAAAACTCAGGTATAATTTTATCAAATATGACTTTTTAACCTTTTTCCCATTTAGAAAAAAAAGGTGCAGCTCACTGCTAGCGTTAATTTAACATCACACATAGGAATGCTGCGTTTTCTAGGATTTGACATTTTCAGCAATGGAGAATTACTATATTTTGAAAATGGAAATATCACTACTAAAAACAGAATGCTTTAAGTAGAATGATGTCATTTGTTTCCAAAGACTATTGATATACTAGAGTGATGTGAAGATAATAAAAAAGTGAGCTATTTTGTGACCAACTTTGGGGGTCAGGTAGGTCTGTAATCCACAAATTATCTCTGGGAAAATGCTGCAGCCACAAGTACCATCTATGAGTATTCTCAGGGCAAACAGGAAATGGGTTAAAGAAAGAGGAAAGATAGAAAATTAAAATTGGGAGTTACATTTATCTTTTATAACCAATTAAAATAAAAGACTTATAGAAGTACTACATAAATATACTTATATGTGTACAAATTTTAACTCCTCTATACGGTGAATCTGAAGCAGCTAAAAAGATGATTCATAATAAATTTAAAAATCATGTCCAGGAAAAGTAAATGAACATGAGATAAGAAAATTATTTATGCAGATACACATCCTATAGGGTCCTAAATAATTACTAATTACTGAGCTGTAACTTTGGGTCTGAGCTTCCTTCCTACCAAAAAAAAAATGAAAAAAATGATTTGGTACAAAATTCACAATGGCCATGAGAAAAGGATTATTACCACCACAATAGAAACAAAATATTTTCTGTTACTATAAAAGCAATAAGAAATCAGAAGACCTAGGTGAGACTCCACACAAGAGAAACTATATAATGGAGTAGACAATGTCTTGGTAAAAATTCCCTCATAACAAATGTCATAAAATATGCCACACAACAGTTTCTCACAGAGTTATTCAATCAAGCTGAAAAATAATTCAGGGAAGGCAATCTGTACAGGAGTAAGGCAATGAGGTACAATTATAAAGCTCTCCACTGGGCTGGCTCATTCTAGTAATAAATCTCAGAATATCTAGATGAACAAATAGCATGTTCTTCAAATTATTCTCCAACTGAAACCAACTTGAGAAGGAGGATTATGCAACAGTTTACTGACTATTATGTAAATGGTACTTCAGTCCAATATCATTGTACTTTTAGGTATAGTATTTTCCTTCTCCAAGTGGCAAAACAAGGCAGAGCAAATGTAGGTTGATATTTTTAAAATTACGGCTTTTAGTTTTACATTAGGAGGTTCTAGTATTCATTTTCTATTATATAACTGGTGTTAGAGAAAATTTATGAATTCACACCCATAATGATTTAATTAATTTAAAAGGCAATGTGTGAAAGACAAGTTCCTGAGAAGAAGACATCCTAAAAGTGGACATTAAACAGTCCTTGAACGGGTAGAAATTAATGTGAATTATTGAACATGGTAGGAAGAACTCAAAAGTTCATTAAAAAAAAAAAAAAAGAAGAAGAGAAAGAAAAACCAAACTGATGCATAGTAATGAATGTGGCCTGCTAGGTGTGGAAAGTAATGTAAAATCTATATAAATTCAGCTGACCTTAACTACATGTAATTTTTTCTGTGTACTCATATTGGTGCAGTCTCATAAGCATATTCACGAAAAGAATCCTTAATAAGGTACAAAGTTTTGGAATATTCAGAAACTGCCGATTAGACTAAGTATGTACCTGCATGTTACTTTTTCACTGTATAGACTCAGATGAAATTTATCCTTCCAAAAAAATTCTCTGGTTGTGTGAAGACAACATATATATGGTTATGCTATAATGCAACCTCTATATCTAGCTGCAAGAAGTTACGACTGTAATATGATCCAAAGGAAGAAAAAAATAAGGACCATTTGCTACTAATTAAAAAACAGGGGATTAGAAAAAGATGGTGTGGGAAATAGGGAACAGTTGTTCTCCCAACATGGACCTCTCACCCTGCTGGTTTTGCGGTTTTTAAAACTACAAAAGTGAAAGCTGGAAAAATGACAACAAAATGACTACCAAAACATAAACAGAATACTCCATATGGTTTTTTTAAATAATAATTTCTAAATTGGAGATAGAAAACTAGATTTGTTAAGCAAAAGCTACAAGTTCCACATTATGGTTTCTCCTTCTAAATATATATATTATAAACACATGTACTGAATCGAATGTAGCTCTGTGCAGTGTAGTAAGTAATAAGGTTCTAGTTCTGATTCTAATTGCAATCAATTGCAATGAACCAATTGATGAGGTAGGTCGTTAAAGTTATATAACTTCAACAAACTAAGATTGCTAAAGTTAAGTAAATATCATTGTGGTCACTTTAAGCTACCTAGCTTCATCAAGCAGAGCTACAAAGCAGCAGGTTAGCGGGTTTCTGGCAAGGAATAATTGGTGCTGAGCAACAGACTGTGTACATGAGCAAGAAACATTGCATAAAACTCACATTACAGGCTTACCCACACCATATGTGCATTTTGGATGGAAACAGGGTCAGCTCTCATACACCTCACATAGTTTGGCCTTACTGGCTAGGATGAATGAACATTCTGTTTCAGTGTGCTAGTTAACCCTAATGGAAGCCAGAAAATACCAGAATTATGACCTTTCAATTACAGTTTTTTCCAGCAAAACTGAAATTCGGACAAAGATGCAGTGGTAACAAAAACACACAAATCTGAAGTTATAAAAAAGATCTTTACAAACTTTGATAAGCTTGCCTCAAGTTAATTCATCTCACCAGTGTCTTGAGCAATCAACAACCAATACGAACCTGATCATCAAATATAAAAGTCATGAATTTATAGATTTAAAGTGGCCAAATTTATTATTTCCCAAGACAGACTTCATAAGCAAGAACAAAGATCTTGCTTTACCCGCAAGGAATGTTGGACTATTTATTCCTAACAAGCATGAAAGCTTGATTAATAAATGCCTAAAATCTTCATTATGGGGCAAATCCCCACCACCCGCCACCTGCCTCCATCAAAGCAGTAGTATAAAGATTGGCATTTGGTGGCATTATCCCAATTCACTGTTCAAAGAAGTAAACAGTCAGGACTTCTGGAGAGGACAAGATCTCAGAAACTGCATCTAATCAACCTAGTTCATTGAGAACTGAAGTTGAAGAAAGCTTAGCAACTTGTCTTAGGTCAGATACTTGGTGAGCAGAGGAATCCAGCAAAAGTATACTTTCTAGTATTTTACATAGCCCAGGAATTCAAATGAAAATAAAGTTTGGAGAAATGCACTCTACAAAATTCCCCTCCAAAGTGTCTTGCATAGAAGAATAAACACATCGAAGGATTAAATTTACCATTTAAATGACATAAACAGTGCAATAATCCAACTGTGTTCCATTTCCTAGTAAATCAGAATTTGAAAGGTTTTATATTAAGAGAAAAAAACAAAGAACCTCACACTCATCTGACAAAATTGTATTCTCATAAACTATTATAAAGGGAGAAATTATCTTCAAACTAAGAATCTCAGCATCATTGATATAAAGGAAACAGGAAGTTTTTTTAGACAAATACATGTTCAAATCAGTAATCTATAACCTTTTGGGGTGGGGGGAATATGATATAATGACACTGACAGGTGGATCAGAGAAAAAATCACTTCACTCTTCTCCCAGCTGAAAAGGCCCCGGAGTGAGAGGATGGATGTTTTGACAAATTGTGATCTGATTTGGCGCTCTGTGATCAACTAAATAAGGGATCTTTAACCTAAATGAACCAAGGCAGGGAGTACCGACACATCTAAAGATAATCCTCAACAGATTGCTCCATTGTTGTTACTGCCATACAAAACAGCTCTTCTGTTAAGCAAAAACCTTGAGTGAATACACTGTTTCCTCAGTACCAGCCATACTATCATTTAAAATATAAAATATACTTATTATACACAAAATGGAAAACCAGAACACTGGAAAGAATGATTTAACCCATGTATCTATCATCCCAATACATGTTTTCATGTACTACATGATCTATTTCTGCATAGTTTTTACATAGCAGCAATCAATCATACTGTATATACAATTTCATATTTCATATTTTTAACAGAAATGATGAAACTAAGAGTCTTTATATTTTATTGAAAACTAATCATAAATTTCATTTGCGAAAAGTGGAGAATATTCTACTGAGTGGTTTGCTGTCTTTTGGCAAATATCACTTCTGTGGATTTAAAAGATTATTTTATTAGAATAGAATACTAGAAGTGGAATTACTGTCAAAGTATATTAACATTTTTATGGTTCTTGATACTTATTGCCAAAATGCTTTCCAAAAATGGTTGTACCAATTTAAATTTCCTTCAATATCAATACTCATTATACCTGTATTTGGACTATGATCTGTTGTGAAAATAAACAGCTTCCTAATCGTCTTTACAACCCCCAAACTTTAGATTTATAAACTTACTGACCATGTTATACTAAAATATTCTTAAACTCAAATCGTGGCATTCGGAATTATTGACTAGATGAATGCTAGTCTTGAAACTATTCCTGAAAATCACTCCTTCCAGTCTCTTTTTTCCTGCACCACGCAACCCTAATTCTTTTCTATGCAGAACTTTGTCTTTAATGGGATAACCTTACTCCCTGTTTTAAGCAAAGGTAACCAAAGTCTATATCACATGGCATTCACAAAGCTCAAGATATCTTCCTTCATTTTAATGACTATCTGAAATTAAAGCAAAAAGGAAATTAGCCCCTACAGAGTATGAAGACTCCAGAGCTCTGTTAAAAGACATGAGAGAAGTATGGAAATGCTTTCAAAGAAAAATGAATGTTTCATTAATAGGTGCATTCCATATCTTTTTCAAAAAAATCAACTTTTGTTCCCTAAATTGTAGAACTATGACTACCCCATACAACTCAATTTTTTACAAATATACAAATAAAAAGTTACAAATACTGCGTACTAGATTGAGAAATGTACTTGAAATGACTTGAATAAACACACACTCCTAAATCCTTACTTTAATTTCCAGGGATTCTCATATATGCATTTAATTTTAGCAAACATTTTATTGTTGTTGCTACTACCTTAATTACTGCTTTTGCAATTGCAGTCTATTAAATTTCCTAGTATAAATTGGCTGCAAGACTGCTTTAGATCTTCATTAAGAAATTTATATTAAATATGCAATAAGCTACTTTTGTTAACAGAAGTTGGGAGAATATTAGTGTCACAGTTTATTATTATAAATAATTTTTGTGTCTTCTGTCAGTATAACCACAAGAGTATCTCAATACCACCAGCTGATAATAATCTTTATAAATCCTACTTTGCAGCTATACCATCTGTTATTATTTTATATGTGGCTCCATATGCATATGTGAATTAGTTGTCACTCAAGACAAATATACAAATGGAACTGTGGTTTTGCATTGAGTTTTTTATTGGCTTGTTTTTGTTTTAGTTAGGCCACCGAACTAAATAAACAAACATATTCTTCAGTCTTAGAGACTAAAAATTAATGCAAATTTTAAAATAATTTTTGTTGTGCAAATAAAATAAATTTAAGTTCAACAAACACTCTAAAAGTATCTTTTAGATTAAAATTAGGATAGAATTAGTAGTCACCAATATTGGAAAAAAATTATATTAAAAATCTGAAATTTACTTATTCGTGCCTCTCAAAATATACCTACAAAACCAAATAAGAATAGGTTCACTAGTAAATTAGTAGCTATACAAAATACAAAACAGTTCTCACGAATTAAGATTATAAAATAATGACTAGTTATTTGCTTACTTGTAATGTTTATTCCCTGAAGAGTCATAATGGCAAAAACTCAAAACCAGAGCCCTCGTCAATCTGAGGGTTTATTCCCCTTGAGCTGTAAACTCACAGACTAGCGAAAGACACTAAGTAGCTGCAGTGTCATTACAACTCACTACCAAAATTTACCCAGAAAGGTAACAAGATAAAAAGGCACAGAATGAGATGGCTAGTCCTCCAACTAGATAATTAGTTACAAATTACAATTTCTTCCCCAAGTACTGAAGTCTAACGACCTTAATTTTAATAGGCCCAAACAGGGGTTTACAGGAGCTTATACTCTACACACCAAAACCATGGTGAATTTTGTTAAAAGTTACCAATGGCCCTTAAAATATAGACTGAGGCACAATATGAAAGAAACTACATTTGATGACTAAATTAGTTCAATATTTCCTTAGGTTATCTTATTTCAGGTGGTGATACTTTGGCAATACATATAGGGAACAATAGGTAAAAACAGCAGTAACTAATTTAAATGAGGGATTCCCAACCCTCAGGCCGCGGACCAGTACCAGTCAATGGCCTGTAAGGAACTGAGCCACACAGCAGGAGATGAGTGACAGGCAAGTGAGCAAAACTTCATCTGTATTTGCAGCCACTCTCCAGCGCTAGCATCACCACCTCAGCTCCACCTCAGATCATCAGGCATTAGATTCTTATGGGAGAGTTGATCCCTGGTGCCAAAAAGATCTGGGACCACTGATTTAAGTCATTATTGAGAGAAAATCCACGAAGTGGGGAGTGAAGAAGAGACAAACATACTGAGAAATTATGATTTTCTAGAATGAATGCTGTATTATTTTCAGTTTCACAAAGTAAAGTCCCACTGATTACTTAATGAAAATAAATATGCTGCTTTTCAGTCTTTTGTGTAAATGGATTGAAATATCTCATAATTCAACTCTATAAAAATTAAGTAATGTGATGCCCAAACTAGATCTCTTTTTTTCAAATTATATTTCACCCAGATGTTAGAATTTCCATGATGTTGGTGAGAGAGCTATACTTGGAAAGGGAACAGTTTTGAAGTATACTTGGGCTATAAAGTGTAAGGAAAAATATCACAGACTACTTAACAAAATATTTTAACTGCCATTAAAACTACAGTATAGCACAGACCACATTACATTTATTTTTTAACCCTTAATTATCTGTCATTGGGATTCATGTGTGGGAAGTATTTTCATACCTTGATATGCTTCTGTATTTCTAAAATGTTCTTAATGAAGGATTTCATTTCACAAAATTTTACCTTAATACAAAAATTAATTGTATAAATAGTAAGAACAAAATTTTCAAAACTCACATAATGCCTGAAATCTCTCTAGGCTCTCCAAAATGATATTTCTTCCTCCACTGAAATCTTGGTTATTTTTTTTTTAATTTATAGAGTTTAAGGAACTGATTCTCCTTGATATTATAATGACTTGCAGAGTTTTCTAACTATCCATAAATATATTGAGAATTTCTGCTTCTACAAGTGGGAGCCACAGAGTCTTACATATCTCTATATGCTCTCTACCCCATGTCCAACAATTCCTTGAAAATAGTAGGCAATCAACATGTTTATCTGAATTCACCCAAAAACCTACTTTATTATACAAAAACCTACTCAAAGGGTCTTTAGAAAAGTGAGTTCCATTTTGGCAACTAAGAGTGTTATTTTTAAGCCTTATGGAACCAATACTAATTTACTCAATATATTCTCATTATAAATAGTATTTCAATATTTCTTATATAGCCATTAAAAATTAAAATAATGAGAATCTTTCCTGCTAGGTACAATAATTACAACTTCTTAATCAGATGTATATCTTTTTTAAAAAGAACTAATTGAAATCATTAGACTTTTCTTTGCTAATGTTGTAAGAGTTCCAACAATAATGTAAATTGACAGATTTTTTTAATGGGTAACTCCTAAGAAATAGAAAATTTACAGTGGGAAAAAATAACAGTGTGTTCATAGGTGGAAAATAGAATTTAATTAAGAGATTAACTCATAAAAAATAGTGTATGCAGAAGACCAATTATTTATCCATCCAGAAATCATTGACAAGATATCTCTATCACATTACATGTGTGACAGTATGTTAATGGCAGAGGCTAGAAAACTAATTAAGGTATATTCTCCACCTTCCAGATAACACAAGTAGTCAGAGGACTTTGAGGTTACCTCTGTCTGAGGGAGCAGGGCAAAGAGTTCACAAAGGAGCTAACATTTGAACAGGGTTTCGGGTTTAGGCTTTATTCTGCAGATTTCAAGACATTTTGGCCTGAAGTAACAAAACTAGCTCTTCTTTTTTTAGTAAGAGATTTGGGAAAGAAACTGCTTGTCTAATAATAGTCTGGTGAACAGATGAGGACCGATTTGGAGAATAAGGAACCAGATTTGGAAGTGTTTGAGAGGTAGAATCAATAGGACTTGATAGATTTGATAAAGAGAGTGAGAAAAATTAGTCAGAATAGTAACTTTAGGCCTTTAACTTGGCAGGCTGACGATGACCTTAAATGCAATCTCGATTATCAGTTAACATGTATTTACTGAGCACATTCTATGTACCAGACTCTATTCTAGGAACACAAGGTCTATTTTCATTCTAGTTAGGGGAAGCAGACAGTAAACAAATAAATAATCTGAGATAGTGATAAACATGATGGAGAAAGTGAAACTGGGTTATGTGACAGTGACTGGGGGGTGAGGGCCTTTAGCTGAGGTAGTCATGAAAAGTGACACTTGAACTAAGAATTGAATACTAAAGGCAGCCATGTGAAGCTGCTGTAAGGAAAGGAGAGCAAATGCAAAGGCTAAGACTGGAAGGAGATGAACAGGATCAAGGGGCAGAAGGGCAGCTGGGATAGGGATGGGGTTTGAAGGGTGTGGAGAAAAACTGGAGGGCACATGGAGCTCCTTGTCGCCCAATGTCAGGGGCCTATCATTTATTCTGGTTACCTTGGGTAGCCAGCAGATTTTATACCAAAAAAATGATGTGATCTGTTTTACGTTTCTCTCTGCTGTGTGGAGAATGGATTTATAGGAGAAGAATGGAGGCAGAAAGTGGTGGCTTAGACTTGGTTCTAACAGTGCTGATATTCTGGGCATAGAGAGAGAGCTAACAGGATTTACTGATGAACTGGATGTGAGTGTGAGGGGAAGAGAGGAGCCAGAGGCACCTCAGGGGTTTTGATTCTAAATGACTATACGATGGTGATATTCAACAGAGATTGTGGATGGTTAGGCAGAGAGAAGCCGCAGGGTGTTGGGGCCAGGAATCAGTAGTTCTTCTTTGTTCAAGTAAAGACCGAACCATAGAAACTTCTAAGACAAACATACTTAAGCAGTGGATATATTCTAGAGCTCAGGGGAGAGGTCTAGGTAGAAATAAACTTTAAGAGTCATCAGCCTCTATACAGAATTTTAAACTTTGAGGCTGGATCAGACTCATCTTAACTAACTGAGGTACATAATGGGGTCCGGGGAAAGTGGGAAATAGGCATTAATGTTTTTTGTTTTGAAATCTTTAAAGAAGAGGAATAATGAATTCCATTTTAGACATTTAAAGATGAGGTAAATGATTACTTGACTTTTCTGTGGCAAATCATACATAGCCTCTAACAATATTTTATTATTATTCCCTTGTACTATGATTTAGCCCTGTCATCTCATTTGCAGTCTTCTGATTGCTTTTTTGCTATGTAAGTAAGCTCTCTAATAGCAAACACTGACCTCTGAGTGCCCAGAGCTATTCAGATAGAAGATATTTTTCAAATATCAGTTATAGCATGAGCATATTAATCCACTCTTTATGATTATGGATTGATTGTATAATGGAGAGACTAGAAAGCAGCATAATAATGAGCTACTCTGAAATATGCGAGGATCATAATCTCAAACACTTCTTAAGAATTAATCTTGGAATTCTATCAATGAATCAACTTTGAAAAATAATCAAGCACTGCAGACATTTTCAGTGAATCACATAACTAAACAATTAAACTCAAATAATCGTTGATGATTTCTAAACCTTCCTGGTGGTTCTTTCCCAAGATTCAAATACATCAACCTTTATTTCCTATCAAAAATGCTACTATGGTCACCACTCACTGTTTGAATACATGAAACAGATCAAGCTGCTTCAGTATATAGACAGAACATATTGCTTTGTCCTTGTATCTGTTTTTTTCACCACTATATACTCATTTCCTTACACAGTACCTTGAATATAGTCAGTGCTTAATAAATATTTGTCACATGCATACGTGAAAAACGAACATACAGTTTTATGGACAAGATGACTCTTTTTTTCCCTCTATATCAATTTCTTCCTGTATCACTTCTTTAAACAAGTTTTTTCTTAATTATAAAAAATTTGCTCACTGTGGAAAATATGAATATAAAAAGTAAAAATCTTTCTTAAAATACATATTACTTTCTACTTATAATTCATGATTGTATTCAATCATTCACTTAACAAATGTTTTTGACTATTCATACTAGGCTTTGGGGAAATGGCGATGAACCAAACTGGCAAGGTCCCTGACCCTATTCCAGCTGTATACAGCAATTCCCTCATGTGATACAAGTAGAATATATGTAGAGGTGTTTCATTATGTAAAAAGGTTAAAAGTTCATGGATATCCCTTGTATCCTAACAATTAACATTTCCCCGAAATCTTAAAAATGATTATTTCAGTGATAAAATAACATCAGTATGTTTCCACCTAGTATACAAAAGTATCTTAATGATATTTTCAAGTATCCTCAAAGAGC
Source organism: Macroglossus sobrinus (assembly GCA_004027375.1). Classification (NCBI taxonomy): domain Eukaryota; kingdom Metazoa; phylum Chordata; class Mammalia; order Chiroptera; family Pteropodidae; genus Macroglossus; species Macroglossus sobrinus. The sequence continues at coordinate 419,733 of PVKZ01000761.1, forward strand.
AAATAGTTTTCCCATTTGGAAAAGAACAAATATCTTAAACTTTCTACTAAACAATGTCAAGGACAGCATTCTGATGCTGGAAGTGGTAATGTAATATAGTTCTAAATAGATTATTTTCAAAACTTTCTCTATAGGTTCATATATTATCTATTTATTCAAATGTATTATTAAATAATCACTCAAAAAGGTTAAAATGTTTTAATTTGAGTGCTCTACTCTTCTTTTTTTTCAACAGAAAGTTTCCATTTCCAGTACAAGGAAAAGCTTAGCTCTTGGAAAGTCACTCTCTGTACTGTCTGTCATCCCCAGGCTCTGAGCCAGTCATCTGTTTCTTAGTATCTCTATACCTGTCTACATAGCAAGAATAAAAGTTACTATTTATCCTCAGAGAAATATATAATCATAGAGATTTGTTCAGTTTCACCCCAAAAGGATTCATCGAGTTTCATTTACCTCCAACGGTTGGCTGCCTTCTGCTTCTGAAGTTTTACCTTTTGCTGCCATTCTTTGTTCATTTTCTGTATCTCCTAAGAAGCAGAAAAAAAAGAAATAAAACAAAAAATAAAAAAACTTTACCATACCATTGAAATCACATTGTCTTCTATTTATTTGAAATACCTTTTGTTATTATGTTTCATATTATAGAATCAACTACTTTATTACAAAATAAATAAGCTAATATTTTTAAAAAATAAGTTAATTTTTAAGAACAGTAATTTATAGAGATCTCATAAATCATCCATAATATACATACATACAACCTAAACCAGAAATGTATCCTGCATTATATAGGTTTACTTTGGAATGTAAATCAAGCCATACATTAAATAAGCTAGAAAAGCTTATAACTTAATGGCAAATTATTTCCAAATTAAAAGCATCTATAATATGTATAACTTCTTCAAATTAGTTTTTAAAAAAGGTTTACTCTGTATATTTTTGTATCTCTGTGGATCTGCTTCAGAGTAGATATATATGTTTGTATATAATAATTAACCAAATGTTGAAAAATCTTTATAGCAGGAAAGAACAACAAATTAATAAATTAGCCTTCAGTCAATACTTTGATTCCTAAGGCTGATGCCTGGGTAGGTTATGTTACTAAATGAAGTTGGTGACTTAGGCTGGCTCGAGCAATATAGAACTTACACAAATAAGTAAGGATAAGCATAATTTAATTTATTGATGACTTATTTTAATTTATTATCACTAATGATCTGTGATTAACACATGGTAATAAACAATTAACCTACTTCTTTATACTTCTTTAAAGTATAAAGAGAAGTTAACATAGTAATTTGTAAACTGCTCTTCCCATAAATTTTAAGCTAGCTCAGGAATGTCTACAATGGCTAAGATTATAAAATTCATAGATAATGACTTGACTAACACTAAAGGTTAGGAATCTGTTAATATAAGAAAGATCACAAGTCTTGATCAGAGATAAAGTATAAAAGTCTTGGCTGAGCTTAACTTTCCAAATGAAAGACGAAAGTTTAGTTTACCAATGGCTATTATCAAGAAACAGCCTTGTAATAATTATAAAGGAAAATTCTGTTAAATTCTAAAATCATGAAGTGAGAATTAAATTGGTAGTTTAGTAAGATAGTATTTTAAAATAAGTCCAAAAAATGTTTATTATCACCTATAATCTTTGTTCTCAGCTATGTGTAACATAACTGCTGGGCTGGACACAGCACATAATAGGAGTTCAATAAATATTAGCTGAATAAGTTAATGAACTTCTCTTTATAGTTTCCAATCTATAAAACTATAACAAATACTAAATGGTATGTAATAAAAACTATATTTGAGCATACAGCTAGTCTCTGTCTTCTAAAACATATTTGCAAAACCTAAAAGGCAAATTTATTAAATATCACTATTATGTATTGTTACTAGTAATCCATAATTATGGCATCATTTATTAAATTTTAAAAACAGTTAAATATTTTTTAAAAAATCATACTGAAATAAAAACATTAGGAATTTTTGGGTTATATCTTTAGGATAATAAAGTTAATAATTGTTAAGTGAAAAATTAAATCAACCTACTTGTGACCCAAGATGTCACAAAACTATTCTGATTTTTTAAAAGTGATTGTTTAAACTGACCATTTATTTGCATATCAAACAGAGTCTTATTTTCCAAAATCCCCCTTGTCTCTGAAAGTTAGGGATAAGATAATCAACCCCTGATTTACAGAAGGTGAAACTAATGCACAAAGAGTTCCGTTTGCTTGGTTATAGGCGGACACCATGGCAGCATGAACAGCCAAGTTACTACAAGTCTCTGTACAATGAGGTCAAGGTGTGTTTAATAATTCCCATACATGATGTTTATAAGAAAATATGTAACACCTAATATAAAAGCTTTTTACCTTTTAGATAAAAAAAAAATCAGGAAAGATTTTTTACCTTTTAAAATGATTATTGCTCCATCTCATAGCCATACAAACACTGTAACTGGCTAAAATCATTCAGCACGAAGTCTGTGTTTCCTTTGCTATTTTCTGATTTCAAGGTGTGTATCTATACAAAACTTTCTGTTTCTCCCTATTGCATGAATAACCGGAAAGGTTATCAGCCAGTGTTCCTGACATCACATAACACACCTGCCTAGAAGCAATTGTAGAATCACTATTTACTGAAATGCCATGTCTGGTGATAGGACTCAGATAGGACAGTAACTGATTATAAGGAAAGATGCCATTTGTAAGATTATTCTCTACAAACAACAGAAAAAATAAAAAACAGGTCACAAAGAAATATAATTTTTGAAGTTTTTTCCTCCTACTGAAGAATTATTCTATCATGGTAAAAATTCATTTATTTTAGCCATTTTTAATAACACACATATGGTAAAAATTCATTTATTTTATCCATTTTTAATAACCCACATGAAAGGTAGATACTTTAAAGATGCACATGATAACTGTGAAATAAGGTACCTGAGTTTTCAAACATTGGTTAACTCTAATTAATATTCTGGATAGAGTCAAAAAAGTAATTTGCAAATCAGCTGTTTAAAAAGAACAAAAACAACCAACATTTTCACAGTACTTAACATTTCAAAGATTTTTTTATACCACATTTGGTTCTTACTATGGCCCAGTAAGACATCCTTCCAATACCCCCATCTCCTGGTTTACAGGTGAGTGAACCCTAAAGCACAGAGCACTGACATGCCCAGGGTCTCCCAGGCAGAAGGCAGTGTTAGTAGGAGCAGAACCCAGTCTCCCAACGGCTCTGGGGATGCTGTGGAATGTTCTGAGATGGAGGCTGAGCTAGATGGAATCAAGTCTCTGAGTTAGGGAACAGGGTTATAAAAAACAGAGCCCAGGGCTCCTGCTCTCTGAAGACAGGATCTTTTGTATTTGTCCCAGCCCTTAGGCCTCCAGACACTCCTCTCTATTCCTTTTTCCTTCCATAGGCCCCATCCATTATCTTTCTCTTCCCTTTTCACTAATGATACCAAATACTTCTGCCCAGGGCTTCTTGTCTTTCCTGCGGGCCCTCAAAGCAAACACACAGTCCCCTTGATACTTTTCCCGAAGTTTTTAAGGCTAGAAATAATTTTATAAGAGGAAAAAGCTCTCTTACATTTCAACATACAATTTTCTTAGTTTAAAATGTAGTTTTTATTTAGATGAGTAAATGATAAAAGCTACCTAGACATACAAAAGAAGCTCTTTCAGAACTTAAAGGACAAGTGATATCCAATTATATATTAGATTAGGGGTTGGCAACTTTTTCTGTTAAAGGGCCGGATAGTAAATATTTTAGGCTTTGTGGGCCATATGGTCTTGGTCACAAGTTCTTTACTATTGTAGTTGAGAGCAGCTACAGACAATATATAAACCGATGAGTATGGCTGTGTTCCAATAAAAATTTATTTACAAAAAACAGGTGTCAGGCTATAGTTTCCTGATCCCTGTTTTAGAGAATATAGTACTCCACCCCTTCTAAGTTAAAAGGTTAGATTGTGTTTGAATTATACAAGAAGATAAGAAAGGAACATCATTAGCATATCATCATGATCCCATTCTACTGTGTGAACTGGGTTGAGGGAGAGGAGAAATGGTAGTGAAGAGTGAGTACTAGAGAGAAGGGAAGAAGGAAAGGAGAGAAATCCCCAGTGATGGGAGAGGAACCCAAATGCCCATCTGGGTCAGCCAGAGGTGACCTGTTTTGAGGTTTTGGTGGTAGTGGGTGGGGGAGGAAGAACCCTCACTCATTCGGTCTCCTAAAATGTGGAGGATGCTCTAGTAACATCCACCCCAGGCCTCCCTCACTCCCCAGTCCCTGGGTTGCTGATTTGGGAGGACTTGACGACCTGTTTCTTCCTCCTTTCTTTCATGAGAACGGGAGGACCACAGAGAACACGAGACTGTTTGCTCTGACCCTCCACATGGACCTCCTTCCCTTGGGGAAGCCTGCCCCACCCAGCCCTGCATATCCTGTAACTGGATAGAGCTCAATCTAATTCTGAGATTCAAATTTGGAACCCTATTTGCTCCTTGAGAGAAGCCACATTCTTCAACACCAGCTTTATAGGCAATAAAGATGAAAATCTGATCTCCCTAAATTGACCAAATTTTATCTGAGAAAAGTGGTGTTAATATTGGAATGCCCTAGTTGTGAATACAGAAAACTATTCTCTTTCTTTTCTTTCTCTTATCTTTGATTATAGAGGAATTATCTAGAACTCCCTATCCTGAGAATGTAGTCTACAAAACACTAGTTTCAAGGGGTTCACCTGGAAAGAAATATTTCTATGGTCAAAAGTATGAGAAAAAAACTACAGAGCAAGTTCCCTTTCCATTGATTTACAATGCACTATTTATTTAGGTTGTCAAATGATCTTTAATTAAAATATTTTCCTTCATAGTTCTTAACTAGCTGGACATTCCACTGCAGCACTCTTGATGTCATCTATGATGTCATGAGGGTGGCGGCCATCAACATTGCAGCCTACAGACTGGGCAGTCCCCAGGATCTCCTTAGTGGTTGCAGAGTTCTCTGGCCCCATTTGTTGTGCAATGTTGACAATCTCATCAAAAGTGATATTTCCACTTGCTTTTTTTTTTTTTTTTTTGCTTCTTTCTATCTCTTGGTGGTTCTTTGAGGGTTTTGATGATCAGTTCAAAGTCAGAAAGTGCTACCTCTATCTGGGCCTGTCTGCTCTAAATGGTCAGTTTCACAATAATCCTCAGATCCTTCTGATCACCGGTTGCTTTGGTGATGTCATCACCAACCTTTTTAGAGACAGGCCCAGGGTGCTGATCTTGGGGGCCAGAGCAGAACTGGCACCAATTCCACAGATTCGGGACAACCAAAGAAAGTTGTGCCTTGGCCTCCTTTGAGACAAAAGCTGAAAGCCCAATGTACTCTAAAAAATTAAAGGCTCTGGGAAATTATTTAGTAAAAAAAAATATTATTTTTTTTACAACATATTTGACTATGGAGTCATTTTAGTCTCCTGATACCTATTAAACACCTTGCAGAGGTCCATGAACATACTATGGAAAATGATGACATAGCATTTCCAAAGTTAAAATTGATTATGAAATACATTATTTTTACTTAACTCTTCAGAAGACCCTCAACCTTGCCAAATTTGTTACTTAGCTTTTGAACATTCATTTTACACAATACTAACCCACACTTACTTTCCTTTAGATGATTCTTTTCACAACTCTCTGTTCATCCATTCAGTTGCATTTGGGCCAGACTAGAATCATGTGACTGTATTCTACTACATAATTAGGATGCCAGAATAGCTGATAATCTACAGAGGAGAGAAGGGTAGCCAAGCACCTTGAAGACAGGAGGAAACCTCAGTGCTCAGAAACATCTCCCCCACAAATTTCACCAATTAGAGATTCATTAGAGTTAATGAGCTCCTCTTTTAAAATGCAAATACCCCCTGGGAGAGTTTGCTTATTAGTCATTCACCAGTGAAGGAGTGGGAAGAACAGGGGAATGGCCACTCCATTAACTTTCATTCTTCATTCACGCACTCATTACACCAGGCAGCCGGGCACTGGCAAGAGAATGGCTTTGGAATCTGACAGATCCTACCCAAACCCTTTACCAAATCCATGACCCTAAGCAAGTTAGTTAATGTCTCAGAGCCTCTACATCCTCATCTTAAAAATGGGAATAATGATAAATAATAAGGTTGTTATAAAGATTAAATGAGAAAATCTCTTAAACCCTAATTGTGGAGAAGAAGGGAGGGGAGTTGGAGCAAGATAATGGTTTTGTCTTGGCATCAACTGCTGTTCTACCTTTGTCATGTAGCTGTGCCGTTATCTTCAACAGGAGAGGTGCTAGGAGAGGCTCTCACACGTCCTCTCATTTAGTGCTCATGGTGGCATTGTGAGGTAGGTTTTATTATGTCCATTTAAGAATGGTGACTTATTAAAATCCAAGTCTGCTGACAGTGCCAAATCATTACAGAATACGTGACCTCTCATTACTTATCAAAACTTGAGTTAATTCATCCAACTCAGTTTAATACACTTTATATTTAAGTCTCCCCCAGTTCAGTTTTCCTTTCTACTTTTCCTAATACTATCTTATTACTCCCCATTTATCACTGTAATCGAGAAAGGAGGAATAGTCAAAAGCAGAAGTACTAATTGCTGAAGACATGCCCTGCCTAGGATTCTGATGACAATTGTTATAACCCTGAAAAAAAAAATTAGCCAGAATAGAAACAGCTAAACCACAGAGGAAGGAATGCAATTAGCAAACAAATATAGGAAAGGATTCAAGCTGATTAGGAATTACAGAAAAGCAAATTAAAATGGCACCAAGAACATACTAAATTAGCACACCAAAATTATTACACCTTAAATTCACTAAGAGTGTCATATAACTAATACAGTGGCATCATTCTGATAATGAAGTGAATACTAGATAAACATTTGACTGTACGGGGGAGATAATAAGAAAGATAATTCTACACACACTCACTAAGGGCTTATAAAAAGAATTATAAATGGTTGTTAAAATAAGAGGAAATTTTTAAATTAGGGGTTCAAGAGAACAGGTAGTCTCTAAGATATTAATATAAATCTTAATATATATTTATATACACCTTTTAGGTATCGTGTTAAATTTTAACATTATGACTGCTACTAAAATCACAGAGCTAAAAACCTTGCTTGCTACTTTAAAATCATAGGGTCACACTGAATACTTAAAAGCATTTTACTCAGGGAAATAAGAATGCCAGCAAATCCAACTGAGGTCAGAACCACTTAAGAGTCCTACCGGTCTGCTCTTCATTAACTTGTCCTGGATTCCACAGATGTCTTTAGGTCTGAGTCGTGTTACTTTGTAGCTATGGGTAATAATTTTCCTGGAAGATCTTAAAGCAATCCAAAAACATCATTTAAGCATTTAACACTATGTTAAACAGTTAAGCCTATGCAATTTTTACTTTTAGGCTGTAAGACTACAAACACAAAAGGCCAAATTCATTTAGATGTACATTTGTACAGTATTGTATCATGCTGTAAAATCTGCCTTCAAAGGTTTTTTGTTAATCTTTCTTAAATCAGAGTAAATTTATATACTATAAGAGTAAACTGGGCTGATGATTCCTAACCCTGGATTCCAAAATGCTACTGAAAGAAATCTCTACAAAGGGCTGCTGTGAGCAGCCCACTGACAACAGGTTCTATAGGCTCTGCTGAAAACAAACAGAACTGGCACAAAAAGGATTTTCAGTGTGCATAGCTTAAAGCCTAAATTTGTAAAGAGAAAAAAAAAATAGGTTCACTCTACCAGGGTTATCTGGTATCCTGAAACAAAAATACTGCCTGTTGTGGGTGAAGATGATGGCACCAATCCATCACCAATGTACAAACCTAGGTTGGAGATACACTGGCATCAAGTCACTCACACTCATGAGCGTCCGACCTCCCTTCTCAGCAAGAGAATAAACTTGTGGAATTACTGGTTGGTGTCAGGAGTTCTGCTCAGTCAGTTTTCAACATAGAAAAATAAGTAACCCTAGAATCAAATGTGTGTTTCAATCTGTTGCACCAGTTGGTCCAACCAGAGATATTAGGTAGGTAAGCCTCTTAATCTTTTGTAATTTAGTTCATAGATTGATGAAAGTTGTTACAGAAAAGTGCAAAGAAAATTTCTAGTAGAAACTATAAAATGAGTACATAAAATATATTACCATCAGCTTCAAGTTAGGTTTCATTCATTTAACAAACATTTGTTAAACACTTACTACGTGCCAATATTCTCTCTGCCCTCGTAGTGTTTATATTCTAGAGGAGATTTCAAATAAGCAAAATCGGATGTAAAAATAAGCCAAAAACTACAGAAGTACCAAATCAATGAAGGCATAGAAAGTTGTATGAAGCACACTGTAAAAAGGTGGCCAACTATAACAAAAACAAGTTTCCTTATTAGGGCTTTTTAAATTCCCCCCCCCCAGCTCTTTTCATTAAAAAAATGTATATCATTAGCCAGTATCATTACTTTTAATGGAAGTCAAATATTAAACATGCTCTTATAGCACTTATGTAAGAGTTTAAAGAGAATACTTCTAGAAATGCACCACCATTATTTAAAGTTAATATTTAAAAAATGAATCACTTGCAAATTATATAATACAATTAGAAACAAAGTCACACATGGTAGATATGATGAGGTGGCATAACGTGATAACTAGATGATGACAGAGTTTGGTCTGGTTTTATTGACGATGTCACACTTGTCATTTGGTTATACAATATAAATGTGTGAAATTACAGTCCTGAGGGCCACAATATACTGTGTCATATTTCAAATGTTCATATAAGAAAGAGCATTTGGTCCCTTTAAGAACTCAGGTAAGCCTAACCACAGGCCTGAAGGAGGAAGTCATAACCTCTTCACCGGCCCACTGACTAGAAACAGGCAGACGGCAACAGTGAATCACCAATTACCATCCTCAGTAAGGACCCTGAAAGGGCCTGGATCAAAGTTTAGGGTTGCAAACTTAGGTCTGGCCATCGTTCACTAAATTTATGTAACTTTTCGTTGGGCTACAAGACAAAGACAAAGTGGATAAGAAAGTGAATCATGGGCTAGCTTGGGATGAATGTGCCCCAGAGGAAAGCAGGAGCTGAAAGCAGCAGAGAGCAGGGCCTTCCTCTGCATAAACGGAGGAAAATTCTGAGACTTCTTGCCAGTGGTATAGTGCATCCCACATTTCAGTGTGCATAAGAGTCACTTGCGGGTGCAAATTCCTGAGTCTCACAAGAGATTCAAACTTGTAAAGTTGGGTGAAGGGCCTAAGAATTTACAGTTTTAGCAAGTATTCCAGGAGGTTCTAATGCACAGTTTCATGGACAATATTTTGAGGAACACTGAAGCAGACTGATATGGCTAATAGAGTATCATCCGCCTTATTTTTGAAATGACTGTCTCCTCCCTCCTTCTCTCCTTCCTTCCCACATTGTTTAAATATTTAGAGAGTACATATCTCTGTGCTAAGGATGAGGCTCAATAAGATAAGTTCCCAAAAGAATAGAAAGCAGGGTCTTAAAGAAATATTTGTACATCCACTTCATAGCAGCAAAAGGAGGAAGCAACACAAGTATTCATCAACAGATGAATGGATAAACAAAAAGTGGTGTATATATACAATGGAATATTATTCAGCCTTAAAAGGAAAGAAATCATGACATATACTACAACATAGATGAACCTTGAAGACATTATACCAGTAATAAGTCAGTCACAAAAAGACAAATACTATATGATTACATTTACATGAGGTGCCTAGAATAGTCCAGCTCATAAAGACGGAAAGTAGAATGGTGGTCAGGGGCTGTAGGTAGAGGCAAATAGAGAGCTGTTTTTTATTAGGTACAGAGTTTTGAGTTTTCGAGGTAAAAAGAGTTCCGGAGACTGGGTTACAACACCGTGTGTGAATGTAATTAACACTACTAAACTGTACACCTCAAAATGCTTAAGGTGATAAAATTTATGTGTATTTTACTACAATTAAATATAAAAAAATTTTAAATAAGATGTGTTATCTTCTATTTAGAAAAATAAAATGGTGGAAGTTAGAGATAAGTTTACTACTGGTTAATACAGTATTTTACAATTTATTTTAGTTTTGTTCTAGTGTGTGTTTACATCAAGATGTTCTAATTAGTCTATCTCAAATTCATAGTATTATTTTAATAAATATATGAGAAAAAAATCAGGTGAAGGAAGTTGTGTTTTCTCTCTCTCTGCTACAGAATTGGTTATGGCTCACTAAAGGGCCTGGCCACCATAAATGGTTTGATTTGCTGCCCAGTTACAGTGCACAGTAGTAAAAAAGTTAATAACCAATATCAGGAGAATGCACTTTGGCCACTTGGTACTAGTACAATAATGTTGTTTCTGTTGATGTTTTTCTATAATCTTATTTGTATTTCCATTATCAAGTAAGAACATGGTGTTAGTGAAACTGAATAGCAATGTGCTATGCTTTATAAAAATCTGAACTACTAGCTATAAAAATTGAAATTTCTGAACAACTTGAATCAAGAAAGCTAAAATACAAAGTACTGGTTAAACAGATAAAGCAAAAATGTAGATTATGCGAACCTTCAGAGCAAATATGTATATCCTTTAATGATCTAAAGCAAAACACCTGAAGTTCCTCTAAGGAAGAGACATTTTTCAATACCCTTAAGCCTTGATGTCACTAGGATGGGAAGGGGCGCTTGCTGACAATGAAATCCAGGTGTGTGTGTGTGTGTGTGTGTGTGTGTGTGTGTGTGTGTGTGTGTGTGTGTTGGGCGGGGGCGGGGGAGTTCAAGATCAAAAAATTCTGAAGTCTCCACTGCTGGCTTCTGCTTCTTTTCCCCACAGAAGTCCCACCAAACTGGGGGAGGGAAAAGAAGGAAAAGAAGGAGAGTAACAGGGTAGGAGGCAATAGACAAATCAGACTTTGAGAGCCTGCTACTGGTAGATCCTATTCTAACAACGAGGGGATATTGATCTCAGGAGCTCCAAAATAAGTTGATAGCACATCATCAGAAAGGTATAAAGGCAAAAGCGATTGAAGGAAGAAGTGCCCTGGTGAGAGTGAGCAGGTGGCATGGCTAAAAAGTATGAGAATTGGCTTGATGACGGGGTAGAAGTGATGATGTTCTGATGAAAAGAATAAGGACCACTCTTTGAAATGTTCCTCAACCTGGACTTCAACCAGCTATTATGTACTTAATCTTCACTTCTCAGCTTCAAACTCATAACCTCAAGACGCCCACAAGAGAATCTATTATCCTCTACATTTTTCTCCAAAAAAATTCACACATTTGCAATCATTTAATTATATGCACTCACTTGTTTAAAAGCTGTTGTTCCCACTAGACTGTCAATTCCACCAGGACATGCTTGTTTTATCTGCCAATGTTCCCAACATCTAGAATAAAGACTGGCACTACATATGTACGTGGTAGGCCCTTATGAAATAGGTATTTTCTAACTGATGCATTACAGCAAAAATGGCATTGTCAAGAGGACAGTGGCAGATAGTCTCAGAAAAATATGTTTCTTATGCAACTATGGGATACATAAAGGAAGCTAAAGAGGATGCCCTTTGATTGGTAAAAAAAATAATAATAATAAGTTTATTTATAAACTTAGAACTCAGTGAGAGGTAGAGGCTGAATGAAAGATTTAAGGAGAGGTCAATAATCACAGCTCTAATGTGAAGTTTGGACAGGATTTCTGCAACAAGAACAAGGTAGAACAGCTATGAAACTTGGAAAAACTTCTCAACAATTTGTCAGGGCAGAAGAAAAAGGACAGAGGGTCAACAGTGACTTTGAAACCAGAGAAGAGATTTTACCAGAGTCTAGGTAGTTACACTGAGTTTGAGATAACTGCATGAAATGTAAAGGGTGCTGAGATTCCAAGCAATTCTAATATTTTTATCTTATTGTTATTTAATGCTGTATTTTTGTTTACTACTAATATGCATTTGACAAATTTAAAAATACCTTCTTTAAAAACACAGTACTTTAGAAATATAGACTAACATATTTGTGATATTTAAAATTCCTCTAAAACTAGCTGTAATGTTCAAAAAAATGAATTTCTTTTAATTTGTAAAGAAAAAATCACTAATTTTAAGATTGGCTAAATAGTAAAATCAATTGTCATTTTAAAGTTATAAACACTGTATATGATTTATAAACTTTAAACTTATATTTATTACCACAAAATGCCACAGATTTGCTCGGTTTCATAAATTCAATATTCTTAAAATTAGGATTCATTTATTAAATCCCCACTATATATTCATATTTTCAGGTCTAAATGATTTCAAATAAATTCAGCAGTCTTCTAGGGACAGGTTCAGTGAAATAGGAATTCATTTGGACAGGTGCCTAATTGCAACACATAAAAAAAAAAAAAACTCCATATATAATGCAGTATTATTCAGAGATAAGAAAAGATGAAATACTGCCATTTGTGACAACCTAGATGGATCCTGAGATTATCATGCTAAATGAAACAAGCCAGAAAAAGTTGAGAACCATATGATTTCACTCATATTTGGGATATAAAGCTGAAAGCAACAAACAAACAAGATGAACGAACATAAACTCAGACACAGACAACAGTTTGTGGTTCGCAGAGGTAAAGGGTGGGGGTGGGGTAGATGAGGGTAAAAGTGGTAAAATATGTGGTGACAGAAGGAAATTTAACTTTGGGTGGTGAACACATAATGCAATATACATATGATGTATTACTGAATTGTACACTTGAAACCTTTATAATTTTATTAGCCAATGTCAACCGACCTATAGACGGTACATCTACCTACTCATCTCATAGCAGAACAAGTCAGGAAGAAAAGCATAAAGGATATGGTACCCTGTTAAGCCTGATTCTGAGATTATAGCAAATATTATGCTTAATAAGAAGTTTCCCAGATTGTGAGATAGTATCTAGACACAGTGAGATAAAAAACTAGAGAACTTTGGTTCGTTTAGGCCCCAAATTCTCAAAAACAATACATGGATCTATATTAGAATATCAGTAGAAAATGAAAACATTCCACTGTGGTCTGAATATATCCCCTCAAAATTCCTTTGTTGAAATCCTAACCTCCTATGATGATGATATTAGGATGTGGGGGCTTTGAGAAGTGATTAGGTCATGAGGGTAGAGCCCTCATAAATGGGACTAGTGGCCTTATAGAGAGACCCCACAGAGATCCCTAGCCCCTTCCATGATGTGAGGATGTAGTAAGAAATCATCAGCTCTGAACTAGGAAGAGGGCCCTCATCAGAAACAACCATACTGGGGCCTTGATCTTGGGCTTCCCAGCCTCCAGAACTGTAATCAAAAACTTTCTGTTGTTTATAAGCTACCCATTCTCTGGCTTTTCATTATAGCTGCCTGAATGAACTAAGACACATTCCAAAATTTAAAAATTGGGGGCTTATTCATCATTTCTGATTATCCAAATATTTGTTTCCCTCTAAAACTGGTGAGCTAGTCTTTTTATTTCCAAATTTCTATGGACAGAACATTTTTTTTTGAAGTCAGTTTGCCTGCCTCTCTCTCTATCATCTATCTAACATCTATCTAGTCTTTCTTCCTCCTTTTCTCTCTTCCTGAATAACTGAGTCCTAGCAAGAGAGGCTGTGGCAGCAATGGACTGGCTCAGGCTACTGAAGTACAAGCAGGGCCTGGATCATCTCATTGTGTCATGAAGTGTTTAAAGAAGGAGAACAATTTGAAGGTGCTCCCACTGGTCAAACTGCGACCTTTTAAGCATCAAAATAAATAATTATAGTAACATTATAATCCTTTAAAAATATCCACAAATATGTTGGGAGCCATTCTTGATGAATGCCCTGCAGACAGGGTTGGAATTGCCTGCAAGCTAGAAGTTTGTAGAGCAAGTGGGCTCCTTTACTGAAGGAGGAAGTTTGACTTAATGGATAGCTCCTTAGTGAAGGAGGAAGTTTGGCTTAATGTTGAATGTTCCTTGCCCCAGGGAATAAGAGACATTCCTTGCCCCAGGGAATAAGAGACAAAAACAGGAACAAGGATGTTTTGTGAGAACTTATGTAAAGGTCAGCGATCATTTGCATATATGTGGGTGTTGCTTCTCCAAGGGTATATTTATATGCTGTGCTAAATAAACTTGGGGTGCAGTATTTACTGTTAGCCTTGCTGACTCTATCTTTTGTCTCTTTTTGTCTCTCTTTTTTCTATCTTTCTCAATCCTCACTCCCCCTCTCAGGAACTGTTCGATCTTGGCCGGAGGGCTCCGGCACAAATAATAAAATTATTTTTAAAATCCATGCACAGGTATTGATACAAATAAAAAAAAATAATAGATATAAGAGGAGGCAGAAGCTTTTCCTTGCAGTGGAATGCCAACTGAAACATTGAGAATGACGGAATTAGAAAATTACTATTTGGCAACTATCATGGTAATAGTTAATTCAGCCAAGAAACACAGTTAGATGCTAGAACTAGTGGGTGCGATGTTGATAAGGAACAGGATATTACATACTCTCAAAGCACTATCCCCCAAATACGGATTATAAAGACAGCATGAGTAACTTTAGCAAAGCCTAGTAACAAAGTCTGATAGATGGGACCTTAGGTAAGTGATCATGATAAGTATCTCCAGAAATATAACAAATAGGAATTGTGCACTACCCAGTAGGATACAGTGAGAACACATCACTTCTGTAACATTCCTAACAAAAATGCATAACTTAAATGTAATTTTGAGGACATATCAGACAAATCTAAATTGAGGGATATTTTACAAAATAACTGACCTATAGTCTTCCAAAGTATCTAGATACTGAAAGTTAAGGAAATTTTCTCTACAGAAACTAATCTATACATTTAAAGATTACAGTAATGTGTAACCAGGCTGATCCTACTTATTTTCTTATGTAGCCCTTTTCCTCAAAAGATTTTAAGCAAGTAGTTTTTTCTACCTTTAAAGAAATTGTGACAACTTTGTGAAAGGAATCTCTTTACAACAATGTTACGAAGAAGGAATTTAACAGGTGAAGAAAATAATGAAAATGAGATCTTAGAGTTCCCAGTACCACAAAATGTCTACTTGGTAGAGCCAGCATATATACTAAACTCTATCTAGGTTCAAGATCCACATTCTTTCTAATATAATTATAAAACAGTTCACTCTAGATTCTCTCCATGAATAATATCCACCTTCAGAATGGCATATTTTCATGGGCAAATGGGGTCCATTTCTTGTCTCAAATTTCTTTTTATTTTGTCCCCTTTTTTGTGAACATACGGAATTAGAATAGACAGTACAATGTCTATTTCTGGGTTTGTTTCACTTTACCAGAAATACACTAGCCATTTTATAACACTGGGCAAAACAAACTGAATAAGACATGTAACAGGGTGACTCTTAAAGCAGTTTTGTATTGGTTTTTAAGCATGACATTGGTGTAATTATTTCTGTGTTACATTTCTATTTTCTCTTAAGGAACTGGAACCAGTTTTGCATCTTTCTAATGAAAGCACATCACTTCACCTCCATAAATTCCAACAGTTCATTTTTCAAACTAAAACTCTTGGTAGTTAAAACACAGAAGTAAATTTTGAGCTTATCTTGACTACTGCCCTCCATCCCTGCTTCCAAACCCATTGTATAAGTGAGATCTGGAACACAGTGTCCTTATTGTTCATTCTCACTCTCACCTCCCAGCCCCAAAGCTTGACAAACACCCACAGACACACACCCTCAAGTATCTGCCCTTTTGAAAATATAATTTCTATTCTACATAAGATAGGATTCTTAAGATCTCATACTCCAGCTCTATTGTCATTAAAAAAAGAGTGGATTCTTTTTTATTTTGACAGGAAATATGTATTTTAATAACACCAGCCTTGTCTTACAGACCACTTAGAGCAAGTTACAACTATCTGCAATTGATCTGACCTAGTTTCATTTTACAAATTAGACAAGACAGTGCAACCAACTTGCTTTTATAAAGATTAAACAAGACCCTAGATAGTCTCTTCAGCAAAACTACCATCTCAAAACAGTACAGTTCACTTCTAGAACACTCTTGGCCAGTGAATATGTATATCCACACAAGAGATTATGCACCAGACATTCTGCTATTGTTGTTGATGCAGGCACAGAGGGTCAATAATGTGGATTAACTAGGATTAAAGTATTATTCTGATTACATTTGACTTTAAACAATTCTTAAGATTAAACAAAAAATCTACAATTTAAAATAAATAAAAAAGAAAAAACAACACACTTAAAAGTTAAGAAAATTAAGAGTAAACTAAGAAAAAGCTTAGTTTTATTATATACACAGTAGCATGCATGTACATAACCTAAACATATTTTCTTACCTCTGGTGATACATAAGACAGTATGTGACACAAACATGTGTATCTCACATGTACACATGTAAAGGTTTCAGATAAATAAATGGCATAAGGAATAGAGAATCATGAAAAATATTCAGAACAGAAAGGTATATGAGAATATAAGAGAAAAACAAAAAACAAACCTGAAAGATTTTCATTTTTCCCTTATTTATTCTGAAGTTTATTTTCTATTAGTATTTTAAGAGTTTCTTCCCAAACTAGTGTATTTCTAAAAAAAAAAAGAGAAGTAAAATGGAGAATGGCTAAAAAAGGGGAACTTAAAAAGTGAGTGAATGGAAAAAAGTAAATTTAGAGTAATACAAATGGTAAATATGTGAGTTTTTTTTTTCATTGCATGAGTAATTTACCTAATGTAATAACAGGTTATTTTCACATTTTATAATTATTAATTTCATGTTTAACTCTGTGACTTGCTTCTTTATTCAAAATATGAGGCTAGAGAAAATGGTTTAGATTTGACAAATGATACCTAAATGCATTAAAAAAAATTGAGTTTTGCAAATGATCAGAATTGTACACTTTTCAAATAGTTTTCCGGGTTGCTGTTTTTCTATTTCTTTATTCCAGATATCAATTTCTCCCTTTCAGAATTTAGAAAGTAAATGGTCCAAATCCCAAACAAAAGAAAACTATTAGCTCAGTAAGGAGGATAAATATAAAATTAATATATAAAATTCAATAGCTTTCAAATAACTAGTTATAAAATATAATGGAAAGAAATTATACAATACTAATAGCCACAAATATAAAATATTTGGAAATGATTTTTTTAAAGCAGATGCTATATGAATAAACCTATAAAATTTTACTGAGGCACATTTACTAAAAATACTTGAATAATGGGAGACTCATTCCTGGACAGAATTATCTACATATAAATATGTCAATTCTGCCCACATAAATGTATAGAAATACCAAAAAGGTAATTCCAAATAAATCCCCACTTTTTTTCCCCTGAATTTGGCAACATGTTTTAAAGTTCTAATAAAAATTTTAAAAGATCAAATGATTTTTGAAAAAAGAATGGGGGAGGAAGTTGTGCCCTATACACTACTAAATTTTCAAAAATCTAAGTTAATTAAAACTAACGAACTATAAGGAAAACAGATCAATGACACAAAAACTCAGAAACTAGGATATAAAAACTCAGATTCCAGGATATAAAATAAATGTAATATATTAAGTACAAGTCAATATAATTTTATTAAATACCTATGTGTCAGGTACTGTGTTAATAGGAACACAAACTGGTATAATCTTTCTAGAAAGCAATTTGGCAATCTGTATCAAGAAAGAGATTATATCCTTTTAGCCAGCAAATACACTTCTAGAATTTCTTCTAAGGAGAGTTCAGAAATTATTTTAAGTATTTACACAAAAATGTCCATTATAGGGTAATTTCTAATAGTGAAAACCTAACAAAAAAAAACAAATTAATTAATTAATACAGTAAATCCATAAATGGAATAATATACAGCCATTAACATTATATGTTCAAAACATTTATAGCCACACAATAGAATATTATATAACAAGGAGAATAATTAACTATAACTACACACAAAAATGTAGGTGAATCTCACAAACATTTTAGAGAAAGAGCAAGACAGAAAATGTACACACTATATGATTCTATTTACATACATGCCATATACATAAAACCATCTATGTTGTTAAAAGTCAGAACACCTTTGGGGAGTTGAGTGAAATGACTAAAAGGTTGGGAGGAGACTCTAGGATTCTGTAATTTCTATTTCTTGATTGGGATGCTAATGACGTTTTATGAAAAGTTACTGAACTTATCGCTTGTACATGTTTCTGTATGTATGCTATTCATTCGTAAAAAGTTTTTCAAAATTAATGACATGGAAAAATTACCATAATATTAAAGTAGAAAAAAAGTCATTCTACAAAACTGTGTATAAAATAAAATATTGAAGAAGGAAAACAGAAAGTTGGGGTGTAAGTTGGGGGATTGGGGAGAATTAAGGTGAACTAGTAAGAGACAGGAAAAGAGTGCCTGGTTGCCTGGTACTTCTAAGAGTAATTTGTTAGAAAAGCTTGGTTTGAAGAAGCAGAGATGATGGTGGCTTGAGAGTGTGTGGAGTAAAGGAGGATGGTTTTACAAAGGAAAAGTTTGAACCTGTTTAAGTTCTGATGGAGGAGTCAGTAGAGAGGGAAAGGTACAGGAAATAAACAGAAAAAGCAATAATGTCCCTTAGCAGGCCGGTAAATATATACAAAAATAAGCAACTTAGAAAAGGAACAGGATGTTTTTGAATACAATATTTTCACAAAGCAGTACTTTTTCATACAGCTTTGCAAATTAATGTGTCAAGGAACTTGTCCATTTTCCTCTCTGTATATATACATTTATAATCTTTCAGGAGGCCGTCAGATTATCATAGTATCTTGATTGGATCATTATTGTGAGTTTTAGGCAAGAGATAACCTCTCACTTAAAATACTTCAGGCCAAAATAAAGACAAATTCAAGTGAATAACAGGTCAAGTACAAGGACAGCAAGTCTGGGGTCAAATAGCATTTCTACCATGTCGTAGCTGTGTGACTTCAGGCAAGTAATTTAACCTTGCTGTGCCCGAGTGGCCTCATCTAAAATATGATGACGATAATAAAAACTAGATAAGAGGCTTAATAAGATCATCCATATAAAATGCTTAGCCCAAAATGTGGCACAGAGGAAAACCTCAATTATAAATTTCTATCATCACTTTTTTTTTTGAACTGGGATCATAGTTTCTAAGATGTCTGCAGATCTAGAAATAGCAAAAACCAAGAACATAATAGGTGACAAACACAGCCCTAATACACAGTAAATAATCTAAGCAAAGAATATGCTTTCTCTCAGCTTTTTAATTTGAAAATGTTATACATATAGGAAATTTGAAAGAATCGTACAATGAACATTCTAGATTATTTGCCCTTCACTTAAATTCACAAATTGTTAAATTTTGCCATATTTACTTTCTATTTCTCTCTCTCTCTCAATCTCTCTCTCTCTCTCTCTCTCTCTGTCTCTCTCTCTCTCTGTCTCTCTCTCTCTCTCTCTTTCACACACACACACACACACACACACACACACACACACACACACACACACACAGATGACCAGTGTTGAAGAAGCCAAGACTCCAATTAGTTGGTTCATTCTGTAGAAGAACCTACTTCATCTATTTGCCATGTGTACAAAAACCCAGCCTTTTTCAGAGAAGCTGTATACTGTATAAGACATATTATGTAATAATATTAAAGCTGCAATAATTGCAAGGACGAAAAGAGGAGCAAATAAAAAAGATATATATTTTTTCAATGCCCCCTTGGGAAAGGTAAAGGGTCTCAGAGCTCTATTCTTAGTTCTGTTAATAAGGAGAAAGTAAAGGCTTTCATCAAGAGGCAAAGAAGCCTGACAGACCTGGATGAGGGCTAGAGCTAGACATGTTACTGAATGAAGTTACTTGCAAAGGACTTTGAGAAATATTCTGTGTGTGCACAGGTATTTCTCCCTTATCTATATTGAACTGAACATTTAAATGAAGGTCCTCCACTTCTTTAAACATCAAGTTATCATGCATATCTGCTGGTAGATCAAAAGGACACAAAACACTTTGTCTCGAGTAACTACATATCTGAAAATGTATTCTGCAGATTTTAGGTTCAACCACATAAAATGTTTGTCAATATTGGCAATTTTGTATAATCACATATATTTGTTCCAGTGGGAAATGCCACATGTACAAGGGTATACACTGTAGTATTGTTTATAAAAGTGGAAGTCTAGAAATAATCTAAATGTCAATAGATAGGGGAGCAGTCAATAAAGTACCGCATGACCATACAATAGAATATTATGCAACTATCAAAAGAAAAAGAATTAAGAAGCTCTCTATGTACCACCTGGGAAACTTCTTGAGATACATTGTTAAGTGAAAAATGTATGGTGCAAAATATTCAGTATAGTAAACTATCTTTTGTGTAAAAGCAGGGAGAAGGGTAAAAAGATATATTTGTATTTGCTTATATATACATAAAGAAATTCTGAGAGGATACACATGAAACTAATAATAGTTGTTTAATTTCGGGGAAGTGTGAACAGATGTTGGAGGAAGACTTTTAGTGTACCCCTTTTCATGTATGTGTGAACCAATTGTCTATGTTATCTAGTCAGAAAATTTTAACCTCTGGGATGAAAAGTTAAGGTATTAAATGTTTAGATGGCAAAGCAGAAATTGAAAAATTTCTATCTACAACAATGCAATGTTAAGTTGTAATCATCTCTATGACAGCATACTAGTGTTTACATGGTAACCATTAAGATATAAAAAAAAGACGATTTTTTTGTCATGCTATCTTTGTGTCACCTTAGAGAACACAATTATTTATAAAAGGCATTTATTAAAAGAAATTTTGATTTTGAGATATTTATTAGATATAACATTTATATATTATATAGTTGCAAAAATAAAAATTCCTGTGAATATTTTACCTAGTTTTCCCCATGATAACCTAATCTGTTCTCTATCTCTATAACTTTGCCATTTGAGAATATCATATAAATGGAA
This sequence comes from Macroglossus sobrinus, assembly GCA_004027375.1. Lineage (NCBI taxonomy): Eukaryota > Metazoa > Chordata > Mammalia > Chiroptera > Pteropodidae > Macroglossus > Macroglossus sobrinus. The sequence goes on from PVKZ01000761.1 coordinate 440,756, forward strand.
TATTATATAAAAGGAATCATACTGTATATAATCTTTTGAGATTAGCTTTTACTAAGCTTTTGCAATTTCAATGCCCATATTTCATGTTCTCATATGCTCTTTTTAAGTTAGGGTTATTGAGAGATAATTTACATGTTGTAATATTTCTCCTTTTCAGTGTGTAGTAGTATGAGCTTTTTTTATAGTTTCATGATGGTATAATTAATGCATAACAAACTGCACATTTTCAAGTGTTGGATTTGATCAGTTTTGACATCTGTATACATTTGTGAAAGCATCACCACAATCAACAAAATGAATCTGTCCATCACCCCAAAAGATTTCCTCCTGTTCCTTTGTAATCCATTTTTCCTAAACTGTAATCTCATCCCCAAGTAACCACTTTGCTTTCCATTCCCACAGGTTTGCATTTTCTAGATTTTTTACATAAAGAGAATCATACAGCATGTAATTTCATTTCTCTTGTATAAATACATAAGAGAGGAATGGATGGGTCATATAGTAGGTATATGTTTAACTGTTTTAAAAAACTAAAAAACTTCCAAAATGGCTGTATTTTACATTCCCACCAGCAATACATGCAAGTTCCAATTCTTCCATATCCTCACCAACATTTGGATCAGTTTTGATTTTAGCCATTCTAGTGGGTGTAGCAGTATCTTGCTGTGGTTTTAATTTACATTTCTTTCATAACTAATGATGTTGACCATATTTGTGCACTTGCTTGCCATCCATAGATATTCTTTGATGAAGTGTCTATTCAAATCTTTTGCCCATTTTTTAAAATGAGGCTGTTTCTTATCTTTGAGTCTTGAGGGTTCTTTATATTCTGGATAAAGTCCTTTATCAAATATGTGTTTTGCAAATATTTTCTTTCAATCTGAGGCTTTTTCCATCTTCTTAGCAATGCCTTTTAAAAGCAGAAAATTTAATTTGGATGAAGTCCAATTTATCCATTTTTTTCTTTTATGGATCATGATTTTTTATGTTATATCTAAGAAATCTTCATCCAAGGTCACAAAGGTTTTCCCCTATATTTTCATTTGTCAGTCTTAAAGACTTAGGTTTTATATTTAGGTCTATTACCCAATTTGAATTAATTTTTATATATTATCTGAGCCTTGTACAGAATCCTAGGGAACATCTGCTCTTAAGGCCTGAAGCAAAGAGAAAAGCAGTCAGTGAGAGAGTTGGAAGAGAACAAGCAACGTACTGACACACAGAAGCCAAAGAGGGAGATGGCTGCAAATAAAAGAGTTAAAGCTGTCAGAATCTTTATGGAGCATTGCATAGGGACCAATGGAAGCAAACAGAGTAATGGTCGCTGGATTTAACAAAATGAAGTCAGTGGTGGTCTTTGAGACATCAGTCTCAAGACAATGACAGACAGAAGCCAGATTGAAATGCATCAAAAGATAGCATGGATGGTGAAAAATAAAAGCTTTAAATCACTCTTTTGAAAATTTCAGCAATGAAAATGAAAGAAACACATATGACACTGAACTCAAAGAGTTTCTTGACTAAGGAGAAGGACCAGGTAAACAGAGATTAAAAGAACACAGAAAGATATTAGATAATTGATGAAGCAAGGTTTGAGATGAGGTAGAATGAGAATTTGTTAAGACCACAGTTCACCTTTTGCAAGGTGACAGAAAGTGAGAAGCAAATTGGACAAAAACAGAGACATTTAGAGATGGTGGCTAGGGAAACACAAGGACCTGGCTCAACCTTCCTGACAAAGTAAGAGAGGCATTGATCTACTGAGATTAAGAAAGGTGGGGCTGGGTCTTGAGGAGTATAAAAGGGTTTAAAATTGGTGTTGTGAGGGAAGTGGTGGCTTGGTGATTGAATAGAAATAAATAATGGGCTTATCAAGGAGCTCTGAGAGCACTCCTAGAGAATGAATATATGTTTGTAAATTTTAATATTTCCTGTATTCCCTTTCCTTGGCTGCCAAGAGTTCCAAAAAGAAAGACACAATTGGGTTGTCATTCCATAACTACACTGTAGGACTTCGCTACTGATAGCACTTGTGCTCTCTGTTTTCTAAGACTCACAACCTGTTTGGTATGTAGAACAGGAATTGGAGTTCCACTTTATACATGAAGAAACAGAAGGTGAGAGAATGGCTTTCCCAAAATGCTCTTCTAGCTGGGACTTGAATCCAGATCTTTTGATTCTAATTCCAGTAATTAGAATTTCTAGTAATTTCCTGACTGCATCATGTTGCTGTCTTCAATGCTCTTCATCGCCATTCTTAAAACTTGGACTTCTGAAAGTTTCTTAATTGCTCTTCTACCTTTCCAATCCACCCCACACTCTCCTACATTCATATTCCTAAACCTGACTTTGCTCATACTTTGTAGAGGGAAGAGTCTGCAGAAGAGTTTGGGGCACATGAAGGCTCAGTTTGCAAACAGAAACATGAACTCTTGAGTTGCAACCATGCTTTGCCATTTAGAATAAATTCATGCCTGATTTTCAGTGTTTTCTTTAGGCTCTGGAAGGAAAGACACAAGGAATCAGGAGAGAACAGCCATCACAGAGTGAGGGAAATGACACTGGGATTGTGGAAAACACCCAATGCAAGACTGGAAACAGCTAGAGCTTTGGGGCTACAATTCCTGCCCACCCTCTTCCTCCATCCAGCTTTCCAAATTCCCCTAACTGAAGTAAAGCTCAAGAGTCTCCCCTAGAAAATCATCAATATATGATAAACTCTTAGAGCAAACCTAAACCTAGACCTTTATTTTGCCTAGGGTGAAAATTTTGGTTTTTAGTGTGTTGGACAACAATCAGTATAAAAACATAATGGGTGAGTGGTAAGAATCTTGGTTACTTGTGAATACAACAGTTTTTTTTTTTTTAATTCAGTTCCCTTTGACCTTGTAACAGTTATTTTGCTACTGTAGACTGTGATGCAAATTAAGGCATTTCTATTCTTATTTCAAAGTCTGCTGCATAAAATAAGTATACGCTTTTCAAAGCAATTGACAGCCTAATGTTCCACATTTAACTACAACAAATCAACGCATCACCAGATTATTTCATAATTATTTGACTAAGTCATTTAAAAATTTGTCCAAAAAAAGTAATTTTCATGAACTCTCAGTTTCTGCTCTTAAAAAAACAGACATTTCTCCTAATGTTGCAGTGAGTCCAAAAAGCAGCCTCATATTTTTTTTCCACAAAAGATCACTATTTTTTAAATGCATGAGTTAACATAAATATAACTGTGAAAGCAGACCTCTCACAAGCTAAATCACCCTACAACCTGTACTTTTTAGTTGGCATTGGTTACAAAAACAATTATTCTGTAGTAGAGCATCTTATATTTCCAAGAACTAAATGATATTGTGAAACAGCAAAATCTTGTAGACCAGAATTAGTAATATTTCTTCTTTTAAGCATTAAAGGAAACAAAGACTAAATTTAAGGTGAACCCTCCACCAGCGCCCCAGCTTTTTTAAAGGGCTTCTTCTGTTATATTTAATCCACTTTCACACAGTTTTTCTTAATTACACTACAGCTGTCTGGTAAGGCACAACTGACCACTTCCATCATGCAAACAAACTGTACCCCACCATCTAAAGTTCTTGATTAAAAAGCGAATGTTTTTGTGAGCCCAGAGAAAACGGTGCAGCTGCTCCATTTCACGAGGCAGGCACCTCTACTCCATTCAGCTGTGAAGAATGGCAATGACTGTAAATTGTTCTTCCCGATCGGTTCCACAATAAAAACAAACCGCACTACTCTCAATTTTTCAAAGCCAATTTTTTTAAGCCTCCAGTACACTAGAAACAAGAGTTGTGTTCTTCTGATTCATGGCCTTTGATTTCTACATAAACGTCCCTGTATGCATGTAAAAACAGGTCCCTGCAGGATACTCACAGAGACTGTATATATTAACTTACCAGATGTACCAGAAGATAGAAACGCCATCAGCCTACCTTTTAAAGCAAGATGCTATTTAACAGCTTAAACTGCCTGTGACTAAAGGATGACTGTAAAGAACATACCGTATGTGGAGAGGCAGGCATTAGGTGGTTCATGAGAAAGCTGCAGTGTTCACAAAAACTTCAACAAATGGTTTTGAACTTGAGTTTTAATGCTCTCAGTTAAAATCCATACTGTGGAATTAAGGTCAAGGCCCACATCTGCATTTGCAACTAAAACACTAGAAATCTGATTAAAAGCTAAAATTATTGTTAAGAAACTTCTAAATGTTCCCCATTTAATCACTAGCTCAAACAACATTTATGGTTTAAATGTGATCTCCGAAGTATATTCTCAAACACTTATTAAAAAATGTTTGATCACATTTCCCCTATATTTATATAAATGTATAGTGTACTTATTTACAAACAGAGCACTGTACTAATATCTAATGCACATTCTAAAACATATGTAAAAATAAACAGTTTGTTAAGGATGGAATAAAAATAATTTATAAATAGAAGTTTTAAGACTGTCTTTGCACACCGCCAATGGGCCCTGTTGCACAGCTCCTGGGGCACTGCCACCTCCTCCCCACCTTCCACGGAGACCCTAAGAGGACCCTCACCTTGGCCATAGTCAATGTGAGGCCAAGCTAATCTAAGAATTCGTTTGTATGAATTTTTTGATTGCTGTAAATTTCTACCCCTGCACCCAAGAAGATTTTTTGTGGAAACATAAGGCTATAATCTAGTTTAGAACAGCTTTCAATTCTGACTCACGACTAGAGTGTTGCAATGGACCTTATGCGATCAAATGTTATGGAGATAAAAACAAGAAAATATTCAGATTAGTGAACCTCTACTTTAATGGCAAAACTTCTGGCATGTAGCTACCAATGACTGATTCCTCTCTAACACAAATTGCAATCAGTATCGCCTACATCGACAAGTAGGTTTCTATTGAAAACAACAATCTGTGGCCACTGCGGTGATTGCACCCACAACTATGCTGGTCATCATGTGTCTCCTATTGACACTTTATGTTTCCAAACTATCTGATTTGCAAACCTATTCTTTCCAGGAACACTAGCAATATGTGATTTCAGGCAATGGAAGTTAACACCAAGTGATGACTCTTTGTTTCCACTGAGCCCTGTCAATAATGGTATGTGTTAGATATTTATTAAGTCTACACAATTTTGCCAGATTTTGCTAGAAGCTGGCGATACAAATATCCTCGTCCTCAAGGAGCTAGAAGAAAAAAATTTAACAAAAATTACCCTTGCACAGAAATGTCTTACTTGCCTTCTTTCTCTCTGACCATTTGTTCTTAGTCTCCTTCACAGGTTCTTCATATTCTACCTACTCTCTTATTCACTTAGGTTACAAGACACACCTCATTTTATTGCACTTTGCTTTCTTGTGTTTCACAGGTTTTGCTTACTTTTTTTAAAAAAACAGACTGAAGGCAAGACCCTCCACCAACAAAAATATATGACTCGCTTTATCACAGTACTTGCTTTGTTATGGTGGTGTAGAACCGAACCCACAATATCTCCATCGTTTGCCTGTGTTCTCTTCTCACTCCACCTCTAGGGGAGCTTATCCAACAGTACAACTCAAGACAGACCAATATGTCTTTGACTATCAAAGTTATTTCTAAAGCACATTTTCTTGAGCTACAGACCACACTTCCCATACCTCCAAATACTTACTTGATTTCTCCAACTGAATGCCCCAAGAGCAGTTCACCTCAACACTTCCAAAGTCTGGCCAATTCTCTCTCCTTGACGCCTCTCAAAACTTGTCTGCTCCTCTCCACGGCCACTACTTTAACTCAGCGCCATCCTCACTGAGCTTTTCCCTCAAATTTCTGCCCTCCTTGACTTTCTCTTCCACATAACAATCACAGCCATATTTCTAAATCTTAAGGCTACGAGAGATTTGAGAATTTTATAAGCTGAAAGGAAAGAGCCTATGATAAGGAAGAAAAGAAAGAAAGGATAAATAGAGCAAGGTCCCACAGCATCAGACAAGTCCAAGGGCCTTAGAGACAGTCTGCCTCAGAGGCAGAAAGAAAGGTTATAAGAATGGCTGGGATGGAGCTGAGTCTGGATGTGGAGGGAAGCAAGCTGAGGGAGCATAAGCCAGGTGTTACCTATTTCCTTGGAAAAATGATGAGGGAGATAGATTATTATATCCTTTTAAAGGAGGGGGTCATGATAGTTGAGTTTTTGAGAAAAGATGTTCCAGTTTGGAATATTCACTGTGGTTAATTTAAAAAGCAGTTGATTAGGAATAAGTTTGAAAAATTAAAAAGAGAGGCAAGTCATCCTGAGTGCTGAGCTGAGGCTGGACATCATAAATCTGTACCTGAGTCAATCAGCACAGCACAAGTTGCAACAGTGGTGGGCAGGAGAAGGGGGAGAAGTATGATTATGGTGCTAACTTAAATCACTTACAGCTCTCAACACCCACCTTCATCCATTGAGCTCAGTTTTTCCCAGGTCAGTGCCATTTCATTCCTCTTCCTCTCCTGGAACCTGTGTTCCAACCATAATATACATGCTATACCATTTCTAGAACGCACTATGCTGTCAGAACTCTGTCTTAGGACATGATGCTTTCCCTTTATTAATGTGTTTCTCTCTACACCTCTCTACTTCCCTCCACTATTTATACAAACAAAAAGGAACACTCCAAAATAAACTTGATTGGCCAAGTCAGCAGGCTAGTATGACAATTAGCTGGGTACACAGTGAGCATTCTACAAGCATTTGATTGGTGAAGGTATTATATGATATGTAGGGTAAACCCATCCTATGAGGGAGGCAGGTTCTCTACAGGATGTGAAGAGAAAATAATGGTATCTCCATGCCCCCCATCCTGTGTAATAAACTTATATATATATCATTTCTGAGGTCCTTCTTTCCTTGAATTTTAAGTTTTCTGAAACTTAAAATTCAATACTTAAAGTTCTCTACATCTTTTAAAAAAAATAGAAGTCTACGGCCATGTTACCCTGAACAAGCCCGATGCCATCTGATGTCGGAAGCTAAGCAGGGTCGGGTCTGGTTAGTACTTGGATGGGAGACCAGGTGCTGTGGAAGTCTTACGTTGGTAACAGACACAAATTTACGGAGTTTTCACTGAGGGTTTCTATATTTACAACTATTTTCCTTAGCATGTAATTCAGAAAGACAAATGATTATCTAGGACTCATTTTGACTGGTATGCCCAAATGTGCAAATTACAGCACACAGAAGCTACACTTCTGGAAAGATGAATGAAAAGGGACACTGGTCTTGGTGTCTCTGCTCCTCCTTTCCTGATTCCAAGTTCAGAAATTCACAACACACTGGTCTCTTTAGTCACTATTCAATCTTGTCCCTTCCTTTTAATCATATCCAGCCACTACCACAGAGATGAAAAGGTACTAATTAGTCACTCACTCATTAATTTACTAAACATTTACTGACTACTAATACATTATAGACATTGGGGAAAATATAAAGACAAATAAAGTGAGAAGCTTACAGTCGGGGAAGGAGAAAAACATACACGGTTATTAAATACAATATAGTAAGTGCTAGAATGTAGGTATGCCTGTATTCAACAAATATCAAACACACACACACACATATATATATATATATATTCCTGGCACTGTTTTAGGTGCTGAGGACTTAACGGTGAAAGAAACAAGAAAAAAACAGACAAAGAAAAAGAAAGTTGTCCTCAAGAAGTTTAATAAAAAAAGAGCAAATGAGCAAAGAATATAAAGGCAACACAATGAAGGCAGCAATTCCTCCAGACCAAGCGGAGAGCACAGGCCTTGTCAGAGAATCTGCCATCAGCTGACCCTGGAGGATGAGCACAAGTAAGGGCAGCAGAGAGGATGGTCCAGGAAGCAAACAGCACAGGCCTGTGAGAGAACCGGGTGTGGAGCCAGAATGACAGAAAGACTTGCTCCAGCAAGAATCCCAAAGAGAGGGAAGGCAACCAGAAATACTGCAGTGAGAAATCAGGAAATCCAGCTCCAAACGTGAGGTTGGCAAAATTGTGCTCTTTATGGAAAATGAAAACAGCTTTTTCTGTTTCCACTGTTTTCCAGAGGTAAAAAAAATAAAATTTTGTATGCAATGAATTTGACTAAATTTTCATTTTTATTTGATAAATGGGCCAGGGTGCTAGGTATAAAAAAAAAGAAAAGAAAAATATTAATTAATCAACAAATAAGCAAGCAAACACAAGTAAGAACCAAAACAAACTTCCAGGTTACTATCTACCAGACTTAAAATGAAAAAAAAATCATAATTAAAAAAGCTAGTATGTTGACTTTCATATTCAGAGTACAATGTGTGTGCTACACAAATTGGTATTTACATATCTGAAAGAAAGCAAATTACAACATGAAAAATCAAGAAGGAAAGTAAGAAAGCATATATTCAAGTATGAGAAGGAATAGAGGAGAGAGCCTGGGAGCCAGACTGCCTGGGATGTCACTACCTCTTGTTAGAATTGTAACTTTGGGCAAGTTATTTAGTCTGAGCTCCTTCCTATGTAATGCAGAGGCATAATAATAGTATCTACCTCAAAGAATCATTGTGAGGATCAGACTAGTAAATACATGTAAAGATCTTAAAACGGTACTTGGCACCTAAGCATAAACTGTTACTGGGGGGTGGCGGGTGGGGTGGTTATTGTTTTTATGATCCAGAGCTGAGTACTTACTCTAGAATCCATATGAGCTGCTGCTGTTTCCCTCTTATTAAACTATATGAAAATGCTGCTTTATTAGTGAACTAATTCCAGATACTAATACTCTAGAGCTGAAACCTAAAATAAGCAAGCATGCTTAGCAATGCAAATTGTTTAATCTTACTTTTGGTTTAGAGCTTAATTTTTTGGAATGTTCTCTATTCACAATAAATAGCAACAGCCACCTCTGAAGAAACACACTCATGCTATCTTTTTAAGGTGACAGAATTTTAAAAGACAGAACTTGAAATAGTTGCCTAGATTTCACCAGACCAGAGGTTCTATGAAAACAGAGTAGGCAAGAATGCATATAGGATCCACCAGAATAGAAATTCCACTAGACTGTATACTTCCATGAGGGCAGGGACTTTTGTTGTGTTTACTAGTGTATCACCAACATCTAGACCTGTTCTGGAACATGGCAGGAGCGTATTTTTGAATAAATGAACAATGTGGTTGAAATTAACTGTCCCGATCCTAAATGATCAACTACACATCTGTAGGAAATTACATCTATATTTAAATGATGAAAAAAAGGAATACTAGGTAAATTTGAAGTGCTGAGTTTACCCTCAACACTAAACAGCTCACAATATAAGAGGGGAGAAATTTAAGCACCTCCGAGTCCTTGTAGATTGCTTGAAGAGGGTTGTATGTTTTAACCAAAGCAGTACCTGCACCAATTTGAAGAATAAATTCAACAAGAAATGGTTATGAATCTATAAATTATACAGCTTTGGGGGTTCTGTCATTATGTGAGCAACAGCAAGTGTTTTCTGGACTTGCAGCTGGTGCACTATTTCTAAACTGCAAGAAGACTTATTTTATTCATGACAAAGTTTAAAACCTGAGGCAATATCAATTTATTAATTAGATAAACTTTAATGTTAAACAGTAAAAGTTTTACTTTCTAATATAAATTGTTGGCCTGCAGATATAAGTAACAAATAGTATGTCATTGAGCTTGCCTGTGATAAGCAATAACTTGTAGTAAAAAATATTTTTAAAAATTGATTGCATTTGGGAAGGAAAGATTACCAAGGCTGAGGGTTACCACCCCTCTTAGCCTCCACTTGCACATCCCACACACATATCCTGCCTTTCCTCTGAAAAAAAAAATTTTTGATTGAATTTAACTACATATGTACCATGAAAAAAGAAAAAAAAAAACACAGGTCTTGCTACTTATTGCAAATTTGCTCTTTTATAATCTGATGTCCTGACACAATCATAATTTTATTAAAATGAGAAAATTTCTACTTTTGGGTTCTATCTGCCACATTGTATTTTAACATGCATCTATCCCAAAAAATGACCAGAAGGCTAATTCTGATTTAAATTATTATTCCATATTAAAATAACTTGTAACTGAGAACTGTTCTATTATTTCTTTTATATGTATATGTAATATACGTAACATATATAATACATATTATATATATATATATATACTAATTTCTCAGTTAAGAATTTAATAAATATTCAGAAAAATATCCCTAAGATAATAAGTGTGAGAAAGATAATTATTTCTAAAATTTGGTGTACGGCATTTTATATTCCAAAACTTCAGATAGATGTGTGTTTAGTAAATGAGACTGTAAGAATCCGAGGTCTCCCTCCAGCTACCAGCATTCTTTTCTAACAGTCGAACTCACACTTCCCCAATTATCTATGTTAAATTCACATCAACCTTCTTTTGGTTCTACAGCTACCCTGTGCTTTGCAGTACTCTTCCATGATATCACCCCCAACTTCCATCCTCCTCCGGATCCTGCTTGCTCATCTATTAGGTTAAGTGCCCCTGAGTATACAGCACTTATTGACTTCCCACTTTATTAACTGTTTAATGATCTGTCTCCCCAACTGATTGAAAGCCATGTGGGCAGGGATTTTATGTGTCTTGCTACCACACTGAATCCCCAAATTTTAAAAGGCAACTTTTAAGGCTTTAACATTATTATAAAAGCTGTAAATATTATTAAATTTGCTTAATGAAACTAATTTATCATATGATTTTAAATAAGAAAGTATCAAAAATAGAAATTTAATCTAAATTAGAAGTTTTTGTGAGTTGCCAATAGTTTCTGAGATAATCGTATGATTTTATTAAGTATTATTATTATTCAGCACTGGAGTATTATGCAAGAAACGAAAGGAATATTTTGAAAAAAATATCTTAAGAGTTTGGCTGCTGGAAGAAAAGGGACAAATACATAAAGAGAAAAGTGGTGAGAGACAGGAATATGAATGAGGGGTAGAAGGACTTCAACTTTTTTGGTCAATGAGATGCCTTCCTCACTAGCATAAGTGGAAAGCTGCGTATTTGTTGGATTTGGGAAGAAAAGGCTAGGAAGAGTGCTTCAATAATTTAAGTGTGAGAAGCCAAGACAACATCTGATTTGATCTGTTCTTTAAAAAAATTAATGACAGTAATGATTAGAACAAAGAAGTGTCATCAGTAGCAGGCAGTGACAGCACAAGTACAAATATGTTCAGGGCTGAGACGAGATCACAGGTATAGACAGGGAAGGAGTATTTTCAAAGGAAACAGAAGGCCAGTTGCAGAAATAGGCTGTAAACCAGTCAAAGAAATTCTAGGAGCCAATATCCAAAAGGTATAAGGGAAAAGGGCAGGGTACCCCAGCAAAGACATTTGAATGGTCCTGGAGTATAAATAGAGATTGTAAACAACGAAGCAGAGTAATCTGACCAGTATAGACAACATTAGAAATATGACCTCATTGTTAAGACAAGCTGTTTCCAATCAATTCTGGCACTGTCACCTACTGGTGAACTCCAAACTTACCTTAAGTGATCCAGTTCCCATCACTTTTTTTTCCCAGACACTCTTGTGCAACCTGCACAACTGGCCTGTATGTTGAGAACTGCCTACAAAAATGTTCACATTATTCATGGTCTCAGTTAAATCTAAATAAATTGGTCTTCCAACAAATTGCTTATATCCATCATATAACTTCATACTGTTTTGTTACTTAACTAAAGAGAAGACATTTATTTTTAAAGTCTTTTTTAATTAGGTCAAGTCTTCCCTATTTTAAGCATTGTAATTTCTATTTTCCAAATTACTAAAAATATTGATGGCTACTGATTTGGAAGTCTTACGTTGGTAAAAAACAAACATGTGCTTAATACTGTCCAGTTGTAAGAGGTTTCTGCTTCCTTTCTTTATTGTAATGAGTTTGCAAGATTACTCCGTAAATGGCAATGGTTCTTTGTGCCTGCCATATCCCATTACAACCTCATACCTACTTTGCTGTCTGATATCACCTTGGCTTCCTTTCAGCATTACTAAGCATTTTCTCCCACTGAATATCGATTTCAGATTATTTGCTCTTAGATGTATTAGCTTGCATTTCTAAAGCTGAATCTCACTTATTATTTCCTGTGATACTTCTAAACCTTTTTAGGTATCTTGGTGATACTTCTCTTATTTCGCTATTTGAGATGCTTCTCAATTGACTATCATTTGTAAAATTGGATGACACACTATTCATTTCCAGTTTTAGATTTTTTAATGAAAATTCAAAGGAAAACTAGGTACTGTGCCTTTACAAAGAAGTTGCATTTCACCTTAGTAAGAAGAATACATTTCTTTAGTAAGAGTTGTAAATTATCAGGTTATTATGTCAGTAAACCCAAATTTTTTACTTATGGTGCAAAATATACACTCTAAATTGTGTGACTAGCTTTAAACAAAAGTGAAAATGATTTTTCAGTAGCATTTATTTTTATTTAATGTGTATTCTTGGTTCAATTTCACTCTTGATATTGAGTTATTTGAAAAGAAATAAAAGTAACATTTTTGTTTAAACTTCAAAGTTAAATATATTTAAATTTCTAAAAACCCAAAGGTCTTTGGCTCTCTAATAACTGTAAGAATGTCATTGGTTTTAACTGCATAAATGCCACTTAATTAAAAAGCAATGATCCATTCAATATTTTAAATAATATCTCATTGTATTTATGAGTTATATTTATTCTTTCCTATTATGCCGTTTATAACTTTTTCTCCTGTGCTCAAAACATATTTTAAAATATAATTTGGCTAGGGAATTTCAGGATACTTATTTCCTAAATAACGGGCTTACATAACAAAAAACTCTTGTATGAGATCCTTATTTATTTACTATTACTCTAGTTTTCTCTAGTTTCTTTGACAATGCCAACTTTAAAGCATTTTAAAGATCAACACTGCTAAAATTAATGTTTTTTCAATGCATTTTTGGTTAAATTCCATTAAATCTTAATTATCACAGTATGTTTTAGACTCTAGAATCTTTGAAGAAAACGCCTTCTAATCCTACTCAGGTAAATAAAGAGTTAAACGTGCAGTTTAGAAAAGAAATATGGCAAGTCCATGTATGTGGCACAGTCTTAAAGAGTGATGTTTACACAGGGAATCCTGGCTTTGCCTGCACTATATTATGACCCTTGTCATCACCTGCCCTGGAGCAGTTACATGTGTGTCTACTTGTCCCATTAAGCCAATCTCTCCTGAAAGGCAGAAGCAATCTGAAACCTTGGCATCTTCCGCAAGGCCTCCCATAGTGCTTTGCATAAAGCAGCCACACAATAAATGTTTGAGAAGTTGTTTCAGAAAAGCAAAGTTCTTGGGTTTGCCTTGACACACAAGCCCCATGAAAAATGAAAGCAAAAGTACCAGGTAAGTATGGGAGGCAGGGAGGTAGTGGTGGTAAGAATATTAACATGTAACCTCAAATAAAATATTTAAATGTGATCTTAATTAACTCCTCACTAATGTACTTGAACAAGAGTTGAGATTAACAAAAAGAAAAAAAAAGAAAAAAAAAGAAAGAAACTGTTCATTCTTCCCAAATTGAAAGCCAGGGAAGTTTGATTATTTTGTTTGAAAGTATTTTCTGAATCAGACACACCCGTATGACACAGCCAATGTAAATAATTTGTTCTCCTGGTATTGCCACTGCTAACAATGATGACCAGATCAACAGTACAGGAATTCCCCATTAAAGAGTGACCCAATGTGAAGAAAACAGATCCTAAAACAAAACTGTATTTAGGATAGGTTTCTACTTTCTGAATTCTGGCACACCCTTAGTTCGTAAAGCCTATGAGTCATTGTCCCAGTAAACCTGAAACTAATCTTTCAAAGGCAACTTGGTTCAATTCAACAAATATTTATTGTGCACCCACTGTATGCAAAGGCAAAGAATGGAAACTTGAGAAAAAAAGAGCCTGCCAAGGAGACTGAGAAGAAGCAGTGATCGAGGAAGAAGGGAAAGATACAGGAAAAGAGTATATGGGTGGAACCCAGAAGGGAAGAGAGATTGGTCAACATTCTCAGATGTCACAAGGGTGGAAAGCTGAAACTCTAGAAGGAAAGATAAAATTCTTAGTGAGTAAGCGCAAAGTACTGGGATCAATGAACAAAATGATGAACATCCTGAATTTTCTGTATTTAGAATAATTCTCTTTTGTGAACCTATTCCTTAAGAATAGGTTCCAGTTCTTTTCATGTTTTTACCAACTTCCCTACTGCCCAGACATGAAACTTCTTCCATTTCCCTCTGATAACTAATGCAATCTGTTACTAAGTCCTATCACACCCACATGATTACAGTCACAGGCATGGTAGTTCAGGCTGTGTATCGCACAAGAGTGCCACATCTACAGGGAGGAGCATTCACATCATTGATATGTTTATTTTAACAATTTTCCAGCAGATGGCAGTCAAGGGTCTTATTCTAATTAAATAAATATATTACAATTTTTTAGCAGATAGAAGTAAAATGTCTTGATGAGACATCTTTTTAATGCCCAGAATGTACTGAGTATGTTAGTAGTGGCCCTGCTCTAAACGTTTCCCATTTATTTTCCAGTCCTCATTCAGCCTTCAACGACCACAAGTCAGACTCACATAACATCTTGCAATAGCTTCCAAACCAATCCCCTAATTTCTCCACATTTGAGTTCTTCCCACAAATATCTGAAAAATGTCCTAAGAAGAGTTCCACTAGTATAACTTCTTCCAAAAAGTCTTCAGTGGCTCTGTCATCAGTTTCTTCAGCCTCATATTTAAAGCCCTTTAAACCATGTCTTTACCCTTCCTTTCTAGTCTAGTCTTTCACAACTCCCCAAGAAATGCCCCAAGAATTACTGTCTGCCTGATATATATCCTGTTCTTTCCTACTTTGCTATCTTTGCTCACGTCATTTCCTCTGCCCAGAATTCTCTCCAAACTCAGACTTCCTGACAGAAGTTCTAAATTACATTCAGTAGTATATATTGGGTGGGGGGAGGTTTTGGGTGACTAAACACTGTCTTCAGCAAGCATAAAAAAAAAAAGTATTCCCCTCTTTGGCTTTGGTTGGCATTCTTATTATTTATTGGTATGTAACAAACTACTCCAAATCTATAATTGAAAACAATGACTATTTTTATAATACCTCAAAAATTTATGAGCCAGAAATTTGGACAGAGCTGAGCACTTCTTCTGTCCTGTGTAGCAATAATGTTAAAGGTTGTTCTGGTTTTGGTATTCAGCTAACAGATGGGCTAGTCTAGAGGGTCCCCATTCCTCTCTCACACCATAAACCTTTAAGGTCTTCATTCCTTAAGGCCCAGCTTAAATTCTCCTTCTTCCAAGAATCCTTTCTAGGTCCTTCAGTCAGATTTAATCTCTCATTCTCTCATACTTTTTTCTTCATTATAGCACTTTTCCTACTCATAATCTTACATTGGGTTTTTATTTATGTAAGAAGTGAAAGAAACAGAAAGGCAAAGGGAGCAGCAGGATGCTGTGACCCTTTTAATTTTCATTCAGGTTTAAAGAGGACACAAAATGCTCAGTGTGATTAGAATCAAGGAGAAGGACTGAGTTCTATGTCTGGGCTGATGTCAGATGTCTTGTGTCATTAGGCTAAAAGATGATTTCTAATACTGCATATATTTTTGTTCTTGAAAATGTTCAAAATGGAACTTTCCCTTGAAAAAGTAAAATCCCTATCCTATCAGCTGTACTGAAGAGCTACACTAACGGGACTGTGAAATTTTACTAAGAAGAAAATCTGGTAATTCAAACTATCCAGTTGAAATAACCTATATAAAAAGGACAATGCTGAGCTAAAAAAGACATAAAAGATGTAGTTCAATTTTATTATTATGATGAAAAAACTGAGACCGACTAAATATGAATGGACTAAAAAGAATTCATTTCCTGTATAAAAACAAACAAAACAAAACCAAAGCTACAAAGATCTGTGAAGCAACATACAAATAGAAATGCTGGTGGCAACACTGTCTATGAGAGACAGACTCTATACGCCCACTACCAGGAGAAAGGATAAGTAAACCATGGAATCTTCATGCAAAAAAAAAAAAATACTATATAATAGTTCAAATGAAAGAACTAGAGTTACAAATATCAACATAGCTGAATCCAACAAACACATTTAATAAAAGAAAGAAAGCAAATAGCAGCAGAAAGTAAAGAAAACGACAGCATTTATGTAAATTCTAAAACAAGCAAAACAATACTATAAATAGTTTGTAATTACACACCATATTTGGTAAAAGTATTTTAAAAAAAAAGGCACAAGAATGAGTGGCTTCCATGGGGGTTAAAGGGATAGTATACAGGCAGCTTGCATGGTATCCATCCATATTTTATTTCTAAAGCTAGTGGTAGGCATGTGGGTGCTTGTTGTATTATACATTATAACTTTTGTAAAGTTTAATTACTGTACAATAAAATTTCAAGATAAAAAAGATTCATAAAAACATCGGTTATGTTTTCGTCTTTTGAGATAGTCACTATAAAAATTCAGCACAGAGAGAAATAAAGATTAGGCAGTCTACTGCTGAAGAACTCAAGACCATTGGGGCAGGCTATGTGAGCAAAAGGAAGCAAAGAAATCTCTGCTTCTCAAAATAAGATAGAAAAAACAGACAAAAAAATCCAATTAAGCAAACACATTTTTTAAATTTTTAAATAAATCACACTTCAAATCTTTCTCTCCACTTTTGCATGTTGATTTTAAGAGGGACTGCACGCTTCCACCACAGCCCCCGCTGGAGGGAGACCATAAGGAAATAGGATCCAATACAACACAGACCATGCTGCAGTCCCTGGTATGGTGTCAGAACAAACAGCATAACAGATTTAGCGAGCACATACTAGTACCACACATTGATTGATTCAAGCTTTATTTGCATTCTCTGCCTAATCTACCCAACGCATCTAAGAGGTTGGGAATTACTACCATGTTTGTTTCAGAGAGGCTAAAGGATTTGCCAAGGCCACACAGCTAGCAAGTGGTAGAATCAGGATTCTAGCCAGAGCCTGACACTTAATCAGTGTTATTCTGCCTTGCTGTCTATCCAACATTATAAATACCAAATATCTGTAAACTAGCTCACCTTTAGAAAAGTTACCTCATTTATATCTGGCTCCAAAACATGTTTAATTACTTCAAAGCAGCTTTGCTTTGGTAATTTAAGTATTTCTCCTTCTGCAACACAGCACAAAGAACTTTACAGATCCCTCTCTTACAAAACCACCTGTCCTACGTCCACATGGTTGTCAAGGTTTAAAAACAAATACAAATAATAACAGAAGCAATTCCAAGGGAGAATTTTTCTTTTGTGGGAGAGGATTAGATGAAAACATTATAGAAAATGAAAAAGGAGCACCATCTGTAATAATTTTCTCTTCTCACATCTTAGATCCTGCATAGGGTACAACAATGACAAAGAAAAAGGATCACAGAGTCCTGAAGTTGAAGAGACCTAAGATCTTGGCAACCAAGATGACACTTTGAATAAATAATTGATCACTGCTTATGAATAAAGACTCTCTGGACTTTTCTCCTTGTATAACCACTAACGCATTCACATCTCTTAATAAAAGTAGTAATTCATCTCTAAAAGAAAGGTAAAATCTTCTTAAAAAAAAAAAACAACAATGTTAACACATATTAGTTTACCACACAACAGGTCAACATGCAGATGTTCTATCAAACTGGTTGTTCCTTCTGGGCTGAGCAGGTA
The DNA here is from genome assembly GCA_004027375.1 of Macroglossus sobrinus. Lineage (NCBI taxonomy): Eukaryota > Metazoa > Chordata > Mammalia > Chiroptera > Pteropodidae > Macroglossus > Macroglossus sobrinus. Next base: position 458,503 of record PVKZ01000761.1, read on the forward strand.
TCCTGGGCTGTGTCAGTATCCACGAATCTCAGAAAGACTCTCAGCACCATCGAAGCCAGTGGTCTCCAACCCTGGCTGCACAGTAGAGTCACCTGGAAACTTTAAGGGACTGCCGCCAAGCAGACTGTAAGTCTAAATGTGACTGGTAAAACAGTAGCATCCAGAAGAAAACATAAGGGAATATTTTCTTATCTTGGGATAAGCGAAGATTACTTGCATAGGACCCAGAAAGTACAAACCAACAGGGGAGAAGACTGATCAATTCAACATTAGGATAAAAAATTTACTTATCAAAAGCCACCCTAGTGGAGTGGGGAAGCAACCCCCAGTGTGGGAGGTAACAGTGACCAAAGTATACACCAAAGAACAGTGCAACGGGCTCGGGGCTGCCATAGCCATCCAGCACCAGACAGGGACAGCTGGTCAAAGACCAACCCTCCACAAGAAGGGGAAAGTACAAAGGCAAAGATCCTAGTCCTTTTTAGAACCTGATGCCAGGGTATGCCTACAGTCAGCCCAAGCCATGGACTGTTTGGTTATATGAACCAATAAATGCCCCTTTTCATTTAAGCCAGGGTATGTTGGATTTTCTGTCACTGTCTTCATAAATAGTCTCAAATGACACTCAGTTCAGACCCATTTACACTTTAAATCTCAGCTCCAAACACAATGACAAGATCTCTTTTGGTCAATTCACATGTCTTCATTCCTGATTTCATTAAAACCTTAAAAGACCTGCTACTCCAAACTGAGGTTGTCACTTGCCAAATCTCACACATAATAGGCTATCTTTCCATTTCACAATAATCATTCACCCTTTGGAGTTCTACTTCATACTATCCTCAATTTTAGAGTTCACTGCTTCTCTGTCTTCACTTCATAGTTCTTTCTTTCTGCTTAACACCTCTCTGATTTCTTTAGTCCCCAGCTCCCAAGGCACAATAATCTTATAAACACTACTTACTGAAAGCAGCATGGTTTCCTGTTTGTTCACTGGTCCATCCCACACATTCATGCAATGATAAATGTGTGCCAGTCCATGTATTTGTAAGTATCACCATTTTTGCATCATAATCCCAGTAGCTGTCAATAATTGTATATCCTCCAAAATTTTATATTATTAAATTTTAAGTGAAAAGAGATCACAGGAGTCTGACTTACTGCTAGCACTGCAACACTAACATTACAGACACATTGAGCCAATATGTTTTTTCCTTTCATTGTTTAATTTTTAAAATTGTTTCTTATTTTGCATCACTCCAATTAAAAAAGTTCTTAAATTTTTCTGCAAAATTCTTCCTTTGCTTTTAATATGCTTGGAACCCATTGTGGAATTTCTTTGTCAACACAAAGCCTTTTCCTTAAGACTGGCATAGGCTGGACCGTAGTGAGAGGCATGGAAAGAAAGGAGACAGATTTTTCTCCTTTTTGCACAGCTGGTTAAAAAAAAAAAAAGTAACACCAGACGTGAAAAGTAAAATTTAGACTCTAAATTCTAAAATTTAATCTAGCAATTAAGAAGCACTGAATTCTTAAGACATAGTATTCTTTAGCTATCTGCCATAACATCACTTCCTCCTTGATTAGAAAGGCCTGCAACATTTTTTACTTGGCCAACAAGGTTTATTTTACTTCGGTGAGTACCACTGGTATAGAAAAACAGGAGTCCTTTGCTTTTTAAAAGGAGCTGGTGGTGTAATCCCCACATTACAGATTAATAGATGTATACCCCACCCTGCAGTGAGCTGAATGGCAGTGAGGGAACAGACCACATTAGGCCTGAAAAGTACACTGAAGACGTGGGATTTCATTTCTAGATAGATATAAAGCCATGGGAGGGTTTTGAACACAAAAGTGATATGCTCTCACATATACTTGAAAAAAATCACTCTAGCATCTATGTAAAAACAAAGACTATACAAATACTATGCCACTAATAAGTGAATAAGATAAATACATAAGTTTCTGTAGAAAGATGTATAAAACATGTAGTTAACTTAAAGAGCTAAGATACAGAACAGTGTATGAAGTCTATGATCGTCTTGTGGAAAAAAGTACACACACACACACACACATGAACACACACACCAGTGCCATACTTTAGATTTCACACAATTTACAGCTGAAGAAGTAAATTCACATAATCGAATTATTCTAAACCTACTTAAAAGTTTTCCAATTAATCAAGTATTAGTTTTAAATTTAAACTTAAATTCATTTAAATTAAATTTTAATGAAATTAAACAAAATTTAAATGTAGTTAAAAATTCAGGAACTTAGTCACATTCCAGATGCTCCATTGCCACATGTGGCTAGTGTCTAATTTATTAGACAAAGCAGATCGAAACAACTGTAGAACATACACATGAAAGTTTAAAACCTGTTTTATTCTGGGGCTTAGAAATGAGGGTTGGGGAGGGACCTTCTACTTCTCACATTATACCTTCTGGAATGTTTATGCCACATAATAAACATTTTTTTTTTCAGATTAAAAACTATTTACAGGCAGGTTGCATGGGGTCTGAAGCTTATACAACTTGTAGAGCCCTTTTAAAGAAGAATATAAAATTATATAAAAAATGAAAATGCATTCAGAAGAAAAACAACCAAAATTTACGAATTTTAAACACTTGAAAATATCACAAACATCACAAAATCCAGAAAAAATGCCATCCTATTTTTAAGTAATCATCTGGCAAACCTCTATACTATTTTTTTCATAAAATTTTTGACTTCATGTTTCGACAATGACAAGTTCATAATATAATTTCTCATATACAAAATTGAAGAATAATTTGATGTTTCTTCAATTTTGATATAGAAATAAAATCTCAGGGCATTTCAAATTCTTATGCAGTGACTAATCCCAAATATTCTTTGAATTGACGATACTTATTAACTATAAACTGATTATAGTCACATATTATGAAGTTTTATGTTCCCTTTCTCCATAGCAGTATTTTGTGCTTAAATAAAAAAAAAAAAACCAAAAGCATTAACTTTTCTGAATGTATTCATGCGATTCCCTCTTCTTCATGAACTAGATTTTTAAACAATCCATCAAGCGTATTTACTACTTCTTCTCAAATATCACTGCTTTTGGAATTATCTGAATACTTTTTACAATATATTTTTTGTCATCACAGTAATTTCTATTTATTTCATCATTCACATTTATTGCTTTAGCCTTATGTTCCAGTATCTGAAATTTCTTAGTTCTTTAATAAATAAAGGTAAAGGTAAAAAAAAAAATAATTTTTTATATGTCTAAATTGGGAATCTGTAATTTCTCAGTTTCTTACTGAAATGTTCCCAAAACATCTTTCAAACTGCTGTTAAAGTTGCATATTCACTGCTCAATTTCCTTCTAGCCTGCTCTGAAAAACGCCTTTGATCACTCCAAAGCAATCCAACATGTGAGGAAATGTGATGGAAGGAAGGTCAGGGTAGAAAAGAGACAGCAGTCTTAACCAATTGTGGTTGAAATATCTTAAAATTCTTCAAATTTTGCAAAACCATATGGCCATGTGAACACATGGCTAGACATCCTCTCAGGGCCCATGGCGGGTTGTGGGGGGCTTTGTAAGGAAGGGGCCCTGAAACCTAAATCCCAGCAAATTAACTCTGGTAAACTTGCCTCTGATTACAAGTAAACAGAGTAATTAGAAAATCCAGCTTAAGCCAAAGGTCCTTAGCTCTATCCCCAAGGAAGCTGGGTGTTTCTCCCCACCTGTCTCTCCACCCCCATGTAGAATATTTAATTTTAAGCTGAAGTATACTTCTAGGAAGTCTTATTAAACTCTAACTTAATTTCCCACATCGCACAGCTAGAATCGCTCATTCTTATTTTTTGCCAAAACTGAGATTCACAAAAGGTGAAATCTTAATTAACCAAAAATTTCTAACTCTCTTTCAGAAACTTCTTCAGTTTCAGTTTCACCAGTCCATTGTTTTGAGTGATGAGTCCAGACTCCCTCTCTCTAAATCTCTGGAAACATCAGCCCTGTTTTAACATAACTCTATAAGTCTCATTTGCCCCACAAATCCATAAAAAATATCTCTCATTTATAACATAAGAGCTAAAGGACTGATATATGTAGCTGAGGCAGAAACAGTCAACACAGAGCTCAGTACTTCATTAATGGAAGTAATATAACTAGTGGTGCAACACAGGAAACAATAATGATGACATTACATTCACACTGCTCAGCTATATACACAAAGGGAAGCCTGCACAACATCAAACAGATCTATAAAGTAGGAGTCTCAACTGGCTTTTCACACAATTAAACCTGTTTTCAGTTTCTCTTTACAAGTCATTTTTTATTTTTAACAAAGAATTCCAAGGTCTTTTTGGGGGTCATAACTTCTTACTAAATATTTTATTGACATTATTTACTCTCTCCATTTACCCTCTTACACTTGTAAGTCCAACAACAGGTTTCAAATAATAATCTTCACCAAATTTTGTAAGATCTGAAAATCAGAAAAGAGCACAAACTCTGGAGCCAAACTGACTAGGTTCAAATCCCAGCTCAGCCACTGTAATTTTGAGAGAGTCACTTAACCTCTCTCTGCCTCAGTTATCTTACCTGTAAAATGGGGATAAAATAATATCTACCTCACAGAGATGCTGTAAATACTAAAAGAATTCATATTCAAAAACACTGAGAACAGAACCTGACACATGCTAGGGTTTTATATATATGTTTGTTAAATACCAGAAAAATATGTATCCATATGTAATTTAACTGGGGCATAGTTGGAGAAGCTGAAGTCAAACGTTCATACTAATGAGTTGTTTTACTATTTTCTGTCATGTAAATTCTCAACTGCTGAAATAGTTACTTTAAATTTAAAAGCATATTTCTGAGCTAAACAAACAATTTGTACATTATCAATACCTTACCTATCTCTGATCATGAGGTGGTCAAACAATGACTAGCAGCTAGTGGAGTCTGATGTACACAAAATGGAGTCTGGCTGGGCAGCTTTAGGTACACCATTGAATTTTCTGGAACCTCAACTTCTATATTTGGGCAAATGGATATAATATCATCTAAACTTCTTAAGATATTTGTTAAAATTACATTGTATAAAACATACATAAAGAGGTGTTATGTGGCCTGGCATCTAGCTCAATAAGTAGTAGTTATTATAGCTGCAATTAACCATTATCATTCAATTCTGTTAATATTCCTCTCTATGTATTATGCTATATATTAAAGTTTATTGCTCCTCACTATTCCAGCAGTGTAATTAAGAAAATCTATTTTCTCTATTCACTTTTGTTAAGACTGTCAAATGTAATCAATGTCTGACCTTGTCCTGGACTAAGATTGAATAACACTAGTGAAAGAGATCCTTCATGGATATTTATGAATGCAAATGTGACACACAAGGTCCTTTCATTAGTATTTAATGTTATGAAAGTTTTTAAAGAATTTAGATAAACTATCGTAGAAAAGAATGATTCTTAGATGTTTTCTGCATAATAGTTTCAGTTTATACCATCTTTTGTGAGAGCTTCCAAAAAACTTCATATATACTACTTTACAAATCTTTTCATCATATCTGCATATTAGATCACAGCAAATATCAATGCTCAATTTTATTTTCGAAAAATATGAAACTAAAGATTTATGACTTGCTCTCCTCAACATACCAAGAAGGGAATTCACATAATTTCTCACTATTTCTGGAGGAAGCCTTTGCCACCAGTACTGTGAATGCTATAAAATTAAATATGAGGCTCAAATTGCTAAATATTCTATAAGCTACAAAAAAAAAATATGCTTACCTACTCCCATTCCTGGAAAATGCATTAACTAGTATCCCTCAACTATTTTTTCTTGGATTAGGTAGAAAGAGTTCAAACCCCAAGAAGACACATAGCTTTAACTTGGAATGTTGGCTGCTAAGAGTGTGCTGAGCATTGCTGTAAAGTAATTAAACCATCTTGTATCCTCACTTAAGTGAGATTATAGAAACCCAGAAAAGAGTCCTTCAAGGAAAGAATGTCAAAACTCTTCAAATTAATTAGCACAATTAATTTCACTGTATTTATTGTGGAGTTGTTAGTCATTCATTTTAACTTAAAAAAAAAGAATAGCTGATAAATTGCATTTGCCTTGGTATCTCACATAATTTACCTTGAAATCTATTATAAAATACCAAGTATGAAAAGGTTATAGGCTAGAACTTTTAAAAGCACTAGCAAGGGAAATTTTTGAAACAATTAAAAACAACAAATAGAAAGTGTAGAAATCAGTGCAATCACATTAATCTAGGTGAGGAGGAGCCCAGGGTGAAAGAAATGTCTCTAGCACAGTGAAAAAGGGGGATAAAAAGGGAGTATTAGGAGTGTGGGAAGTCTGGTGCTTCCTAGACTTAGTCATTACCATACCTGATTCCAGGCTGATAGAGCTAAATTCCAAAGCATTATTGTGACAAATATATTCTTTCCCCAAAGGTTTTGCTTCTAAAAATAACAGAAAAAAATTAATTTATAAATTAAAATGTACTACTAGTCTTGAAAGAGCAACATGACATAGCATTTAAACAGGCATGAAAAGGTAATATAGTTCACAAAATTTGGTAAATGGGAAAAATCAGCATTATTAGTATATATTAATGTATCACCATAGCACAATATTGAGTATTTTGCTCTACATGTAAACCCAAGGCAAAGGTAAGTCCTAGCTCACCTTCCTCTCTCAAAAATGCAGCAGTTCTGACAATAAGAATGATTAATTCATATTCCAATTCTGGAATTGGTCATCTGGTTCTATAGCTGCAATTGTTTCAAAATGTCATCATTAGTTTTATAATATTTCTATAAATTTTTATTTTATTACTAGGTACTAGATTTATAATATGTTCTAATCCATGGAATAAAATTTGGTTTAAGGAATTTTCACATCATTTAACTTTATGATCTAAATAAATATATAATAAAACATAAATTAAATTTTTAATTTGATATATAAAATAAAACATCCATAAAACAAAACATATAATGCGTTAGTAGATGATTATGCTTTGTTTTCCTATTTTTTTGGCCTAGAAACAGCGTATTCACTAATAATTCAATGGTATAGATTTAATTTCTATGCTTTCTTTCAAAAACACAGGCAAACCTTCCTTTTACATAAGGAAAATTAGTTGTTAAACTGAAAGTAATGAATGCCGAGTTTTCCACTATATGGAGAAACAGGGTAACTCAGCAAGCAACAATTCCCCAGTTCCCGAAACCTTGACCTGGTGGGCTCAGCGCTGGAGATGAAAGGACCCAAAACCTCCAACTATGCTCTGTTTTGAGTTACTACCCTGGCAGACTTTCTGGCAGTTTCAATTGGTTAAAAGGTTTATTACTTCTTGGCAAAAAAATATTTCATAATTGCTAAGAATAACAATAATCTAAGGTCTGAAGCTGAGTGGCGCTGTGGAGTAGTGGAAAGAAAACCATCCTCTACTTTACTATCCCGTGACCTTTATCAAGTCACTGGGTATCTCCCAGCCTCAGTTCTCCTTATCCACACACCAGAACAAAAGCATCTACCCTGCCATGTTCTGGGAATTGCTGAAAGGCTCAAATAAATTAGCATGCATGAAATGCTCTATAAGACAGATAGCATTCAACAGAATGGTATTAATAACAGCAAAACAATAGTGATTATTAATAAAATAAAATAACTATAATTGGGCCCTCTAGGACCATCTGGTTTTAAGAATTTTAAGAATTATAAAAGTAAAAGGGTAAGTTACCTTTCCAGAATGTAACTTAACTTCAAAAAAAATATCACAACTTCTAAGCAAAACAAGGCCAGGGTTGTCCCCTGCCCTGGACCAGATGTGAACATGTCACCCCATAATATGGTCTATTCTCCCATGGCAACTCTAAGACAACAGTAAGATTTATCAACATTTTCCATCTCTATTATTTTGAAGAAAAGTCCTCATGAACTAATGACCAATGAAGTTATCCCATTACTATTTCTCAATGTGCTCTTGAAGCCCACTTTGCCTACTTAACAATCAACATCATTTCTAACTAGAATAACTTTTTGTAATAATTTACATATATTCACTCTACTTTTTAAAAGGAATATAAACATTTTAAAAAATTCTTTTAAATCTACAGACCTTAATACCTCAGGATAGCAATAGAAAGGGGGAGTCTTTGTGTAAATTATACCAAAATGAGACATTTCCAAGTTTGTGTCTGAAGTTCTTTAAACAACATGGCCTTTTTAGTGAGCTGAGATAAAGGTTTAAAACAATTTAGGGACAGAGCATTTGGTTGGCATTCTGCCACTTTCCACACCAGATCATTTCTGTTGCTGCTATTTGTCTCATATGTTTTCTATTCTCCCTCTAGGGAAGTCAAAGCCTTTTCACTTGCAGGCAAATTTTACTGCAGCTCTGGTAACTACTTTACAAGGTGATAAGCATTCACAAGAGGCTTTCATTAGGTCGGTAGCTGAAGCAAAAACTACGTGCACATATTTAGACAACATGTGTGAAATAGAAAACTTTAAACATATGAGAGTTCCAAGTTAGCCTACTAAAACTGCATATCCCATGAAAAATTTGGGGATAGAAAGAAGAAACATGCTAAATAGCCTAAAATACAACTCAATTTGTATATTTCCTTTGCCTTCAATTCAACATAACAGCTAGTTTAATTAACTATGTCAACTCCTGCATCTGCTAACACATTGCTATCTGATTTTACCCAGAGTACGTTTCCCTCCATCACTTTTCCAAATGATTTTGCAAGGGAAGAACAGAACCCCTTCTTTATTCATGTTTCTTCCATTCAGTTCCATGAGTAGTGTTCCAAAGAATAAGAAAACGGTCTGAACTCTGGTGCATGAAAACTATGAGGGCAACTAAGCATTCAAATATGAGACTATTAGTTAAGACATTGTGGAGAAATAAAAGATCATCAGTTATCAGAAAGGCACCAGTCATGAGGTATCTTAAAATAGGCTTTGGTTGCCAGATAAAACTTGGGCAAATGGAAGAAAGAAATAACATGGAAAATGACAAAAATAAAGACCCAACATGATACACTTCTAGGGCTCAGAGAGACTGAGCAAATAGCTCTGATGAGGGACAGTAGAAAAAGTTACACTGAAATTAGAAACCAGAAAGAAGAAATAATATAATCTCAAAAAGAAAGTTTTATGAAAGATAACCTGCAGAATGGGAAAAAATATTTGTAAACCAAATATTTGATAAGAGACTTGTATCTAGAATATATAAAGAACACTTACAACTCAATAATAAAAAGACGAATACCCAATTTAAGCATGAACAAAAGATCTGAATAGACATTTGTCCAATGAAAATATGCAAATGGGCAATACACAAAAAAGATGCTCAATGTCATTAGTTATCAGGTAAATGCAAATCACAACCACAATAGATACCATTTCACACCCACTAGGATGACTACAATGAGAAAAACAGTAACAATTAGTACTGGCCAGGACATGACGAAATTGGAACCTTTGTACACTGCTAGTGGGCTAGCCATTTTGCAAAACAGTCTCACATCTCATCAAATGGTTAAATGTATAGTTACTATATAACCCAGAAATACCATTTCTATGTATAAACCCAAAAGAAATGAAAACATCTCTACACAAAAACCAATACACAAATGTTCATAGAGCAAGATTCCTAATAGCTAAAATGTAGAAATAACCCCAATATCCATCAACTGATGAACAGATAAATAAAATGAGGTATTGTTATATAATGGAATATTATTCAGCAATAAAAAGGAACGGAGTAATAGTACATGTTCCAACATGAACAAACCTCATAAAATATAAAATAAGCTAGTCACAAAAGATCATTTAATGTATGATTTCATTTATATGAAATGTCCAAAATAGGCAAAGAGACAGATAGTTGGAGGAAATGAAAAGTGACTGCAAAAGTATACATGGTTTCTTTTTGAGGTGATGAAAAATGTTTTAGAATTGACTGAGGTAATGGTTGGACAACTCTATATTTTATTAAAAGCCATTGATTGTACACTTTAAGTAATTCAATGTTATGATGTGTGAGCTATATTTCAACAAAAATTTTACTTTAAAACTATAGTTTCTGGGAGTTCCGGTCAAGATGGCAGAGTAGGTATATGCTGTGCTTGCCTCCTCTCACAACCACATCAAAATTACAACTAAACTACAAAACAACTGTCATTGAGAACAGCCTGAAGTCTAGCTGGACAGCAGTTCTATAACTGAGAATATACAGAAGAAACCATGTTGAGACTATTAGAAGAGGCAGAGATGGGAACAAGCTGGTCCCACACCTACATGGGGCAGTTAAAATTTAGGAAGAAGCAAGAGGTCCCAGACCCACACCAGGCACCCCAGTCCAGGATCCTAGTGCTGGGTAGGGAAGTTCCCCAAACTTCTAGCTGTGAAAACCAGAAAAGATTATGGCTGAGTGAAACAGAGCGTGGCTGGAATCCTGGGTGCTCCTCTTAAAGGGCTCATATGTGCTCTCACCTGCTGACAAACTCATTCTCTCTGAGCTCCAGCACTGGGGCAGCCACTAGAAAGGTGCCAGGTACATACGAGGAAGAACTGGATTGCCTGGCTTCAGGGAGAAGGCTGGAGAGGTAGCCTTCTCCCAGAAGTGCTAGCAGAAGCCATTGATCCTTTGTCAAGCACCCCCACCCCAACCAACCTGCACACACAGGTGGCTGCCATATCTGAGTCTCTATCAAACTGACTAACGCTGTTTACTCCATCCTGGTGATTCCTTGAGACCTCACTCAACGCATGTCCCACTCAAGCTGCTTCTAGTGGCTTTTCCATGCAAATGGCCTGTCTTGACTCATGGTTTGAACTTTTCTAAATTCTCTCAAAGAATCCGCAAACAAGAAGCAACTGGCTTTGTGTGCCCCATACCTCTTACTAAGCAGCCCCAAACCTGGCAGTAGTAGGAGAAGGCCTGGGTTCCTGGCTTGGCCTCTCCCACAAGTGGCAACCATCTGAAGATCACTTTGTAGCTCATATCAAGTGACTCTGGGTAGGGCACAGGCAGTGACTGAACCTTGCCTGCATCAAAGCCCCTCACAAGAGGCCCTAGAATCAACATACCTTGTGGCCAGCTTCAGAATACACCAGAGCACCACCCTACCACATGACAAACCCAAAGGGCAGACTCAGTAGGTACCAGAACCCCAATAAAGCAAACCCTGCTCCATAGGCTATAGAGTCAGCCCCTATACAACCGCACCTCCACTATAGTCACAGCCAATCCTCACAACCAGCTAGCATGAGGATCAATCCCTCCCACTGACATGCCAAAAGCAATCAAGACTCAACTACAACAGGAAGTCACACACAACTCACACAAGGGACACACCTGGAGCACCTGGCTCAGGAGACCATGGAGACTGTGCCACTGGGCCCCATAGGACACATACTACATAAGGCCACTCTACTAAGACTGGGTAATGCAGCAGCTCTACCTAATACATAGAAAAAACACAGGGAACTAGACAGAAAGAAGAGACAAATATGTCCCAAATGAAAAAATAGGACAAAAACCTAGGAAAATAGATTTTTAAAAAATGAAGACTAGCAATCTACCAAGTGCAAAGTTCAAAACACTAGTTATAAGGATGCTCAATGATCTCTGTGAGAACTTTAACAATGAAATAGAAAACAAAATGAAGACAGAATATATAAAAAAGAACCAGTCAGAAATGAAGACTACAATAACTGAAGTGAAGAAAACATTAGAGGGAGTCAACGGATTAGATGAAGCAGAGAATCGAATCAGTAATTTGGAAGATAAGGTAGCAGAAAACACCCAATCAGAAGAGTAACAAGAAAAAAGAATCCAAAAAAAAAAAAATGAAGATAGTTTAAGAGACTTCTGGGACATCAAGTGTACCAACATTCACATCATAGGGACAGCAGAAGAGAGAAAGCAAGGAATTTAAAACCTATTTGAAGAAATAATGATGGAAAACTTTTACTAGTCTAGCAAAGGAAATAGACATACAAGCCTGAGAAACACAGAGAGTCCCAAAGAAGATGAATCCAAAAAGGCTCAAAGCAAAAAACATCACAAATAAAATGCCAAAGTTTAAATATAAAGAGAGAGTCTTAAAAGCAGCAAGAGAAAAGTGTTAGTTACCTATAAGGGAGTTCCCATAGATTGTCAGCTAATTTCTCAACAAAAACTTTGAGCAGGGACCTACGAGCAAGATTACTCTATCCAGCAAAGCTATTATTTAGAATCAGACAGATAAAGAGCAAACTCATACAAAAAAAAAAAAAAAAAAACACTAAAGGAGTTCATCACCACCAAAACAGTACTACCAGAAATGTTAAAGAGACTTCTTTAAGAAGAAAAAAAAATGGCAATAACTACATATCAATCAACAATTAATTTAAATGTAAATGGGTTAAATGCTCCATTCAAAAGACATAGGGTGGCTGGATAGATAAGGAAACAAGACCCTTACAAACACTGCCTACAAGAGACTCATTTCAGATCTTAAGACACACACAGACTAAAAGTAAAAGGATGGAAATAGATACTTCACGAAAATGGAAATAAAAAAGAAAGCTGGGGTAGCAATACTTATACCAGATAAAATAGACTTCAAAACAAAGGCTATAACAAGAGACAAAGAAGGACCCATTAATTCCACTTCTGGGTATTAATGCAAAAAAAGCCAAAAGGCTAATTCAAAAAACATATGCATCCATATGTTCATTGCAGCAATATTTACAATAGCCAAGATATGGAAGCAACCTAAGGGTCTATCAATAGATGAATGGATAAAGAAGTGGTCCATATATACAATGAAATATTACTCAGACATAAAAAGAATGAAATCTTGCCATCTGCAACAATATGGATGGACCTAGAGGGTATTACACTAAATGAAATAAGTTAGATGGAGAAAAACAAATACCACAGGATTTCACTTTTATGTGAAATCTAAAAAACAAAATAAACAAACAAACAAATAGAAACAAATTCATAAATACAAAGAACATTTTGATGGTTGACAAATGGGAAGAGGTTGGGGGATGGGTGAAAAGAGAGAAGGGATTAAGAAGTACAAATTAGTAATAAAATAGTCATGGGTGTGTAAAGTATAGTACAGGGAATATAGTCAATAATATGGTAGTATCTATATGTAGTGTCAGATGTGTACTGGATTTATTGGGGTGATCACTTCATAAGTTATACAAATGTCAAATCACTATGTTGTATACCTGAAATTAATATATTATATGATGACTATAATTAAAAAATTAAAAATTATTTTTAAAAATTTAACTAAAAATATAGTTTGTTTGGAGTGATGAAAATGTTTTGGAAATAGACAATAATGATGGCTTCATATCATTGTCAATGTAATTAGTACCACTAAATTATACACTTAAAATGCTTAAAATAGAACTTTTTCTTATATATATTTTACCACATTAAAAAAATTTAAAAACCAGTGCAGAATGGAAAAAAATATATATTAACTTACTTTCCCCAGCTTTAACTTATTAGTATAATCTTTCTCCAATAGATTCACTTTGTCCAAAATAGGAAAATCCTATTTATCTAAAAGATTTTAAAAGCCCATACATATATGGGAGGAAAATATTAACATGATTTTAGAAAATTTATTGAAATAAATCTATTAGTATAACAAAAAAAATCTGTAAAGGATATCGAAATCAAATGCTATTGAACATTCTGTTTTCAATTTTATAAATTTTAAATATCATATTTGTGGTTCTTTAACCTGCCTTAACACTGTTTTTGACAGATGATGTTTGTTAACTGCTTTGCTATTTCCTGTTGTGAGGAAATTAACTGTAAAAATTCAGGTTTTAACAAATAGCATTCCTACTCTCCTTTGCTAATTATGCTGTGCCTGGATTTTGAGTAACATTTCACAGTACATTTATTCTCCTACTTTGATTTTAGAGCAACTTATTTTTAAGAATGTGAATTTGTACACATTTCATTTTGACTCACCAGACCAAATCTGATTGTGTTTCTTCTAAACCAATTCTAGACATTTACATAGAAACACACATTGATGTGGATAAACTAACAATAAGAAATTTAAATATATAGCATCTCTTTCAAGTTTCAACATGAGTGTAAACACGTATATATGTACCGACCGAGCAAAAACACCCTAGTGCATATCGTGTAAAACCATGTGCTTTACAATAAATATTTTTCACAAGTCATCTCTACTTTAGCATGATTGTATTTCAATGTATAGCACTTTGATGGTTTTAGCTTAAAGCAAATCCATTATGGCAGAAGGAAGAGTAAATATTCTACCATAACACTATTTTATATAAAATTAAGCACATTTAATATCCTTAGCCAGAAAAATTTAAATGTCAAACAACAGTAACTTTCTCATCAATCAACCTTCTTTTAGATAAACAAATACAGAATTCCAAATCTCTGATTATTCATATTCTTTTCAACTGACAATCTTGGAAATCCCTTTACCTAAAAATTTTAGTTCTAAGTGTTAGGTTCATTAATTAGCAGAATTGATCCTTCAAAGTTGTGACTCAGAAAAAGAACCCTGGGAAACTAAGCAGCAAGTACTGACATAAATCATGGTTAATAAAATATAAACATGTAAATAATATCATGTATAATGAAATCTCATTTTCTGTGATAAAAAAGAAATATACTCTTTAGATAAAAAAAATAATTACTGACCAACATTAGATGCAAAGGCTAGGAGACACCAAAAATTATATTTTTATAAGATTAAAAAATAACAATACATTAAGTATACACTTTGTTAAAAAGTATTTTCTTAAACATTTTACATACTTAATTTCATTTAATCGTCACTAAATTTTTGTAGGGTAGGTCTTCATTAGGTATGGGCATTTCATACATGTGAAAACTTGAAGATGAAGATATTCTATAGCCTGCACAAATTTGCAGGAGTAAGTATTAGAGCTGGGATTGATGCCAACTCCATGCTCTTTCCATTATACCATTCTTCCTTCCATTAGCAAACATTCTATCATTTAGCAAGATAATTCAGCAGCATCAGCTACTGCAACTGTAAAAAGGACTCTAGGATACCAGACACATTCCTGAAGTCTGACTGGCTCAGCTATATTCTCCAGCTAGGTAGGAGAAATAAAATGCTATGCATAAAGATTCCTATTTTTCCAAGTTTTGAGATACCAGAACAAACATACACAATTAAAATTAAGTTAAATGAATGCTTAATATTTATATTTCTCAAAGTTCTTCTCATCCAATCAGCAGAGGCAATAATGACAATACATGGAAAAGGATGCAGGTTTTATAAAAATTATTTACATTTGGATTCTGCATGTTGGTTAGTTCCCAGTCAGTATGTATTTTGTATGAGTTTGAACACGTCTTTTACAGTTGTATGTTAAGAACATTAATCTAACGAAGAGATTGCCCAAGGTCATCTCACTGGTTAACTTCATTTTTAGTTATACTATAAATTGTTTTCTGGATACCAACACATAAAGAGTCAGGAAAAACAATCTGTAGGTATAGACATATATAATCATAAAAGTAATACATGCTCATTAAACTACACAAGAATGGGTCTAATTCTTACTGAAGCACTTCTTTGAGCTTTCATAGCATCCATTCTCCTCAATATTTTCCTCTCAACTCTCTAGTTGTCTTTCTCAGCCCCTTTTGTGAGCTTCTCTTACTCTACTCAAGCTGTAAATTTTAGAGTTCCTAAGGGTTAGGTCTGGGGTTCTCTTTCTTAGCATTCCCTCCCTAGGTGATGACATCCATTCACAAAGATGTAAATACCATTCTGTATTCTAATAATCCCCAAATTTATACTATAAGCCCAAACCTTTGCTAAAAAGCCTCCACTACTACATAAGAGTTACTTTGTCCAAAAACTAAACTCCCAATTTCTCCTACAAATTTACTCATTCTCTAGACTTTTGTATCCTCCACCCTGTGGCTATGCCACTAGACACTGAGATTAATTCTGGAGTACCTCCCAGTCCTCACATTTAATCCATCACCAAATTCACAAATACATACTAAATGTGTCCACTTCTATCCATTTGTACTGTCACTACCTTAGCCCAAGTCACCCATCTCTCTCACCCAGACTATTTATTATTGCTTTAGGTTACTACCTAGCCATTCTACTCTCCAAGAACCAATGAGGTCTCTAAATTCATCAAATGAACGAACAAACAAACAAAAACAAAACAAAACAAAACAGACATTATCATTCTTCTGCTTAAAATTCTTTCAAGAATCTCCCCTAGTGCTTTAAAACAAAATTCAAACTACCAGGCCTTGTATGTTCTGAACTGACTATCCATTCCTCTCCATCCCCATCCCATGTTCTTTGCTCCCTTCTCTGTACTTCCACAGTGCTGTCTTGCGCTTCTTCCACTAAGCCAGATCTTACTGCCTCAGGGCTTTTGCACATGCTGGTTCTCCTATCTGGAACACTTTCCTCCACTTCTTGCCTAGCTAACTCTGATTCGCTCTTCAAGTTGCAGTTCAAATACCACTACCACCCTAAACTGTCCTGCCCCAAATCAAATTAATTCCCTTTTGTAAATTATTCTCACAGCATCCTTTTATTTCTTTCATATCACTCATTACAATTTGGAAGTAAATAAATATGTGTGTATGTATGTAGATATGTGTACATATGTATGTGTGTATGTATGTGTACACATATATTAAATACCTGACTCTTTCACTGGGTTGTAAAATTCATGAAGACAAGGACCATGTCTGTCTTGGTCGCCCCTGCCTACTTAAGACTTTGCACACTGTCTGGAACGTAATAGGTGCTTTATAAATATTTGCTGAATTAATTATTTAGTGAAAAGTCCCCTTCTCTACTAACACCCCATTCCCAGATCCTAAAAGCACCTGTTATATGGAACAGTTTCCTTTTGAAAAATATGTTTAAAAGGTAAAGAGCTCAAACATTAACATATTTTAGTACATTTTCCCAATACAAATTTTTACCTTTGAATTAAGTCTAATAAAAAATAGTTTTAGAAACAGAATTAAATAAAAGCAGGACCTAGATAATCAAAATACAGTAAAACCTGTTAAGAATTTTGTTGCAAAAAGTAAATGTTACACAGAAAGAGTCCAGTACCATGCAAACCTTTACCATATCCATAAATATTTGCTGAACATCTATTATGTAGCAGTTCCTGTGCTACACAATGGTGGAAGCTCACATCAGTAATGGCTTACCAATCATATTTTATCATTATGATATGTTTCAAGAGGCAGGTGGTAAAAAAAATTTCTTCAATAAAACTACTTATTTTTGGTTAATTTTATTATATCAAAAGTTAAAACATTTTCTTTAGGAGTAAAAAAATTATTTTATTTCACCAAGGTGTTAAATTTTTAATAAGTTGATTTAAAGCCTTATACTTAAGAGTCCCACTGAGCAGGTTTTGCTTAATCTATATCTTATTAAATGTAGTTAACTGAAAATCCAGTTGTTTTTCAGCAAGCTAATGGTTTCAGGTCTACTCAAGTTAATGTTGGCTCAGTGAGCACAGACGACCTCAACTGTCATTCTTATTGTGTCTTAATTCACTGAACTAAAGTCTGTTTTTTTTAAAAAACAACAGAAACAAACAAACAAAAAAAACCCTATTTATTTTTTTCTTGTACTTAAAAGGAATTAAAAATTCTACTAAGTTCAACACCTGGGGAAACTTCATTAATTGCTATTCCGTGAAATTACTGCTTCATCATAAAAAAATAGGGGCTTTAAAAACTAAAGAATGTAATAACGCAGTATTACTCAGAGGTTCACAGTGGCACTGGGAGATACTGCCATAGTGTTAGCCTAATTAATGTTTCCATCAAATGAACAGAGTGCAAAAATGAAGGAAGGAAAGAAGGAAGGAAGGAAGGAAGGAAGGAAGGAAGGAAGGAAGGAAGGAAGGAAGGAAGGAAGGAAGGAAGGAAGGAAGGAAGGAATTGAGCTTAAAAGTTAGGGCTTAATGAGGATTTACAGAAACAATGAATTCTTGATTTCAATATTAAGTGAGGAAGACTTCAAGCATATTTCTGCTCTTAAATTCTGGCAGTTAAATGTCAAGACATAAATTAACGCTGGATAAGGGCCAAAGAAACTAAAATGAAAACTATTGATCACTATAGGTAGTAAACTATAAAAAGGGTTATGACTCTTCAGAATGGAAAGAGTAATGCAAAAGGCAGCTTTTAGGATATATAGTATTATGAACTGTTATGAAAGGTGTGTCCTACTTGAACTTGCTTGGCAAATTTCAAAAATCTAGAATTTTGTATTTCTACAACAAAGGCACTATCAACTTAAATTTTGAAATAATTTAGGACGAACATTATTTTAAGCTGTAGATAACAAACATCAATTTTATAAGAAATAGTATAAAATTCAATTTATAATAGTTTGAAGAATTTAGGTGATTTTTATGGATTTTATGGACTTAAGAGTAATCCTGTAAAATATTTGGTTTGGGATAGAGAATAGCTAACTTTTTAAGGCTGTTATTACAAAGCATAGTCATGAATTCTCACAAAACATCCTTTGTGGTAGATACAAAAATATAGAGATTTGGACCAAATAATGGAATTTTTTTTTTTTTTTGCTTCATGTTAAAAGTTACTACTGACCAGTTTTCAAATGAAAGTTTTAGCCTACTGTTCAGAATTTCAAACCTGTCTCATGCCTTGAAAGTAGGAGCAACTCTAGGGTTTCAAGAACTTTTAACAATTATACTTCTATTTAAGGAAAAAATAGATTCACCATACAGTAATTAGATGCTTTATCCTCCTTTTTAATTAAAATTATTGGGATGACATTGGTTAATAAAATCATATGTGTTTCAAGTGTACAATTCAATAGTACGTCATAGGTATATTGCATGTGTGTTCACTACCCAAAGTTAGATTTCCTTCTGTCACCATATATTTGATCCCCTTTATCCCTGTCTACCTATCTCCTCTCTCCCTTCCCTCTGGTAACCACTAACCCACTGTCCATGTCCATGAGACTGTGTGTGTCATGTTTGTTTGCTGCTTTCAGTTTTATATCCTACATATAAGTGAAATCATATAGTTCTCAACTTTTTCTGTCAACTTATTTCACTTAGCCTAATTTCAAGATTCATGTTAACACAAATGGCAATATTTCATCTTTTCTTATGTCTGAGTAATATTTGATGGTATATATGTACCACATCTTCTTTATCCAATCTATCAAAGGAAGCTTCAGTTATTTCCATGTCTTGAGCACTGTGAATAATGCTGCAATGAACATCGGGGTGCATATATCTTTGAGGATAAATGTTTTCAAGTTTTCTGGGTAAACATCCAGAGAAGGCTTGCTGGGTCATATAGTAATTCTATCTTAATTTTTTAAAGAAATTCCCTACTGCTTTCCATAGTGACTGTACCAATTTATATTCCCACCAGCAGCAAGTTGAACTTATTTAAGGTGCCTTCCTTTTTTCCCCATTGACACAGGAACTGTGAAGCTTACTTATTTCTCTTCAGGCAAGCCCTTCCTGTGCTCACTTTTGTAGAGACAAATACATAGAATCTGAATGTCTTTATAAGTTTCTCTAATGGCAAGCTGGGTCATTTTTTTTCTGCTCTTCATGAATTCAACATCATTCTAAATATTTTTAAAATTCTATAATTTCTCTGAAGATCATGAAACACCCTGATAGTATAAACTCAGCTTCCAGTTTTTACATATATATTTCAAGAAATACTAAATACCTTTGTCCCTAATATAAATATACAGACTTTCTAAAGTTATTGTTTGATTGGCTCTATCATAAGGAACACCAATCAGCTTTCTAGAGAAAAAAAGATCTTAAAGAATTCAAGTTTTGAAAATATTTCTGAGCATTTTTAAACAGAAGGTGCATGAGGTTAAAATCATATTGCACAAGAGTAAATAATCAATTTTTCCAAAGAAACGTTTGTTGAGATACTGATGCTTGTTAGAAAGAACTGTTTTACAGCTGACCCTTGAACAATGCCAGGGTTAGGTTAGGGGCGCTGACCCCATGCAGTCAAAAGCATGTATATAACTTCTGACTCCCCAAAACTTAACTACTGTTATCCCTTGATATCCCCAAAAGACCGATTCCAAGTCCCCTGTGGAACACAAAATCCATGGATGCTCAAGTCCCTTATATAAAATAGGGGAGAATGTGCATACAGTCAGTCCTCTGTATCCATGGATTCTCAATGCCAAATTGCAGATGCAAAACCCAGGAATACAAAGGGCCAACTGTATATTTATTGAAAAATATCTGCGTATAGTAGAACTCAGACCCATGTTGTTCAAGAGTCAACTGTATTTTGTTGCACACTACATAAAAAGGGCAGGTTCTAGAAATAGGAAAAAAATGCCAAATTTCACCCAAAGTTACAGCAAGTTACTGACAAAATGGTGAATTTTACAGAGACCAGGCAAGGTAAAGAGAATGAGATATAAACTGACTACGTGACTAAAGCTCAAATTACTGCCGATGCTGCAGTTCATTACTAAGTGTTTATATGGTCCCATCTGTGAGGTGTCAAATTAAAAATTTAATATTTTAATAAACTATGCCAATTTCCTGATTAAAAAATACATTAATGTAAGCTACTTAAGGTATACTTATATAACAATTAAGCAAAATCTGAAATACTTTATTTTTTATTTATTTTATTTTTTATTATAGTGACATTAATTAATGAAATCCATTAAGTTTCCGGTGTGCAATTTAGCAGTAAGGCATAAATATATATATATATATATATATATATATATATATATATATATATATATATAATTGCATTGTGTGAAATACTTTACTTTAAAAGTTTATAACTAGTTCAGATATTGTGCCTGAATAATGGTGCCAAGAAGTAAAACTAATGTCTTACCCTTTTTCCTAAAATTTCTTCCTCTTCTTTCAGAAATCCAAACAGGATTTCATTGCCTATGTGCTCTCTATTTTTTATTTCTTTCTCCCCTTATCTATCTCACCTGGCAACTCTATCTTACATGGCAATATTGACCTTAAAGCCAGTGGCTCAACCTGCTCCAGCTACTACCTAATTCCAAATGCAGCCATGTCAAGGTAGCTGCACATAGAAGATGTAAAAGAAATGCTGGTACTTTAGTGACATTTTTAACATCATCACCATCCCAGAGAGGATAAAAGCTAAGGGTTCTTGCCGGCAAAAAAAATAAAGAAAGAAATGCCTACATGTGTCATTGTTAGCCACAGCCCTTAATTCAAAAAAGAACAAATTATTAGTAAACTAAAGCAATAATATTTTCTGATGCATAGCACTTAGTTACATAACCATAAAAAATAGCATATTTGATTACAAGGACAAATAAAGTTCAGTTATATTCATTACTTGAAGAATTTACACATTCGTATTATTGTGCAATACTTTAATATCAATGCAACAACCTAGTGTCAATTGACCTTGAACAACAGTCCATCAAATATCACCAGGTCCTGCTTGAACTAGTGGTTAGCATCAAATACTACCCTGAGGTATCCAACTCAAACAGAGGAGATTTAAATTTTATAACTAGATGAATACAGCGACAATATACTTTTTGGCACTACAGGCATAGAGAGAAAAGGTTTCTGTTTTGTTCATTTCATTTTCAAGTTCTGTGAATCAGATACTAGAAAAATTTCATAAAGCATAGCAAATTCTTTCAATGCCTAAACTAGACTTTGGTCATATGTTAAATATCTTTAAGAAACTGGATTCTTTCAATAGCTAGCTACTCTTTAATATTCTATAGACTCTTTTATCAATTCAAAATCATTATAATCCTAATATGTATCAAAATGACATTTTCTATTAGCTTGGCTTTAGTATTCATTTTCTCAATTGATAACATGAAAACTTGATTATGTTGTTGCTTTGTTTTAAGAGTTTTATTAATACTGCATTTTCCATTATGTAATGACTATTGTACACAGTGTACACAAGTATCAGATTAAAACTTTTGATGTGTATTATCTCATTTAATCTTTACAACTATCTGATAATCTAGGCATCATTATTCCATTTCTTAAATAGAGAAACTGAGACATAAAGATGGTTAAGTGACTTGAAGTGACTTGTCCAAAGCCTAACAGCTAATCAATGCTTTGTAAACCATGTTTGAACTCAGGTCTACGGAGCTCCAGAAGCCAAGCCCCTGGCCACTATGGTGGGCTGTCTCTCACTGGGTTGTCCCACCATAATTCACCAGACTACTTGCAGTAAATGATCTGATCCAATTAACCAAAGGAATTACTCAGCCTACCCCCCTACCAAGTATGAATCACCATTCAGTAAGGAAAACCTAGATTAAACCCCAAGGTGAGTTCTTTAACTCAAATCTACAGACACCTATTGAGAGCATGCAAAAGAGACACCTATTGAGAGCATGCAAAAGAGATGCAAAGCCAAGGAAACAGACTTCATTTCAAAAAGAAAATATTCAGGATTAATTAAAAAGAAGCAAATGTGCCAACCTTATATATGGTTTTTCTACATTTTATCTTAAAATTTGGCTAATAAAAAAACATGCTACTTGCCCACATTCCACACTCTTTACGTTACTAAATATACAAAGAAAATACATCAAGCTTCAAGGACACCAATTCGGCTAGCAAATGCTTATAGCTGAACAAAACCAAAACAATCACTTTCTGATAGATAAAAATGTAAGTGCAATTAAAACTTTATAAATCTCAATGTATACATTAAAAAATAGTACAGTCACTGGTGTGTCACCAAAATAAATAAATAAAAATGCTATAAAAATGAATCAAATAATACTATTTCCTATAGATTTGTGTTGCACCTATATCGTGGTGGTAATTTGTTTTCACCAGGTTTTTGATCCCACAACATGACATTATTTTCTCTAGAGATTAAATTCATAATGACTAAAACAAAACAAAATCCAAATGTAAGAACTGGTGGTGGGCTTGGACAGAAACCTCAGCCTTCTGCTGGAGAGAAGGAGAAGCTGCTGGTAAATAGGCATCCATTTTGTCCCCAAGCACTGGGCCACATATTTCACGTTATTGAATCTAAACATCTGAGCAGCCCTACTGAGACCATGTCATCATCCTCCTTGCACAACAGAGGAAACTGAAGCCCAGAGAGGTCAATTAAGTCACCAAAGTCCCAGCTGGTAAGTAACAACGCTAAGGTTCAGATCCAGATGTCCAACTCACTTAGACAATGGGGTTTTCCTCTAAATGAACATATAATAATCATATAGTTGTTGTAAGTTTAACTCCTTTCTCTCTAGAAGACTACAGGATTCTTAAAATGTAACTTTAAAGAAGCTGGTGGGCAGTTGTGCGGCCCCTCACACAGCAAGGCAGCTACTGTAGCTAGAGAAGCAGCAAGATATGTGGGAAATCCAGAGGTCCAGTGACCTCTGGCCACCTTGGTCAGTTTCAGTTTGTTTCCATGAGGGAGTGGAAAGTGGCCAGCTCTTCAGTCACCAATGGCAGCCAGGCTCCAGCCATCCTGGACCTGGACATACTAGTAGAGAATGACATCAATCTTGAATTGTGGAAAAGCTCTGTTGACACAGTGAATCCCATCTCAACACACTGAGAAATGAGTCTATTGCTTTATATTTTGCTGTCGCTCTATATGAAGATATTAACAAAGGATCTTAGGATTCAAAGAGAGAGAGAACTCTTTCTTATAGAAAAGAATAAGATTTTTAGAAGAAATATTTATAGGAACTCCATTAAAAAATGTTTTGTGAAATGAAAACAAGTAAAGAAGGGCTATCATGCACATCAGAAGGCCTACATCAATAAGATAACTTGAAGAGCACTCTGGAATAAAATGAATAAAGATAACTGAATCTTTTAAAGGACTGCATGAACTGATGCAATTAAGTAAGTAGAATTCCTCCATCTAAGGGCAGAGGTAAAAACTCAGTAGGTAAAGAGGCATTTAAATCCTCTTTTATCACCTTCTTTTATAAAAGGAGGTGGAAAAATGGAGCTGGGCCCTAAAGATCCATAATTTAGCACAAGAACTGGGACTTAAGAAGAAGAAATGTAGCGATCTCAAAACTGAGATGCAAAAATCCAAAAGGTTCAGTCTCAGGAAGTTGATCTAACCAGCAGACATCTCCAAAGACCAAACTTTTCAAGTCATAATATATAACATTCATACTGGGAACTGAGGTAAGAAGCAACTAATTTATATCTGAGAATTAAGTGCAGCTTGAACTAAGTACTAAGTACACTGAAAACCCCAAATGCAATCAAGGAAGCCTTCACCCCCACGAGAATGTTGAAGTCATTGGGAAGAACAGCACAAAAATCTATTTGACACATTTTATTGCAATGTTCAAAAGATAACTCTCTCTCACCAAATGGAAAATCTCTTTATAATAAATACTACAGCTTCCCCTTTACCAGGAGATACTAAGATTTTATCAGATAAAGCAATTCTCCGATCATGGACAAATGAAAGAGCCATTCCTAAAGATGGCACTAACTTCTAGGAACATAATTACTATTGCAAAAGTTCTGTGGGAGATTATTCATGGGTGTGTCGGAGTCCTCTTAAATATGAGCTAGGCAGCCTTTGGCGAAACTAAGAGTAAAACTTTTGGATCAACATAATTAAAATTGCCTTTATAGGAATTAATATCTGGAGATGAGACAAGGATATGGGATCCACAGTGTTTCTCCAGGAAATGTGTATAACAAACTACAAGTGGACTGGGAGTAAAAGTATGCAGAAGTCTTCAGTATGTATACACACACGCACACATACACAATATATTTGCATATATTGAACCTTTAAAAATCACCTTTTTGTTACACTCTTTGCATCAAATCTGATACCTTGATGGGATATTGCTAGCCATAATACTTGTGTCCTCAAGAGTAGTATGCTATCATTCACACGATGTCAACTTTTCTTGTTGACTGACCTTGCAACAATAGTTATTTAAGGCCTGATCACTCTTCAGACAAATTATTGTCTATTAAATAGTAATTTATTTGCTGTGTTCCTGGAAATTTTTTTACACCATTGGTTTTATGAAACCCAAATGTTCCATGATAGAAACTACTCAAATAACATCACCCTATCCACAATATATTCATTAAGAACATTTTTAGGAGTACATCCAAAACATTACATATTTACTATACAATACAATTAAAATGGAATGAAAATGCTTTTGAGTATCAGCTTTACATCTTAGATATTTCCTAAACATTGGGAGATTGCAAAGCATCTTTATTATAAAACATTGCTTTATAAATGAAAAAATTAAATTAGATGGCATTTAACCTGGCTTCAAAGTCTAAAACATATATCATAAGGTGGTAATGCAAATTAATGAAAATAATAGATAACTATTTCATTTTAAGGGGGAGAATGGAAAATAAGCAAGATCATAAAAGCCTTTTTGGCTAGGTATTTGGTTTCAACATGGGTGTAATGAAGGGCTTCATTTTACCTATATTTTTCATGATCTTGAATATTTATGATGAAACTTCAAATGCATAGTAACACACATACTTTCTTATAAAGTAGAGAATAATAACTCTAATTTACTTAGGTGAAAGCTGAATAAGAAGAGAGATTTAACTCTGGAAAGTAAAAGCACTAAAATATAGTTTAATTAAGTAGAGCAGATAATTTCAAAAGTGTAAGCTTCCTACATTCATGAACTTCTTAAGGGTTATTTAGTTATTATTTAAAAATCTTAAAAATAATAAATATGTTAACTACAACCCCAAGATACAGAAACCAGAGAATTTCTGGAAATGGAGAGAAGATTCACCACTACATTAGGGTAAATTTAACAGTTTAATTTGTCCTAGCATTCCTGAAATCACATTACTGTGGACTCAGCTCTGAGACTCTACGAGCTGATAGGCTACAAAAATAGGACAATTATAGAACTGGGATGATCCTGCAAAATGAATGCTCTAATGTAAATGTATAGCCCTACAGTAACTTTATAACAACTTTGATAATAATAATGCAGATCAAAAGTTTTTTAAAAAAGTGAGGAAGAATAGCTCTATACTTTGGAATTAAAGCATACATTGTTAATTCTTAACTATAATGAAAAAAATTAAAATGACAATTACAATCCTTTGAAAATGCAAGGAGATTAAAAGTCCATGATTACTAAAAGAATCAGAAATGATACTCATATTTTCTTCTCTAAAAAGAGATATTCATATTACATATGATAGAAATCTATAATTTTATCAACAAATAGAAATCTGTCTTGGTGTGTGGTATCAAGAGTCAAGAGAGTTCCAAGCTGATACAATGGAGTATGTTAAGCATATAAAAGACATAAGCATAAGCAACTCACATGTTACTAAATATTTAAAGAAAGGTTCAGGGACAGAGTTGAAAAGTTAGAAGGTATTTTAGCAGAATATCTAAATAACTTCAATTGACATGACTGACTAGTAGTAAAAACTGCCTGGAATTAATTCTGCACAATATCTGGCAACCTAGCAGCCTGTGTAGGTATAATTACCACATATTGCTAATATTTTCTGGACCATCCATTTCTTGTGATCATATTAATTTCAAAATATGAGTAATGTCTAACAAAGGAACTACAATTTCAATTTAGGAATATGAAGTTAATATTTGTTTGCTTTGTTTACTAGAATGACAAATGTCATTGTTGGGTGAAAGACATTCACACTAAACCAATAAATAAAATCAACAAAAGAAATGTCATCAGGGAAGCACCAAAATGTTGGTCTCCAGTACAAACCTGTAGCCTAGTGGTACCTTCAACTATACACCAAGACCGCTGATGTCTTTCCGAGGTTTAACTTGGCATTTGGCTGGCTACTCAGAGATTCTGAGCTTCTTGCTAGATGAAGGACAAACACACCAACTGGGTATGGTGTGCTACTTGATGCTGTTTTAAAAAACAATGCCAGATTACAAGACTCTTTGTCCACAAAAATGCCTGACATTTCTGGCTTAAGACCTTTTGGGTCTAATAAATAACACCATTTCTTATGACAAAAGTTTCTTTCATTGATGGATTTATTAAATAAATAAGTAGTTCATCAGTTTACAGAATGTGTTATTTCACACAATTTAATATGAAAGAACTAGCAGGTGGTACTATTAAGAACCATCAGTAGTAGGAATTGTTTCATAGATGCCCAACTTAATCTATGTCTGGAACACTGCCATCCTTTATAAAGTTTTTCCATATAACACATTCAAAGCTTTAGTGCCCATCTACTCAGGGTGTTTATGAAATCCTTGTGCAACTTTAAACTTGACCTATCCCACTGAACTATATTTTATGGAACTCTGTTAAAACTGCTGTGTATTCATCCAGACCACATTCTTTAAAGAAACTTAGAGCCAGAATCATGAATGCAATTTATGAAATCACTCGGCAGCAGCTGGAGAATGTTTTCAATGAGGTGGAAAATCAGACTGAAAGTTGGATCACCAAAAAATGGTGATTATGTTGAAGTCTATAAATTTAAACGGCAATGTTAAAGTCGTATTCACACTGATTTAAGTCATTTCAATTTTTTTCTGTCACACACACACAAAAAAACAAAGATTAAGGTTTAAAGTTAACATGGAAATTTTAAAAGCACCCAAAATGGCTATACAGACATATATTTCTATCAGAAATTTTATTATTTTTCCCATGTTAGGCTAATAACAACTCATTAGAAAACATTTTACAATATCTTTAAAAGGCTAACATGTATTTTAGAGATTACTGATTCTCCAATTGACTTAAACATAAATGTTTTAAATATAACTATTTATAAAGATAAATATTCATAACAGAAAAATCAGTAGAAGAAATTTGTTAACATGTTAAAATAGAACGTGGTTAGAGACAATGTAGTATCCTGGATTTGCTCCAAAAATAGAAAAAGGACATTAGTGGAAAACCTGGTAAAATACAGATAAAGTCTGTGGTTTTGTTAATAGTATTATACCAACACTAATTTCTTAGTTCTGACAAATCTGCCATGGCTGTGTAAGATGTGAAGGAAGAATATAAAAAACAAACTAACAAACAAAAAACTACTCTGTAATATCTTTATAATTTTTTTTAAATCTAAAATTATCCCAAAATAAAAAGTTTATTATTTTTTTAATGTAATGAGACTACTGGTAGTTTCTGTACTTATATTCTTCAGAATTTATTGACTAAAGCAATTAAGGACAATAAGCAAATTTCAGGAAAAAACACATAACTAGAATTTCATGGGAGAATCAACATTTTTACATTTACTAAGAATCAAATATATTGATTCACAAATGCTCAGCCAATAAATATTTTCTTAAAAGAGACATGAATTACTCATTGCATTTGCCTACTAAATAATATTTAAGTGAATCTCAATGGCTAGAGCAAGTTATCCAAGCAGGAAGTATAAGAATATTTCTCTCGAAGTGACTATATAATACAAAATAATAAGAGCTAATATTTATCTCAGATATTCCTCTTACTCTCTCCATTTTACAGATAAGTAAAATGAAGCTTCACAATAGTAAGCAGCTTGCCCAAGGTCTCCAGGTCAGTGAGGGTACAAGCCAAGCTTCAAATCCAGTTAGGGTACAAGCCAAGCTCCAAATGAAGTGTGTGTACACAGTTCCACACTTCTCCTGATTATAGTATTTTTCTTTAAGGTTTCTTTCATATGTTTTAATAGACCATAAAAAACATTCTGTAACACTAATCAAATTAGCATATTTCAAATTTGGTCTAATATTACATTTCAGAGGAGATTTACATTCTTTAAAAAAATTTTATGAAAAGTCTCTTTTATTGGGGCAGTGCTATAGACTAAATGTTTGTGTCCCTCCCAAATTCCTATGTTAAAACCCTAGACCCTAAAGTGATGGTATTTGGATATGCGGCCTTGGGAGGTGATTGGACCATGAGTGCAGAACCCTCATGTACGAGATTAATGCCTTTATAAAAGAGATCCCAGAGAGAGAGAGCCCTCACCCCTTCCACCATGTGAGGACACAGCTAGAAGACGATCATCGGCAAACCAGAAAGTGGACTCTTGTTAGATACCAAACCTGACAGCACTTTGATTGTGAACTTCCTAGCTTTCAGAACCATGAGAAATATATTTCTGTTGTTCATAAGCCACCTAGTTTATGCTAATTTTGTTACAGCACCCACATGGACTAAGACATATAAATAAATAGGTTATTTAGCAAAGAATCTTTTGGGTTAATTATGAGTACATTATATGCCTATGAGTCTTTGACATAATTAATACTCTTTTTTTTTTTTCAGGCAAGACAACCTTAGTTGACCTCACAGATTGCAAGGACCTTGGCAGCTTACAATCCTTTAATTTTTTATTTTTTACGCCTATAGCACCTGGTCTTCTATCCAAGTACTAACCGGGCCCGACCCTGCTTAGTTTCCAAGATCAGACAGGATTAGACTTGTTCAGGGTGGCATGGCCATAGACGACATAATTAATATTCTAAAATGTAAAATGACTCTTGATTTTACCTCTAAAAATACTCTAGAAGCTGTTTTTCCCCTTTCACCTTCAGGGCTACTACAGTAGCCCAGGATGTCATCACTGTTTGCATTCACCATTGCAGATGGCTCCGAAATGTCTTTGTATCTCGAACCTGTTTCCTCTACAGACCATGCCCCAGACTGCTACCATAGTTTTATCTTTAAAACATATATTTGATCACTTTCTTCCACTCAGAAGAAAAAACTTTCAAACTATTTGAAAACCAAAATTCAAAAATTTTAGCATAATATGCAAGGCCTCACTCCCGCTCCCACTGCTGCCCCTCTCCAGCCCCAACCATCTTTCAGGTATTACTTCTCAAATACATTCATCCAATATTATTTGCTTTGAAAATTGTCATCTTTCAATATACTGTTTAATATTGCTTAAACTTGGTTTGTTTTATTTCACTAAATTTTCTTTTTAAGAGAAAATGCATGCTTATCAGTATATGCCTACTTTTTAAGCCTAACCATTCAGATCACCTAGCTCAGATCAGGAGTGGAGGAGAAGAAAGACACCCAGTGTACCTCTGAAGGGGTCAAATATTAAGATGTAGGCAATTTATTTTTTCTCTAAAAAAAGAACGAACTAGGCAAATGTGGATGCAATTAAAAGTAAGTGGATCTAAAGACCATCTGCTTAAAGTGAGAGCTAGCAATAAGCTCAAAAAGAAGGGAACATGTCCATCAGCCTCTGCAGGCAATTAACACAATGGTTCTCAGCCTTGGCTGCACATTAGAATCACCCAGGGAGTATCTAAAAGTCCCTGCGAAATACACTCCAGCCCAATTACATCAGAATCTCTAGGGGTAGAACCAAGGCACTGGTATTTTTTAGAAAACCCCCAGGTGATTTCAATGTGCAGCCTAAGTTGACATCCACTCTGCTGAGACAGAGCTGATAAGAAAGGGCTGAGGAAGAGAGTTGACAGCTCAGATGACCAGAATGCAATCATGTGTTACAGTGTCCATAAACATAATTAAGATTTTCTCTAGGAATGCGCAGTAGCCTGGGAGCAGGAGCACAAAAGGGAAAGTTGGGTTTATCCAGAGTTGCAAACTGGCAAAGATCAAAATAATTGAGAGACATGATCTCACAATACTGCAATGATTGACCACAAACTCCAGACTACATAAGAAGTCAGGAAGCAGTGAGAGATGGAACAAATAACAGTTGTCAATGAATTAGTTGAACAAGCATGAGTAGTGGCATGAAAGAGACAACTTGATATCTGAGAATAGGATTTCTGGGTTGAAGATTTAAAGCTTCAAAGGAGGCACCATTCATATCATCTAGAGCAAGGCCACAGCAGAAAACTGCTAGAGTAGGAAAAGCAAAAAGTCAATGGCAAAGAGTCTTTGGAGAACAAGGGATTGAGGTTAGAGTGTTAGCTAGCACATCATCATGCATTTTAGAATTGCCCAGGCTGACTATTGGAGCTGGGAAGGGGAAAAAGCCACGTCAAAGGGCCCTATGAAGTCTGGGGGCACATCCGGGGGCAATTACAGGATGAAGCTCAGAAGATGGTGTCATTAATGAAGTGGAAAAGAAAAGAAAGTGTCAGGGTGGCAGCAGAAGAATGACAACCCTCATCACAGAGGTCTCAAGTGTGTGAAAAATGAGCAGTATCCATCTGAGAGGGTTGACTCCTCTTGACTAAAGGAGGAAAATAGAAGAGCATCTTTTCAAACCCATATTTGTTCCTTGTCACCATCACCCATAGCTTAATGCTCATCTATGGCTTCCAAGTCTCCTAAGTCTCTTGAGATAAAGACATTACCAGGGCCCACATTGTTTAACATGATCTGGGGCTGCCTCATTCCTCAGCCTCATGAAGTTCCATACTCCCTCCTGGCTCTCTGCCCATCAGCCTAAGGGTATTTTTACAATTCACCAAAATGCTATGTGTACCCTCACCAAGGGGACAATATGATTCATTGTTCCATCAGTTTGGAACCCTCTTACTTCCCTCCCCTCTCCATTCAGTTAACTCTTATAGATGTTTCCATTCTCAATTTCAATGTTACTTAGGAAAGATTTCTCAAACTTCCATATCTGGTCACCTGCTCCCATATCAATGCTATATAATTTTACACTCATTTGGGTGATGATATAATTAATGTCTGTCTCTCCAAATGGACTTTCACTTCCATGAAGCCACAGACTGTATCATTCACAATCACCACCTATTCCCAATGCCTAGCAAAGTGACTGGCATATGGTAGGCCCACTATAAATGCTGTTGAATTAATGAATGAATAAATGAACACAGTGAAAGCGCTGATGAAATCTCGGTGCTATTATTATAATAGCCAGAGATACTATTTCTTGAGTGCTTCCTATATGCCAGATATGGCTACTTATTTAATCCATGCATCAATCGCTAAGATAGGTTTTATCATCTTAATTTTATAAATAAGGATATTTGCAATCAAAGAGATTAAACGACTTGCCTATTGTCCTCTAGCAGAGAAATACCAGAACCAAGATTTTCCCACATAGAGATAACTCTATGTAGAAGTATCCATGGGGGTACTTACAGTCAAAGCCAAATTATTCCTCAAAAAAAGCAATTCTAGATGTGCACATATATTTGAACATGTATCAGTGCTATGGGCTTCAAACTGGAGTTCTTCACCATGACATTTTATAATAGAGGTCTCAAGAGTTGGAAACTGGGTCAGTGGAAGAGAATTAGGTTTGGATGGGGAGCTCAGTAAAATCGTGGAGAGGACAATATCCAAAATCCTCATGGGCAGTCATGAAAGGTCGGAGAGAGGAAGCAGTACGAAAAGTTAATTCACTGACTTTGCAGAGACCTTCCCTGAGGTAGAAGAGAATTTTCATTCTAACAGGAGATCGTGAAGGTGAGCAGCTCCTACTAATAAAAAAAGTCTCTACAATAGCCCTTAGGTTAAAACTCAGACATCACCATTTAGTCCTCATCCAAATACATGAGCTTCTTTTAAAGGAAAAACTAGATTTTAATGGCAGAAACCCCTATGGCTTGTACACATGCAGAGGTAGAGAGGCTTCATTTGGTAACAGTTCTAAACCAGCTCCTTGACACTGCAAACAGAATTCCAACTTGACCACAATGGCAGGTCCAAAGCATAAAAACCTCAATACGCATACAGAATATGTAAGAAAAGAAGCTTCAACATTTTTCTCCTATCTAGTTTTGGTCAAAAATCCAAATAAGAGAAGAGACATTCACATGCTGTATTAGTTTTCTAAGAGTGCCATATAAAAGCACCACAAACATAGGGATTAAAATAACAGAACTTTATTCTCTCACAAATCTGGAAGCTAGAAGTCTCAAATAAGGTGTCAGCAAGACCATGCTCTTTCTGAAGTCTCCAGGGAAAGGACCCTTTCTTTCTTGCCTCCTCCTAGTTTCTGGTGGTTCTGGCAATACTTGGCATTCTTTGGCTTGTGGCAACATCACTCCAATCTCTGCCTGCTTCATCACGTGGCCGTCTCCTCCATGTGTGGGTATTTATGTCCAAATTTCCATTTTCTTATGAGGACACCAGTCATTGGATGAGGGTGTACTCTAAAGAGCATGGCCTCATCTTAACTTGATTACATCTGCAAAGACTATATTTCCAAATAAGATCAAATTCACAGGGACTGGGGGTTAAGTCTTAAACATATCTTTTTGAGGAACACAGGTCAACCCCATAATATGTACTAACTACTGATTCATCCAGGTAGTCTAAATATTACTTTTCTATAAATTCAGAATACTGGAAATTAGCACACCTGGACTCAATTCACTTCAAATATATATGAAAATATATATTTGCTTCTTTTTAAAAAATTAATATATTGGCTTCTACAAAATCACAATTGAACACAATAATTGTATTTTTTAAGAACACCTTTTTATAATTACCATGAGAAAAGTTTATTTTTCCTAATAGCAATAAATTTTTTTTAATATAAATTAGGAAGATTAGCAGTCTATATTACAGTAGTATACTTATACCAAATAGTCTATACTATAGTAGTCTGGGTTAGTGTTTCTGAAATTTTAGCATGTATCAATATCATTGGGAGGACTAAAAAGGGAGATGATTACAATCACAGGTGCCTGGGATCCACTCCAAACCCACAAAATCAGAATTGATGGGGACAAGTCCCCAGCATGTGCTCCTCTGACAAGCATCCAAAATGATTCTGATGTACACTCAGTTTGAGTATCACCAAGTAAGGTTTTTTACATCCCCGTTGCCCCTTCATTCTCATGAGTATATAATTTGCAAGTTCTATTTTAATGGCCTTGTTGTGTTCATGTCCTTTATTGCAAACTATATCATTTTTTTATATTTAAAATTAACAAGCAATTTCTAAGCATTCTATTCCTGAACTATACATTTGAAATAATACTTATGACTATATTTTAGGTCCTATCACACTTTTTTTCCCAAAGATGGCATACATTCTTAAACAGATGGCTTTCTTCATCCTCACCATATCCCTCTCTGCTATACTGAAGAAACTATTATTTCCTTCAAAGATGAAAAACAAAGGCTCAAATCCAAGTCAAACTGAGTACTTATTAAACACCTTTAATGTTCAGGACACTGTTCAATATCACCTCATCAGGACAGGTTATATAGCTAGGGAGGTACATATCTGAATATGGAAAGGTTAGTGTAACACTGAAACACTTCTTAGCCCACTGATATCCTGTTTGTACAGAATTAAACAGTCTGGGCAGTTTAATTATTTTAATTGATCAGTATATGTAGTCATAAACAATTCCGAATAAGAGCTCCAAGTTCAAGTTCTTCTTTCCACATTATTTTTCTCATCTTCAATTAACATGTAAAAATTAAAATCTTCAAAATTTAAGATTATATGGTACTATAAAGTCCTACAGTGACCAAAGCGAAAAAAAAAAAATATACTAGTTGCCATGGCCTTCTATAGTTGAAACTATCTAAAAAAAATACATAGTTAGTTTGAAGTCTTTGTGAAACCCCTTGTGAGACTCAACTGTTGACTGTGGTTAGAATACATTCAAGAGTATAATCAGATTGCATCATCACCATCACCTGCTCAGAGGCAAGCTGAAGAAACATGTGCTCGTGGGGCTGAAGCTGGCTTATTGTACTGCACTCTCATGTGGGCTTGCCAGAGAGATTAGTCACCATTTCGCAGCTGGTTTCAAATTCAGTTGCTGCGATACAAGTGCAGATGCAATGGCTTACCCTAATTATACTGCTCCAGTTTAAGCTTTCCATTTGTAGCATACTATATACTGGATCGAATTCAAGACTCTGAAAATTGGTTGCAAATAGTTGAGAATTCAAAATCACACATTTGTGACCCTCCCCTACAGCTTGCTAATCACATTTCATCACTGTATCTTTTGGATCTTCTGAATCCATCCCAAATATGTTTTTTAGCTAAGCTACCACTGAATCTTGTTAACAAAAAGGCAGGAAAGACTGTTCTTAAATATATTTTTTAAATAAAATAAAAGTTATGTCATCTCCAAAGATATATATGCATAAATATATAAGATATATAAGATATATATAAATACATATATATAAGATGTATATATTTAAAAATTTCCCATTTTCTGTCTTCCTGGAATTAAACATACTAGGAAATTCTAAGGAAAGTAATAATAGTGGTTTCTAAACTTGACTGAAGATCAAAATCACCTGGGAGGCTTTAAAAAAATAAAACATAGACTTCCCCAGCTTCACCTTACACTTAATATGTTATAATTGAAAGAAGTTTCTTTTAAAATTAATCTGAAAATTAAAATAAAATAATGCTCACTCTGCTTCTGGCAGTCAGAAAGAAAGAAAACAGGTTTCTGCCTATCTCAGGCAGCCTTTTTACTGCCTGTTACTGTCCATATTTAATAAATGCCCTGTGTCAAGAATGATATTTATACAAACAGATGAGGTAAGTCAGAGAACTTTTAAAGGAAGAAATAAAACCCTAGCATCATCAGGGCCACAGAGGCTAATCAGAAAAAAGTTTCCAAGAGGATATTTTTGGATGTGAACAATGAAGAGGAGTAAAATACATATTTCAAAATAGTCTCAATTTTTTAAGCTTCTGTTTCAGTTTCTTGGAGGCATATAGTTTTTCCTTCAAAATAACTTTTCACTAAAATAACTTGAAAGTATGATTTTAAAGGTATACATTTTAAAATTTAGATTATACATTTCTACTCTCGTTTCTCAATAGTCATTCACTTCACACAAATGCTGGGAATACTCTGATAAACAACAGACAACCCATGACCTCATAACACATTATGAATGACATCATGAAAAATTAAAAATATTAAAATAGTTCTATGATTAACATGTAATATAACAAATTCACATCAGCATATTTCAAAATGCCCCTGGGGATAAAGATAACATTCAAGTTATAGTGAACACATTATTTGAAAAAATCACTCAGTTCTGCAGTATTTTCCTTACTAAATGAATGATGCCAGTTTTATTTTATTATCTAATCTAAAATTTATAATTTGTTTATTATACAAAAATATGAAATTAAACATTCTGCTATAGCAAGCTCTTCAGCACTCTGCTCAAATAATGAATCACTGTGTCAATTCTAAAAGTTGGATTTTCTTAACATCTAAAAGCTGCACAACTATGACAGATAGACAGTACTTTCAGTTACCCTGCTTAAGATTCTAAAATAACTGTTAAACATCAAGTCTAATTAATAGGCAGCTCTCCATAAAGGCTTTCATAACACAGAAATGTTAATCTGACAATTATTTATGGCCAGCTATAAACTTAAGCATATATAGCAGTGGTAAGATTTAAGCAAAATCTTGACTTTGAAATTTCAACCTCACTCTCTCATCCAGACCACAGTTCCTGAACTATACAGTTACAAATTAATTTCTTTGTTATTTAACATTTATTTTGTTTGTTTAAAATACAAGTGGTTTTACAGACACTCCATTTAGTTGATGCCCTAAAGTGGGAAAAGATAGATGAATGAAATACAGTAGAGGAATTATTTAATAAAAATCCAGTTTAACAGGAAATCATTTAATGAATGAATAATTTAAACATTTTAATTTAAAACAAATAAATTATAGCCACTTAATAAACTGAATAAACTGAACTTATTTATAAGAAATACAATTTTCCCCAGCATTGTTCCTTACCATGTTATAATATTACTGAATGCTAATTCAAGCTGTTGTTATTCAATACAACATAAAACTAGTTCTAGGGCATTTGTTACTATGCCCTGAGTAATTTCTGGCTCTAGGTTGCTCTTATCTATTCCCCTTCTTCATATTTAGATCCATCCTTTTCTGTCACAACCTATATGGTTTCTGTATTATTCATAATTTTATTTTAAAAACTGTGACTATTACCGTACATTACTCTTACTAATTGACACGTCTTCAATCTGTCTGAGATAACTGAAAATACATATACAACAAGAACAACAAACTATATTCTTTAGTATCTCCTTGTAATTCAAGATATTCTTAACTCAGTTTTCACCAAGTTTACTAAATTTTGATTTATGCTATCACTACACTATTTTTTTTAATGTTTGACGTTATACTGCTATTTCTACTTCATACACTTTTCTCAAATTAAAACTCAAAACTCTTCCTATTATATCTCCTCTATACTCTAAAATCTTCTGACTCAAAGGTCAGAGCAAGAACATCACATTCAATGGCAAAACTCTGGCTTTTAGTTTACTTTCTCTAAGGTCCTTAGAAACAGGGAGCACAGTCGTATCAGGTAAGTTTATTCTCAAGTGTTCCTATCCTGAAGGTACATATTAATGGGGAAAAATCCTATAAATAATTTAGAGTCCATATGGTAATAAACAAGAACATGTATAATGTATATTTTTTCTAAAGTTCTAGGATTTGTGGATTTGCCTATAACAAAAACCTGCAGTTTGTTAGTTCTAGCTGCACAGTTGCCTAAGGCAACTGAAATTCCAGCTTTTTTTTCTTTATTTTTTTACCTTATTTTTTTACTCTACTGCATCATGCTCTGCTTCTCTATGTCATCATTCTGGATAACTGTTTCAACTACATCGTATAAGTGACTGCAATAAAATCGTCATTATCAATAAAAAGACAGCATAAGAGCTAAAAATAATATCTAGTCCAAGATCTGTCACTGTAACTAGTTTATCTCCAGCTGGTGACAAAACAACATTTTGGGCCCAGGACTTAATCTGCAGTAGAGCCACCTAATTATTGTTCTGAGACGTTCTTTCATAAACTCAAAATATATAATTGTACACAATCTCCAAAAGTTTTTAAGCAGATGAAAATTTAAAGACAGTTGCAAATCAGTCTGATGCAGATTCTTAGATTTTTTTCATAAAAATAACTCCTTTTTAATACTCATATATTTTTAATTAAATTGTGCAATCACAGTAACAAGTATACACATTTAGGAGCAAAGAGTTTGACACTTGTGCAGAACACCAATCTTCTGCAGGAGCAGAAGCCTGCCTTCTCACATATGCTGCCAACATTAGGGGCTGCATAGAAAAGTTGGAGAATATTGATCAATCTGTAAAACCACTTAAGTGTAGGTCAGTGAAGATGTCCCTTGCACATTTTTGAGAAAAAAATAGAACCCCTCTTTTCCAAAGTAATGGATAAAAGAGGCACAGAAAAGGAGGCAAAGGTATTTGGAGGATACTAATAAAAGATAAATATTTGGATAATATTTATCTTTTATTAGTATCCTCTAAATTAATCTGAAGTAATTCTTACTTCAGAGATATACTAGCATCATTATATTTTTTTAATAAAGATTTCCAAAGAAATTTGATTGGTGTATATGTAATTGATTAATAAGTCAATCACGCAAGTTTTACATCTAATTTTTTCCTAGTGAAACAACTCGTTTTTCAAATAAAGCATACAATGAATGTTTTTCCACCTTGATACTGATAATATTGTATTTTCATTAATAATGAAGTCTGACAATCTGAACTCTAGTAATCAAAACTAAAATAGCTAATACTGACCATCCACAAAGCTATAAGCCACAAAAGAGAACCTGAAAATGCTAATATAAACAGGCAAAAATTTTACTTAATTGGATTACTGGGTTTTTTTTTAACCAAAAGAAAAAAAAACTTCATCTAATGTATTATTTCAATGAACCAATAATAAAGATGGAAAGAATGTCAATAACAAAGTTAAGAATTCCTAAATGGAATTTCTAAAAGTAGCAGTTACAAAACAGACATGTTTAACTTGAGGTTTTAATGGTTCCAAAAGGACTTAAGTAGCCAGCCCACAACAGTATAGGCTGTTTCAAAGATAAAATGAAATCAGATATGTCATTGTGCTCTGAAGTCTTTAAAGAACTGAGTAAATATTAAGTATTGTTATTAGTTAATAGAAGTTAATTAATTTTAATGACTTTTTAATTAAACATCTCAAAATTTGTAATTCCAGGATTTTCTGAAATTTTAAACAATGATAACTTTCTGAAAGTAGTTCTAAGTAGTATTTTAATAAATATGGGTTTAATAGAATATTGTTTTGTAAGATCCTCCATGAAGAAAAAGGCAATCTGGGAAATGTTGAATACTATAAACTCAAATCAGATATCTTCAAGACACAGTCATATGTTAATGACTGAAAAGTTCTTGAAAAATATCTTTAACCATTTTAAGCCAAGCATTTTCCAAGTTTAATTTAAACATGATTCACCTTGTTTACCAACTATTAACATGCAAAAAAAACTAGTAAATGTTAATGTTTCCAATTTAACTCAAATATTACAAAATCTTCTCTTATTCTCTCCTAATATAAAATATTTTAGATCAATTTTAGTTTTTGTTTTACTTACTACCTTTTATCCTTGATGTGATATACAACACATGCTTTCACCACTAATTGTAGGTAAAACTATTAAGCTACATGGTGAACAAGGAGCAATAAAGTCATCTGGAAAACAATGAAATAAATACAGGAAGAAAATAATAAAGTATATGAAAGAAGTAAAAATTAAATGTTAAAATTAATAGCATTCATAATAAAACAACAGGTTTTTTTTTACAAAAACAATAAATATTTGAGATGTCACATGCATGTCAACAGAAAGTTATGAAACTGAGGCAAAACAATACAGAGTTACACTGTCTTGTTTTAAAAAATAATAATGATTCCAAAGAACAAGTGTTGTCAAGGATGTGGAGAAAAGAAAACCCTTATGTATAATTGGTGGGACTGGAAATTGGTGCAGTTACTATGGAAAATAGTTCTGAGATTCCTCAAAAATATGAAAACAAAATTACCATATGAATCAACAATTTTACTTCTGGGTATTTATCCAAAGAAATCCAAAACACTAATTCGAAAAGATATATGCACCCCTACGTTCAGTACAGTGCTATAGCCAAGGTATAGAAACAATCTAAGTGCCTATCAATAGATGATTGGATAAAGAAGGTGAGCCACATAAATATGATAGAATATTAGTCAGAAAATAAAATAAAATCTTACCATTTGCAACAACATGAATGGACCTATAGAGTATTATGGTAAGTGAAATAACTCACAGAGAAAGCCAAATGCCATATGACCTCCCTTATATGTAGAGTCTAAAGAACAAAATAAGGAACTAACAAAACAGACTCATAGATACAGAGAACAAACTGATGGTTGCTTGATGGGAGGTGAGTTGGGGAGCTGGGTGAAAAAGGTAAAGGGTTTAAGAA
This sequence comes from Macroglossus sobrinus, assembly GCA_004027375.1. Taxonomy (NCBI): domain Eukaryota; kingdom Metazoa; phylum Chordata; class Mammalia; order Chiroptera; family Pteropodidae; genus Macroglossus; species Macroglossus sobrinus. Next base: position 498,852 of record PVKZ01000761.1, read on the forward strand.
GTACAAATTGGTAGTTATAAAATAGTCACAAGGATGTTTGTATTGTTCCAAATGAGTACTAAACTAATGGGGGAATCACTTCACAAATTATTTAAAGGTTTAACTACCATGCTAACATAAAATAATATTGAATGTCAACTATAATTGAAAAATAAAAATTAAAACATGCACACACTCAAATAATAATTTTGATATTGAGATGGAATTACAGAAATCTACAAACAGATTATGGCCAGGGCTCATAAAGTCTGAGCTGATAAAACATAAGTAGCAGATTTGTCTACCACATTGTCCATACCCTAAAGTACTATAACAGCCAAAAAAGACCTCTAAATCTTACAAAACAGGACATGTGACCTTTTTAGAGAAAGGTGAACAATTTTACAAAAATTTATTGAAAGAAATCTAAATAAATGTATAGAAATATCTTTATGGAGAATATTCAACATTGTAATTATATCAATTCTCCCTAAATTAACCTCTATGTTTAATAAAATTTCAACAAAATTCACATCAGGGTATATGGGTTTATTTGATCGATTATTCACTATTATTTGTTTTTATTTATCATGGATAAGATGAACTAACTGTAACATTTATATAAAAAAGCGAAGAGCCAAGGAAGGTCAAGATGCTTTTGAAGAAAAAAATGGTAATGTAGTAACTAAGTATTATAGTAAGCTTTATGAAATTGGCTCAGAGAGAGAGAAATAGGCTGATAGAGGAAAATAAAGAACCAAAAAAAAAAAAAGAAGGTGTGTGTGCATGCATGTACCTGTATGTTCTGTATGTATGTGAGAGTAAGCTTGGCAGATAAGTGAGGAAAAAAATTTCATCTAAAATGGTGCTGAGAAAACTGGTTAGCCAATATGAAAAAAAAAAAAATTTAATTGGATCCCATCATACGATAAATAAAAGTTAACAATAAAACCTTAAGAAGATGTTACAAGAGAAAATCTGATCTCAAATAAGAGACTTCTAAAAATTAAGCAAAAAAAGTATGTCATTAAGGAAAATCATACATTTAAAAACAGTGATATGAAAACTCTTCATCAGTAGATATAACTTAAAAAGAGAAAGATAAACCATTAACTGGATTACTGTAAAATGTGACATAACTCACAAAGAATTTATATCTAGACTCCACCCTTAGAATCAAAAAGAAAATAATAAACAACACAATAGACCAATGGGAAAAAGAGTTATTTTACTTTAGAAAAAAACACATGACTACTAAACATAAAAAAAATACCCAATTTCATTATAATCAGAGAAATATAAATTAAAACCATAATGAGATGTCATTTACATCTACCAGATTCTTAAAAATTTAAGTCTCACAGTATACGTGTTAAGAGGGATGTAGTATAACCAAAATTTTCATATACTTCTGGATAGAAGAGTAAATTAGTTCAAACATTTGGGAAAACAATTTGCCAGTATTTACTAAAGTTAACATGCTCATAGCCTGAAATTCATCCTAGAAATAAAATCCAGAGTAAAGTTCACATATGTGGACCAGTTAACAAGCACAAGAACGTTCATGTCAGCACTGTTTTGTCTTTCAGTTGACCATTTTATTTTGAGATAGTTGTAGATTCACATGCTGGCATAAGAAATAATACAGAGAGATCCCATGAACCCTCTACCCAGTTTCCCACAATGGCAACATCTTGCAAAACTATAGTACAATATCACAACTAGGAAACTGACATTGATATAGTCAAGATACAGAACATTTCCATTAATATTAGGATCCCTCATGTTACCCATTTATAGCCATATTTATTTCTTTCTCACCTTCACTCCCTCCTTAACCACTGGCAACCACTAATCTTTCCTCCATTTCTATGTTATTTCAAGAATATTATATAAATGGAATCATACAGTATGTTTTCTCTGGAGACTCATCTAGGTTGTTGCATGTATCACTAATTTGTTCCTTTTTATTTGCTGAGTATTATTCTATAGTATTCACCTGTTGAAAACATTTGAGTTGTGCCCAGTTTGGGGCTATTATGAATAAAAGTGCTCTATATAGTTCTATACAAGTTTTTATGTGAATACACATCTACATTTTCTCTGGGATAAATGCCAGAAGTGCATTTTCTGGGTCATATGGTAATTTTGTGTTCAGTTTTTAAAGAAACTACCAAACTGTTTCCAAAGTGGTTATATCACTTTACAGCCCTACCAAAAATAAGTGATCTCATTTCTCTATATCCTTGCCAGCATTTGGTGGTATCGCTTTTTTATTTTAGCTAGTTTAACAGGTGTGTAGAGATATCTCACTGTGGTTTTAATACACATTTGCCTAATAGTTAATGACATTGAATAACTTTCCATGTAGATATTTCCCATCTGTATAACTTCTTCAGTGAAATGACTTTTCATGTCATTTGCCCATTTTCTAACTGGATTGTCTTTTTATTGTTGGGTTTTGAGAATTCCATATACTCCAGATACTAGTCCTTCCACTGATGTGTGGTTTGCAAATATTTTCTTCCACTCTACAGCTTGTCTTTCATCCTCTCAGGGTATTTCACAAAGCAAAAGGTTTTAATTTTGATGAAGTCAACTTTGTCAATTTTTCATTTTAGGAACTCTAGAGTTCTAAACCTTTCTAGATTCCAAACCTTTCAACTATTATAGTTTTATAAAATTATAATAGTTTGACAATTTTATGTTTTACATATAAGTCCATGGTCAATTTTAATAATTTTTGTATAAGAGTTAGACTTAGATCAAATTTCTCTTTTTATTTTTGCCTATGAATGTCCAAAAATGGCACTGCTTGTAATAGTTAAACAAAACATAAAAACACCCCAACTATTCATCATTAGAACACATATATAAACTGTGATACATTCATAAAACAGAATGCCAAATATGAGTAAAAAAATTAAAGGTACATGCAGTGATATCGATGAATCCCAGATATGATAATAAATGATAAAAGTAAATTGCTCAAGACTATATATACATTATAATTATAATTCCATTTATACATGCTTCTAAGATATATAAAACTAGAGATACAAACAAATATGGTAACATTATTTTAAAAAAGAGAATGAGAAACATTTAGAGAGGGGAATTTACCTCTGAGGTATGAATAATAAAGAATGAGATTGGGGAACTTCAAGATTAATAAAATTCTATTTCTTAAATTGGGTGGTAGGTACGTGAGTATTTACTATATTGTCATTCTGGATATCTTATTATTAAAAAAATAATTTTAAAAGGTTATTTTAAAAACTGAGGTTTCTTCTTTTACCATGTGAGGACACAGTGAAATGAACCTATGAACCACCTATGAGCTTGGTGAAGAGGGCTCTCAACCGACACTGAATCTGTCAGTGCCTTGATCATAGATTTGCCAACTTCCAAAACTGCTGTTGTTTATACACTACCCAGTTTACATTATTTTGTTATAGTAGCCCAAATGAACTAAGGCAGCATAAGCAAGAGCTAAAAATAATATCTCGTAAGATCTGTCACTTTAACCACCTTATATGCAGCTGGTCACAAAACGACATTACAAAATGTAAAATAGGGACACATGACTTCTGAAATAACCTTCTTCATCCCACACGCCTCATTTTGTCTTTGCAGTCTCAGTGCCTGAATTTTCTTTCAACTCTTGTTTCTTAATGGTTCACCTCTCTAGAGTTTCTTCTGCTTTATTTGAGAGCATTCTGTGCTCCTTGGTTGGCGCTGCTTTAAATGATCACCAACATCTGAACTCTCCATCTTATCCTCAGGACTCACCTTCACAAAAGATGATGAGATGACAAAAGATGAGTTTTCCTGAATGTCAGTGGTGAGGATCCACAATTGAACTAATTTCTAATATTCACATCTATAAAAATGAGCCTATAATCTCATTTAAACCTAGACTGGAAGTAACTTACTTTGTTATATATTTACACATACATAATTCTGATAAATTAGAGAATATGGATATAAAACCCCCCAAAAAAGAGTTTGTTTCAAACAAAAAGAAATAAAGTTACTTAACCATGACAAGGAATTTGCAAAGTATCTAAGAAATTATTATGCAAGCCACCAAAAACTGGGTATTGAATAGGTAATTAGCATTTCCGATGGTTAGGGCTTTCTTTCTCCTTTCCTCTCTCTCCATTCCACTCCTTGTCCCTTTCTGTCCCTCCCTCCTATACACACATACACTATTGCTGGTTAAGAAACTTAAACAAGATCCATACAATGTAATTGCCTATATTTGTATATCTACAATATACACATGTGTATTTGGAATCTTGTACTGACTTTCTTTTCAAACACATTAATGGTGAAATAAAGTCCTCTAATATTTATGCCCACTGTGTCTGTTGAAACTCTTTGTCTCTAGTAACCATAGTTGCTCATTTCAGTCAAATCAGCTTAGTATTTACTAATCATAAAATATAATTTTAAGATGGCCAAAAGAAAGCAGTTAGAAAAATGTTCTTTTAATAGTAGAATTTGCTTCTATTTTTGAGGTTTACCCTACAAAGGACAAATATATTGAATCATTTTAAAAGGTTCCCTTTAGATGTTTCAAGTTATAAAGCACTGCTACTTTTGTAAAAGTTAGCATTAATTTCTTAATAGAGCATTAAACCTGGTACCATTATATCCAAAATGGTAAATGCTGTCTGATAAATAAATGTGTGATTAAATAAGGGTCACCATCACTCAGATAACTGTTTAATGCAGAAACAATATATAATATATATCTCTACAATACTAAAGCTGAGCAATCAATAATTTTGTCTTCTTTTGTCTACAAGTAGCTTATTCAACTTTTACTAGTAAATCAAAGGCAAAAGGGAGAGTTGTAAATCACAAAAAAAAGATTCATTTTCTTCTTAATTTCCACTTGAATCTATCTAAAATGTTAAGTTACAGACAGTTAAGGAGAAGCTGTTGTTTTTGAATATGTAATTGCTATTTAGATGATAATGGCATGAATGTCGCAGTAGAACCATGATCCAAATTTGAATAAGGTCTTAATGAAGGAGGCTAAAAGAAGAATGACGAGTGAAATACAACAGTGTCAGCAACAGACCTTAATGAAGCAAATTACTTCAGTACCTTTGTAATTTAGGAGGAGCTACATAAAAAAAAAAAGTGACAACTAAAGGATCAAAAGCAGGACCTTTGAAAACTAAACATGCTTAAAACATGACATCACTGTCTGGGCAACAAGGCATTGTGGAAAATTGCCTCAATGTTTGGGTTTTACAGCTCGCATCACAAAATAACTACATTAAAAGATCTGGCTGGGCAAACCAGTTTCCTTAGAAAGCATCTTTATATTTCAAGTTAATGACATTTCTGAACAAAAAGGAATTAAAATATCCAAGGATATCTTGGCGGATTTTTCAAAAGCACTAGATGTTAACATTAAGAATAGTTTTCAGGCAAAATTAAGCTGAATTCTGAGTCATACAAAACTAAAGAGATCTCTTTTTTTTTACATTCTAAAATATCAGCTATTCCTTTATTATTTGTTAGATTTATGAAGCATACAATGCATACTATATAATAAGTGATGAAATTACATATTCATATTTTAAAATTGATTTCACTTTTGCAAAATCACACTAAGGCATATGGCATTCCCATTGCCAAATGAAACATACGTTTAACATGTTTAAATGATTTACCAAAGGCAACACTAACGATGGTGTTAGAAATGGAACACAAGGCTTCTGGATACCAAGAAAGCCATTCGAGGCAAGTAAAAAGTACTGTAGTTACAAATTTAATTTGATACCCATAAGGATATTTTCTCAAGTCTTCTAAGTTACAATAATTGAGTGATAAAATTCATTCCATGTTAATATTTACAGGCAGGTCAGCAAGCTTACTACTGTAACAGATACAATTTTTACTGCACAGACCATATTCGCACAAGGCTGAAGAAACTGATTTTAGCCTATTTGTTCCAACTATTCAAATTTGTGCACAAACAGTAATCCTATCCAAAGAATGCTAGTTATGTATTTATAATGAGAAAACAACTCCTCAATACTAAATTAATACCTGTCCTAATACAGTTATGTTACTGTTTCTAGGAACTGAATGAAAATGTTTTGATTTCAAAGATAAGAAGGAGACAAGAATATAAGCCTGGCATTAAGAAAAGATTAGCCATTATATCCCTGGGTCGTTGTTAGGATCTTAGGCACCATTGCAAATGTTTGTACTGTATTGAATTAATTTTAAAATCTAAGTCAACACAGTCTAACCAAAGATAAGAGAAACAACAGATAGGATGTAGAACATACTGGTTAAGAGCACAGACTCAGACAATCTAGTTTAAAATCCCAGCTCTGGCACTCAGTAACTGTGCAATCTTGGGCAAGTTATTCAACTTCCTTCACAATTAGTTTTCCCAACAAAGAGTTAAAGGTAGTAGTTCTAAGTACTTAGAGCTACTATGCACATTATATATTAGTTATTACCATTGTTATTTTTATTACCTACTACTGTGTGTTCTTGAATGGGTTACTTAAGCGTTGTGTACCTCATTTGTGTAACGTCTTTAGGCATAATTTAAATGAGGTTTTGGAAAGTACTTTTAAAAACGACCAAAAATATTATTTATATTGTTAGCATTACTATATTATTAGTTTTAATTTTTATTAGAATCCCTGAACCAAGTGCAGTTCCTATGTTCTGCTATTTCCTGAACTTGTTCCTCTCTTCTCAGTCATACATACTCTAACCAGCAAACTAGCCCAGTGTGTTAACATGGTTAGCCTCACTGTCCCCACATCATCCAGATTTTCCTCAACTCCATACCAATAATTATGCTTTTAGACTTTTTTGACAATTTTATTCTTCTCAAAAGATGGTTATCCATTTTATTCTGATTCAACATGGATTTCACATATTTTCACTAATCGCTACTCTTTCTCTTCCCAAAATCACCAAACAAACACAAATACTACTGAGTATCATCTACTTTATTTTCAACACCCAGATTCTCATAGCTTATTCTAGGTAATAATGATTTCATCTGTTTTTCTCCATGCAAAAATAGCAACAAAGATTTCTAATAATAGGTTATAGATCACAAATATATTTGTTTTTAAATGTGTTCAACAGTTTCAGCCTGAATTATAATTCATTGCTTTATATTGAAATACTCAAATGATTATCAAAATAATAGATTAGATAAGTATAGTACTTAAGAGTCAGATGGTTATATAAAATATGTGTTAAGCATTCTGTTATAACACAATGAATACGAACACTGGGATTAGATTGCACAGAGCATCGGACCCAATCCAATTATATTTACTTAATCCAACATAGTTATTTTATTATGCTTACTTCATGACTTGACTACCTTCTTAGAACATTTAAAGTTACTTCACATTCATTTCATTCATTAGAGTACTTCGAAGCACTCAATGTAAAAGGTTATTATGACTAAAACCTGCAAAAATTCTATTTTTATAAGCCAGTTATTTTAACAAACACCATCTTAATAATGACAAAACTAAATCGTAGTGCATCAATTATACAAACGTCCTTACAATCATCTTGGAAGTTCATATGTTCGTTTCTTATGCTACGCAGTTCAATAAGAGATGATCTAAGTTGAATTCTCTTCTCACCACTGAATAAAAAGCTTTAAAAAAACAGACTTGTTTTTGCAACGTGTGAGAATAGGAGCTTCCTTCGATTTAGAATAACAACAATGTCAGAAAGGTCGTCAGCAGCAGTGTCATGGCTGCCAAGGAGCATCATGATTGTGAGGTACTATCATTCTTCTGCACATGTACCTGCTTGCTGAGTTACTCAGAATCCTGTCCTGTTTGAATAACTAATATCATTTAGGACCTGCCCCATCTTCCCTGCCTATTTTACATCTACCCAAATAAAATACATCATTTTTTTTCAATTGATGTCCCTTTTGTGATTAAAAACTAAAAGTTAAACTGACATTCTGGTACAGAAGCAATTCTCTATGGCAACAGTTTTTAATTTTGTGATTTCAAGACCTCTTCCCACTCTCAAAAAATTACTGAGGACCTCAAAGGGCCTTTATTCACATCAGTTATATCTATTGTTTTATCATATTAGAAATCAAAACAAATTTTAAATTTATTTATTAATTCATTTAAAATTCTTATACATGTTTATATAGCATGTTTTATAAAAAATAGCTGTATTAAAAAACACAAAAATGTAGTGAACAAAGAGGCATTATCTCTTTTGTATTACTTGTACTTTTTTGTAAATCTCCTTTAATTTCTGGTTTACACGTAGCCAGCTGGGTTTTCCTTTCTGCTTCTACATTTGGGCTGCTGTAATATGTTGTTTGGTTGAAGTATATTAAAGAAAACCCAGGGTCACAGAAATATGGTTGGAAAAGGAAAGACTTCATGGACCCTACGGAAGTATCTCTGAGAACTGCCACTCAAGGTATGTCTGTGTTTCATAATTAAAACATCTTACTGGCCAAAGAAGAAAGAAGTGAAAAAACTTCTCAGGGACTCAACCTTAGCCTCTAAACTGATTTGGACAAACTGCTGGTCTCACCTGAGCTTATATTCAGAGGTGATTTAAAACCTGAGTCAGGATCTCTAGGATTCAATACAGGTTAGAAAAGATGTTTGCTAAATTAATAAGAAGATATTCTTACTACATTTGTTGTTATATCCACACAATGGACAAAATTTCTTTTTCTTATAGTAATAAAACTACTATCTATATTATACTTTATATTAAAAAGTTTAAAATTCTATACATAAAATAAATTTATTCTTTATTCTAAATTTTTATAGAAGATCGGTTTAAACAGCAACCTTAAATAAAAACATAAAAATTCAATAATTCAAAGAACTGACATGATTCTTATTGTGGAAGCTGTATTTAAGGACATTTTCAAAATCTTGGCAACAAGAGTTTCAAACATCAAGTAAATTTTAATTGCCATTTTAGTGAGCAGCAATCATTATTTTTGGCAAATGAAAAAACTACAGCTGTACTCAATTATATGAAAACCGTTCAGTGAAAGTTTGGCAAGCAAAAGTTTTAAAAGCAGGCAGTAAATCCAGTGCGCACAGTGCTACCAGAAGACTGGCTGGAGGCATTGTCTGTTAAAATTCTGTTGTGGCTGATCTTATGGCTTCAAAGAACACATAATAAATTTATATTATAATGGAACTGAAGAATGATATGAGTACAAATCGCTTTACTCCTGAAGCTAAGACAATGAAGTTGTGCAAGTGGGTGTAGCAACTAGTCAATACACAAACTTGTGGGCTTATCTCTCAGCATTTTTTACAAAAAAAGAAAATGGGGTACCCATGGTCAGGTAAGGTCATCTTGACTTATCAAATTTTACTCACAGGAACACATTTCAGAGATTATAATAGAGGTCAGTGGAAAAATAAAATTTGATTTGAAGAAAATCACTTTAAACAATTTATTTAAAAGTACTTGTCATTAAGAAATATTTGCCTTTTATTTTCATCCTTGAGGGCTATTCATTTGAAAATGATAAAAAAAAGTTTAAAAGTATCAGGAAAAACACAGGGAATAAGGATTTAAATGAGAATAACTGTTTTAAGTATTACAGAAAAAGAACACTTGAATTTTATATAGAAGCCATTGGAGTGTGACCGAAACCCAGATTTCCTGCCTTTCAGACCAGAATCTCTCTTCTTTATTTCATAAATAAAGTATATTTTAAAAATAAAATTTAATAAAACATATGACATTAAAACCATACTGAACTATTTATTTCCATCTTTCTTTGAAAGTCAGTTTAGGAAGCATGGGACCCCCCCCTCCCAGGCCCTAAAGGAAAATATCAATTATATTACCAACTTGTGAAAGAGCTAGTTAATAGATATTTAGAGTTTTAAAATGTGAAATAGCCTGCTATTACTCTATTGATATTATCATGTACCATATTTTTAAAACTAAGCTATGAATAATTTATCCTATAAAATCTAGCTTTCAATCACAAAAATAATGGAAAAGGAAGATGATTAGACATCTACATAGCCATCACTTCTCTACCTTGAGATCCCTTCCATGGAATTCAACAACTATATATGTAACTATATTTCAAACACCTTTTCTGCCTTAATTTCAATAGAAATTTCAGTTCTACTTTTTATAAATCATGACCCCCCTCTTTGTTGGGAAAATTCATAAAAGAAGATAAGAGAGGTCAGAAATAGAAAAGTGAAGTACAGCTGATGGCGAAAAATAGCAGAAATGGTTACAGTTGAAATAGAAAAAAGATAAAGGGAGACAGCAGGAAGTGTCACTCAGGTATCTTCAGAGAGCAAAGGATCAGAGACGTGGGTAAAAGGGTTTATTGTGAAATAAACATCAGAAAAGACTTGCAACTGCAAAACCTGGATATAATGAAAAAGAGCGGATGAACAGATAGAGAAGTAAACACAGGGAGGCACCTACACTTGTGCTATTAATCATCCCAATAATCTGCCTCCTAATCATACTTCTTTGTTAAGAGCAGGACTAGGCACGACCTGTAAGGCAGGAGACAAAGGTCAACCCTGAATCAGAAAAACAGAAAGATGCAATGTATTTATGTGAAGGGAAAGACTCAGAATATAAATATTTTATAAATATTTTATTTTCAACTCAAATTTACAAGTGTGGGAGAGCGATCTGGGAAAGTCTCTAGCAAACAAGGAATGGTAAGTGAACTTGAGCACTACAACTTCCAGTATCACTAATTTAACATGTGTAAAATGTCATATAGAGTATCTTCAGTGTGTTTTACTGTTTTCCTTTAGCAAATGCAAAAACTGTCATACCCTCCCAACTCAAGCCCCCAACCTTAGTTTCCTCTTATGGTTTTAAGTTATCAGCCATAATTTCATCTTTACAAGTTTTCAGGGCTCTAACTCCCACAGTTAGCAAGGTAACTACATGGTTCATTCCTTTAAAAGTATATGTACATTAAAAGTATATTAAAAGGATACAATAGGTTCCATTCTACCTCACACATTTTTCCCACCAGAGATGTAGACCACGTTTATCAAATGGCTGATATATAATTGATATATTAACCAAATCTCTGTAGAGATCCAAATGTGAATTATACTTAAATGATTTTTTTCTTACCATAAAGTTTTGGATTTGGGGTTCTCCTCCACCCCCCCAAATAGTCACTTACTTAAGAGAGTTATCTCTAAATATTTAAATGAATTATAAATGGGTAAATATCACCATGCTTCATGAGAAGAAAATATTTATTACTTTTTACTCTCACTTTACTTCAGAACATTTTTGAATATTGTTTTCTGAGTATGATCTGACTACAAATAAACAAAAGACCTATTTCCACTTATGTAAATAGTATTATTTATAATCAGAGCTCTGTCTAGAGGTCATCTACTTTCTCTCACTCAACAAATATTTACTGACCACCTAATATTTGTAAGGCATTCTATGAGTACTAAGAATACAGAGCCTTACAAGCTGTGTTTCCCCAGCAGTATGAAATTAAAAAATATATCTGGGCTCACTGAATATAGCTTTGGGGCTAAATGTGAAAAGTCTGGAGGAAGGAAGTAGTCTTTCTGGTCCTAAACTTAGAACTAAATCTGTTTCCAAGGTGACCTTATGGACTGAAACCTCACATCACGGACCACCCTAGGGGTCTGCTTCTCTAACAAAGTTTCTAAAGTGAAACTTTCCAGTGCTCCTGTTTAGTTCAGTCTGGTGCCACTATTTTTAAACAGTTTAATGATTTTCTATTTTAATGTAAGTAAAATAAAACAAATCTGTACTTCTAATGCACAAATTCTTATAAAAATCCAAGGAAGTAAGAAAACTAAAATTTAACTTAAGACTCAGGTTTATGAATGGTGAAAGCATAAACATATTTAACTTTTAAATCGTCTGTGGGGAAAAGAATCTAAGAGACCTAAAAACTCATTCTATTATCTTTAAAAAATTACCGAAGAAGGAAAAACACAAAACCATTCTAAGAAAGATCTCGTGTTCCCATACTTGGTGAAGTCAGTGCCCCTAGAGTTAGGGGAACCAATACTCACAGGACTCATCACTTAAATGCTTCAGGAGTAATCAGGTTCTACTCTTCGGCTCCAAATTACTTTGAGATTAGTTCATTTTAAGACAAGATTCTCATTCACCCTACCATTAAAAAATCACTAAGCAAGAGAGTAGTTATTAATAAAGAGGACTAAAGAAGGAAAGGTGAAAGAGGTCACTAAAAATAGAACTTGAGAAGTTAAAGCTGCACCACCCATAGAAAAACATGGTTACCTGATAGTCAAAACTTGGACTGACCCACCCGAACAGGATCTCCAAGTATATGATATACCACAATATAGGAAAAATATTTAGACAGAATCAAGTCGCAATGATTCAATCTCAAACACTTTTTGTTAAGTTGGGTGGGTCTGGTTCAAGAAATTATCTCTAAGAAAAAGGAAAAAGTTCTAAAAACATGAAAAGTCAGTCACTTTACAGCCATTTCTCACTTAATCAAAACTTCTGCCAATTTGGTTGAAATTGATAGCAGAGATGAAGAGGGAAATGCACTCACATAATATAAAAAACACTAAAGAAAATGTTCCACGATTACTTAAAAATTGAGAAATGTTATATTTTGCAATCTTCTCCAAGAAATTTGACCTATCAAGATCTCACTTCATTAATTTCATACATACACACTCACTCACTTTATGAAGCTTATAGCAATTCATGGTAAATAAAATCCCTTCGGAAACAGAGATATGTTTATTCTTAGTGCTTACCAGCATGGTGTGTAACCCATGGGAACTCAGTAAGTATTTGAGTAGGCACTCAATAAATATTTACTGAATAAATGATTAACTTACTGGAAATGCATGAATGGTTTATAAGGATTCTATGAGTCTCCTGAACTTACAGGTGAAATATTTGGACCATGGGTACACGAGCTTTTTTCATCAGATCATTATATAGTCCATGTCCAAAAAAGGATAAGCCATATTTTGAGTAATGGATGAATTATTTACCTTTCAGGCAGTCTACCATTAATATTGTTTGTTATTGAGATTTAGATAAGAACTTGACAACAAAAAGATCCAGGTAACACATTTTCTGGCTAGAATATGAGGTGAAGATATTCTCTATTTCTAATTAAAAATGGAATAGTCAAATGAGCAGTCAAATGAGCAGAGGGTCAGTCTGATAAGGAATACACTCCAAGTAACTTCTCCAGAGAAAAGCCATTTAACATCCCCTACGATGTTGGCCAAAGGAATACCAAAATTGTCCTCCAGAATACTTCTGGTCTCATAAAACAAGAGTCTTTTAAGCAACTGAAGAATTTTGATTTATCTACTCAAAATTGGAAGATGAGTACCCCCAGGAGAACATGCATCATGTGAGGAGATGCATGATGACAAAGGAAAAACACAGCAAATCTCCTAGTATCTAATTTACTGTTTAAATTTAAAGCATTTTATATTAAAATAATCACAGCTATATAATGCATTAAGTGAAAAAATCTACAGAGTTTAAGATAAACTTCAGGGGAAAAAATTCTAGAAATGCCAACTCAAAGGCTTTTAGGGGGTGCCTATTCATGCTCCTTCATCATTGAGGTACTCTGGAAGAAAAGTTTGAGTAGAACTGCCACAGAGAGAGGCCATGATACTTTTTCAAGTTTTATTATATGTTAGCCATTTTTTTAAGTCTCTAAAAGGTACCCATATGTTTTAAGCAGCTAACTTTAAGGAACACATAAAGGGGGTCAAATATCTGGGGATGGAAGAAGACTACACTCTGAGTGGTGAGCATGCAATGGAGTATACAGATGTTGTATTAGAAAGCTGTATACCTAAAAATTACATGATGTTATTTAGCAATGTTACCTAATAAATTTAATTTAAAAAAACGAAATGGATAAATTATCTGTTTCATAGGTCTTTTAGAGTTAAGCAAATTAAATATGCAACTTGTCTGGCAAACTTGATGATTATAATGTTAAAGTAATAAATATTAGGCAGTTCTTTATAAGAAAAATTAGAAGTACTGGACAGTAAGAAATCCGTCCAGAAAAACTGTGCAATCAGCATTGCTGTAGAAGATGTTAATCTCTCCCTTCAGTTCAGCAAAGGGTCAGGTACACAGTTCATTGATAAAATGCATCTGATTATCAAGAGTTTAATGAGTGAAAAAAATAAGAATATTCAAAAGAAGAGCAAAATAATCTGATTTCACACCAGACCATTCCTACTGACTCTGCTCAGAACACATACTGAGACTGAAGTTCTATAGAACCTGGAGCAAGGAGAAGGTGTTTACTGAGTTCGCCAAGCTTAGGTCATAGCTGGTTCCAGTTCACATAGTCAAATGCCCAGGAAAAATCAATAAATCTGTGACCAGTCTTATGTTATTCTTAACAGATTTCAGATGGAATGTCTGAAAAGGGCAGTCTTAAAAAAAAAATGGGAGCGTCTACATCTGAGTCTGGTCTGACATGGAATTATTAAGGGTAAACCAGTTGGCAAAGATCAGTGCCCACTACTCAATGCCCACTTTGAGTAGTTCGAGAGGCAGAAAACCTTTACAGAGTGTTTTATTTAGCTTGAGCTTGTGAGTCATTTGTTCTGTATGAGGGAGTGTTACTGGCAACAAATGAGGAAGAGCCTTGAGATCAATAAATTTTAGGCAGCTGACATCAGTTAATAGCTGGGGAAAAATACGCTTCCCTATGATCAAATGGGATGTGAATTTCCACAATTTTACTTACCAAATTCATACCACAAGTCTTTCTAGTCTCAAATAGAATCATGGTCAACTTCAGTGGCTAAACTCTGGTCTTCTAAAAGTATTTTTTCTAGAAAATAACATTTTTAACTAAGACACATCTAATGTAGTTTTCCAAATTATCTTTATCACAATACTCATCAATCAGACCACATTTGTTTTTTGTTTCTTTTAACCTACATCATTATTCCTATCAGTGTCAGCTCTAAAAGAGTGAGTCTCATGTAAGCACAAGCAGAAAACAAATCATACTTGTAACAGTTGTATAAGGACATAGATATACAGCAGAGTTTAAAAGAGCCTCATACACATAAAAAGGTAGACAATCCACCCTTTCACACCCTTGCCTTATTAAATCCAACTACAAGTGCATAAAATATAATGTAAATAATGCTGCTTAATTTATAATCAACATGTATGACCATGTGAGAAGATAGATGTGGAAAAATAAAGAACCTAAAGTGATACCCGACTGACGTAATTCCCAACATAACTAGACATACAAGATGCTGGGCCTACCCGGAATGAGAGCTGAAGGTCCTTGCTGAGGTGCACATGCTCAGAAGCAAGGTTTCTTTATTCAGGGCTATAGTGTAAGGGGTCAGAGTCTGTCAGTAGAAGTTCCACTGCCAGAAATTCAATGTGGTACAGCCACTAATGCCAAAGAACATGAAAAGCCTGAGTGTTCTAGCTCTGAGACGAAACATTTAGGAAGTTCTATGCCTCAATGTAACAAGGAAAGAGCATGGCTGAGAAGCATGTAACAAAAAATTAAAGAATCAGAGTAAAAATCATCTTATTAGGTCTAGAAAAAGATGGAGTGACAAAGTTAGAGTTCTCTCTCTCCACATCCTTTCTTATCTTATAGAACTTAACCATTATTATAAATCAAATCTTAACGTTGGCCTTAAAATTCTGTCTGAGAGAAACTGGTGGAGAAAATGTTGATTGGCAAGTAAACAAAACACTGTATGCTTACTTACCTGGTGAGGAACAACAGTGCTTTTCGCTACTTGGAAAATAGCTTAATTCCTCCAAATATTTAAATTTGACAAGAGATAAACTTCCAACAACTTAATAGTGCTCCTCTACAGGTATGGAGAAAAAACAAGGTTTGGGGTTTTTTGTTTTCTTTTTTTTTTAATTTCTAGTATATTTGCTACAGGTATATAATGACTAAATTTAAATAAAAACTCAAGTGCCTTCAGCCAACAGACAGTCCGGATTAACTGACAATAATCAGGAAAAAAAAAAAGAGAGAGAGAGAGAGAGAGAGAGAGATCTCATTCCTCAAAAAGAAATACTTCCTTTTTAATAATTGTCATTTAAAAATAACTTGATTTTAACTTTATTAACTAAATAATCAATATAAAAACCTACTGTAGAGGAAAATTATTATATATATTTACAGTATGATTAGAGTTTAAAATTTAAATGTAAAATTCCAAGGAAACATCATGCAAAATAATTTAAAAGAAATATAAAATTCACATTCATATTACTAAGATGCAGACTATAATAAAATAAACAAGGTACTTGTTTGTACAGTCCATTAAAAATGATAGTTTACATAAACAAATTTTAAAATACAGTAAAACTTCCCCTTAAAATTGACCTTAATGTTTACAGGATGCCTCTTGATACACTGGAAGTTTTGGTTTCATAAAGGTATTTAGGGAATAAAAGGATCATCAATATCCAGGAAAACATGACAGAGAAACTAAAAGAAGAGTTGGTTAACTTTTTTCCCCAAGATATTTCTTCCTCTGAGAATGCTATAGATTATTAAATTAATTACAAAATGAATAAAAAGTTTAAGATGAGATTTTCCTGTATTACACTCTGGCCTTGAATCTATCAAAATAATATTTATAATATTAATTTAAATATTTAAAAGAAACTAACAATATTTATATTTACTCAATAAATGGTAAACTGAACTATATACTGAAAACAGGAGGCACAATGCAAATTCAGTAGTAAGAGCAAAATGCTCTTCCACTTTTGGAAGAACTACAGTTCTCATGAGGGAATCAAGGATTCAGGGACATATCTCCTCAGGACTCCTTTTGACTTTGGAGTTATACATGTACTACATGTTCATTACAGTAAATATAACTAATCAAATCAGGTACATTTAAGTAGTCAAAGGAAGAAAAAACATTAAGTCACCTGTAATTGTAAGGTCTATAGGTAAAGAAGTGTTTTTCTTTCCAGAAACTTTTAGGCACATAAAACATATAGCAAAAAGGTTCATGCTAAACATACCATCTTATAAACTGTGTTTATGTTTTAATGATAAATTACTAAAAGTGGAATAGATCTAAAGCAAAGGAGATCTATTTCTTTAAATTTTCTAATACATATTGCCAATTTTGTTCTAGAAAGATTGCATAAATACAAACTCCCACCAGCTGAGGTACAAACTTCTAGTTATAAGTCATGGGAATGTAATGTACAGCATAAGGAATATAGTCAATAATATTGTAATAACTTTGTATGGTGACAGATAGTAACTAGACTTATTGTGGTGAGCATTTCATAATATATATAAATATTGAATCATTATGATGTATACCTGAAATTAATAGGATATTGTATGCACTTCAATTTTTTTTAAAAAACCACTAGCTGGAGGCAGGCTGGTACGCACAGCACTCCACCCATTTGAACAATTTTCCCAGTGTAACCCAGTGTAACTCCTCTTTCTGGGGATGTCTTTTTCCTCTTATTGTTACCACCTGGTCCTCAAGTGTACATTAAAAACAAAATAAAAATTTCCAAAATCATTGGTACCAGCAAGAATTTTCTCTCTATTCCTGCCTATGCTGTTTTACCAGTAGGAACTATACCGCCCCATTTGCCCTCCATCACCACCAGTTCTTCCTCCCCTTCTTGCTGACTAGAATGAAGGAAAATGGTGATGCGTATGAGGAAGTGCAGAGAACAAAGTACATTGCTTCCTTCACAGAACAGAACCCGGGGTAGAGAGGGGTAACTGTTGACTTCTATTTTTAAGATGTAACTCTCAACATACTCTACCTTGTGCAAAAGATGAGCTGGCTTTTTTCTCAGTCTACTGTTCCCTAGATTCTGGCAGTAAGCTATCACCCTGAAGTTTTAGTATGGTTATAAAATTTTCCCTCTGTTTTCATGAGTATTTTAATAAAAGATTAGTCAGGGCTGAATTGGGGCTACTAGCCAGATAAAATTTTAACTAAAAAACCTTCAAAGTGACTTTTGTTTGGCAGCTGGTGAACAGATTTCTTGCCCTCTTGAAAAAAAAACTCAACTTAACACCAAACACTTTAGTACCATCAATTTATTCCAACAGAGATTAGAATAAATTGAGGAATCTGTCCATCTCTTTAAATACAAAGAACAAAAATAATATTACTAAAATGTTAAGCTATAAAAACAAACCAAAACTTTAGAAATAAAAATCTAATTTAGTATCTCATTCACCAGATGAGAACTCTGTGCCCCAGTTAAGTAATTTGATGTGCATAAAATGAGAAAAAAAAATAAGCAGAGTTTCTATCTTCTTCAAAATGTACCCTTTTCTCACAGTGAATGTCATGAAGTGCCAAAGTCAAAATACTCCTTGTAGAACATTATGAAATGCTGATATTTTAAATTCTATCAAACTATAATTTTAGACAAAGTTTTATGCTTAGCTATTCTAAGTTTAAATTGCTGTTAATGTTCAATTTATTTTATTTTACAGGTTATAAAATAGACTATAAAACTATGAATGTAACTGCAAATGTTCAAAGAACAAAACAGCCATACAAGTAAATTTGTCTTCCTGCAAGCTATTCCTTTAATAACCATATGCTCTTTATTCATACATGTAATCTGCCTAATATCTACTTGTACAATTAATGTTGGCTATCTCTAGAATTTAAAGAAAGTTTCAGAAATAAAAACCTGAAACTCCATTAGCATATTTTTTTCTAAAACTGTGAAAAGGCCACCATTATTCAAGTATAACACCTCTGCCCAGTTCAAGGAAGGTGCACATGGAACACAACTTGCAAAATACAGTTTTGTACCATGCTGAGCTCTACCCGCTTCAAGGTCCTGTAATCTTGGTGACCTAAAAAGAGCTGAAAGAAATTGTACTACTTTAGGGAATAGAAACATTTAAGCATATCTGAACTGAGAATATCAAAATATATTTGGATGCATTAGCATATTTTCATAATAGATAGAAATTATAATTGAATTTTTGCGGTGGTAAATTTAACCCAACTTTAGCAATAACAAAATGCCCACAGGCTAGAAAAGTATTTATATCTCACTGTGAAAAAAAAATGCTTTTACTATAATTGGTTCATACTGTAATTTGATATTTTATATAAGATAGCTTCTACAGTATATGTACCTTCCTCTTTCTCCTCAGCAAACAAAAGAATTTATATACTTTAATATGCAACTCTCAATCAGAAATATTCATACATGAGGCTGTTAAGAATTATCCCTATGATGTCCTTCAAGCCCTAAAAATTACATGCTGCGTCACTCCCACCCTGTAATGGCAGAATGTTATAAATAATAGCTCAATTTATAATAAAAATATAAACATTTAACAATAATATTAATGTAATCTTTATCATTACCATGAAAAATTCCTCCTTAAAATTTAACATATTGAGAATGATTCATATGCAGTTCAAGTGAAAACAATATACAACTGGTTTTAAACTTTAAAAAGGGACTTTAGAACTATAAATTTGGGATGATAAAGGTAAACATACACATTTTTAATTTCCTAAATCCCTATGTTTAAAAAAAGGATTATGATTTCATTTACTGTCTTTAGCATTTTTGAAAATAGTATATTTCTGAATATGTAATGCATAAAGATATGTGAGTCAAATTGGTGAGCAGCTTTAAGACTATACTATCTTTAGACTATATTAGGTTTAAGACTATATTAGTACCAGCGGAATTGCTGACTTAATATAATAGCTCGTCTAGATTAGCACAGGAATTTCTTGCTTTATGCCAATAATCCATTCCTGAAAACTGGACGTGTAGGAAAAGGCATCAAGGAGCCTATTTCCCATTACTTTAGATGGGAAAAATTACAATGTGTCATACATCAAATATAAACTTACTAATCAATTTCTTAAAACATAACTAAACCACAATAAAATGCCTTTGTATAAGTAGCAAACTATTATGTTAGTATGTTAAGCATATTTCCTGATCACCCAACAATTAATATGGCTGTTCACCACCAGTTGCTTTGTAGCAGTAACATGGCCTCCCTTGGTGCCAGCAATATTCGAGATGTATATTCTTTTCCATGTCACTAGGCATACGTTTCAAAATGTTTCCATGTGATTCTGACAATCTATTCATTTCATTTGAAATGTAACTCAGGACTATTTCTACATACCGTTTTGTTAAAAATTGAGTTTTAGAGGACATAAATATAAACTTTTTCTACATAAACATCAACTGAAGAACTTTATTAAGATATAGATAGATGATAGATAGATAGATGATAGATAGATAGATAGATAGATAGATAGATAGATAGATAGATAGATAAAAGGATGAAAAAGAGAGGGAGAGATTGATTGATTCCTTGAAGTCTGGACGTTAAAAACAAAAAGGGGCTTTACGAAGAAAAGATTATCCAGAAAGATGGAGCATTATAAGGACACCTGTAAAACATCAGTCTAGACATTTCAGCTGTAACAGAAGTCTATCTAAAGGTAGCTTTAAATTTTAATCAGAAAACTTATTATCGAATAAGAAGTACAGAAGTTGACAGTTCCTGAGCTAGTGAATATATCAGTCCAACAATGTTGTCATAGATGAGGTTGCTCCCTCATTTCATTGTTCCATCTTCAACATGTAACCTCTGTCTTGGGCTACCTCCCTCCAGCAAAGATGGCAGTAAGGGATGCAACCTCATCGGGCATTTCATCCAGATAGAAGAGCTGCTGAGAAAAGAGGAAGCTGTCTGTTCAGTATCTGCCTATGAGACCCTCAGCCGACCTTCCTTCAAGTCTAATTAGTCAGAATTGTCACAGGTACCCATTCTGAAACTAATTGCTGAAAATGTGGGGTAGGCCATCCCGGTTGGCTCAGACAAATCAGAACTGACCTCTCAGGGCTGGGAATAAAGCCAGTCTCTCCTGAAACATAGAGTCATGCAGAGGAGGGTGAATACTTTGAAGTGTGGGAGAAAGGGGAATGAATTCAGGTAGGCAAACCTGCTCTGAACACTTATTTCAGTTTGCATTAATAACTAAAATTAGTATAATTTAAGTCCAGTTGATAGGTGACATAAGTTAAAGATGTATTTTGACTGAAAAACACTTTAATAGAAGATATTACCACGTTTTCTAACCAAATATAAATGACTTAGAACACTCTCCCAAACCTGTTAATAATATGTGGATTAAGGATCCACTTTATTGTGCCGACTATTATGTAAAATACACAGCAGGCAGGTGGCTGTTAGGAGGTTATAATCTATGTGGCAAGATACATAAAAATAAAAGTTTAGATAATATTACTAAACAATAATATAGGAGTCGCTACAAAATACCATATTAAGAAGCAAATAAATGATAGGACAAAGTGTACACTATGAGATTAAAGAGAGAGAGAGAGATCTAGAGACTGCAGAGACCTACATATGGAATTTCATCTGAGATTTGTAGGCCGAACCGGATATAGACAAAGTAAAACAGGCCTGTCCAAGGAAATGCTGGGTTGCTGGGTGGGGAACAGAAAGCATCCCGGTTAGAACAGTGAAAGGTCCACACCAAGACAAACCAAAAGCAAACGGTCAATTCCTAATTACGTATTTAATATAATAAGTAAAATATTACAGTTTGGGATCTGCACATCTCCATTAAAAATTTGCCTAATTTTTAATTAAAAAATTCAGTGCAGCATCATGGCCTGAATGCATCACTGGAAAAGTGAGCAAGTATACTCATACCAGGGTGACATGATAAGACAGACACAACAAACTAATAAAGTATATGGGACCACTGTGATACAAGTCATTCTATCAGACATTTTAAATGTTTGATATTATTTTAAATATTTTGTAATATTATTTTACTTTTATCTTTGCATGTCTTGCCATTTAGATTATAACTTCCTAACAGACATCTCGTCTGCTGTGTATCTTACGTAATAGTAATTATTCTCTAATTTTTATTTAGCTGCGCAAAAGTCATTCTATTTTCTGAAGCCAAACTAGTAAAAGTGGCCAATGAGATATAACCTACCTGAAATTAAAATAAAAATAACTTAAGATACCACAGCCAAACCAGTAAACATGAGTATACATAGCAACATCTAGAAAAGTGGTTCTTCAACCTTTTTATAGGTCATAGAACTTTGAGAATCTGATTGAATACAGAGACCGTTCTGCCCCCCAAAAATGTAAATACCAAATTTTGCCTATATTTCAGGAGGCTTATAGACTACTCCACTCAGTCCCCCACATTCATCTTGTTAAGAACCCCATAGTGATAGAAACAGGGGCAATGGCTGGTTATCAGTTATCAGCTCCTTCAAGCAATCCATCAATGAACTATTTTAAGGGCTACAGTTTCCCTCTGATGCTGCCAAGCATATTTTCAGCTTGTGCAACAGAAAATAATAAATGCAAGAAATAAAAATAAATTATTCTGTAAGTTTAGAGCTTAGCTATTTGACTCAGAATACTGAAAAGGTTCAGAACAATGAATCCGTTAAGGCACTAATACTTTAATGTAAGGCTTCAGTATAGCATACTTAATACCTATCATTAAAAATATGATATAAACACTCATATATATAAAAGTATATGTCATTCTTGATAGAAATTAAAACAGTTGTAGGAAATGAATTTGTTTCTAATTTAACTAATAAACCGAGTGTGGCAGCAATTCTCAATTATTTATAAATGATTCTGCTAGTTAATGCAAACTTCAAACATTTCAACTTTTAGTGGATTTGAGTGGACTTTCCGGTGGACTCACTGCACAAACAGTTGGTGGCCTTCCAGTACGATTTGAGGAACAGCACTCGTAAGATGCTCATTGTCCTTTGCCTATAGCATATATCATTAATGGTCATAATGTTCTTTTCAGCTAAGCCTAGATGATGGCCCAGAAGCATTCTCCTAAGCATTTACCGAACTGATCAGAATTAGCAAGTGAATTAAAACTTCTTTGTACTCATTTTTGTCAGTGAAGAAGTATGTGTATAGTTCCCTTTTATTCATCTCATCTAATAACATAATGAGGAAAAGATGATGCTATTAACATTTTACATGTAAGAAAAACAAGGCTGAAATGGTAAGTAGCTGGCTTCATCACACGGCAAGAAAAAGATGGAACTTAGAACACAAATATTATGATTTTCAGTTTGGTGCCTATATTAGTTAGGGTTTGGCTCATCAGGAAATAACAAAATAAAATAGTAGCTCATATAGAATAGAAGTTTATTCCTATCTTACAAAAAGGAAGTTCATAGGGAAATGTTATAGGGCTGATGTGGCAATTCCCGTCTTCAAAGACACAGGTTTTTCCCAGCTTACTCTTCGGTTATGTTCACAGTATACTCTAGTCCTCATGGTCCAAGATGGAGGCTAGCACTCTACCAAATCCTCAAATCCATAGGCCAGGGTGAGAGAAGTTGGGGATGGGTAGAGAGGGGAGAGAAGGTACATATCAGCTCTGTTTTTAAAAGGTTTCTTGAAATACAATGGTTTTGCTTATATCTAGCTGGCCAAAAACTTCAACTGCAAAAAGGCCACATCACAAGATTAAAATACTATTAACTAAGAAACAAAGGGAAACAGATACTAAAGGATAACTAGTAATTTCGACCCTTATATCATTGTGAAGCTAAAGAATATGGGAAAAGTTAGACTTCAGTATTTGAAAGCATGACTTATATGGGAACTGATGGTTTATTGTTGTTTCACCGTCTTATCCTGCCAACCTGGTATGAGTGTACTTGCACACTCTTTCACTATTCATTCAGGAGATGACGCTGCAATCAATTTTTTCATTAAAAAATTTTTCTCAAATCTTGATGAAACTACAATTATCTCTTTCAAAATCTGTTAATATAGTTCTGATTTCAAAAGAGCAAAGCAAAACTACTTCACTCTTTTAAAATGGTCAGATATCTGATAGTTCATTACAATCAATGGGATAAAATTCTAACGTCTCAGAACGGCACACAAGGCCCAATCACGAACCACCTTTCTAGACTTGTTTCTCATCAGTGGCCCCGAAACACCCTCTCTAGTTAGCCAAGAATTTTTTACTGGCCCGGGAAATGTCCCACATTCTTCTGAGTCTGCATATTTTTTACAGTGTGTCTCACCACCTGGAAGGTTTTCTTCTCCTACCACGTTATAAATAATTATTCCAACAATTTCCAAATATCAGCATACATAAATCTCACCTGCCTTGCTTTTCTTAAAAAAAATGGTGATTCTCAGGCCCTACCTCCAAAGATTCTGCCTCACTAGGAATGGATCAGGCCCAGGAATCTGCAGCAACCATAACAAGGAGCAGAGCGCCTGAGATAGAGAAGGTAAACTTAGGGAATGT
The DNA here is from genome assembly GCA_004027375.1 of Macroglossus sobrinus. Taxonomy (NCBI): domain Eukaryota; kingdom Metazoa; phylum Chordata; class Mammalia; order Chiroptera; family Pteropodidae; genus Macroglossus; species Macroglossus sobrinus. The sequence continues at coordinate 523,235 of PVKZ01000761.1, forward strand.
TCACTTATGATTACTACAATAAGAAAAGCCTATATCGCGCTAATGTAAGGTATTTTTTTCTTCTGACTCAGTTTATTAGATAATGCTATTCTGAGGTAACACCATTATTATATCATTGTATTATGATATAATAAAAAAAGATGCTTAAATTTTTTATAAATTTATAAAATTTTTCATAATTTTTTTCATTTATAGATTAATATATAAATCCATTAAGAATTCTTCCCTTCATAATGTACTTTGATTGCACTCGAAGGGGGGAAAAAAACCAGAAACTGAATAATATAACCACTTAAAAATAAAAGAATATTGTAGAATTATTAAGGTTAACAGAAAAACAAATTTTAGGTCTTCAAACCCTATCTGAATTACCAGTGCAAAGTACAATGCTCACACTGTGTGCATTTTAGATTCTCATCTTCATTATTTTCTCAACAGAAAGCAATAAAAATAAGCTTTAAGCTAAAATATAAAAGCTACTCATCAAAATTTTTCACTTAAATAGTCTCAGATGTGGAAGATATAACATTACAAAAGCCTCTAAGGAAATACTAGAGGAAACTCCATTTATGTAACATGGTGTGCATACTTAATTTTTTTCCCCTCCTGAAAGAAATAGTAACATAGTAAACCAGTCAATTACCTCCAAATAGCTATACTAAAAATATGACTGCCTGAAGGTTTCAGTTCAAAGGAAAAGTATGTCAGAGTTCCTCTGGAAAGTTTATGGGTGCTAATCTGTCAAATAATTTTACCTAAAGTCAATCTAGACGTACTAAGGCTAAGACAAAGAGTCTAAGCCACTTGGAATTCGCATTTGTATAATTAATTTAATCAAATACTTCTCATTACTCACTGATTTAAACACACACACACACTTACACTGAAGGTTCCAAATATATTACTCTTAGAAATGGATTTCATTTCTTCGAATTTTGAAGCTTTCTGCTCTTTGCCCATTTAATGTTTGAGAGGAAGTGTGTTTAACATAGGAATTCTGTGGTTTTATTTGCTTTTTGTTTGTTTATGGCTCAACTACATGAGAAGAGAAACTAAATTATTTTTATGAGGTTTTTTCAAAGTGCCTTAACACATTATTGGATAGTGTACAATTAGAAAATTATAGAGTGAACTACAGTGGTTTTAGGCCTACATGCACACTAGAACTCTGAAGAAATAAGCAAAAACAAAAACAATGTCTAGGCCAAACCCCAGGCCCATCTAATCAGCACCAGTAGATAGTCGAAGTGGCCCCTGTTGCACAGGAGGGTTAGACTTTGAAGTTAGGGAGATACAGCCCTAATTTACATTTGAGTCTGCTGAGCCCACTGAGCCCCATTAAGAATGAATGACTTTCTCTCAATTAACTGCATGAAACAGAGGGCTCAGTTCTGCCTCTTGGTACAGTTGGTGCCTCTCCCTGTCCCATTAAGTTCCTTCCTATTCCACACAATCAAGTATATAAAGCAGGTGGTACACCCTACATGGGACAGCCTTGCCTGAACATTATGACCCCTGAAGTGTCACTAGGTTAACAGGTGAACCAGAATTAAGAACCAACAAATATGAAAATTCTGTTAAGTCTATCCATTAGACATACAACACCACATTTATTAATGGGAAAATAAGCAATTGGAAAATGAAGTTAGTTAAAAAATCCTGGCTCATTTTCTTTAGAATTAAAAGGTCAAGAATAAAAACACAAAGATTACCAAGTAAATTAGTTGTAATTGGATTATTTCTGGATACCACAATACATGGGTAAAGAGATGTTAATAGGGTTTAAGTTGCTTTTTAAATCCTTGAACACTATTTTTTTTTCAAGATTTGGCATACTTCTGTTATAAAAACAGGGAGTAAAAATAGGAAGTGCATGCTGAAAATCTGTTTCGTTTGTGTCATTGTTCTAATTAAAGCCTTCAGCCCTAGACATGATCAAAGAAACTTACTGTCCCTCATTCCTCGTAATATAAATTTTTATTTTACACAGCTAAATTTCTACTTTTAAAGGAAAAAATATAGGGATCAAGAGATTACCTAAAAAGCTCCATATAAAAATGTGATAGTTTAACTTTAGTGTGTGTACCTGGTTTGAATAATTCCCTGAATAAAGAACTGAGTAGGAGACAATCTTAAAAATAACTCATTACTTTTCAAAATCTGATTTATCATTTAAACTAGAAAACAGAAGGTGAGACTAAATTACATATTTCAATAGCAATACTTAAAAGATGACATCCAAACTGCTATGAATTATTAAACTGATTCTAAATTCAATGAGTTTTACAGAATAATTAGCTTAATGGAAACTAAGGGTTCTTATGCCCTACTTTAAGAAGCACCTGCATGTTCTGAAAAACATGATAAATTTCAGTTGTACTGTAACCCAATTCCTTTAATCTCTGAAATACTGCTTGCCAATTCATCCTGCCTGCTCCAAAGTTATATTCAATATCTAATCAACAGTATTATTGAACACAATAGCAATCTACATTATTCCTTTTCATTCTATATTCTGTGGAATTTTACTGTTGTACTTGCTGTTATTTTTCCTTCCTTTTGCAATAGCATAATAAACTAATTCATGCCCTTGTCGGAGTTTTGGAAGGAATTATAAGCCAACATCTAAGCAACAGACACCCTTTTTCCTAATTTAAAATAACTATGAGATTGCACACTACAGTAGCAAATTTGTAATCAACTTAAAGATAATGTCTTAAAAGTACAATTAAACATGTCATAACAGAAGAAAACCCTGGTAATTACAAATAGTACCATGCTCACTGGGGTTTTAAACAGAAGTGTAAGACTAAGAAAAATCGCCACCCAGTGATGCAAATGAAAACTGCAATTTGTTTTTGAGTAAAATGAGTACCCTGGAGGATTACTTCAACTTCATTACTGAATGAATGAATAGCTATTACCTTCTTGTGTGAATAGGAACTGGATACAAGGGAAAGGATGTTTTTCTACTAGGCCTTTTTCCCCCTTATTCTCATTCAGCACACTCGACATTTTACAAAGGCTAGAAGCTTTGGAAACCTTAATAAGGAAAAAGTTTTCCATCCAAAAGTGACCTAATTGTATATGAACAGCCCTGATGATTCCTACCATCAACAAAAGTGCCTAGGCTCTGCCTGGACCCTGAATTTCAAGTCAGGAGGTGTGAAGCAACTCGGCAATGCCATCTGATAATTGTGACCCAAAACCTATTTGTGTTAAGCAGGAAGGTTTGCCTAATAAAAAAGGTATTCTCAAGTGGAAAAAAACAAATAATTTATACCTTTAATTAGAAACAGATTATAAAAGCCACATAAGATAATTTAAAAATTCTGTAGAATACAAATTGATAAGAAGTTGTTACCATAAACATGATTACGTTTCTAAGTTTTTAGTTAGTTATATCACAGAGAAATTAATAAATACACAACACCAATCATGTATTTATTTTTCTGCAATGTATTGCACATGAGGACAAAGAAAGTTATGTGGATACATGCTAATCAAAGTACATGCGTGAAAGTATGTGGCTGTGTTAGTAATAGCATTTTATATCTACCATTTGATCTATTGAACATTTTACAAAATACTTTACACAGTATGCTCTGAGATTAAAGTAGATATTATATACATCAGTACAGAACCATATGATAAAAAGAGCAACTTGGCGGAACAAATCATTTTTAAAAAAGAGGTTACCATCCTATTTTTAAAGACAATTAACTATATTCCTAATACTCTCTCCTGATTTTTATCAATTTGTAACCACACCTAGATTTTGCTTATAGATTTTTCTTTCATTTGAGCTGGTTTTACCTAATGACATTATGACTCACTTGCTCCCCTCCAAGCATACCCCTCTCAGCCTCGCTATTATCCTTCTACTTTGGTATGCCTACTCCCTTAATCATGAAGCCGTAGGACATAAGGTACCAGGTAGTGTCATCTGTTTCAAGAAAAAAGCCTCAGGTCTAAGATCATGAAGACAATAAGTTTAGGTTAACTAAGGATAACATCTTGGCTTTTGTCATTATCAGCCCAAGGCCCATTGAGGCAGAACAGCCCCACAAGCCATTGGGCCAGGCCATAGGACCAGACAGGATGGTGCCTGGCTGATTCCTGAACCAGAGGGACAAAATGACCAATTAACCCAGCCCCATCCAAGCAATAGCACCCACGACCCCAACTCCCTCAGTTTCCATGACTAAGGATTTTTCCCTCTGTACTCCTGAGACACCCCGGGGAGCCAGGCCTTTGAGCGATAGCTTGCCTGTGTCTCTGGGACTTGCAACTCTCTAAAATAAATCCTTACCTTCTTTGCTGTAAAACCTATACATATCTGAGTGACAGACACACACAGACAGATAGATCCCTTTTCCTCTGGTAAAAAAGTCAGTTAAGTCTTGAACTGTTGAAGGATTGTTTACTAACTCAACAATATATATAGCACCTTCCAATCTCAACTTCATTAAGCAAATTATAATTTTTGCAATATTTTTAAATATTTAAAATATTAAATAGTGAAAAGTTTGGGGTAGCCAAAATAAAAGCCAAATTTTCTAAACAGTAATATAACAACCAACCCTCTTTTAGTAAAAAACAAGCAAACAAACAAACAAAAAACTCAGCACTGTCTCTTTTAAACACTAAAGAACACATATGAAATTTTTTTAAAGAACTTAAAATGTCACCAATGTCTTAAAATTAAAAATGATACTATGACATTAAAAGCATGGATAGCTTGGTAGTTCAGAGAGTAGGCCCTGCAGTCAGATTTCCAGGCTAATCCCAGACCTGCTGCGTGAGCTGGAGGAACTTGGACAAGTTAAGTGCTCATCCGTATGTGGAGAATACCACCACCACTTCACTTGCAGGGTTATTCTAAGCATTTCACACATATTAACTCATTTAATTCTTTCCATAGCCCTATGAGGCAGGTACTGCTATCATGTTCATTTTCTAGATAATGACACCTGGGATATTACATAATTTGCCCAAAATGGTGAAGGGTGGCAGATATACCACCTGGAAATATGTTGCTATGGCATAGTATTATTTTGACCTGATAAGGCCCCCATATGAAAGATGTCAAGAGGAAAGAAACATTCTTATCAGCAGAGATAAAGAGTTGAGGCCAAGAAAACTATACAAATAGACATCATTAAAATAATTCACCATCCATTAGTCTCCCATGTATTTTAGTTACTTTTCCACAATGACTCTTTATTCGACCTGGTATACAAGCACTTAGGTTTTGCCACTTCTTCTGGTCTTCATTTTTTATGAGGGCTCCCATGTACATTTAATAATCTGTGTGCTTTTCTCCTGTTAATCTGTCTTATGTCTATTTAATTTTCTATACACTAAACTCAAATCCTTTAAATGGCTATTTGCTAACAAAAGAATAATGCTGAGAGGGAAGCAATAATGGCAGCTTTCAAGGAACAGAAGCTGGGGTTGACAGAGCCAGTTCTGACCTAGAAGCCAAAGCACAATTCCTGACATGGTAAGAAAGGCCAGACAAGCACTAGCATCCACAGCACCCCACTTCATCCTAGTCAGAAGGCTCCCAGAAAAATTGCTGACCCTTGCTAGACTATGCCCCACTATTTTCCCTCAAGCAGAGGAGAACTGGTCACAGAGAAGACAATTCTGACCACCCTAGCCACTGCCCGTGCCTCAGGCCACATGGAGCAGATTCAGAAAAACACAAAGCCCTGCCAGAACTTGACTGTGAAAAAGATGGGATGTTTTATAGTAACATTTAGCTATGAGAAAAACTCTATTTTGGTCTCCCAGAGATTAAGGCCAAGAAACAAAAGAGGGCCAGAGAGGTAAAAAACCCCTGTGTCCTTTCTGCAAGAGACTATATCCTAAGGAGAAAGGCTGAAGAGGCAGAGACCACCTACCATACTTCTGAAAGTGGGAGGTCAGAGACATAGAGTGAGACCTGGCTCTCAAAGGGCCTAACCTGAAAATTCGGGAAGACCCTTAAATCCTACTTATGCCAGGGGGCCCTGCTCTGATGAGGCCAACGTAAAGGAAGAGGTAGGAAACCAGAATCTGGAAAACAAAACACCTGAGAAACATCCCAGGGAGTAAACACCCTGTGAGTTCATGTAAATCCTCTCGAGAAGGAGCCTGAATTTGGTGGAGAAGGTCCAGGGTGGATTTGTCCCACAAGGGGACACTGGGTTCTGGCTCCTCCTAGCCAGACTGCAAATCTCTTCCTCAGGGAAAGAAGAAAATGTCATTTTTCAGAATTCCTCTTATGAAAAGCACAGTATTGGTTTGGAAGAAATATTTTTTAAAACTACTAAAATCTTAATAGCAATATTAATTTTATAATAGAAAATAAAATGGGCTTAAACATTGAGGAGACACTATTGAACATTATTTAGATTTAAAAGTGTACTTTCTTCAGCAAATATTTATTGAATGCCAAATTTAACTTCAGATACTAATTTAAGAAGCAAGGTTTGGTGCTATTTATAAAACAGAACTTGAAATGATCAAGGTTTGTTACAATTAAAAAAGTTGACTAGCACATCAGAGAGCAAAAAAATGGTATGATTTTATAAACTGAATTTGAAGGACATAGCCACACCAACATTTAAGAAGAGTACAACTTGACAATATTAGAATGACAATATTCTAAGTGATTGATAAACTTTATTTCTATAGATTTCATATACATAAATTAATTTAAATAATTTAAAAATCAATTATATAATTTTCAAGTAATTTTTTTAAAGAAAAATAATTTATCTAATGATGATTTTGTTTCTTATGAAGACTCACCTAAAAGGACAAATCCATCTGCTTCTGTCTCTGGTACTGAGGGCTTTTTCGATTCCGGAGGCTTTCTGAAGAAGTGAAACATTGCTGCTGCTGCAATCTGAAATAGAAACACTATATGTCAAATTCAAATGAAACCATAAAATTCATGCTCTTTCTAGTAAAAAGCCAAATATAAAGATTTCCCAGTAACTACTTTTTAGGAATTCTATTACCAGACTTAAAAACATGAGCGCCCTCCTCTCTAGGTGTCAGAAGACAAAGCCAAAAATTAGGATGGACAAACTTCCAGTTCAAAATCGTGTGTGCCATAAGTCATGCAACCTCCCAGTTTCTGACCATGCAGGAAATAACCCAAGAAATCACTACATGTAAAGCTACTATCAACAGATAACACCAGAACCTAGAAGGATCTCGCTAACCATAAATCAGACACTTCATGGAGGAAAAAGGGGAAAAAAACTGTCATGCCATAACTATCAGAAGCCTCATAAAACTGAGACCACCTGAAAAAAGAAGGCACCTCAGACATCCTCTGCAGTTAGTTAACTGACTCAGACACTCAAGAACTGTATCCATTGTAAAACGATAGCCAACTTTAAATTCCCATCAGTGCTAACCTTTGTGTTGGTGAGATTATTGTGTGCTGCCCCAAACGACACACACACACACACACACACACACACACACACACACACACCCCTCTTATACCTTCTCCCACCTGTGTACAGTCAGGCAAGGAAACTCTCCTAACAAAAAGCTGGGAAGAAGCTGAAAGAAACTTGCCAGGACACATTGCATTTCAGGGACAGTTCCTATAAGCAAAGCAATGTAAGAGACAGTGAAGAAAGGAAAAATCCTGGTGGCAGCAAGTGCTCCGCATTTTTGTTTTCATATATTCCACCCAAACCAGAAAATCAAGCAGGGAGGGTAAGTAAAGATTTTATCTGAGAAAAAGCCTTCTAGAAACTGAACATTGAACTGAGATTTGTATAGGTCAACCTGCCCTGAGCAGTAGGTCCAAGTGGAGCCTATTTGTTCATAGAAAACATATCTGGCAGATTTACTTTTAAAGAAATGTGAAATGGAGAAGAAAAACATAAGCCACGTGAAAAAGAAAATATTCCAGTAAAGAAAAGGAACAGCCTCTGAAATCCTCAAAGAGCTTACTGGATATAGTGATGGATCCAAAAGAAAAGTCTGAGAATAGTTTGGCACCTTTGATAGAGTACAGAGACATAGCCTCTATGAAAACCAAAATTAAAAAAGCAAAGGAAAAGATGGAAAGACAATGAGATGAAAAAAATAACTGAATAAGGTAAAAAGAAACCCATTCAAGAAAGAAATATCAGAAAAGAACTGGTTGGTTTATAAGCAGAAATGTAAGAAAATAGAGTTCAAGTTCAAAGACTAAATGACTGGAAGAGGCAACTAACTTCTCAACCTCAAATAGTTAAAAATAAAACAATGAAGAAGGCCTCTGAAGGAACAAAAGCTGATAAAAACTCAGCCTCAGGTAAGGATCAAATCAAGGGAATAGTCACCATACTTGATATTAAAACCTCAGTGCCAATTAATGTGGCACTCAGTAAATTCTTTCACTTAAAATGGTTCAGGAAAAAGAGACAAAGCGGGTAGGTCTCCAATTAAAGTGTGGTAGAGAAATAAAGAGGGAAGGGGCACATGTAGGGGTGAAAAAAATGAGAAATATAGCAAATCTAAGAGTTATATCTAGCCAAAATTGTAGATCTGGCTATTGATACAAGAATCTGACTAGAATTAGATAAGAAGTCAACAGAATTTTTGAGAGTTATACTACCAAAATAACTACCAGTTTGGATTAAAAGAGGACTATGAGTATTGGATATTTTAAACTACCTTACAGACTTGAAGCTGCCAGAGAAAACAGTTCAAAAGGCCTATTGCCAGTGTCCACTTCGGTGGTAGCCAAGGAAGTTACTGGAAAAGGAAGGAACTTCGAGAGAGTGGATGGAGCCAACAGGCATGGAGAACAATGGACTGGGCAGCCTCTTCTAGAAAGCAGGATCTGGGCATAATTAGTGAACATTCTCCAACCTAAGGTGGGGATCCCCCAAAACGCCTGCTCACTCAGTGGGATTTCAGAATTGCTACCACTCTGTGACTGCTATTTATCTCCCATTCCTCCCCTTTCTGAATGGGAGTGGTTTTGTCAGTTATCTTTCCCAGTTCCACAAGGATGGGGGGAAAAAAGGGACAGACTACTGGTCTTCTTAGTTCATGAAGTCTCCAGACCGAGAGGTAAACACATCTGAACCTGATGAAGAGATACTGAGCTTTGAATGTGGTGCTATGGCTGAATGGGGCAATTTGGGTTATTGCCCTTGTAGAGGGCTGAATCATTTTGCTGCCATCAGGGAAAGAGAGCTGAGTATTTGGTGACCACAGAATCATGAGGGCTGTTCACTGGTTCTGTCTTCTGAAGACATATCAGGACTATAACTGTCTACCCTCCTTGAAGGAGGTGTGGTCACATGGCTTGCTTAGTTCACTGTGTCACATGCCATTAGAGTTCTATAAACAAGAAGCTTTGTGGACACAGAGAAAGAGAGGCCCTTTAAAAAGTGTCTCCTGTTCTAACATGTAAAGAAAAGCCTTTCGACAGAAGGTCTCAGATTTCCAAAACCTTTTCATGTCCAGCCACTAAACAGAAATGGAAATCAAAGTGGTTCTGAAATGTTATTTTCAAGCCCCCAAATTTTAGATATGTTGTTCTGAGAGCCAAACTAAACTTAGCTATAATGCAAGAATATCTTTTAATGCAATTATTTTGTACTGAATTTATAACTCAAGTAACTAAGTGAGGCATTTAAGTTTTTCATGACCTAAAACATAAACCTTAAATAATTTACAGCCTGCAGCAGTTTGTTGATAGAATGAATTACTGGCAATGCATAATATTATAGTCTGTCAGTTTAGAACATCACAAAATTCCAGACACATTTAGAGCAGGAGGGATAACTTAGGCTCCAAGAGTCAAAAACTTCCAGGCATGGAAGACACAGGTCAGGAATAAGAGAAAGGCAGCAGAGACAGTATGGAAGAACTTGGAAAAGCAAGAACAAGTTTACTACAAATATCCATTAGAAACAGCTCTAACCTTGTTACAAAAGTACAAACCCCCTTCCCTCCCAGCATTCAGCCAACTCGACCACCACCTTAACTCCTTCCTCTTACATGGTCCCCCTCGATATGTTTTCCCATGGGAACATGGTTCCCGTTTTACAAGTCTCAGGATGCCCTTGTATGATCAATCCTGCTGTTGACATTAATGATTCATTCCACTAGGTACCTCAAGTCAGCCTAACCATGGATCTTTATATTAATTGCTCCATACATGAAAAATCTATGTCCTGAGACACTAAAATCTATAATCAAATTATCTTTATCTCATGACATTTTTTTCAGATCACTGAAAAACACACACGAGTGGTAGGAAAATTTATCCTGACAGGACTAGCAAATACCGTTTTAAGATTTCCACTTCATGAGTGACTTCTCACAGTGAGAAATCCAGAAGCCAGATTTAGTTATCCTGCTTAAGACTGGAAACACGAAGGAAAAGGAGAATGACTACAGTGTGTCAGGCACTGTATGAAAATGCTGTATATCCTCTATCTCCAATGATTTATAATCCTGCCCACCAAGCACACGTAATTATTCACAATGTGTTAAGTAAAAGAACTGAATTATAAAGTAGATTAAGCATTGGTCCAAATTCACAGGGCTAGTAAACAGCAGAGGCAAAATTTTAAAACAAGTCATTTTAGCACCAAAACTACATGCTTTTCATCATTAAAGCACCAGAGAAAAGGAATCCTTATGACATTTGTGTTGGACTTTAATATTTCCCAATATTAGTTGAAAACATTTAATTGCTTTCATTTTTGTCTTTATCAATCCCTACTTTCCCAAGTCTTGCTCAGCTCTATGTTCTGAAGGCTCTTATAAATTCTACATCATCTATGCTTAAGACCTTCACTCACTTTATATTTAATAAAAACTGATTAAGTGCTTAGGCCAGATAGTGACTAAGAACTGCAAATGCAGCACTTGATTCATAGGTAGGGGGAACAAACTGCAAACACAGTTTACCATTTTCTGAGGCATTCCTTAGCAAAACTAAGGGTAATTTAAAAGCCCCCACCCCTAAAATGGAGGAGGCCTGCAATAGTCCTGCTGCCCCCAGCCTAGCATATGGTAAATTCCAAGCACTCATGTTTCTGGTGTATATGCCTTGACAGTTGGACTTCTTCTGCTTGAACTTCTCGGGCATCTTCCAGTCTTGTTTCCTGATTTACAATTTTCAGCATTTTTTAAATGGCATATAATGAGCACATTTTACAGTTATAAACAGAAAAAAAAAATTATTCTTAAAAATACATTGTCAGCTAGCAGAAACACTCTTGCCTGACTGAGCTGGGACCCAACCCAGCATACTTCCTAATTCTCAAACATGAGAATCCTTGATATTGAAGGGGAATAAAGAATTCACCTGCCAAAGCCACAAGCCAGAACAAAACACTTGAAATTCCCATTTCTAATATAGAACATGTATATAAAACATATTTTAAAACTCTTAAGACTCAATAATGAAAAAAAAATCAATAAAAACTGGGCAAAAGAACAGACATTTCACCAAAGATGACAAGTGAATGGCAAACACACACACACACACACACACACACACACACACACACACACACGGATGTTTAACATCATTAGTCAATAGGAAAATGCTAATTAAAATCTCAGTAAGATACTACTACATATCTATTAAAATATTTAAAATTAAAAAGGCTCACCATGCAAAGTCGTGGCAAAAATGTAGAGTAACTGGAACTCTCGTACATGGTGGTAAGTGTGTAACACAGTACAACCACTCTGGATAAGTATGGCAGTTTCTTTAAAACGTAAAACATACACCTACCATGTGACCCAGACCTTCTCCTTCTAGGTATTTACCAAAGGAAAATGAAAGCACATGTCCATACTTGTACACAAATGTTACACAGCTTTCTTTGTAATTGCCCCAAACTGGAAACAAGCCAAATATCCAACAGATAAATGAATAAACAAACTGTGACATATCCATAAGACTATTCAGCAAGAAAAGGAATGAAGTCCTAAAATATGCTGCGACACACATAAATATCAACAAAATTAGGCTGAGTGAAAAAAGCCAGACTAAAAGAGTTTATACTTTATGATTCCATTTATATGAACTTCTAGAAAATGCAAACTAATGTACAGTGACAGAAAGCAGATCAGTGGTTGCCTGGGGAATGGGGAGGTGCAAAGAGGGAGGAGAAGAGACAGGGAATACCAAGGAGCTCAAGAGAGCTTGTGGGGTTGATGGATGTGTTCATTATCTTGATTGTAGTGATGGTTTCAGGGTATAAACATGTCAAAACTCATCAAATTGAGCACTTTCAACATGTGCGAGTTATTGTATGTTGATAACACCTCAATAAAGCTGTACTTAAAATTCATTAACACAATATTCTAGATGTTGTGTAAATGTTTTAATTCACAATTATTCAGAAAATTGTCTAAAATCTTAAACCACTTTGTGTTACAGATAGTCTTTGTATTAAAAACAAAATGCTTCTTTTAAGCGTTGACAAAAAACTGAAAAAGGACAGTGCCTTCAGGTTTAATAGTATACACAGGCTGCATAGAGGAGGACGAGCCTGACTGCTAGGCAGAGCAGATCCCATTGCTCTGAAGGAGAGGAGGATAGGGAGAATAATGTAGTTATTTTTTTGTCCTATCCTTCTAAGGCTAACTATTTAAGTAATATTACCATGACAGAAGGATTAAAGGATTAAGGCAACCTGGTTTTCTAAACTTGATTACCTTCTTTCAATTTCAAAGACTACTAGGTAATGTAAATATATCAAATACACTGAAATTTCTATGTGTGATTGATAAACAGCAGCCACTTAGCTATAGTGACACACACACACACACATACACACACACACACACACACACACACTTTTTCTTCATATTTGTGCCCAAATCCAATAAATATGTAAATTTCATTCTGCTGAAAAATTAAAATCCTGAACAATGTTTTAATCTTCCTTCCCTTCTAAAGGCAGAGAAAAATTACTGAATGGGCTGAAAAATTAAAATATTAAAATATCGAGTGATATACCAGAATTTGTTTAACATTAATGTGTAGCCTAGGATCTTGAGAAAAGGAGTATTGCAGAGAGATTAAAATTTTAAATAATATGCTTGAAAGGTTGATTTAAAGTATAAAGTCAAGAAGTTAGACAGCATCAAAACCCGACTGGATTAAGATGGGAGAAGTTTGAATGAAAAGGAAGGATGTATAGAAATATGGAGTAGGACTTTGTGATGCTCAACTCTATAAAATCCTGAGGAAAGAATAAAAGATGACTGAAGTTTAAAGCCTGAGGGACTGAAGAAAGTGATAGTCTGAATAAGAAAAGGAATGGGAAGTTTATTTCAAGAGAAAAAAAAATGAATTCCATTATGGACAAGATAGATGTAGGGAAACAGTGACTGGTCCAGATGGAATGTGTAAAAAAAACATAGTTGGAAAAATAAAACTCAGTGCTCCAGTGAAAGGAATAAATTGGAATTCAGGAATTGTTAGCATTTGAATAATAGCTAGAATCACGAACAGCAATAGTATTTCAAATAGAAAATATAAAAATTCAGGAATTGAGATTATGATCTCTAACGTCTCAAATTATATTATGAAAATACATCCCTTTAAATATCACCAAAATGATATGTATGCTCCCATTTCTTCAAAATTTTCAAAAACATTATACTTGGCTGTCACACCAGGACTAAATTTTAAGTCAACTATATTGTTTAACATTTCAAAACTGCAGACTGACCTCTGCTGCAGAATCTAAGTGTGGTAAATTAGATGCCAGGCAGGTAACTGAGTGAAACCAGCCTAGCCTGAGACAGCAGGGAAGCAGAGTGCAGGCCTTGTCTAAAGGGAAAGAGAGAGATGCCCAGGGAACCGAGAGGGGGAGCTCTTACCCAAAACAAGGCTTGTGAAGTGTTAATTCTGGAACCAGTAAAGAGCTTTCGAAGGTGTTGAGCTAGGAAAGCCTGAAATCATATTTGCACTTGCTATGTTTATAGTAAAACAACAAAAACAAAAAAAAAGGGCAAGGCTGAAGCCATGGTTGGGGTATCTCTCTCCCATAAAGATGAGTCCAAAGCATCGAAGAACCTTTGTGAAATGTAACTTGGAGGTTAAAGTTGCCTGTTGGGTCTCTCCCCTTTAATGTCTGTGTGTGAGACGACATGGGCCTTGGACTCAGAACTGCTGCTGTCACTGTCACCCAATCCTCTCAGAGAACTAACCTTTTAGTTGTTTATACTATCTTATCCTTTCTAGTAGTTCTTCTAATTTATTTGCTAATAAAACTAGCAGGCTTCCTAATCATAAAAGTAATTTCTATTGTGTGTGTGTGAGCAAGTAAGTTTGAGCGAGTAAGTTTGTATATTCTTTGTATAAAACTATGGAAAAATATATACCAAGCCTAATAGTTGTTACTGTTACCAGGATGCACAACTGGTTTATATTTATTCTTTTATGGCTCTTTTGTAGTATTTGCTTTTTTTCTAAACTAAATATCATATATTATTATAATAAAAAAATATTTTTTAACTAAAAATAAAAAAAGAAGGCACTTTTGGCAGCTCTAACCACTGTCCCATGAAGAATGTAGGCCCAATGTCATCGAGTTTGATTTTTCAAGACAAACTGGAAACCCAACTATTACGTAAAAATCTTTTTTAGATGATAGCAACAAATTCCAAATGTTTAAAAATACTTTGCAGATTGACCAAATCCTCTACAACCTGGATTTGACTTTCAAGTGGCAAACTTTTAGACCTAGGATAAGAATGTGTTTAATAGCCTAAATCTTATCAGTATAAGGAAAAATTGTGAAAGACTTTGGCATTTAGTGGATATTCTGACTAGCTCACGCATCCAGGTTAGCTCTACCTTTGTCTTTGACTAGGTTATGTCATAACTCTGTAGGAGATAATAAGTGGAAAATTGACAGTGCTGCAATTAATCCGTCCACAGAAATGTATCTAGAGAATGCATTAATTACTGTCCTGGGACAGTGACCAGTTTGGCATCCATTTATAAATTCGACATTCTCTCATTTGACTATAAATAATACTTTGGGTGATACTATGAGTTCTCTTTTGAACCAGTTGTAACATCTTACTAGTTCCTTCCTTAATTCATGAGTAAAGTCTTTGACAGATTTTATATTTTATGTGATTTTACCCTCTTTTAAAATTTATCCATTAACTTTAGACTACCAATCAGGGTTACACAAAGATTCTCCCTATTTTTCCATCTCACCTAGATTTTTTTTCTTGGAAGGCTTGTGATATTGGTGTGATGGGGCAAAGCCTCACAGACCTAGGAGAATAAGCATGAGGGGACAGGGAAAGGCATTATACTGATATTGCAGATGAGCTCCATAGAACATATATTTTATTTCCACCTCTCTTAATTTATGCTCACATAACCCCCTTCCCCACAAAAAAAAAAAAAAAAAGTGCCCAGGAAAAAAATAAACAAAGAACTGAATCTTGGATCTATAGCTGTTTTTCAATCTGTAGGTCCCAACTCTAATAGAAGTAAACTCAATTTAGTGGGTCATGACCAGATTTTTTTAATAGAATGAAATGGTAGGAAGAGAAGCAAAAAGATTATCAGGAAGCATCATATATGACAAGTAATGTTTTATAAACTTTGTTTTTGAGTGCATATGCTAGGTCATGATATGCAATATATTTCTTAGTTTGGGTTGCAGGCATAAAAGTTTCAAAGCCATTAATTGTACTTTGGTGCTCAATACTCCCTAAAATAATTTTGAAATAGTATGCACCCTCTTGCCCTTTTTAAGTTGCTATCTCAAACTTTCCACTGAAATTTATAAAAGATGTGTATCTAACATATTATAAATATATGTTGAAAGAAAATTATTATATCATTCTTTTACATTTATTCAATGGAATCTAACTACCATAACATTTTCATATCTACCCTCAACCACTTAAAAAAATATATAAACAAGTTCTTTTCTAACAGTCAGAAATTTTACATTGCTCTTTTTTCTCCTTGAACCCTTACTCTGTTCCATTTCCACTGGTCTGGGGTAATTCAGAGATGCTCTTACAACACACCAGGGTAACTTTTCCTACAAACCCAGATGAATACAAAGTGGTGGTGTCATTTTTAAGAGAGCCTGTTCTCTAATGTAACACTCCTAACCCTTCAGTTCTCAGCTAACTGGAAAGCAACATAATGCACATATATATAACAGCCATTAAAAATTAAACTTATGTGATTTAATAAAGCTCACTTTTTAAAAATGATTATACAGTTGCTTTTAGCAAATTAAGAAATTAAATATATATTATTTCTAGCCAAAACAGAACATCAAAAATGCTTAGAAAGTGTCCGCTAAGTTTATGATTATAAAGCATCAGACAAGGGAGGATTCTGGAAGAGTGCAAAGGAGTTCCCAAGACCTTTACCATGTAGATTTCAACAAGGGCTATCCTGGGATGTTTTTTTCTTGATTTTACATAGTTTAAATCCTTTCCTATTTTACTTCATATGAAATTAAAGGCAGGAAAAGCTTTTCAGAAATAGGACACATAGGATTCAAACATGAAATTCTTAAACATAATATAGAAAATCCTAGGTTAAAAGAATACTGAGGTGGCGGGGGCGGGTTCTAGTTTATCACCACAACCTGACACATTTTAACAGTTGGCTTTAATTGCCATGGAGAGTAGCACAGCGGCTTCATTTTATAATCTCAATTGGGAGCTATTCATCACTAGTGTGTAAGATCTAGATTTCCATCATTCAATGGTCTCACTAAGGTAAAAGAGACCTGAGAAAATTTACTCTCCTCCATTACTCTGAAAATAATGACCCACAAAGTCTCTATTAGAATCATCAGGGAAGTTGCATGTAGTTTTGTTGTTGTTGCTGATGTTGTTAGATTTCTTTTTAATTAACTACCCTATTACCTTCAGAATCAAGAATGGTAGCCTGGTGGTAATAAAACTGACTTATTTTTTCCTCTACTGTCCCTTATTCATAAAAAGAAAAACAGAGAATAGTATATAGTAAAGTCTCCTCTGATTCTACTAATGGGAGGGGTGGGGGGCGGGGATCTCTCATCACATTAGACCCAGTTCCTCAGTCTCTTCATTCTTAGCATTTTGGCCCAGGTAATCCTTTGTTTTAACCTACTGCTCTGTGGATGGGTGCGATAACCTAGTATATGATGCACTAGTCAGAAAACACTTTAACTTCAACAGATTTTATTTTTTTTAATTCCTTCTTTTTAATGCAGTACATGTAAAAACCATAGATTTTTTTTTCCTAAATAGTGTGGGGAGAGATATGGAAATGTAGAAGATAAAGTTGCTGCCTTCTGGGAGTTTATAAACAAACTATACTTATAATTTATATCATTTGGGTTTTATTCACTGACCAAAAAGATAATTGACAGAAACTTTCATGTTATCCTGACTCTTCTGAATTAATGATATAATATTTTTTTTGTTTTAAAGAAGTTACATAATTCTACATAACTGTTACCCCCAAAAATTTGGTTTTTACTTATATAACACAGAACCTATCATATAATACTAATTTCTATGCAATATATTCAATGTTGCAACTCTGAAATGAAAAAAAAAAAAAACGACTCCCGACAATTCTAACAAAAAAGCATCTTGTCACATAAAACAAATATGTAAACACTCTTAAATAATGTCCTAAGGGAGAAGGAAGACATCCGATGTAAGGTCACACCTCTTTACAATTCTCTATAGCACAGGAAAACCTAGAATGAATAAAGAAAAAAATAAAACGTTATTCAGTGTGAGTGTTTAAAATTGCTCTATTTGCTCACTTAAATTCATTTAACACAACAGGAACCATCACATTCAACTTCCAAAAAGACTCACTTCCAAAACTGCCCACTAAAAATCTGCATTATTGACTTTCAGTACAACATAACTGCAACATCATAAATTGTTCATTGTACTTTGGTGCTCACATACTCCCTAAAATAAAAACTGAATTTTTTATTCATTTATTCATTTGTTCACTTTTAATTGAGTCAACCAACATGTTTTGAAGGCCAAATATTGGCCAGGCCCAGTGGTAGGCCCTAGAGTAATAAAATCAGACAAGGCACTCTCTCCAATTCAGGGAACAACGTCCCCACCACCGCCACTTGCTGCCTCTAGTCCTGCTTCTCTACCACTGCCCAGTGCTGTGGGCAGAGAGCACAGTGATGAGTCATGCACTAAACCAGCACCAGCCATGCAAGTGGCTAACACGTTGTTCACAGTGTAGTCAAAAAGTATTGTTATCTCTCTGTAAACTTGCTTTAGATTCCTGAGTAAACACAAAAGCTGACTGTTACCTCCTCCCAATTTTTCATAAAAATGCATATAAAAATACACAAGACAAAAACTGGCACTAACTCTGTAAACCATATGCCAAAGTCTGAGTCAACTTTCCATGAACTATACAGTCAATGGAGATAGATCAAGAAGTACAACTAAGAGTTCATTACTTTACTCTCTGCCACATGCTACATCTTCTATCCAAGGAATAAATGAATAAACAAATAAGCAAACTATAACAGGACAGGAAAAGTATTTCATCCATTCCCATTTACTAAACTTAATTCTAAAATACAAGAGCTGTATCTACCAGAAAAAAAAAAAATAGGCTGCCATATATCCACTTCATGAAAACTCATTCCAAAGTCTGGCAGAATTAGGTTCTCTCCCCTGTCCCTCCCACCCCCAACCCCACCTCCAGGAGACCTTCCACCTCCATTCAGAAACTATAGCTTTTGGCCTGGGCAAGCAACAGGGAGGAGTGATGTGAATGGTTTGTAACTGGCCAACAAAGACTTTGTAAAACAGGGTCCCAGACAGAAAAAAAACTCCATGAACAGAGCACAAGAAAGGGGTCTTCATGTTTGAAGAACTACAAACAGCTCCTCATCTCTAACTCATCCAGAGACCTCAATAGTCTGAGCCACTCAGTCTCAGCCTAGCAGACTCACACATAGGAGCTCTGGTTCGCCAGTGCGAATTGAACAAGCTCAAGAACATGTGCGCCCACGTCTTCCAGGACTAGACATGGAAACAAGAAGTGGGTAAGATAATCTCATCCATACAGTCTCTCCTTTAATCAGAGATCACCAGACTAGCAGTATAAAGAAGGGAAAATATGGAATCAAAGACGAACAGGAAGAATATCTCTCCGATGATAATTTTGCACAAGAAATTGTAGAGAAAACATCTTGTTAATAATACTCAAATTGTTATAAGGAAACACAATCTCTTACATGCAGGCTTCTGAGCAGAGCTGGAAAACCTAGCTGGATGAGGATCTCTACTTTCAGACAAGCCCACATACTTCCTTCCTTCTGGGTTTTTTTCCCCCTTCACTGCCTCACTATTCATCATCACGAAGACATCCAACAGATACTTAAGAACAATGTGGTCATGCTAATAGCAGTTATAAGTTACAATTTATTACTTAAGTGCACAGTGTAACAAGGTCCTGTGCTCAGTGCTTTACATAGTCTTACTTAATGCTTACAACATATGAAGCTTTATTATCTCCCATGTTGATGCATAAATTGCAACTGTGAAAAGATAATTTATCCAAAAGTCACTTCAGTAAAAACATTAGGATTTAACCCAGGCTGTCTATTCCGAAGTCTATGTTCTTCACTCTGTACCACACTGCCTCAATGTCCAAGCCCTAGTCATCTTCCCGGTCCGTACACATTTCCCTACTCTATTCTCCATCCCAGATAAAAAGCATGATGGTACAAACAGCCATTAGAGACAGAATCAAAAGTGTTACCTTGATCCTCTCCCTTTCACCTCCAATCCACCAACCACTAAGTCCTACAACTCATGATATCTCATGAAACTTTTGGTTTTTCTCCATTCATACTGCCACTAGTACTTGAGTTCATTTTACCAGAATCTCCAGTATGGATTACTGCAACCACCTAGGGTACCTTTTCAACACAGTGGACTCCTAGAAGCAATGTTTGTTCCCAATCCTCCCCAAGTTCCCTTCCACATCATAGCTGTTTGGAAGACATATGGTCAAGTGACTAGAGCTGGCAAATTAGATTCTCCCAAGAACTGGTCACAAAGCCTGGGACAGCCATATAGGTATGAGTAAACAGTGAAGTAACAGATGCTTGGCTGGAGAGAAAAAGACAGAATACAGCTTTGGATTCTGAAGGCTTTCCTGTGCATGGCTCCATTCTCTTGTGAGCTCAATAAACCTTAGGCTAGTCAAGCTTACCCAAAATGGTCCTAATCAGTTTCCTTATGACTTAAAAGTTTAAGCTGGAAGGTGAAAACAATCCAAATGTACATTAATGGAAGAACAAATAAATAAAATGTGGTATAATACATACAATGAAGTATTATGCCACATTAAAAAGAATGAAATTCTGGTGCATGCTACAATATGGAAAAAAACCTTTAAGACTTAATACGAAGTGAAATAAGCCAGACATAAAACAACAAATAGTGTGTGATTCTACTTATGAGGTACATAAGGTAGTCAATTCATAGACTGTTTAATGGATGTAGAGGTTCAGTATGACATGGCGACAAAGTTCTGAAGATGAATAGTAATGATGGTGGCATAATCAAATGAGTGTAACTAATGCCACTGAGCTGTACATTTAAAAAATGGTTAAAAAGGGAAATTTTATGTTCTATATATTTTAGCACAATTAAAATAAGGTTTATGCTGGTTTGAAGTAGTCATGTAACTTGTATCAAAAGCACCTTGATGAGGATATTACAAGTCATGCTTCATCCAGAACCCAGATGCTTAACCTAAAATGTCAAACTCCTTCCCTATCCAATCTCTCCTCCAGCATCACTATTAAGCTGTACTTTTTGGTAAGATATGAGAAAGATATTCCAAGTTCTGGTCTTTACTTAGCTTTATCCTTAATTCTTGCACTACCCTACATCTTTGCCAGACCTCATTATCTACAACAACTAACAAAATCCCCACACTGCTTCTCTAAAGGAGCATCTGTGCTACTTTTTTAAATATAAATATCTTTTTTATGCATGGATAAGCCAATAAGAGAAGAAAAGAATTCCATAAAAGCCAGAAAGGTTAAAAACCTTCAAATCCACAAGGATATATGCAAGTACTAGAGCTAACATTTTCCCTGTGGCCACGGCTGATTTCTAATGGCTAAAAGCCTGTGTTTTAATGATCCATATCCCCCAGAGAATAAGGACAAGGACTGGAGCCCTAATATCTTGGTTAGAAGAAAACACAAATTTCTCTAGAAAAACATATTCTCAGACTAAACATTAGAGAAATCAACCAAAAAAAATTCCAAGAAACATGAATTCAAAATCAAAGCTTACTATACAAATGAAGAAACAAGCTATAAGGAAGAGTCAGCAAAATAAAAAAAAAAAACAGTACAGTACAGACCCATAAAGACTAGAAAATAAACAGACTTACTTTATATTCTGTAACATGACAAAATAAAGGGAGACCTGAAACTATGACAAAAAATATATCGATAATAACTATTGATTTGTAAAAAAGAACCAAACAGAACTTCTAGAAACATACTCAAAATAGAATTTAAATTAGACAGAGCAAATGAGTCACAACTGCATAAAGAATTAGTAAACTGGATGACATAAATTGTCTAGAATTCAGCACAAAGAATCAAAAACACCGAATTATAAAATGAAAATCAAGAGCACGAGGTCCTTCTCGTCGGAATTCCAGAAGGAATGAGAGAATAAGAGAGAGGTAAACAACCTTCAAAGTCAACAACCTTCAAAGTCAAAGTAAACAACCTTCAAAGTCAAAGCTTTTCTGAAAGATAGGGTTTATTGAGCCATATGCTAGCTGGAAGAGAACCGGGTGCTGGGGCATGCAGTCTAAACCACCAGAAACCCGGCTAGGTGGAGAAAACAAACATGCCCACCATCCTGGGTTGCAGGGGCTCTTTCATACAATGGTTTTGGGAAAGAAAGATGTTTTGAAATAATTCACATTGGTGATAAAAGGGGTGTAGAAAAGGTGAGGAAGGCATAGTTCTGGGAGAGACAAATATTCTGTACAGAAGATGTATATGATGCTTCTGAATTGGTTATGTGTAACAATCTGGAAAGTTCCTGCATAAGCAGTATTCTCAGGTGCTTGGTGGTTGGCTATTCCTTCTAAATAAGAGCTCAAACAGGTGCCTGGAAGTTTTCTCAAAGTTTCAACACACAGTCAGGAACATGAGCAGTCTTTTGGTGGTCTTGGTCCTAGGCTGGTAACTAGTTAACCTCTCTCCTCTCTTCCCAGCACCCTGCAGCCTGCTATGATTTAATTTAGGACATCTAAGGATTTTTCTCTTATCAGAGGCAATATTTGAATGGATAATGGTTGAAAATGTCTTAGTACTGATAAACATAAGAATTATCAGAGTCATAATGCACAACATATTCACCAGCAAATTAAGTAAGAGAAATCCAGTAGAATTACAGAACACAAACTGAGGATCAAGCAGATAAAGAGACATGAAAAATTACAATGAACCACAATTTAAAAGAAAAGTAAATATTATAAGAATAAAATAATATCAAAGTAGTTTTGGAAGAAATTAACTGTCCATTTAAAATTCTACACCACATAAGGATAATAAAGCTACTTTTTGAGAACAAGGCTAAAATAAACATATTCAAAAAAATGCAAACCAAAAATTACCAAAAATTCTCACTATAAGAACTTCTATAGAAGGTATTTCAAAAAGGAAAATATTACCAGAAAAAAAAATGGTTAAGATGTAAAAATAAATAATAAGTAAAGTCAAAAGAAGTGCTAAACACTGCACTCAATGAGCTTGATCCAACAACTAGAAAATAAAATTTTTGTCCCAAGCATACATGAAACATTTACAAAAATTGCCCAAAAAATTTTACTTGATAAGCCTTAGAGCAAGTCTCAAATACTTTCAAAGAAGTAGTATCAGGCCATACCATCTGATAATGCAATTCTGTTAGAAATTAACCATACAACAAAATAACTTTAATAAGCAAAGCTATACATTTGGAAACAAAAACAACCCATGATTCCAAGAATAAATATGTTGGAAATGAGAAAATATTTAGAACATAATGATAATGACTATCTACTTATGAAAACTGTGGGATATATCTAAAGAAGATACAGGTAACTACAGACATATCTCAGATACACTGAGGGTGTAGTTCCAGACCACTGGAATAAAGCAAGCATCACAATAAAGAAGTAATAATCTTTTTGCTGGTGGAAGGTCTTGCCCTCGGTTTGTAAAAAACACAACACCATGTTTTACAGGTGAGACCTACCAAACAATCAACAAACAGATCATTTCAATTTTACACAGGATCCTAGAGAACAGAGGAACCACTCTACAACTCATTTCATGAAACTAGTATAACCCTGATAATACCAGAATCTGACAAATACTATACAAAAAAAGAAAAACTGTACGCCAATCTCATTCATGAACCTGGATGCAAAATCCTAAACAAAACAACAGCAAATCAGATCCAGGAATATATAATAAAAGATAATGTATCACAATCAAGTTGTGTTTCTTCCAATAATGCAAGTGTGGCTCAATACTGGAAAATACATTAATTTCAATCATCTCAAATAAGAAAAAAAATTTTTTTTATTAAATTCCATAACTACTCAATTAAAACTCTTCTCAAACTGGGAATAGAAGGGACAGTCCTTCACCTAATGAGAACTTCAAGTTGTGAAGGACTTCCAGGAAGGCTCCTTAAAGGGAGCTGAGTCCCATGAAGGCACACTTTTTTGCCTGCCCACTTCTCTGCTTTATGAAATGGGGACTAAATGGCTGATGCTCCAGCACCTATCCTGGCCTGTGAGGTGACCTTAAGAATGAAATAAGATACTGAGCATAGCGGAAGAGGAGGAGCAAGACAGAATGAACCTGGGTCCCTGATTTCTTAGGGACTCTACCACATAGTTGCATGCTGAGTTGCTCATCTCTGGACTTCTTTGAAATGTGAAACGAAGCCTGTGTTGTATTTATGACATTTTTACTCATGTAGTCAAACCTCATCTTAACTAAAACACCATTTGTATTCAAAATGGTACTGGAAGTTCTAACATGGGCAAAGGCAGAAAAAATAAAATATGTAAACATTGTTAAAAAAACAAAACTATAATTATTCACATACAAATAGAAAACCCAAATTAATCTTACAGAAAATTACAAGAAATGAAAGTTTACCAAGACAGCCAGAAAAAAAGTCAAATGCATGTCCATATACCAGCAACTATCAGTTAAAAATCTTTAATTAAAAAAAATACGATTTATAATTAGCAACAAAAACAAGGCACCTAGGAATAAATCTAATCTAAAAGTCAAAACTTCAATGTAGAAAATTATGAATCACTTGGAAAAATTTTAAGAGGACCAGAATAGCTCAAGAATAGGAGTGGTCAAAATGTTACCCGAGCAATTGTGACCAAATCCCAACACAGTTTTTCGTGGAACTTGACAAGCTAAATTTTATATGGAGAAGCAAAAAGCCATGAATAACTATGACATTACCGAAGAACACAGTGAAGTATAAGGACTTATCCCCAGACATCAAAAGTTATAAGGCCACAGCATTCAACAAAGTGGGTGCTAGTGCAAAGACAGCAAAATGGACTAATGGAACAGAACTGAGAGTCTGAGAACAGACCCACACATATACATGAACTTAAAGTCAGTGGCAAATGATGAAATAGTCAATAAATGAGGCTGGGACCATTGCAATAAAAACAAAGACATTGGATACCTACCTGACAACATACATAAAAACTCAATTCTAAATGATGGAATATTTTTAAATATTAAAAAAAACTATTAAAAATTTTTAATACAGATTATCCTTAAGAGTTTGATAAAAAAAAAACTTAAATATTTTTTAAATTGACTTTTCAAATATATTAAACTTAAGGGGAAAATATTCGAACTATATTAAAAGTAGCTCTTTCCAATGAAAGAAAAAAGAAAAGATGAAAAGAAAAAATAGAAAAATAGGTCCCAAACTGAGAAATGCAGCATTACTATCCACACTAATACGAAATGCTCTCAAAAATCAATAAGAAAAATTAGCAAAAAAACAAAAAACTGTAAACACAAAGCCAAAAAATATTTGAAAAGTTGTTCAACCCTTATTTGTAATTACAGAAAGCAAATTAAGACCATAAGAAACTATTTCACATCCATCAGATTAGGGGGAAAAAACTTTTAAGAGTTGCCAAAAACGTGCATCAACTAGAACTCTCCTCACTCCTGATAAAAGAATAAACTGGTACCAGTACTTGGGGGGAAATTTGGTATTACTCGTAAACTGAAGATGTATACCCTATGTTCCAGCAATTTTACTGATACACCTTTGCACATTTGCACCAATAGATAGGTACAA
Organism: Macroglossus sobrinus; assembly: GCA_004027375.1. Classification (NCBI taxonomy): domain Eukaryota; kingdom Metazoa; phylum Chordata; class Mammalia; order Chiroptera; family Pteropodidae; genus Macroglossus; species Macroglossus sobrinus. The sequence continues at coordinate 548,648 of PVKZ01000761.1, forward strand.
AAATATCATAGAAGCCCTGTACACAATACAAAAAAACTGCAAAAATCAAAATGTCAGTCAGTTACAGGGAAATAGCAGAGTAAAAAGAATGAGCTCCACCTACATGTGTCAACATGGATTAAGCTCAAAAACAAAATAAACAAGTCAGAGATATATATGGTATGATTCCGTTTAGATAAAGGTCAAATTGGCAAAACTGAACAACATAGCATTTAGGAATGCTTATATGTGTAATAAAACTATATAGAAAAGTTTAGGGTGCTAATACAAATTTCAAAAGTTTAATTCTGGCTGGTAGGGAAGACTTAATTAAGGAAATACAAACTTCTAATAGGTAAAGTTCTATTCCTTAAAATGCATGTGAGGGCCACATGGGTTCATTTAATCTCTGTGGAGAATACTATATATATATATATATATATATATATATATATATATATACACTCTTCTCTGTGCGCTACGTATTATGTAACAAAATTTAGGTGACTCAAAAAATATCCAAAAAGCTGTTTTAAATTATCTTCTTGCTCATCTCCCTGTTTTGTTTTGTTTTGTTTTGTTTTGTTTTAAATCCGTTGGTACATAAAAGTGGTCTTTTAACTGTAATAAAACAATAATATCAGCACCTGGTACTTTCAGGATTGCTCTCTGAAAAACTGCTATTAAAGATATTCATACATACCCAACCCTAGAATAATGTGCATAAACTTGTTTACCAAAACGACACTGAAGTGCAAAATCCTGTACAGTTTTTGCCCAGAAATATAACACAGACTGTATAGACTTGCCCCAATACATCCACCACTTTTTTATACACCAACTGACATGCACCCTGCATCTGTTAATGAAGTCCTTTAAGACAGCAACATTATAACAAATTTGTTAAATGCTAAGTAAACACTGAGGGAGGCTATCATTTAATTATGGTGCATCAGATTTCCATCTTAAATTGCCACGTGAAATCTCAAAAGGATCTTATTTGCTTAAGGCAGAGGTACCTGAGTTTGAACAGTGACAACTAGGTGACTTTAGACAAACTTATTTCAATATAATAATATCCCAATAAAATGTATTTTCCAATTTCTGCAGCACTACTAGCAGGTATTTTTATGAGCACTCATTCTGGCAGCTAAAACCCCAAACATCAAGAGCCACAAGAGCCAGTGACAGATATGAGAACCCTCCCCTCAATTTCCTGAAAGAGGTTCTCTTCCACAACTCTAGATCTCCCCTCCAGAGCCCTGGGTGCGGAGGACAATGGGGGAAAGATCGCTAGGGAGTTACGAAGAGTCCGTGAATCATCTGGACAAAAGTTATTTCGGACCTTGCAAAACATTAAGTTATCTAACTCCTCATTTTGCGAATGGGGAAATTGTGTCTCAGGGAGAAAGGCACCTGCTCAAGATCTAACAGCGATTTAAATTCGTCCCTTATCCTAACCCCGTGGTCCTTCCCCACACCCACTCTCAAATGCTTCTATGTGTTGTTAACACTAAGGAGGTAATAAAATTGGCATCTCCGCAGTTTGTCAAAGGCAGATTGTCAAGGCTAGAAAGGGTCGCAGGTAATCGAGTTAATCCCTCTTCCTATAGGTGGGGGAAACTGACGAGGGTGAGTGACGCAGCTTGGGCAGTAAATCAACCCTCTGCCACCGAGCACCAGGAGCCTGACAAGGGTGGTGAAGATCCCTGGCGACCCCACTTCCCGTCTGCAGGAGAGCGAGTGTCAAAACAACATCCCCAGATTTCATTCAGCAAGAATCATGCGCTTCCCACGGAGAATCTGGAAGAGGGGAAAGCAGAGAAATGTGAACAGCTGGTGCACAGCACCGAGAAAGCCACGGCGGGACAGGCACTCTCTCCCGCATCCGTCGGTGGCGAAAAGAAGAAAGAGTATGGCTGCGGTGCCTCCCACCGTAAGAGCTACCTGAGCCTGGTGCTGCAGTCCCCCGCCGCATCGGCAATAGAGCCAAACAACCCTGCTTCCGGGGTCAAACCGCTGCGGGGAGGCCCGAGACCTAGAGAGGGGGCCTCAGGCCCCGCCCAACCCAAACCCCGCCTCCACCTTCCATTCCGCAGGAGATAAGGGCAACTTCCGGGACGCCGCGCGTCACTAAGCAGCAGATCCTCACTTCCGGATGCATCCCTCCTTTCGCGCTCTCTTTCGCAGACAACGAGAGTTCGATCGAGATTTCAGCGTGTTTGATTGGTGGAGCCAGAGTGCTGGTCTCCGCCGATTGGTTCCGGGGAAATCCATCCGTAGACGTCCGCGCGCCACTCAGTCTCATTTTTCTACTTGTTTGCCGTCGGCTGTATATCTTGCTTCGCAATCATGGCGGACGTAATGGATTCGCCCAGGTCCCGCGTCAACGCCAGCATGCTAGCTCAGTTCATCGACCGGCCGGTGTGCTTCGTAGGGAGGCTGGAAAAGGTGCGCGTGTTCACCACCCCGGTTCCCCGGTCCGTAGTTGGGGGGAGACACCCCGTGACCTCCAGGGTGGTGGCCTCACGGTGGGTAACGGAAAGTTGAAGGAGGACAGAAAGCCTTAGAGCATCACTGCGCTCTAACGCTTTATTTTGCACAAGGGGACTATGAACACTTTTTAGCCGTTGCAGCCCCATTTTGGTACGGAATAACAATATTTTCGAATACTCCGTTCTAAATTCTACTGTCCCCGTTCTGTTTATGTTTCCATAAAAGAAATTATGGACATGGCCCCCACTTTTACCTTCTGATATTTTACATTAGCCATGCTTAACTGGTAGTCTAATTTTGTTTCCTTCTGCCGTACTTATCAAACCTCGTTTTCTCGTTGAAGTTACCTTTCCATAAAACATTCCTTGATTGTTCCTCCCAGATTCCATAGCAATCTAGTGTTTGATTGCAGCCCCTTCATTCTACTGAGTAATAGGCCCAAAGCCTCGGAATCAGTGAACCGAGAAAGCTGAGAGAAAACCCGTGTTATATAAAGTCTTAGTAGTTCATTTTGGCCATCCATCCTCTTGGTGAAACGGGTATTTTGTTCCAACTCTACAGGCAGGGAAACTGGATAGGAGTGGATAGGCCACAGCAAGTTACAAAGTTGGCTGCACTCTGCAGCTGTCTCACAGTAGAACCATTCTTTATCATGCCCAGTTTTTAAAAAATACCCAAGGGGACTAATGTGCTATTTAAATCATGGGTGTCAGTAGAGCTCATTTTTAGGTAAATGGACCCCTTTGATCTTTTCTTAGCATAACGTTGCCAGATTTAGCAAATACAAGACATATTTGTACTAAAGTATTGTTTATCTGAAATTGAAATTAAACTAGGCATAGTTTGACCAGATAAAGTAGCACAAGATTATAATTCGAACCAAATAAACTGTTCAAAAACAATTGCTTTGTACACATCTACTAACTTTGAGTCAGTATCCCCATCTTGTGTCAAACTTATATTTTTACTTAAATGAGATTTTAAGTTTTGTTATGTGAGATTTTTAAATCCTGTTTCTTTTTTAGATTCATCCCAGTGGAAAAATGTTTATCCTTTCAGATGGAGAAGGAAAAAGTGGAACCATTGAGTTGATGGAACCTGTATGTTTAAGTATTAATTCATGTATATTATAGTTAATTCTACATCTTGTTTTGGTTTGTTGCTGGTATTTCTGATTCCTGGATTGGTTGTATAAAGGACCAGCTTATAAAACATGCCTGGTTCTAAAATTAAATTTTTGTCCTCTTCTTACATTTATGTCCCTTAACATGTCTAACAAAGGATTTTGGGGACTCCGTGATTTTTTATTACATTCCTTAGATACTGGGTTCTTTTCAGTGAGTTCTTTTAAACATATTACTCCTTGTAGAAATTCTAAACATCCTCAATATCTTTAAATGATTTTGTTTCCAACTCAAACTTTAACTGTATCTTTGGATCTATACTAAAAATAACAGGACTTGTGACATGCTGACCATAAGTATTTAAATATTTTTTTAAATTGCAGTTAAATTTCTGCATTAGTAAAGTTTTAAATTACTTTGTTACATTTCAAAAGATTCATAGACTATACCAATTTTTCAAGTTAATTATCAACTGAAAATGTGATAGTATGAAGTTAACATTTTGTTCTTTGTGTTAGCTTGATGAAGAAATCTCTGGAGTCATGGAAATAGTTGGAAAAGTAACACCCAAGGCAACCATTATGTGTGCATCTTATGTTCAATTTAAAGAAGATAACCATCCTTTTGGTAAATAAAGCATTCTAGTTTTATATATTTAGGAGGAAAACAGGTTTTTTTTACCATATCTTAGGTCTTCAGTCTCAGTCCTGCTATATTTTCAAATTCTATAGAATTTTCTGATCCCAAAGGAATATGGGAGGACGTTTTGGCCTGCTTCTAAGTAGTGCACATATACATAGGAAACTCAGTAGAGATTAATTAATATTTGTGGAAAGATAAATCTTTTAAATAGAATAAAACTGTTTATCTTTTTTGTTTTAATGTCTGGATTAAAGGCCTCAAATAATGCATAGCACCTGAAACACAACCAGGCAGGAACTGTGCCTGTACAATGGATGGTCTCTTGCACCGCCATGTCTTTTATTTTTTGGAGCCATAGTTAAGTAAATATGATCAATGTCTCAATTTTAGAAGATGGATTGTGAAAATAAGTTGACTTCTAAAAGGGAGAGGAAAGAGAAAGAGGTAGAAATCTTTCAGATAATAATTGGTGTTACAACTTTCCACTGTAGATTGAATGTTTGCTAAAATGTGTCTTTCAGATCTTGGACTTTACAATGAAGCTGTGAAAATTATCCATGAGTTCCCTCAGTTTTTTCCTTGGGGAGTTATACAATATGATTGATCCTGATTGCAGATCAACTGCATTGAAGACTGTTAAGGCCCCTGATATTTGAGGGAGAGATTCTGTTATTTAATTTGTTCTCTTTTACCTAACTTTAATAGATACTCTAGTATGCTATTTTTGATAGAATTGGTATGTTGACAGTTCTCACCTGCATCCTCATAAAGAATCACTTCTCTGACATGGTCAGAACAGATGCAAGAGCAATTGTCTGAGTTTAGTTTTATGTTTTAATAAAAGTTTAAATGGTGCATATTATTGGTTATTTCATTCTTTTTCATTTAGTCAGGTATTAAAGCTCAAACTTGGAATTTCATAGCTGTAAGGTCAGAACTTAGACCTAGCAAATAAAACCCCAAGCCAACTGTGTTAAGAATTTACTTGCTACCTCACGTACTACGCTGTTATTTCCTTGACACACTATGAAAAAATGATTTTGATTTATTAAAAGAGCAAACAGAATCCTACATCTTCTATAATTTGCAAGTACCTATAGTAGAGACTCAGAACCCATGGAATATACGGAGATTTGTTGTAGGAGTAGGTTTACATATTTCTGGAGGCCAAAATGTCCCATATCTATCACCTACAAGCTGGAAAACCAGGAAAGGGGGTGGAGTAATATAGTTCGAGTCCGAAGGCCTGAGAATCAGGGAGTAGATGATGTAACTCACAGTGTAAGGCCAAAGACCTGAGAACTGGAGGCCACTGGTATAAGTCCCAGAGTACAAAGGCCCAAGAACCAGGAGCTATAATGTCTAAGAGCAGGAAAAGATGGACATCCAGCTCAAAAGGAGCAAACTCTCCCTTCCTCTGCTTTTTTGTTATTTGGGCTCCTAAATGGTTGGATGAGGCCCACCTACTTTGGTAAGGGCCCTCTTTTTACTTAGTGTACTGATTCCAGTGCTAACCTCTTCCAGGATACCATCCTGGATACCCAGAAATAATGTTTTACCAGTTATTTGAGTGTCCTTTAGCCCGTAGACACCTTAACCATCACAGTACCTCTTTCTCGAGATTTTAAAACAGCATTTACTAGTACTAAATAAGAGATACAAGATTAATAACAGTAAAATCATTTGATTCTTTTTCTTTCATCTGTCATCTTTAGTATAAAATTCCTGTTTACTTGCACTTCATACCACCACGTAACATTGGGGGTGGACAGGTACTGATGTGGCAGAGTAGGAGAGTAAATAACTGGTGACCTATATTGCCAGTCAGGTTTTATATTTACATCATAAATTATACTGAAAATACTTCTTTTAAATTGAAAACATCTTCAAGTTCAACTTTCATCCCAAAATATTCTACAAATTACTTAAGGAACATGCCCATAGCCAATTATGGTAAAATATTTTATTATAGGAAGTAAAGAGAATGTTGGTGAAATTGAGGGACATCAGCCAGTCTTAATAACAAGTGTTGTCTTGAATGGAGTTCTCAATTGTGTTAATTTCTGAAAATTCAGTGCTATTACATGTTAAAGATGCCCTGCTTGAAACCTTCCCTGGAACTACTTATATGTTTAATAAATTGGATTAAATGAATATGGTATTGCACTTTCCATCAAATGAATCCTTTATACTAATGATTTATAGTGCCATATTTCTAGTTCCAACCTCACTACACCATTGCCTCTGAATATACCACCAGCACTTTAGCTCAAATGAGTGTAATTTGAATGAGTATAGCTGCCCCGCCATGTGTTCCCTGATACTTTTGGTAGTTTTATTAAGATGTAATTCACCTATTAAGTATACAATTCAGTGGCTTTAGTATATTCACAGTTGTACAACCATCATCACAATCAATTTTAGTACATCACCCAAAAAAGAAACCCTGTACCATTTACCTACCTATCATGGCCTAATCCTTCCACCACCCCACCCACTCCCTGGCTCCAAGAAACCACTAAACCACTTTCTATCTCTATAGATTTGCTACTCTGAACAATTTCATATAAATAGAACCATATGTGGTCTTTTGTGACTTAACATAAATGTTTCAAGGTTCATCTATGTTGTAGCATATAGCAGGGCTTCTTCCCTTTTTATGGCCAAATATTATTCCATTGTATGGATATAGTACATTTTTAACCCATCATTTGGTGGATATTTGGCTTCTACCATTTGGCTATAATAAATAATATGAATTTTAATGTATAAGTTTTTGTGTATACATGTTTTTATTTCTCTTGGGTATATACCTAGGAGTAGAATAGTAAATATGTTTAACTTTTTGAAGAACGGCCAAAGTTTTTCAAAATGTCTGTACCATTTTACATTCCCAGCAGCAGTGTTTTAAGGATTCTAATTTCTCCACATCCTCACCAATACTTGTTACCATCTGACTTTTTGATTTTGGCATTAGAATGGGCATGAAGTGATATCTCATTATGGTTTTTATTTGCCCTGTTTCTTTTAAAACTGCCATAAGCCATCCTTATTGCCGAGAAAGCTTGAATCCCAGCAAGGGTCCCTTAACACCAGTCTATTTATGAGGAAACAAGACAAATCAAAAATGAGGTACATTCTACAAACTGATCACACCCCTCAAAACTGTCAAGCTCATGAAAAATAAACAAACTCCCAGAGCAAAGAAGACAAAAGATACATGACAACTCGGTATGATGTGGGATCCTGGACTGGCTCCTGGAACAGAATAAGGACACTGATGGAAAACCTGGTGAATAAAGTCTGGAGTAGTTAATGAAACCAATGTTGGTTTCTTAGTTTTAACACATGTACATGTAATTAAGATAACATAAAGGGAGGCAAAGGGTGAGGGATTATGCAAGAACTCTATATTCATAACTTTTCTGTAAATCTAAAATTACTCCAAAATGAAAAATGTGTTTTAAAAAAGTTCATCTCCAGAGACTCCTGTATAGATGAGGTCCGTATTTCTAATTAGTGGTTGAGGCCTTTCACAATCACCACATCCACCTCAGTCCCATGTTCCACTCTCCCCTTGAAGCTACCTTCCAACACTGAGCTGCCATTCCCAGAACACACTAGACCCTTTATGATCTGGGTACCCTTGAACTTGCTGCTTGCTGAGATTGGAGCGTCTGCCCAAAGGCAAACATTCTCTAAGCTTTCCCTAACTTAGGCAAGCAGAGTTCGTTACTTTGTGTTCTATTTGTTTTTATACCTCTCATCACACTTAACTTGGTTATAACTTTTTTTTTTTTCAAATTTAAAAAACAAAAGTCAGAAAATAAAGTTCTTATATGTCTCCCCAGAGACACTGCTATGGATTGCGATGTAGCTTTCCAGAACTTTATATAGACAAACTGTCCATAGGACTTCAATATACTGTTCAGCAACATGCATTTACCTTTTGATATTTTTTGGCAATTGAAATATAGAGCTATCTCATCCTTTTTAATGGTTATGAACTACCCATTGTGCCAAATGTTCCCTAATTTATTTAATCAGTCCTCTAATTAGTCTTCCCCACTCAGGAATGGTCCTTAAATGAAGAACCTGTAGTTTAAAAATCTGTCTTGTTGGTATTTCTCAATACCTAATATAGTGTAACATGAGTAAATTAGTCCATCCAGCCTCATTTGAGAAGCCACAGGCTGACAGGAGAGGTAATGAAGGCCTTAACTGTAACAGGTGAAGTGGCAAAAGACAGGAGGCAAGGAGTTCAGAATATATTCTACTGGGTTCTGTAGGACACAGTGATGATGGCAGGAGCTAAACAGTCTAAGAACCAAGGATGAGTGAAAATGTGAGGAGGCAATAAATTCACTTCAACATAAATTTAAACAGTTGATGAGTCCTTTAGTAAAGATGTCCAGAAGGTGGTGGAATAGTAGGACTGGCAGAGATTTGAGAGACAACCTGCTTAAAATATTTAGAGATATAACAATCCCTTATCTGCAACCTCAAAATCTAAAATGGTTTGAAATCAAAATGTTTTTTCCCTAAATTTGGGGCAAAACTCATTTGGCAACGTCCTGATAATTATGAGGCTACTTATAGTTTTCATCCCACTTACTGTAAATACTCGTATGCTTCACTTAGATATAATAATATGTTTGATTAGAAAATAGTACCTTTCTGGGGAGGATATTACATAACATACAGTAGCTATATGCTATGACTGTTCTAAAATCCAAAACTTCTGAATTCTGAAGCACATCTGGCCAAGAGTTTCAAGTAAGGGATTTTGTTCCTAAATCAAAGGATAACACAAAGTGAGAAAACCACAGAACCAGTGAGAGAACCGGGTGGGAAGGGAACTAGACACTTAGGAAATAGCAGTGAGAGAGTGACTGAGTCTGGAGAACCCCAAAGGCACCTGAAGGCCTAGTAAGCACTCAGTAAGTGTTTATTCACTGAAAGATTACCATGAAAGGCAAAGAAGGAGAGGTTCAAAGAGTAATTAATAACGTTGAAAGCTCAAAGGATAACTAAAGATAAAACACTGACATTACTAACTTATATCACACATTTCTAAAACAGATTAGGCTACAAAAATAAAAAGGGAAACATCAAAAATGATGACAACTATAAATACACTCAATAGGAAATATAATTAGGCATTAAATTTAGCTTCATGCGTTCCCAGGAAGCTAGGAAAAGAAGGAACAATAGGCTACAGAATTTTAATAACCTTAAATTTATCAGGAAAATTGAATTTTTCCTACTATTAAATTCTAAAAGCAATATCACAGAGTCTAATGTGAAGGATGATGAACTACCAAATGGTTATCTTGGGTAGTAATTTTATAGATGTTCTTTGAACAATCATTTTAATTTTCATCTGACAAAGACAAAATTAAAATAACTCTGAACACATCTCTTTATAGGGTGAGTTAAATGCTTTGAGTGATATACTAGTAGTATTACTAAATTTGTCAAATTTTGAGATGTCAATTTAGTATGTATTGTCACTCAACAATACATACTGTGTATTGTTTCAATACATACTTGAAACATTTTGTGTCAAGTCCTGGGCAAATTATTAGGGATACATACAAACAAAGTCCCTGCCCTCTAAAATATCAATATATAACAGTTTGGCATAATCTCTAAAGATGTCTTGACTCAGATTTATTTAATATTTATTTGGTCTAAAGTTTTGAAGAAATCCACCATGAATAAGAGCAAACAAATTCTGTAGGTTCTATTTGGTGAAACTTCAATTTGGTTCCCTTCCTTATTTATTCACAATGGAATTTAATTCTGAGCTATTGCTGAAAGAAAATTAATAATCCTGGTACCACAGGTTAATTTTCCTGAAAAGGTGATGCTAAATCTAGAATACTAATAAAGCAAATGTTTTAAGTTAATTTCTAATTGCAATGTCAGATGTTCTTTATGACCCCATTTGACCTACAGCATAGGGTTTTGAGATAACTAATTAAGACCAGAGGTGTAGACTATGAACAGTTTATAGTGTAATATATTCACCTTGACTGCAAGGATTAAATTGGTCATTAGCATGCCATTGTTTCTTCTTTACATATTATAAAATGTCAGAAGCAGGGCACTACGTTCTGTAGTATTTCCTCATTTTTTTTTAAAGATTTGGACTGAAATATAGAGGCTATCACATATAAAAAAAATATTTTTCAACATGATTATTTCTAGAGGTAAAGAATTATCTCTGTGGATTCTATATAATATAGTATTTATAATAACTGAGAAAATTTTGAAAGTTCTCAAAAAACAGTGAGTGTCATAAACTGGAAGAAAGAGCAGTATAATAGTTTAGGGTAATGCCATAGATGACACTGTAATTTAATTAGTCCCCTTTTTAAAAGTCTATTTTTCACAGGAATTTGAAATATCATCCAAGAAAGTAAGCCAATTATTTTGGCCATTAAAAATCTCTCACCATAAAATGTTATGTTAAGGTAATTTAATGTAATTTAACGTAATTTAAGGTAATTAAAAGTTTATTTAATAATAACAGGTTTAAGTGATTTCATTAAAAGATCTTGGTATCATATCACCCTGAATCTTGAAAGATAATGAGCAAAGAGATATTCTTCTACTGAATAATTATTAATTAAAAAATAATTTAATATTATTTTACCTTAGATATTCACTTAGAAAATATTTAGATCTTAATAATTCAACTCTACTTAATACACGATGGTCATTTAAAGCCAAACTGAATCAAATAAACAGCAGAATGCTATAAAAAAATCAAAAACAGTGCCACATTTTCACCTAAACTTTAAAATTTTCTTTAGCTTCTGAAAAGCTTTAAGTATTATGAAAACATTGAGCTTGACGAGAAAAAAAACATTTCTTTTTAAGAGATACATCTATTCTTTTAAGTGATCAGGATCCCATTGAGTCAATTATTTCTTCCATATGGCTCAAAATGTTATGCCTTGGTTGATCATGTATTTGACCTTTTATGAGATGCAGACAGTAGATCAGGGGCTGCGTCATTTTGGAAGCTCTTCAAAAATGACTAAATGCTTTCCAGATGAACATACTGTGGACCAAGGAAGAGCTAGGAATTTGAAATTATTGCCTCCAAATCAAGGATATTTGTAGACTTCTTTTCTTTTGGAACCTGTTGACCTAGATGAATTGACCTGCTCCACAATTTCCTTTACTCTCAGCAGTATGATTAAGTCATGAGAACAACTAAGGATGACATATATTTATTTCTACCCCATTTGTTTCAAAAAAATTTAAGACAGCTGTAAAGCCTTCTATCCATTCCCTGTTTTCTTATCATAAATTCATAAAATGTGACTTTTCCAAATGTAAACTTGAGTCACCAGTGGAGATAGAGTGAGACAGTCCATTGATTTCTGTCATTTGTCACAGGAAAATTAATCTGCTAAAACTGCCACTAATATCTTGCTTTATTCCTTCTTAAGGAAAACTTTCAAATAACATTTCAAGATGAATAAAACATGTTCTATGTTGCTTTTCTTTATCTTCTATTTTATAACCTAAACCTATTCAAGGTACAAATTTAAGAACATATTTTAAGCAATAGAGGGAAAATACATTTTTAGTACATCAGAACTCAAAAACTATACTTAAGATAATGTACACAAAAATAATGCTCCCTGTTTATTCTGTGATTCAAAGTTGATTCTTTCAGTACTTATCTAAAGGAAAAATGGGCAAAAAAAAAAAAAGGCCAAAGAAATATCTGTAAATTTTGTCTACAATAATTGCTAAATGATACCAGTTACATATACATCTATGATTCCCTAATCAAAGCTGGAAAAAATTGTAAGGCGCCATATGCCTCCAGGTATGACTCTCTAAACCGTCTGGAATACATGACATTTGGTTTCTACGATCTAAAAAAATAGGATAGGTCATTTGATAAATTACCTCATTGGAAATGAGGTTAGGAAACTGCAGGGATTTAAAGAAATATGACACATAAAGACAGCTATTTGCAACAGAACACTCAGGGATTTATCTAAAGTATGTTTCAGAAATGAATGATTTGTATTGATGCATCTGAACTTTAAAATTTTTTATGAGTTAAAATCATTAACTCAATGACATTTGAAACAGTCATGCTGCCTTCTGTGTTCTCAACAGATTCTAAATTCAGCTACATGTGCCTTGTGATCACAAGATCTGGTTACTAATAGCAATAATTGTTGTAAAGCAAATTACATGGTGGTACAGGAAAACATTCCCCCTTCCAGCAGAGGGGAGGGGAGATTACCTCACTCATACAGACTGCAGGTTATATAATGGAGATTACAGACTTTAAAATGAAAATGGAATGTATGCTAAAATAGAAAAACAATTTCATGAAAAATAAAAAGACAGATTGCTTTGTTTAGGGAAAAACTTCTAAAGCTGATGAGATACTTTAGATACAAATATTTAAGTGTTTATGGGCTATGAAAATTATTACTAAAAAATGAATTTATTCATTTCCATAATATTTATAAAAATGCAGGCATGCAAATAGTTTTATTCATATAGGCCTTGGATGTTATTACAACATATTACAATATATATTACACAATAATATTGTATAAAAACACTGTACATTTATGCAATATTATATATGATGTATTATATTTACATATCACTAAATAATTGTAATGGTATACTACAATTATAAACAATAGGTTATAACCTGAAAATGGGTAATTTCTATTTGGCTGGATTCAGTATACATATGTATTAACTGTTAGTTTTAAAACACATATTTTACTAAGAAGCTAGGGCATACAAAATTTCAACTGCTTCAGTATACATTTTCATATAAGTAACCCTTAGGATGTTGCAACACACACAGGTGATTATTGCAACAGAGATTCCAAGAAGTAGGCCAAGGAACGATTTTATTTTGTCTATAGCAGTTTATTTTCTTAACTTTTTCTCCATCTTTTAATACCTTTTTTAAAGAAATATTAAAATTTCATAGCTGAAGTTTCCTTGACAGTATTCTAAAATGCTTTCCTCCAAGAAACCTGCAACCCCTCGAAGAATCACTGATAATGAGAAGACCATGAGTGTACTATCAGACTTTTTTAGAATTTCTTGCTTGTCTGCCCATACAATATACTGCTAACTCCATGATGGTAGAAATAGGGTGGTGGAAACTCAAAGACATGGATGAGGGAGGAAATAAGCTATGAACCATGTGAATAAAAATTCCTATTTAAAAGTTAAATGAAAATGTCTTCACAATGGAGGTTTGTTCTTGAATAGTTAGCCCTCAGGTAAACAGGGTTTATTTTTCAACAGGATTCGTTCTAACTAAATCAGCCCACTTCAATCACTCTGGCCCATCTATAAGTATATGAAGTTATTATCCTCAAAATAGAGAAACAGACATTCTGCTATTCCTGAACACGTGACTTATTTAAAGTGGAAACCACGAGAAACAAGATGAATACGAAGGACCCAAGCTAGGTAGCCACAAGATAATAGAGTACAACATGCTAAGGAGCAACATTAGGACTAAAATGATCTCTGAACCATCAGGGACTTTTGGCAATACTATTTATTAGTTCTTTTCACCCAGCTGCAATCAGTGTCTCGTGAACTCAAGTGATACGTGAAGAATAGGGTTAAACTTTGAGAGAAAAATGATTATCTTAAAAAAAATAGACACTTAAAATTGAAAAAAAAAAACTAGGTATATTGTGTTTCTTCTTTTGAACTAAGTAAATTACATGAAATAGATTGCATCCTCCAAATTACTTAACAATAATGACAACAGATACCATTTTTGAAGGTTTCTTATGAACTATGTTTGCCCTTTATTTTATTTAACATATCAAACCCCGCTTTCTCAGATGAGAAAAATCAAAGCTGGGAGGTATTACCTAATTTGGCTAAGGTTGCATAGCTACTAGATAATAGTCAAAACCACCTCTATTTGACTTCAAAATGTGATCTCTATTGTCACATACCTTTCATCCCTTGATAAAGGTTTAAACAGCTATTTTAATGTCATCACTGCTGGAATCTTTCCAATTAAAGCAAAACAAAAGATATGGGAGGGTTTTTGTTTTTGCTCTTTGGGGTGGGAGAAAAAAGGGCCTAGATCAATATAGAGGAGGAACATTAAAACTCTGACATTGGAGAAATGCATCAAAAGTAATTTTGAAATTTAGCAGAAAAGATGAGTAAGGAGAAAATATTTAAGTCAGGGCTTTCCAGTACTGGTTTTCTTTTTTCTTTTTTTCTTCTCAAAGAAAATTAAGATTGAGCATGGAAATGAATAGGCAGTAAATAAATACATATATACAGTGGATAGTCAAAATCTATGCTTAGCCTCACTGAGAATTATATACAGGTAAGTTAAAATGAGATATTTTCAAGATTTCACCTACAGAGGGTCATAATTAGAAATTTTATAATGCCTGGTATCAATGATGTTGCGGAAATAGGAAATCCCATCCAGTTTTTAGGGAGATAGCTGGTTCAACCTTTGGAGGTCTGTTTGGCAACGGCTATCAAAATGTAAAATATACATCTAGTAGTACCCCCCTTATCCATGGGGAATATGTTTCAAGAACCCCAGTGTATATCTAAAACCATGGGCAGTGCTGAGCCCTATATATACTATGTTTTTTTCCTATACACACAGATCTATGATAAAGTTTAATTTTTAAATTAGGCACAATCAGAGATTAACAATAACTAATAATAGAACAATTATAACAATATACTGTAATGTTATTTGAATGTGCTCTCTCTTACTCTCAAAATGTCTTAATGTATTGTACTCACCCTTCCTCTTGTGATGATGTGAGATGATACAAAGCCTATGAGATGAGATGAAGGTGGGTGATGTAGGCATTGTGACATACATTAGGCTACTACTGACCTCTGATGATATATGTTAGGAGGATCATCTGTTTTGGGTGATCCTGTATCATCAAGCCATGAGGACTGACCGTGAGTAACTGAAATGGTAGAAAGCAAAACCACAGGTAAGGAGGACACTACTGTAATTTTTGACTCCACAATTCCATCTCTATAACTTATCTGACAGGTATGCTTACTCACAAGTACCCAAAGATGTACATGCAAAGACGCTCACTGCAGCATTGTTGGTAAAAGCGAAAACAAACAAAAATACCCTAAATTTGTATCAATGGAAGGACATATCCATATAATCACATACCATCCAGTTAAACAAATAAATAAATAAATAGTAGCTAACAAGGAGAACTCTAAAAGTATAACTTTAGGTGAAAATAAAGCAATTTGAAGAATTTATATACTATGATCTTCTCTATACAAAGAAAGGCAAAGACTGACCAACAGATACAGAGATAGAAGCAATGTGTACAGAACTTCTCTGAATGTGTATAAAAAACTTAAAGCAGTTTCACCTGGGAAGTGAGAGTTAGAATTTTGGGAGGTAGAACAAAGAATATGGGGATTATGAAGCAAAGGGCTGAGACATTTACTTACATTCTATATTTTTTGTAACCTTTTTTTTTTTTTTACCATGACTCCCTATTATTTTTATAATAAAAACACTAGCTTCAAAAAAAATCATTGAGCATTCATATATGTTGTACTAACACTACAAAATTCATTTGGTCTAGTTTATCTTTCTCTGAAACAGAAAAGCACTAGACCTCAGTCAAGAGACCTGAGATCTAATTCCAGCTTTATTACATGCAGTACCTCCCTGAATGATCCTGTAGCTTTCTTCCAGTTCTAACAAGTCATGATTTTAAATATTTCATGAATCATTTTCCAAATCAGTGGTTAGCTAAAAATGGCAAAAAGGTGAACATTGACCTGTTGATAGTTGCTGCCTGGAATACTATACTGAAGAGTACTGACGGAAAGTGGGCAACTGATATTCATGCAGCTTGTGTCACAGTAAGTAAGGAAGGGTGTCGTTCATTCCCATCAGATTAAGCCCACTTTGGCCTACCTTGTTCATCTCATGGTTACGGAACTTATTTGTCAATGGAGAATTTTAACATGTAAAGGAAGTTTGTAATTGGTCCACTTGTTATTGGTCCTCTTGTTCCCGTATGTTTTCTCATACCACGGTGGTGTTTCCTCTTATTCTACCCACTTTCCAAAATACAGGTCTCATTTATCTACATCAATCATTGTTAGGTAAAATGTCCTCCACTTAGCAGTTCTCAAAGCAGCCTTTTCTAGCTTCTTAAAATATATACAAATCATAAAAAGATTAAAATTCACAATACCATCACTAACTACTAGAATCTGGAAAGAACCTTAATCAAATATAGGGCAGAAGCAGCTGGACTGAGAAAAATCTACAATGGCTCCATTTCATTGTACAACAGGTCTCAGCTCTGAAGAAAACGCACATGCTCTTCAATTGTGTGACCGATAACAAAGTAGTTCAGGTAGCTGTCTTAATTCAGAGGTACGTTAAACAGTTGGTCTCATATATTCAGAGAGCAGACAGGAAATGAGAAAATATAAGGGAAATGTAAGAAAACATGTCATGTGTTAGCGGAAATTTAAGTGCAGTAATACTGAGAACTTACAGATGAGAATCTCAGGAGCAGAGAGATAGATGCTAAAATAGAAGTTCGAAGTTCCAGTCATTTTCCTTGGGTGTATCACTTTACCAAAACTACAAGCTGCCACATTTTTGTAGACCTATGCAGACCTCATTCTCTACCATGTTTTAGAAATGCAGCCCAAATCATCAAGACATCTAAATGGTGTTCTTGTCTCATTCTCACATCTTGCTGAAAACACAAGTTTCATTTCAATATATGAGTATCATTTGTCAATCTAGATCTTCTCACTTATCTTTCTAGATAATTTTGGCCTGTCAAAAATGTCTAACACTACCCTTTTTTCTCTAAAGGCAATAATTTGGCAACTTCTTTTCCACCATTGCATGCAAGTTGCACAATTTCATAAATTTACATTTCATACAACAAAACAGTGATTCATAGAGAATGGGAAGTTTGGAAATCTTAGTTGGTTGTACTTGAAACAAAAACTTCACTTCCATTACTTGCATGTTTCCTTCCTCAATTTAAGATTTTCTGGTGCTGGCCGATAGCAAAAACTATACCAGGTGTGACAGAGTGACTCAGAAGATATTAATGTGTTATTTTTAAGCCAAAACTCCTTTTATTTAAATGCTAATCAACTGTCCTAGCAAACACTCTAGTGGCAGAATCAATTTCAGTAATGATGGTGATGGCTGCAATATGATCAAATGAAGCCTCCATCATTTGCTACAAAAGGAGTGGAAATGATAGGCAACTTATTAATCATTTATCCCAGAGATGAATGTGTTCAGTTGCTGACAGAGAGCTATAGGTGAATGCTGCCAAAATGAAAAATGTCAATTGTCAGGCCTCATGCATAATAATGATGGAGCTATTTTTAAACACCTTTGAAGATTAAAATTATGCTCTTTTTCCCTACAGTCCCATCACATATGCTTGGCAATTTTGTTCTGAGAATTAATTTTCACTCTGCTCAGATGCCTCTGCTTAAGTAAACATACCCCACTCAAAGGCTAGCATACCATATTTGAAAAGTTATTGAGAAATCTATAGTCCACTTATTGGGAATGAATGAACTCTAAAAGAAAAGAGAGGCAAACCAGGAAAGTTATTGAATAATGAATAAATTTTAAGCTAATTTTCCTCCATGAGATATTTTATCAACAAGGGTGATACATGTTTTTAATTTCTCAGGTCCCAGAAGAAACATCGTCTATAAATCATATAACATTTTCTGATATAGATAACAGAATTCAACAAAACAGACTTAAAAATTATTTGTTCATCAAATTAGGTGAACAATGTAACCAAGAGTAGTTGTCCCAAATGACCTTGAAAATCTGCTACAGCTTAGTTATCCCCCATTTGTGTTTGATCCTCCAGTGGAAAATAAAGTTTCCTGCCTAGAGGAAAGGTCTCTTTTGGAAACCATAGTGTCTTACTCCTTGAGAGAGTTACACTTACTTTTCTAAAAATAATTTAATGTATTTCAGAAATTTATCTATCTTAAAAAATGGTAATTTGTCCTTATAGAGTCACAACTGACACTGCATTCCACTTTTGAGGAATGGAAAGAAAAGGTCAGATTTAAGGTAAGAAAATGTATTATTTTTGCAAGAGATAATTCTCCCACATTTACCAAGTTGCTGAATATTTTGTTCCATAAACTATATTTTGGGAACTTTTATGTACCATACACTCATAGTTGTATAAATATTAAGTATACCTGCTTACTGCACATAATACAAATTTCAAAATTGCTGGAAAAAAAATTTTTTTTACGTATCTAATATATGTAGCACAAGAATGCTGTAACATTCAAATTACTACAAAATAATCAGTTATCGAATTACTTGCTGTTAAAAAGAATACTTAGTTTTTACCACGTTTGACAGTGGCACTTCTTTAAACTGTCATCAACAAACTGTGACTGGAATGTGATAGAAACCTGGATAAGCATGAATTTTAATATTTGATATTTCAAACTCCATGTATGCTTTCTTGCATACACCCCCCAACACACACATAAATTCAAGCTAATATTCTCTAAATAAAAAGATGTAAGACCAAAAGTTTACATGAATTTTTACAAAAATGCCTGTTTTAAATTTATGAGACATTAATCCTTTCAAATGTTCTTCCAGACTACCCTGTCTTTATGACTTTATAGTTTAAGAGCCCAACTAATTAGATTCCTATATCTGGATTTCCAGTTATGAAATTTTGTTAAGGCAACATGCTTTTCATAAATTGAATAATGACTGTATCACTGAATTACTATTATTGCTATTTTTGACATTACATAAAATATCATTTTTAGCAAAGCATTTCATACATTGTGCTATTAACACATTAGTAAATTATGTTCTTGAAAAATGTATGGACTTCTACTTCCTCAAATCATGTCTCATTAGTACATAATTTCTGAAAGTCCAAAATTAGAAAATTAAATAAATTTTTTTTTTTGGCTCGCAGAGACAAAATGCTTAAAGGATGTTCTTTCAGTAAGTATTAATCTGAATGGCTTTGAGTCTGCTAAAAACTATGCTTATGTCTACCTCTTCCATTAGACGCACAGTTCCTCCAGGGCAACTATGGTGCCATCAATCTTTTCAAGTCATAACCTTTCATAGGCATGCAGATGTTAGTGATCTGTTAGAAGCATGGGCATGCGTGCATGTTCAGAATTCACCACTAAAACTAAGTAACTCGTTAAATTATTGTAAATAACTTAAGTGCATTCTAGATTGTATTGGCTAATAACCAACTAAATTTTAGACAGAGAGGACAGATTTCCTGTCACAGGCCCAGAACCAAAACAGAGAAGTCAGGAAATCTCATGAGGAACATCTAAAAGAGAGAAGTTTGAAATAAAATCATTAATTATATACCACTAACTTCAGGAAAATAAGAATTCTTTTATGGATCCATTACTCAATGTGCTTAATGGAGAACAAAATGCACTATTTCCAAATATAATGAGAGAGATGATTAAGAGTGGACCCCATCTTTTTATTTCTACATATTACTACAGATTATGAAATGTAGAAAAATGCTTTCCAATTAGATCTCAATGCTAACATCTATAATACCTTACTTCAAGTTTCTTTACCTCACTTTCCAGTATGTGTCTGTTCATTATGGTAATAAGATACCAGTTTGTGGGCAGCTTTTATAAAAGCCAATGATGTGTGTGTGTGATATGCACATTATAAATTACTGTAGAACCAGAAGATACAGATAAGAAATGTCACTTAAAATCCCACTGTTGATGACCACTGTTAATATTTTCATAATATTCAAGTGTTCCATGCAAGTATATTTATATACTACACATATAATCCTATAACTAGCCTTTCCCTCCATTTATCAATATATCGTGAATCATTTTTTTTGCCAGTTAAAATATATTATCTGAATAGTTTGTAAGTATTCCATTGTACATATGCAACAATTTTAGTCTTATTACTGGACATTTCCAGGTTTCCAGGTTTTTATTATAAACAATACTGTGATCATTTAAAAGAAATATACATCTTTGTGCACTTAATCAATCCTTCAGAAATATTCCCATTATACTATATCAAAGGGTATGAACCTTTTTAAGGCTCTTGATACATATTGCTCGCCTGTCAAGAACATTTGTACTGATATACTCTCATAAATTATCTAAGGATGTTCCTTTCCTATATCCTTGAAAATGTATATTCTTTTTAATCTATATAAGCAGGCGAATAGCATCCTATTCTTTTAATTACATTACTTCATTACTAATTTAACATTTATTTATATTTATTGGCCATTTTAACTTATTTTGCCTATAAAAGACCTTGATCAATATTATTAGTTGTGTCTTTTATGAATTTAAGAATTCTCTTTCTGAAGGGTATTGTGCTTTATCAGTTTGCTTACCTTTTTAACTGTTTATGGTATTTTTTTGCCATATCAAACTTTATAGACTAGAAAAACAAGCAAGCATATGTCTTTCACTTTCCTCTGCATTGTTATATGCAGAACTGGAGGTAAGAGGATCCTTGTTTTTATCTTGTTTATAATGGGAAGGATTCTAGAACTTGTCCACTAGGCATAATGCCAGCTGTTTTAGTAAAATAGGTGGAGAGAAATAAAGAAAAACCATTTCCCTTGCATGTAAAAACTAAATCTCAAAAACAAATTAGGAGTCAATTTTTTAAATGTTATCAAGTGCCAAAGAATGATTGACATGTTTTTACTCTTTTGATACATTAACACTAAATATAAAAAACCCTTGTTGTAGTGGATTATTCTCTTATACATAGCCTATAAAGTACTAGACAGAAGTATAAAATAGTAATTCAAAGTACAGAGTGAGAAGTCAGACTACTGAAGTCTAAATCTTGGCTCTGCTATTTACTAGTTATGTAATGTAGGACCAGCGCTCTAATGTCCCTACACCTTCTATAGAATAGAAACAGTAATGGTATACCTGCCTCACAAGGCTACAGTGAGGATGAAATAGGATAACATGCATGGTACCTGGCACATAATAAGCACCAACAGTATTATTCTCATTAATATACTATTAAATTTGATATTCATTTGACTTAAGAATTTATCATGTATATCTCTAAGTGAGATCATCAGTTCCTTGTTTTGGCAATCTATGATAATTTGACATCTGGGTTCTGTCAGCTTTAAAAAAATATTTGGGAAGCTTTCCTTTTGTCTCTATACTCTGGAATAATTAATATTTCATAAAAATACTATTTTTATTAACTGCTTTTTATAATGAACAAAGTAACATAAAATTTTGAGGCAGGAGAAAAATAAGGAGATGGTGTAATGGAAGGAGTCAGAGTACTAGATAGGAGAGGAGCTATCCCTGCTAGCTCCATTTCTGCCATGGCCACGTGGGTCTTAAGTACTCAACATGAGGATGCTAAACTAACTTGTGACACCTCTCTCCCACCTCTCTAATGCTTCTACCTGAGCAGGTGTTAGACATGTACAACTAACTGATGCCTACTTACTTTTATTATGGTTATTCCAAGGGAGAACAAATTTCACAGTGTACTTCCTTTTTTATTACCACTACCACACCAGCATTTTACCTTAAATGAACATCAAGTATAATAGAATAGCAGAAAAGATTAAACAGAGAAAATACTGATACTTTCTCCCATAAAGACCAGTATTTAAGAGTTGACCTTAGATATGAAAACCTCAAGTTTTCAGGAGTTACTGGTCAACTGTCCAGCTTTGCCAAAATTTTAATTTTCATTCCTGGTTTCACTTTCATAACACATTAAACTCTCAGGCGGCTGTTCAGAGGATTTCTTCATATAGCAAAAAGTAGTATAACAGAGAATGAACAAAAGTAGCTAAGCTCTATCTCCAAAAAAAAATGCCATAATTTATCCAGATATGGGAAAACGAGCCCTTGGGAAATTTCCACTCCTTAGACAAATGTAGATCCTTCATTTAAATTATACCATATTCAATTAAAAAATACACAAATAACTGATACAGTTAAGATAACAATGAATGTTAAGTCACTACCTTTTATAGAGCTCTTATTATGTGACAGGGATATAGAACTTCATGTTTATTTCATCACCTAAAACTCTCATCACCTTATAAGGTAGGTATTTCTGTACCTTGCTTTTAACATGAGAAAACTGAAGCTCAAAAAGGTCAAATCACTTTGCCACAAAGCTAAGCTAAAACTATCATTTAAATTTCAAAGCACATACTTTAATATTTGCTGTCAAATGAGTGACTGAAATTAAATTTAGCCACACAATTAAATGCAGAACTATTTTCTTTCAAACTCTAATACTTACCATGTGTAGCACTGACAATGGAAAGCTGCTTTTTGAGCAAACAATTTCAAAGAATAACAACCACTCTAAAAAATATATTAAACTGAAAAAACAGAGCCTAAAAAATGTTACTTCTAAGGTTAAGTACCGCATTTGCCATCAAATTAAGTTCTAATATTGCTTTATTGCATTATTTGTAAGAAGAGTCATAGATAATTTCTAGATTAGACATATTGACTTCAACCCAGATTTATTGAATTTTTAAAAAAAATAATAAAAACACTTTTATTAAACACTTCTACTGAACATGTTTAGGTAAAATACCTTGTTGAGTTAATAAACCCAAACATCAATGACCTAGTAATAAAAACAGAAAAATAAACGGAATCTATTTTCATGATCCATATACACTGAAATGCAAAACAAACATAACAGACAATTTATATGACTATTTGAGCTTCACAGAAAATATTAGGAAATTGATATACAGGCATAAACAATCTTAAAAATGTCACCCTATATGATTACAAACATTATTTACAGTGACTTTATTTTCAAAAATTATAAATATTTTAGATATAACACTATTCTAAATATACATTCAACGATTTTATCTTATTTTACCAAAGGACATTGAAAATTTGTAAGAGTTTGATATTATTTAGAGCTGACTTTTCATATTTAGGGCACAGTAAATTTGAAAGGAATACTTCAACTGAAGCAATTTTAAAGGTAAAGGTTATGTTGTAGTAAAATGAAATCAGGAAGATTTACTTAAGACTGGAAAAATCCCCCTTAATAGCAATCTTTAAAAAAATTATATATCATTTATATGTGTATATATATTCCAATTTTTTCATTTTAAATGAAGATTATCATATAGGTGAGATGTTTATAGAGTAGATATGCAATGTTTTCCTAGAAAAAGAACCTTTTGCATCAAATCTCAAAGTAAAAACAAATTTTAATTCACTTTTGTTCAATATTTAGGTCACATCTCAAACTAACCTAATAGATCTTAGTTTTACCAGGTGAAACTGCTAACATAAAAGCTCTTAAAATTCTTTAGTTTAAGATATTTTTCTTCAAAAACTATAAAATAATTGTTTTAGGCTTTTTATTTTATCTATGAATAAACTTCAACTATGAAATTCAGTTCAATCCTCTGTATGTCAGAGAACAGAGAAGCATGCTACAAATTCTTTGTATTTCCCTTTCAACTGTCTACCCGTGAAAAAGAAAAATATAAATATTTAAAATAAAGGCCTTGAATTGGCCCAAATATACTTACTTTTAGAAACTTACATTTAAAGTAAATGTGTCTCCAAAGTGACCCTGTTTCTCCCCAACACCTCTCAGTTTACCTTAGAAAAAACAGGATATTCCAAAACAGCAGGGAATTTGACAGTAGAACACACTAACATAGCTTATGCTGAATGGCTGGTCCTATATAATCTTGCATAGACATTTGTGTTCAGTAAAATGCTCCCAGATGTTGAGCATAAGATGATGAATAGGAAGAGAAATCTTTGAAGACAAATCAGGACATTGAAAAGTAAAAGGTGGAAATGAAATTTTTATAGCAAATTCCCTTGAAATGATCCATATTTTTCTTTACAGAAGAGAAAATTTATAAGATATATTCATAATTTTGCCTTTTCTAGAAAGACAATGATGGTGCCAAATGTTTTCTTACCTTAAAATGAAAGTGTATAAGGGAAAAGATCCCCTAAAACATATATACATACATACACACATATATATACACATATATATATCAACCATACCTTGATCAAATTTATTCTCCAGTGTAGGGTAGGGGCTTTTCAACTCTAAAAGTAAAAATCTAGAGTTTTAATTTTATATGAAAGGAATCGAAGCAGGGTGAGCTTAAACTGAATCACTGAATTGGTCATTTTATTCTATTTTAAAGGCGAACAGATAAACTGAAAGATAGCCACTTTCAGCTTGGAAGATATAGATTCAAAGTCTGTTCTTGGCTGTTCCAGAAACTCTACTTACACAGTGTTAATAGATTCAACAAAACCCTAGAAAGGTCTTCCAAAATGAACGTTTTCAACCTATTGAAACAGAATTTGTGCCCATCTCTGATGTTCATTTCAGCAGCATCTGTCTCTGTGAAGCACATCGAAATCACTCAAACATCATATTGCTGATTTGATAGAATGATTTATTTTCCCATCACAGGAAAGTCATGAGTGACTTGTTCTGAGGTATGAAGGGCATCTATTAGAAAGCTCCACACTTGAAGGTTTCTCTTTAGGTGATAACATTTATGGCTGGACAGTCTCTGCAGGTACCAGATTCCCTGTTGTATCCAACTGCATACATTTACACGTGCATGCAGACACGGGACACTCTGCATGGTCCCTAAAAAATAGGTCAAGTGATAGTTAAAAATATAAATTATAGCTTATCTATATCTTTAATGCAATTTTTCAAAATGATATTTAAAAAAACATAGGAATTAAGACCCCCAAACGAAAAGCATTAAAGTTATTAAATTAGAAATGACTGCCAAGCTGAACTTGGGGATAAAGTTACTGAAAAACAAATAGCTTTACTTTCTAAATATATAACAAGATATCTCATTTACAGTTATAAAGTGACAAGGATGTGCTCAGAGTTTAAATTGAAGCCAATGTGACAAACCGGGTATAAAAGCTAAAGCAATAAGGATTACAGGGCCACTGGCACTATTCCAAGTAAACAGTAAATATGGTCTTGAGAGTCTCCATTGCGTGAGGGGCTTTCTTTCTACGTAACAAGTTTATTTAGAAGATAACTAATGCAAGTAGTTTGATATGCACTCTATCATTTAACTTATAGTTCAATTACATATTACATAGGATATTCAGTTAGTTGTAAAGAAGTATAAACATATCCTTTCCCCAAATAAAGCATGCTATTCAAATACTTAACCCATATATCATATTTAAACTATTTATTATATGTTTTAATTTTATCATTTAAGATTACAGAGGATACCTAATAATAGCTGCATAAACCATCTGTTTCATCTCCTCTAACTCCAAGCCTATTAAAGAAAAAATGTGCTAACTATCTTTGAAAGGGCCTAATTCCTTTAAAAAATTAGTCTAAACTTACTTTTATAAGTAATCAGGATATTCATCTACTTAATTGGGATACAGTCAATATGTGTAACTATTCAAAATAACAATGTGAATCAATAACAAAGTAAAAAAATAATATACATTAGATAAAAACCAAATTGAAAACGACAATTAAGAAGTATGATTTTACCAAATAAAAATTATAATCATTTATCATTAAAATGTAAGATAAATACCAAATAGAAATTTAATAACAACAGTGAACCTTTACTGAGAACTTACTATGTGTAGGCACTATTCTAAGCATTTATTATAACAGAAAGTTTATTATAACAGGAGGTAGGAAATAGAAGTCTTTGTTAACAAAACTGAGTAATAGTAATAATGTGCCAAAACAAATGATACTTTTGTGTTTTAGAGTATAGAAAACATTATTTCCTAGCACATATCTATAAAATACTCACTGATTACAGCATTGCCAATTTGGAAATGTTTAGTCAATTGTGGGCCAATAAATTTAATAGTACAATTTCGATTTAAATTCATTCATTTATTCATTTTGATAAATATGTCCTACTACTTTGTCACAGGCAAACAGAACAAATCAGATGGCAATTTAGTAGGGAGCACTAAATAAATCACAACAAAAGTCAATTTTCAAATACAAATTGTAATAGTTTTAATAAAGGAAAGGCATACTTTATTAAGAAAGCATAATGAAAGAAACCAGTTTTGACTAAGATGAAAATAGATAAGACCTCACTAAGTGATACTTAAGCAGAACCTTGAAGATAGGAGCTTCCAGGCAAAGGTCAGAGAAGAACATCCTAGGCAGCAGTGATTGCATTAGAAAAAAAAAAAAAGCAGCAGCAGTAAATGAAGAAGAAAAAAGAAGGAATGTGCTCATTACCTGAACCAACTAAGCATATGTCCAGCATGCCCACCGTGCCTGCAATTGTGACACCACGTAAACCAGTTGTTAAACTGAGCTAATTTTTTGTCCTTGCTCAAGTCTACTTTTTCATCTGATTTGGATCCTCCTATGGGTTAAAGAAAATGATCTTCATTAACTACATCAAAAGAATATTTTAATCAAAGATTCTTAAAAAGTATTTCTGAAATTATGTCAAAATACAAATCATATATTGAAATAGTAATTTTAATTCTAGGATCTAGTTTAGATTAAAAAATACCAAATAAAAGGAGTTTCCTTATAGTTTTGATAGCCAATAAAAAATTGAAAAATATAAAGTATCAAACCCACTAAGAAGCTATCTGACTTAACAACTTTAGAGAAATAATCAGTAGTTTAAAAATCTTCCCACAAAAAGAATATCAAATTCAGTTTATAAGTGAGTTCTACTGAACATTGAAAGAACAGGTAATTTTCATCTATACAAACTCTTTCAAAGAACAGGAAAAGAGGGGAAATTTCCCAAAGCACTTCATGATGTTGGCATAACTCTGCTAACAAAACCAGACAAAGATAATATGAGGAAGGAAGACTGCAGGCCAATCTCACTCTTGAATAGACACATAAAAATCCTAAGTAAAACATTAGCAAACAGTATGATTTACCAATTCTAATTCTAGATAAACACACTGGAGGAACTTTTGTACACGCTAAAATAGATGTAAGCAGAAATGTTCATAATAGTAAAAATCTGGAAACAACCCAAGTGACCATCAATAGCAGAGTGAAAAAACTGTTATAATCATAAATGGAATAACAGTAATGAAAAATGAATAAACTACAGCTATATTCTTCAGCACAAATGAAACTAAAAAAAATAACAGATAAAACTCCAATGCTGACCAAAAAAGGCAAATCAAAGGATATATTCCACATGATTCATTTGTACAGAATTTAAAACACAGATAAAACTAAACATGTGATAAAACTATACAGAGACGTTAGAGACTGGGTGACACACAATTTAGGACAGTTGTCCTCTGGGGAAGAGAAAAGAGGTAAGACTCAACAGAGAGAAATGATCAAAGACACTAGTAAAATGTTATCCCAAGCAGGACAGGGAACTCACTGGATGTCTGATTTACTGCAGTACATGAAAATACATTCCTATCTGTGTTATAGGTCATAAATACTGAAGAAAAATGTGTTATTACACATGCATGGTCATACATGTACATCTTCATGTACATATTTACGAAACATTTACTGCTCAAAAAATGCTCATTCTATTCATTTTGTTCACCTTAACATGTTTTCTTTTGTTCTAAAACAACAAATGAAATTAAAATATTTTAAGATTGTATATAATTAGAGAAAAAAAAGTAAGTAAAAATGTTAAGTTTAATTAAGCAATATGTACCTATTATGACATGATGCCATGTGCAAAATTTCCCCTGGACCACTGCTGGTCACACTTTAATGACCCCAGGGATACTCTTCAACAGTTTTTTAAAATACTCACCTGTAATGAGATGTAGGTGAAAGGATATTTAAGTGGTTCAAGAATTTAAGGTGTAAAAACACTAAAATTCTTCCTAAAAATTTCATGAAAACAATCAACAATGAAAAAGGGGAAAAAAGGTAAAAGAAAATATATATCTTTTAAAGATAAAGTTTTATACTTTTGTGTTAACTATTCAGAACAGAATAATCCTTATGTTTCTCTGATGAGAGTTGAAAATATTAAGGTCTACCTTGCTACTGCATAAAAATTTTTTTACTTTTTTAAGTTTTTTAAGAGAAGTAAACTTTTTCTTTCCTTTCACACACACATAAAAAGCTGGCTATGCTGTGAAAAGGCTTTTTAAAATCAAGTCACTTTAAATCTTAAAAAGATTTGTAATGGATTATGAAGTGCTACAGAACAGTTGAGGGAAAGCTTTCACTTAGGCATTTAATAACAACAATAGAAGAGTGAGAAGGAAACCAGTATAATCTAACTTTAAAAATCATACCTAGAAGTTAAGCTCTATAAAGGCAGGGATTTTTGTCTGTTTTGTTCACTGTAACATTTCTAGGTACTATTTACAAACATAACAAGTATTTATAAATATTTATAAATACAGTTTACCCTTGAACACAGGGGTTACGAGTGTCGACCCCTGTGCAGTCTAAAATCCAAGTATAACTTTTACTCTCCAAATCTTAACTACAAGTATTCCTCAGTATCCACTGGAGACTGATTCTAGGACCCCTGTGGATAGTAGGTGCTCAAGTCGCCTATATAAAATGGCACAGAACAATTTACGGATTCCCAACTGCATATAGAAAATGCTGCTTAAATACTATTTTGATTTGTGGTTGGTTTAATCTGAAATGCGAAACCTGGGGATGCATGCAAAAGACCAACTGTATATTTAATAAAAAAAAAAAAATTGAGAATAAGTGAACCCATGCAGATCAAACCATGTTGTTTTAGGGTCAACCATAATTATAAACACATAATTATAAACATCTGTAATCATAAACTCTACTGAAAGTTTCAACAGAGTCTCAATCTTCAAAGCACAATGGAATGTAAAAATATGCAACTCTGAGGTAAATAAGCTTATGGAAATCCTAGACATTTGGATAATAAAATGTGATAAATAAATGCAATCTCTAATAGCAGGAGGGTTTGTACACCCGAATCTTTAAACTCTCATGAGCCAGCATTTGATTTCTAATGGGTCCTCTTTTATTCTGGAACTCAGATTCTTCTCATTTTACATACCAAAAAAGTATATGTTTATTATTTGTAATTAGCTCAGTGATGCCTTTAAAGATCATAGTCAGGCTTCCCTATTTTTCTTACACTATTTCCTATTAGTCCACTTCGTATGCCCTTGTCACAATGATGCACATGCTAGTTCCCATACACTCTCTTATCATACCCACCGATCTCTTCACCCTAGTTCATGATGTTTACTCTTTGTCTATGACCTGGAAAAGCATCCCTAAAAACTTCACACATTTAAATCTATCAAACTTTAAAGTACTAGCTTACATGACATTTTCTTTCTGAAGTTTTCCAGATATCCTTCTTCTAGAAGTAATGTTTCCTCTTTCAAAATTCCTAACACTTTCTTCACATAATATCCCTTAGTTGCCTCATGGAGTTAAATGTAGTTTTAGAATTCAAAATGTATTGGAATATTAGAAAAATAATGAGCAAATATCATAAAACACCTCCAGGAAAGTCTGAAGCATCACCCTGTCATCACACATAAGTATTTCTACAGTGAAACACATGAATATTCACAAATAAATATAAGAAATAAAAACTTTAATAGTCTCACACCAATTCTGAACAGGTTTTTGTTTGGCCAAACGAGATAATAAATTTATTTTTTAAAAAGTTGGGATTTTCATATCTTTTTAGAGATTTTAGAATGACAAATAAGAAAGTCTGGACCAGTATTTATTTTCTAGAACATATCACTTCTAATTTTAGATTAGTTAACCATGTTCACTGTATACCCTAAGCTCCACAAGAATCTTTGATTCATCCAGTGCATGAGCCTTCTTTTAGTGTATTAAACAAGTGCTCAAATATACATTTATATAAAGAAATTATTTCTGAAGCAAATTAGAAAAATATTTCTCAGGCAAATGTTAATATTTGATAAACCTAAGTGTTTAATACATATTAAATTAATAGTCTCCAGAACAGAGAGCTTGAGATGTTTTAAGATTTAATTTTCTTCAAATTCTAGAAAATTGTTTTTATCTTTTCTTACCTATTTCAAAACAGGAAAGAATGAAAAGCTATTATCTAGCAAAAAGGAACAATACTCAGGCCATTAGAGCTTCCTGAGGCTCATGGTCCAAAAGATGTATGAATTTAACTATTATAATGTATCTCAACTCAGTTCACAAAGAACTTATTTACACTATAATCTCCTCCTTGTTCTTTTACTGTAGTAGATTTTTATTTTCTATTTATTATTATCAGGGCCATGAAAAAAGTGATCAACATGCAATGTATAAAGTGAAAATCCTTGATTAAAATTTAAATAGAAACACATACATTTGGAAACATTACATATTGCCTTTGTTTAAAAAAAGGGATCTAGACTAAAAAATACAGCTAATGATACCAGCAAAACTTTCATAGATGTTAACGTAACAATTAAAAAGACTACTTACATGAATCAGCTGAAGAATTACAAAATTTCATAACTAGAAAGGTTCTCCCAGTCCAACATTTTATATAAAAAAGGGCTAAAGTAACACTCAATGTCACAGACCGAATGTCAGAGCTAGAACAGGCATTCTGACAGCATATCCAGTTCTTTATTCATTATTTACTAAATCAGTATGCCAACTATTCAAATGTTTTTAATTAAAATTTTTGCCATTGTATCATATTCAAGTTATATAAATAGCTGGAATATTTCCAGCTACTGGCTACATTATATTCAATTATCTACTGTCCTCAAAATTTACTATAAGCAGTAAACAATAATCCTAATATTTCTAACCATTAAAAAATATTTATGTAGAATATATTTACTAGGTAACTGACAAACATAGCAGAAACAGCACCAAAACCTACAAGTAAAGAAATCTGACTTCTAGGTTAATACCTTCTCTATGCATTTCACAGCAGATTTTGAAGTTGAAATAAGAGTAAATATGAAAGTGCTTTGAGACAAAGTACTGCATACAAGGTAATTTTTAATAGATGAAGGCACTAACTTTTAAATATAAAATTCGAGGAAACTCCTCTTAGAAAAAGTGGTAAGACAATGGTATAATTATAAAATTAGTTAACATTTAAGCTCTTCTCACTAGTTTCAAATTGGCCAGAATATGTGAGACTACCTGAGATATCATGGGTATGAATTTTACTTTTAATGTACAGATTTTATAAACTATAGAGAACTCAGGCCAACAAGTGGCTTGCTCGTAGAAATAATATAAAATCAAGTTAGTATATCTTTCATTTATAATATTAAATTAATTATGTACAAATAATTCAGCTCAGAAAAGTATACTGTAGAATTATCATACCAGGACAGCTAGAAACAGGTGTTCCCATATTAATGAGACAAAGTGCACATCGAGGAAGGGGTTTTCGACAGCCGGGGCAACTTGTGACTTTAGATTTTGTTGGTGAACCACTGACACCATACTGACTAAAACCTCTGCCCTGATGAGGCACAGTTGAACAACTGTAAGAGATAGACTTGCCACAGAAATTGCAGCTTACAAACACCTACGGAAAAATAAAAGGAGTTAAAATATAATGCAAACTTCATAAATAAAATAAATCAGTTTGATCCTAACAAAGTACTTTAATGTTTAAACTTTATTTTCTATTATAAAATAATTTGTTATCTGCTAAGTTTGACTAGCTCTCATTTTATTTCAACTTAGTAGTAACATTATTTGAGTACTTTTCTGTCACCTTTGTTTAGTTTTATATTCTTCCTAATACCACTAATGTACAACAGATAAATTTGGTAACATTAGATTCTCAATGTTTTAGAATTCACACCAGACATTAAAAAGTATCCCAGTATGACTTCTGACACAAAGTTCTATGTTATAATCTCCTGAACAAAATTTCTTGTGAAGAAAACACTCATTTCCTAAGATAAAAAGAAGTTAAGAATCATGTAATGGTAAACAGTTAAAAACGTTAGGATAATGCAATAGAAACTGTTCATTTTGCTTTTAAACTCCTATGCTCTTGAACACTTATCATATAGATCAGAAACAAATATTATCATATGTGCTATTTTACTAACACTCAAGTTGTTTTAATAGAACTAATTTCTCATTCTAAATTAAGAAAATAGCACCATCCAGTGCTCACATTGAGGATATACCTGATATTTAATGTCTGAACTTAGATATACAGTGATCTCATGTCACATGCTTTATGAGATAATGATCTGTTTTTTTTTTAAATTAATGCTAAAAAAACCCTAAAATTTTCATGTGTAATCAGTCATATAGATATATACGTATACACTATTAAAAAAATGCTGCCTTATTAGATATAAATAGTGCAGAAAACAATACATAAATGGAATTTATAAGATCACATAATAGTTTAGATTCTGAAAGGACTTGGAATATACTGGAAAACCTCACACAGCCCTAGGGCTGATTTGGGTTTGCTTAAGATCCAACAGGCCTGCAGTGTTTTGCTGTGTCTCAGACTAAAGCTCAAGCCGCTGAGATGATTACTAGGAAGTAGCAGGACCGACAAAAATAGGAAGCTCAAGGACAAAGTGCAGTCTGAGATAAAGACATCGATGGGAACTCAATATAAACAAAAGAATGAGCTAATACTAATTTATTAAATTGAATTCTAAATTTATCTCATATAACATGCTGTAAGCACTTCTATTTTTGGCTGAACTACTAGGTACATGTTACAATTTTATTATCTCTAAAATCACATACTTACCTGTGCTAAAGGCTTGGAACTGGGATCCAACTTACTCCTGTGAATATCGAATTCAGCTCGTTTGTGCCAAAACCTCCAGGCATCTAATAAGTTTCTATAATTCTCAATCCAGTATTGAACTCTTTCATCTTTAAGAACATCTAAAGGAGAACCCTAAAAAAGAAAACATGAGTTATTTCAGTTTTAAAATTTCCTGGATAATCCCGATGATTCTAGGTAACAAGTTAGTATGAGTCACACAAAGAAGAAGCCACCTTTTTGCCAAATGCTTACTCCTAGTGAAGATATAGATAAAATAATTGATAGAAACTCCATTAATTTACCTTCAGCTGACCTATACTAATGACAGAAATATGAACTGTATAATGATATCTGGCCAGGGAAATATTATTCTCTATTTCTTATTGAGGGTTAAAAACCCAAGAACAAATAATTCACCTTTCTGGTTGAATGCAATAAAGAATGATGTGAACACTATTTGTCCCAACAATGAAAATCTCTAGGTTCACAAAATTTGTTTACTATCTAATCCAAATGTACATCAAAACTGCTTAATCACGTTTTAAAGTAATACTAAGCCTGGTCTTTCATATCTAGAGATGCACTGTAAACCAAGATGTCGTTTTTTGTACATCTATTTATCTGAAAGTTAAACTTGTCTATTGTCTCTCTTGCTCACAGTTAAAACATACATTTATCACCTTAAAAATTAAAAAGAATTAAAACAAAACCAAAAATGTTCCTGCTTCTTATGCCCCTAAGCCATAATGAAAATTTGTTTTCCTTAAATTTACTTTAGACTTCTTCTCATTAAGAAATTTAATTTATTGCCAGTAAGACTTTCCCTAAACCTGTATTTTCCTTGGCAGCTGTGACATTTCACTTTTTACCTATGCTTGCTTTTAGGTCCTCACAGAATATCTTAACCTTGTCCAGCATATCTTCCTAAACTTCACATGATGAAGAACATAGAGAAAGCCTCTACTCCAATGATGCCATGGGCATCAATCTGAAGTACAGTTTTCCCAGTTGTATTTGGTAGCCAGATAGAAAATTTCAAAACTCAGCATGCATCTTACTTATGAAAAAAAAAAGAAGAAACCTGTAACAGCTAATAAATCAATCTATCTTTAGACATTCCATCAAAATAGAAGCATATCTTCCACCTATTAATTAGATAGTAATTTCAATTACCAGAGTTAAATTTAGCCAAAAGAACATGTAAAAAACTTAGTTGACAATTTCATTTCTTAAAAAAGTAAACATTTACTCTCGTCCTAATTATGACCAACTTAGCAGGAACTAAACATTAAAGTAGAATACAACCTCTGGTTTGAAAAGAAAATTCACAGAAAAATAGGAAATCTTCATACCCCTACTACTGCGCCTTCTGTGACAATAAAGACAAACTAAGAAAGAATTGGTCAATTCATATTTAGTAAGTCTTCTCTAGATCTGTCCCAATAAAATCTAATAGCAAGCTTTAACAAAATCTGCAGAGGAAACAGTTCAGAGATTAAATCTGACCAAATTAGAAGGGCTTGCAAAAACTCTTTAGGCCTTCAACAGGTCCACAGTAGCAAAATGTAAAACCAAAGTGAACGAGTAATTGAACTTCCAAAAGCATTAACCAAAATTCTTCAGAAAAAGGTAGAAGGATCCAGAGCTCTATAATGTTACTGTACACAACATGCAGTATTCAGTGAAAATCACTAGACATCTAAACAGGTAAATGTGGCTTGAAGTCAAGGAAAAAAGGCAGTCAAAAAATAAAAAGAAACCTAAAATAGCCTATATGTTAGAGTTAGCTGACAATGAGTTCAATGCAGCTATAAGACATGTTCAAAGACTTAAAGATTAGTGAATAGATAGGGATATGAGCTGAAAAATATAAACTATAAAAAAACTGATTCTAGAACTAAAAAGTACACCTAAAATTAAGTATTATTCTAAAAGAAATTAACATCAGAAAGAAGGCGACAAGAAAATCAGTGAATAAATCAGTAGAATTTATTCCATTTGAAGAAAAAAGGGAAAAAAAGATGGAAAAAATGAACAGTCTCAGATACCAATGAGATAACATTGAATGGTTTAATATATATATAATATAGTCCAAGAAGAAAAATAATGGCTGAACACTTCCCAAATCTGATGAAAAATAATGACTTACAAATCCAAGAAGCTCAGTGAATCACAAGCAGGATAAAAAGAACCACACTAGGTATCAAGGTTAAACTGCTGAAAATCAAAAAGAAAATCTTGAAAGCAGCCCGAGGAAAAATAAGAAAACATTACATAGGTGAAACTAAAATAGCTGAATTCTCATCAGAAATAATGGCAACAAGACTATAAAACCACATCTTTAAAGTGCTGAAAGCAAAACAAGAATAAAATGGACATTTTCAGTTAAAATGAAGCTGAGAGTCACCAGTAAATCCATACAAGAAATGCTAAAGGGAAAGTCCAAAGAGAAATTATATCAGATAAAATTTGAGTCTATTAGTCTAAACAGTAGCAGGAATAATAAATAAATATAAAAGCCCATGTTTTCACTCTTCACATAATTTATATACAAATAACTGACTGTTCAAAGCAAAAATAATAAAATTTGGAATTTATAACATTTGTAGATGTAAAATACATGACAATAGGAAGAGAGTGTGCAAATGGAATTTACATTTGTGAAACATGAAATATGAAGCAAAAAGCAGAAAGTGTTAGGTGTGGGGTCTGAAAGAGAAAGCATGGAGTAGGAAGCATAATGTATTAGTTGTGAAATGTGAAGTATGAGGAGGTAAGTATGATTAATGAGTTAAGATTGCATATTGTTAGAACTTGAGCAACTACTTAAAAAAAAAGATAATGAAAAGGGGTATAGCTAAAAAGACAAGAGATGGAATAAAGTGAAATACTGAAATATTCAATTAGCCCAAAAGAAGGCAGGAAAGGAACAGAAAAAAAAATTTTTTTTAAATGGAAAACAAATAAGATGGTAGACTTAATTTTGACCATATAAACTGAGTAAAAATCCCATTAAAAGCAGCTGAATATGAGATTTTTTTAAAACAAGATCCCATTACCTATTTGTCTGCATTTTAAATATATATTATAAATTTTGTTAAAAGGTTATCAACCTATTGCACTCTGTAACCATATATCTACAGTTTAACAGATGTAATCTCATTTCAGTAAGAAAAAAATGATGCATTATGTTTAGATGGCCGCCTTTCCTTCCATGGACAGTGGCCTGATACCTTAGGGTAAATTTACATTGTGGTTTGTTCATAAGAAAGTAGGGTTGGGGAAAAGGCATTTTACTATGTTTACCCAGCACATGGCATCCTATAATATTGTATAAAAGGATGAGAATAGGAAAGAAGATACCAAGCATGAAAGGATATGATTAGCTGAAGGGCTATAGAAAATTTCAGTGAAATACTCTAAATTTTCACCAAATTTCCAACAACAGTAAACTAAAAGGGAACCTTTGCCAGGAATCTGTTTGTAGCCACTGGACAGTAAAAACAGAAGAAAGATGAACTGGGTATCCTAAATCATGTCCACTGATAATAAAAGGGAAAACGAAAGTTGAGAGTTGTGGGATAACCTGCCTCTCTTTGCTTTTTGCGTTAGATTGTAGTACAGATCAGGGAAAGGCAATCTCTTGCAGAAGGTGCAGTTCTGTCAACTGGAGAAGCTGGAAAGAGGTTTCTCTGCTCCATTTGAGCTTTACATAAAATCAAGACTGACACTTCACAAAGGGAGTGGAAAAACTGGATAACCCAATGTGGGAGTCTAAGGGACAGTAAGATGAGGCAGAAGTCCTCTGTAGATCAAATGATTGATTAGGTTAAAGTTAAACACCTTCTAAAGATCCAAAACAATCAAAAGGGCATACCCACTCAATGAGGAAAAAAAATACAGAATGTGGTTAAACTTTTTTTTTTTTTCCTTTAAGCTGCTGACATGATGCACTAACCTGTAACATGCAGTAACTTGCTGTTTGGACATCGCCAGTCCTATCGACATAACTTTCCATTAAGTCTACTCCATCTTTAGTAAGTCCAGTAAGTAATATTCCTTCCAAATTTCCAGCCTCTTTCATTTCATTGGTCAACTTTTCGATGTATCTATTTAACTGAAAAATTCAAAGTGATTTTTCTAAAGCAATCCGTTTCACTATACCTTTCGTACTTCAAAACTTCTACATCTGGAATAATTTTATTCTTAATAAAAAAAAAAAAACATTTTAAAATAAAAGCCCTTGGAAAAAATCTAGATACGTGATCACTAAGAAGTCTGTGTCTATTATAAATTACAATGCAGCATCCATGATTGCTTAAAATATTTTTTTAAAAGGCAAAGCATTAACTATGTTTTGATAATTATTCAATAAAAGAACCATAGAGGATTTACAATTTTAAATTTAAATTGAACTGTTCTCATGCTGCAAAGTTCTTGTTGTCTATTATAGTAGGACAGAATAGGATTTGAGTTAAAAGGGAATGTCAAGATTATAAAAAATAACCATCTCTTGTAAGGTCTTCCCTGAACTTCATTCCATCCCAAACCCTAGGCGAGATTTCTCTATATTCTCCCAGCACTTTCTCATTACTAGAGTATATAATACATTGTATTACTAGTTGTTTACATGCATTTGTCTCTCTCTCTCTCCTCTCTCTGTACATAGAGTATATATATTCAGTACCCGTTTATTATATTAGAAAACAAAGGAATCCTTTTATAGCATCCCTAAGGGGAGAGTTTAACATTTTTATCTACTAACTAATCTCACTCCTAAAAGCAGAAACAAACTAAAATATTAAGCCAACATTCTTTAAAAAGTAAATTTAGTTACGATTTAGTTACATTTACAACATCTTATCTAATAGAGGTGATTTACTTTTAATTTTTATACATATCTCACACATACATATTTCCACGTAAAGATTAGTTTCTTAATACAGTGACAGCAAATATTAATTGCTTCAACTATCGAATTAATATCAGTTCTTACCTGACTATCACTAAGGAATTTACAAGCAAATGCCACTCTGTCACGTACAGCAACTTTGTTTTCATACTGAAAAGAGAAAAGGCAAGGAGTTACTTCTAGGTCCTCTGAGTTTTAAATTTTTGAAGACTAAATATTTTATATATGTAGTACATAATTTTAGTTTCAAAGTTATTAATAAGCTATTGTGTATACACTGGCAGAGCCATTGATTCCCTAAGATGCCTTTTATAATATAATTCTCAGGATGCTCACTAAGGTTACTGTCCTTATGAAGTAAAAGTTTACTGCTTAAATACCGACCAAATCAGTTTTTAAAAATTCCAGTTCAGTCTTAATACTTAACTCCAACAGAAAATATAAGTGATGATGTACAGTTTATCAAATTTAAGATGCTGTGTAATCTTTCCATCATGAAAACTAATTTTGGGAAAACAGGAAATCTTTCTTTGGCTAAGTTAATCAAGTCTAGGAAATCTGTGAACTACTAAATAAGAGTTTCACTATACTAGTACAGAATTTAGAAAGAAAATTAATACATGTTTCTAAATATAAAGTGGTTGATTTCAAAACATACCCTTATAAATAAACACAATTTCATGACTATAGTAAAGTACTATTCGATAGGTGGTTTGTGACAAAATTTTCAGAGGCATTATGATGTATACTTAGATTTGTGTATACTTGTCAATATTGTAAAACACTATTTTGAAAAATGTTGTCTATGGCTATGCTACCCTGAACATGCCTGATCTCATCTGATCTCAGAAGCTAAGCAGTGTCAGGTCCCTGGTTAGTACTTGGATGGGAGACCACCTAGGAATACCAGGTACTATAGGAGTAAAAATTAAAAAAAATAAAAAACAAAAAAATCTTTTTAAAAAGATAAATGTTTACTATAAATGTAGAAAGGTACAATTTTGTGATAAATAAAAAATACTTTAGAAGTGGAAAAATTCCTATTTCCACTGAAGTCATTCTTTGAAATAGTTTTCCTCCTTTAAACATGACTTCAGTTGATAACCTAACTTAGTGTATTTTTGCAAATATAAAATGTTTCTGCACTAAAGAGTAAACATATTTGATACAAACTAGATTTAACTTTTAGATTGCTGCATGTATTAAAACTTTTGATGTGGAAAGTGTTATAAATATTATCTGTCCTATTTTACAGCTGAGAAAATTAAAATCCCCAAAACTTAACTGACCAGATAAGGTAACTGTGGCAGAGCAAAAATGCAGGTCTTTATCTTCTGATTTTCCAATTCAGTTACTTTACACTATTGAGACTTAACAATTTTTTTAAAGAACAATTTTAATTATAATTATTTACACATAAAGCATAAGTAGGTATGCTCTTGAAATAGTTTGGAAACATGAACTTCCTACTTAAGATAAGATATCCCTTACCTAATAACGTGCATTTAGGTATAGAAAAAGAAAGATATTTATAATAGATTACTCAATTTAAAATACAGAATTTGATATTTAGACCATTCTCTAACTACCAACTTAAAATTTGCAATCTACTTTTTCTAGTCTCCATTCTCTAGCATTTCTTGGGAGTATCGTTTTATTTTAAGATGAAGTCTTCTGTTTAACAAAATAAAGTACTAATAGTAAAAATAAAAAGAACCCCTTATACTCTTAGATATTAATTTGAAGTTGTTAGAAAAATTCAATAGTAATTTATTAAAATTAATGGGCAAAATATATCAACTAAAAAATTGCCAAAATGAACACTAACAACATTTTTTTAATTTTTATTAAGATATCTCAATAAAATACATGTTTTTATAAATTCTTAGGAACTGACATTTAAAGGAATTATTTGAGCAATGTATATAAGAAATGCTATGATGAAAAATATAGAAATAACTTTCATGTTAGAAAGCTTTCTCAGTGCTAGAAAGCAGCTCAACAGTGCAAAGTAAGTTGTGGTATTAATATAAAGCTTGAAACTCAATAACAAAAACTGATAAGCAAATCTCACTTTATTCCTTATTTCCCAACATTGTGATAAAGAACCGATTTGGTAATTGTGGTCATAGGCTATTAAAGTGGAAGAGAAAAAAACAGCAATAAAAAGACCAAATAATAATAAAAAAATAAATTAGTTTGCTGTAAGTAGTAATCACATAATTTATCATCCAAACTGTTCTAGAACATGTCTGAGAATGACAAATACTAACTCAGACAAGATATACAGTCATCCTAACCATAACTGATTATGTGTTGATTTACTTAACAAAAACAAACACATGCACTTTTAAAAATAATATTTCAATATAAAGTTTGTGCTTATATAGTCGTAGAGTTTTAGAGCTCAGTTCTTAAACTAAAGAGTAAAACTGTATTCCTTCTATGTCTGTAAATTATATTTCTAAAGTGTTTTAAAAATTAAGTTCAATTTCCTACCAGCTAACTAACTCTACTTCAGAAATCACATTCAAGAAGAGCTGCTCAAAAAATGTTTGTCACTTTTTTATTTCAAATAGGAAATGCATCCAAACCACAGCAATATTTTATGCAACAGACATTTGAAAATTTTAAGTTAGCTAAAAATGCTCTTAAAAGGAGAGCCTTATGAAACGTAAATTAGCTTACCAGCACTCCATCATAAGATCCTGTTTCACTTGTGAGAAATGCAAACATGACACACAGATATGGGTTATTTAACTGTAATCGCAGAGTGCTGCACATTTCTCTCCAAAGGGAGTTCTTCTCTTCCGTATAACCTGATAAAGCCATTGCCACCACATTGAGATTCAGATCACCTGCATATTAAAAACAACCGCTAATCAAAATGATCAAAATCTTAGTATCTCCTTCCAGTTCCTAAACAGTAAACAAATAAAGATCAGAAGGTGGCTTTTATCCCCAGAAAAATAAGCTCACTAGAATAAGGGTTTTGATTCAAACTAGAAAATTTGGAAAGAACCATAAGTAAAAATTTCCATTTTTATAAAACTTTTATACATATCGCAAACTCTGGGCAGGACATCTTTTAATTTTCAAGTCCTCATTCCAGGCAGGTTCCTAAACAGTATGTTATTGCTCAGGGCCTAAATGAAGAAAAGTGAAGCCAAACAATCAGCATCATGGCCAACTTTTATCAACAAATTCATTATGTTGGTTGAGATATTTCAAAGTGTTGATATTATATCACAGGACTACAATTTTCAGAACGATTTTGTTTACCTATTCCTAAA
This sequence comes from Macroglossus sobrinus, assembly GCA_004027375.1. Lineage (NCBI taxonomy): Eukaryota > Metazoa > Chordata > Mammalia > Chiroptera > Pteropodidae > Macroglossus > Macroglossus sobrinus. The sequence goes on from PVKZ01000761.1 coordinate 589,938, forward strand.
TATGTAATACATATCTACATATCTACGTATCTATGTATCTATCTAGGTATCTAGGTATCTACCTACCTACCTACCATTTATTCTAACTACAAGGTACTAAAAGCTAATATTTCAGCATTCTTATAGTTTTACACTTTTAATTTTTCTAGGATAAAATTAACTATCAGAATTACCACAGAATTGTATTTAGACATTCGCAACAAAGCATTTGTTACCAAGTCTTTTAAACATTTGTTCTCAGACTTTCATACGGCTGCTGATAAGCTTCTGATTTGATAGTCAGCCCTAGTCTGCCTAGTCTTCTAACAAATTTAGTCGGCCCTTAGGCTGCCTAGTCTTCTAACAAATTTAGATTTGAAAAAGAACACTAAACTCACCTTTAACTTTTATTTTTAAGTATTTTTCTACATGTATTATAGCAGCTTTCTTATTGTTTCCTGATCCTAACATTTTATTTTCCAAATGAAACAGCATTTCCCACCTTATGTTCTTAATAGCCTTCTTCTTCACTTCTATAAACACTTTCCCCAGGTTACTCTGTGCTTTTTTTTCTCTGCCTACTCTATTAAATCATAAAGTCTTTAATGATTAAAACAAACAAACAAACAAAAAAACAAAGAAATGCCTTCCTTGAATCCTGCCTAGAACAATTTATTTCCAAATGGAAAAGAATATTTGACTCAGGGAAATCTTTCCTTCAGTCCTTAGCCAAATTATTAAAATCATTAGGATACTTTTCCCCTATTATTAGTAGGGGTGCTCAAAGCTAACACCAAATATTCCAGGTACATATGACAGGGAAGCATCATGCTCTCAGGTCATAGTAAAATTATAATTAAGAAACGGCTTTAAATATCAATTATTTTTCCATCACATGTCTTCTATTGCAATCTCAAATGGAGAAGACAGCAAAAGTGAAGGAAAAGAGGTCAACCTGGGCAAAACATTAGCTTTTTCAATTTTTAGATCGTAAGTAAATATATTACAGTTAATTTCATGTTTTTCTCAATGGTACAACAGAACTGTAATGGTTTTTAAATGGACCAGCAAATAAAAATTAAGTATTCTAAATACTAGAAATAATTTGCTAATGTATTGAAATTGATAGCTATATACATTTTACGAATTTTCAAGTGAATATTCCTGATAAGAAAAAACAATGAATTTCTGGATTAAGACTTATTTCTGTGAGTATTCTCTTGTAAAATGTTAAGAGTAAAACTTTGTCATATCTCACTGTTTCTTCCTTTTTAAATATTAAGTGTAAATTGTTTAAATTAGATTCAAATATAAGCATTTTTTCTGATCAATATCATTTTATAAGAATCTATATTAATCTAAATAAAAATGTCATTCAGAGTTTCCAAAAAGTCAACCAATAACCATTCAAAAGATAAAAAACAAAAGTCAAATGTTTGCCAAAAAATGCTTGCGAATTAAAGTAGTCCTAATCTCCAAGAAAATACATTTTAAAAATGTATGTGAACTCTTTTTAAAGGAAAAAACTAAAAATGGACACTTGAGCATTCCTTATATTATTAAAATGACAATTATGACACATTTTCTTTTTTATAACTTAAACCAAGGCATAAACAAAAGAGATGGGCTATTATTTACTTTTATATAGTACTGTGCTAATTTCTTTTTAAAACCTTACATAAATATATTGATTAGACTTTTGAAAATTATCAGCATCTTTTCTTTAAAGGATTCTATGAGCTGCAAGTATCTTAAAATATAACCTAATACCTTTCTCTGAAGATGCCCCTTCATTCAGGATTTGGATTGCTCGTCGAATATCCAAGTTGAACAACGCCACGGCAGCAGCTCTTGCCCATTCCCCTTCTTGTACAAGGGAATTCAAAAATGGTCCCACATCTACATCTGTTCCTTTCTTTATCCACCCACAAAGCTGTAAAGCTAAGATTCTCTCTTCATTTAAATTCTGCATATCAGTTTGCTTATCCAACCCACTCCAATTATGTCTGCTGCTTTCCACCATTCCTAAAACAAGAAATATTTGTTGTATTAATTGCTTTGTTATTTTTTGAAATATATACGAAAAATCAGTTTTACAAAAAAATATTTCATCAGATTTTGACTATTCAACTTCCCAGCCACAATTTTATGACAGCAAAAATATATTACATGTAACCAAGTAGGACACCATCTTGAATTATCAAAAAGAGCTATTTGGAATAACACTCAAAGCCTAAGCTGAGTCACTGCTTTGGAGAAGCCTCCCTGACCAACTACTAAAATAGGGTGCCACCTGCTGCTATCTAACTTAACCATTGTTTCCTCTATTTCCTTTGGCACAAACATAAGCTCCCATATTTTACTAATTCATTTTTTAGTTTCATCTCTTTTCTACTAGAACATGAGCTCCAAAAGGGCAAACATCTTGTCAATTTAATTTGAAAGGTATTCCCAGTGCCTGAGAACCAGCAGATGCTCTCTCTCTCCCTCCCCACCTTTCTGTCTCTGTGTATGTATGTATACATATATACCAAAAAATGAGATCATAAACATCAAAGTGCTTTGAAAATTTCAGGTTAAGTACTAAAGCTAAAATAAAACAAAAATGATTTGAAAATTTTCCACCTCTTACTGAATCAGGAGACTATATTCTCATTCTCTTTTCATAAGGAATCTAAACAATTCTTGAAGCATTATTTAGATTGCAATCAAGGCAGATTTTCCTAATGACAGGATAATTTCACTTAGGATGATACTTGGTGCCAAATAAAAGTTAAATAAATAAAGACAAAACTTCAGGACCCTATTAATTGCAACTCAAATTCTTAAATGTTCCAGAAAGTTTTGCCAGTGAAATTGTCATTATGTAATTATCTGTTACTTTAACAAAAAGGATTTCCAGAATAAACTAAATCAGAAATTAGGCAGAAAGGATGGCCAACATTACAAACATCTTCTATTAGCAGTCATTTAAATCGGTAATTTATAATAATTCTATATATAATTGCATAAAATAAAAGTAATTATACATTTAAAATAATTAGATCAATAACAAAAAATGTTTTAAGAAATAACTCAACTTGTCTGTAGTAAGGAGAATTGTAAAACGAGCTCCCTGATTACTTCCCCACTTCCCCTCCCTCTGATGAAGTAGCCACACCCTTGTATAATCCCTGCTCCCTTAGTGCAAGTGGAATCTGTGACTTCCTTCTAAATAACAGAATATGGTACAAGTGAAAGCATTTTGCGGGTGTTAATTAAGGTTGTTATTCAGTTGATACTAAGTTAATCAGAGGGAGACTATCCAGTTTTAATCAGTGAATCCTTTAAAAGAGAGTCTGGAGATCATTAGAGAGATTCTCCCACTGTCCTGGAAGTAAAAGCTGCCTTGTTGTGAGAGGGTCTGTGAAAAGGCCATGTGGCAAGGAAGTGTCGGCCGCTCCTAGGAGCCGAAGGCAGTTCCTTGGCTGGTAGCCAGCGAGGATACCTCAGTCCTACAACCTTAAAGAACCAATTCTGCCAACCTATATGGGCTTATAAGAGTACTCCAAAATCCAGGAAGGAACAAAGCCTAACCAACACCTTCATTTAGCCTTGTGAAACCCTGAACAGAAGACCAAATTAAGCTAGACTCATGGAAATGAGATAACAAATGCAAATTGTAGAAAATAAATATACTGTCCAAAGTTGACTTGAACAATAGTCTGATCAAAGCTTTAACGGGAAAACACAAGCAAAAATAAAAAAAAAAATATTAAAAATCAGTGGTCATTTCCATGTCAAATATATATATTATATATAATGCAAAGCATTATTTCTTAAAATTCACTTTGTCTAAACACTTGAGAAGAGGAAAATTAGTACATAACAAAAGTCTAAATGCTCCATCATACCTAATTCAACTTTTAAATAACATTTTTCATTATATGGTTGTTAGGTTGTGGCAAAAGTCTACAGCATTTCATGCTGGGACATATTTTAAACTAAATATCATTGTTTTATGAAAAAGTTTCAAGAGGAGTTATTTGTAAATTTTTGGAAATTTAAAAAAGTTAAATAATTACACTTGAAATTACTTATTTTTAAACTTAGTATTGGAAACTGTTACCAATTCAGTTCAAGGAGTTAGGAGGAGACTGCTGAAAATAAGTTTTCTTTAAGAGAACCTCCTGCCCATCAAAATGAGGATCCTGCTCTATTTGCAGCCATGAGGGAAATCAGTCCAGACAAGAATCACTTTGTTTCTCAAAGTGAAATTTTAAAAACTATGAGAAAATTCTGAATGATAAATGACAATGTTATTCAAACACATTAAAAATTAAACAAAACATTACTTTTTTGAATAACAAATTTAAATTGCTTAGCTAAATGTAGTCATTAAATGTCAGGTTGAATAAGCTACAGATATACTATAAAGTGTCTATTTTAATATCACCACTATTAATTTTAGATTTAATGCTGATATTAACTAATTAATGGTAAAAATAACAATTTTAAAACAGGTGAACAAAAACCAGCAATTTATTTTTCAAATGGTTCCTCACAGTTTATTATTTATTTCTTAGAGTTCTTACTTTATAGAAATTATGTCACAGAATAGAGATCAAATGAATCCAAAGAGTTCATTCCTAGGTAGAAAATTTGGGCTGCTCAGAGACCTTCTTACTACTTTATAACTATGCTACAGGTAATTAGGGTTAGCAAATAAGCTATGTGATATTATTGTCAGTTTTTCAGTATTTAGCTATATTATGATCTTTTAACACATGAATTTTTAAAAATCCAGTGAACAAATATGAACTTCACTTTATTACTGAAGGAAATAAATCTGTATGTGAACTTTTTATAGAAATTTTTAAATATATAATTTTAACATATCTCTGAAAAGTTAAAATCTATGCATGTTATGCAATACTAAAATGACAAAATTGTATCCCCTAAATTTGAGATTGTTCTATATTTAAAAAATAGAATCAACATTTTACTGAGGTTTTGTAAGAGAAACAAGTTCACTTAAACATTAAAAAAAATTAAAAATTTTGTCTCATATACTATACCAAGTAGTAAGACACTATGTTATTTGTAGATATTAATTTGTTGCATTTTTACATCTATATAACAAAGCAGTAAAATTATCTAGTGTTTATAAGAACATTTTGTTGTTAAAAATACTAAATCCTAGCTATTTTGTTCCTTGAAGTAATTCTGAATAGATGAGTTCTCTAGATCAAAGTTCACCATTTAATTATGAAAAATATTTTCATCATGTTAGAAAGCTGACCATAATTTATTATGTAATTTTCTGCCACTTTAAAAGGGAGAGATTATACCTAGTGACAAATCGGGGAAAATGCTCTGTAAGACATTCCCTGAGTATGCATTCGCTTCATCCTGGTTGATTTCAACACTTGTCAGCCCAATAAACTAGCCTCTTCATTCCTTTGCTTCCTTATCTCCAGTGCTCAGCAGCTCCAAGATTAACCAGTCCTTTCATGAACACACTCCAAACTATTCTTCTACCACAAGAGCCAATTTTTAACCACAACCTCAAAGCATTCCAGAAATCTTACTTCTATATTCTTCCATCTTACAATCTCTTGACCACTCATATTTTTACGCACCAGTCTTCTGTCATTCTCCTCTCTATCCAAGTTTGATGGTCCCAAGGACCAACAAATGAATCATTCTCTTGCCAATATCCTTAATTCTCTTGCACCATTGTCCTTTATTCTTTCCTCTGGTAAAATGACATTGCCCCACAATCCTCCCACGTTTCTCACAACAACTCTCTCTCATCTTTTCTCTACATATTCCCTGCTTTCTCAACAAGCAAACCTACTACATTGAGAAAACAGGAGCCATCAGGTAGAAAACCTCTCAGCCTCTCATCACTGAACCTTAAGCAAACTGCATACCTTTCACCTTTTCCTCTAACAAATATGGAGGTGTACATCCTCCTACCTAAAGCTCTGGATCCCATTCCTTCTCATTCCTAAGAATTTTGCCCTTCATCTTCTTTTTTCTACATCTTCAACCTCTTCCTAGGGGGTTCTTTACATTAGCATCTAAATATGCTTAAATCAATCTCATATTAAAAACAAATCAATCTCATATTAAAAGCAACACGAGAGCCCTCCTTTGACCCCAGCTTCACGAGCTGCTACTGTTTTACTTTTCATCCTCCTTCATATAGTTGAATTTCTTATTTTCTTTTAAATGGATGACTTCACTTCAACTTAATTTTTTACCTACTAGACATCTCCATCCAGCTATCTTAAATTCAACTTACCCCAAAATAATCTTTCTTTCCATTATTCTTATCTAACCAGTATTAATCCAATTTCCTAAGCTAAATATGTGCGCTTTCCCTTTTCCTTCTCCTCCATCCCCTTTATCCAATTCATCATTAAATTTTGTCTCAATCTCTGATTCATCCATATTTCTCTTAGCATATACTGAGCAAATGATAAATATCTGCTGAATAAGTAAATAGATTTACCTCATATTGTAGTTTTAATAAAGTAACACAAACAAAGCAACTAGCGTGATTTCTAATACATAGTAAGCACTATATCTATTCTCTCTCTCTCTCTCTCTCTCTCTCTCTCTCTCTCTCTGTCACCTAAGTTAAAATATAGCTGTGTGCCCTAATGCATTAATGTGGGCAAGATGGCTGTGAGTGTTGATTTACTATGTGTTGAATTATTAAAGATGCAATTAGAGAAAGGAGTATGGCTAAATAAAATATTTAGCTGATATCTTTGATAGTCATTTCTCTACTTATTACTTTTGGATTGTAGAAACAAAAATAGATAAACCAAACCAAACAAAAAGCTGTAAGTCTAGCAATGAGGAAATCTTTCCAACAGTAGTCTTTTTCAGTCTGAGGGAGGACTACTCATGACTCAAGTCACAATACTGTTTCTCTCTACTGCATCAGAAACTATATGTAGATATTACATTTTCCCCCTTGCTTTTCCTCAAGATTTGTTGATTTTTCCCTAAAAAAGATCAAAATACAAAAATAAATAAATAAATAAGCCTCAGAATAATTGAGAATGCAATGTGGTCTGACCTACTATACAGCTAAAATACTAAAATTTCTATAAACTTGGTGTTTAATTCTTTGCAGCAGTGATTCTAAAATCATGAACCATGGTATTCAGGCTCATTTATAGGGGTAATACAGTATATCTGACCTTTTACTTATATTAATAAAAAACAGAAGTTTCTAATTAAACTCATTATTTATAGTAAGTTATTTTTTGGTAGAGAGCTAATTAGAGAAAACCAAAATGAAACAAGTCAGATAAGTAGTCTAATGCATTTTTAGCAATGTAAACCAAAGTAATTTGAAAGTCTTTCCTTTAAAAAAATTGTAAGTTTAATTAAAATGCTTAATCTATTATTAAAAAATAGCACTTTATTTAGTATTATCTGTATAGTATTCATGCAGGTTGTATTAAAAATCAAGTTGGGATTATAACTTCTCCTACCAGCAGGCCCACATTTGATCGAGGCCCAAATTTGACTGCTATCAAAAACTATATACCGAATCCTCCGTTGGGGACGTAATTAAAACATAAGGCACAATTCAATTCTAATAAAAACAGTAAGAACTATTTAAAGAAGTCAGTGAAAAAATAAGTTTAGTTCTTTTATCATCTTTACTCTTAAACAGTTTATCAATTTCAGTCCAACATTAATTCACATTCATTCAATCATCAAGGACTATTCACCTATGATTCCTTTAGATAAGATCATACTTCAGGTCATAGTTACATGGAACTTGCCATCAGATAGCTAAGTGAAAGCAGGCAGTAAAATAAAAAGAATCTCCTTCAGTGAGAAATCTTTATTTAGCAAAATTCTGTGATAAAATCTGAACTAACAACCGAGATCCTATAAATCATCTAATGTAATATACCTTAAAGTGAGTCTTGAAAAAAAAAAAACACATTAAATGAATGAATGAAAGTATAAATTGGTAGTTACAAAATAGTCACGGGGATGTAAAGATAGCATAAGGAATATAGTCAATAATATAATAACTATGTATCGTGTCAGACAGGTACTAGATTTATCAGGGTGATCACTTCATTAGTTATATAAATGTCTAATCACTATGCTGCATCCTTAAAATTAATATATAATATTGTATGCCAACTGTAATTAAAAAATTAAAACTTAAAAATAAAAAGGAAAAGGAGAAAAATAAATAAGTTGATTTAATGTCAATATCACCTCAAAGAACCAAGACTCCCTCCAAATAGGATTTGGATATAAAAACAATTATGCATTTAACTCAACAATTCACTAAGATATCTAATCAGAAACCAAAAAAAAGGGGAGGGTAAGAATAGTTATGCATATTATCCTAAAATAATTAATGAGGAAAAAATAAGAGTATAAAAATTATAAACATATTGCAAAAAATAAAATTTTCTTACCCAAAGATGATTTTACAATTGATTTAATTCCTGCATAAACCAATGATCCTTTGTTGCCTGGAGATTTCTGATCCATATCTTCTGTATACTGCTTCATAAGTATTTAAATGCATAGGAAATACTACTGATGATGCATAATAAAATATTTCAAAGCTAAATTTACTTTTGATTTGGAGCCAATTCATAATAGGCGTCATAATAGTGCAAGGTGGTTCTACTCTATTATAGATATACTTTCTTCCACCTACATGACCTGAAAAGCAGTATTTCAAGTTCAACAATTTTACTTTGTAATTTTAGTATTATGTAACTTTGTATTTGCATATAAAACATTCAGCATATTTACAGACTGATCTTTCAGTAAATATCAAAAACATTTGATTCATCTCAAAATTTACAACACAAAGGATATAGTGCAGAGTATACCAGAGTGACTTGAGCTGTGGATCTTCATTTCCAGCCAAAATATGGTTTCTCCACACCTGTTCTGTATCAAGTCCATATCTTGATAAAGCCCGAAGGCGCATCTTTGTTGCTATATCTTTTTCTAAAGAATTATCATTTTCTTCTTCTGCACATTCATACAAATGACGACCACAAGCCCACATTAAAGATGTAATTGGGCTCCAGGCAAGAGATATCCTTTCAAAAACAGTGAAGTCAGACATTGTTCGATTGGGAGTTACAACTATCATTCGATTTTGACTTGTTGGATGCCAAGCAAAGGAAGCAATGTAATTGTCACAAGGTTGCACACTTCTTTCAATTATTGTGGGTTCAGTTTCATCACCAATAGGAGTGGGTGTGTGCTGCATATCATATAACCTAATAATATTACTGTCTCTTGTTAAAGTGGCAAGCAGACCAGTCCTAGTTGGACACCATGCTACTTTCGTTAAGGGCTTTGGTTGCTCAGTCAAAGTCAAAACTGGCTTCTCAAATTTTCTAAGATCCCATATTGCAACCTGACCTTCATAGAAGGAAGCAACACGATCATGGAAGTATGGGTCTACTGTCACTCCCTGAACAGCTTTTGTATTTACAAACATCTTTTGGCTTGTATTCCGAAGATCAAATATGGCTAGGTTACGATGCATACCAGCAAGGAGAAGTTTCTGGTCCCTTGGAAGCCAACAAAGAGACAGACAAGCATCATTCTGTCCTAATTCATAAAGTGGTTTTGTGACTAATAATGTTGTTTCAGTTTCACCTGCTGAAAGTCTCACTTTCTCCATGGGGACTATATCAGGAGTATATTTGCTGCAGATATCCCAAATTAGCACTGAAAAGTCAGCTCTATGTTTATCTAGACCAGCAGCAAGCCAGTTACTATCCAATGGATTCCATGCAAGAGTATTGCATTGTCGTGCATGTTTTGGAACAAATTCTTTTCCTATCAAATCTCTAAATTTTGAGTTATGATCTTGACCAAGACTTGTAAGTACAACCCGACCATTTGCTTGTCCAACTGCTAGGAGACATTCAGGATCATAATTGAGATACCAGGCAACACATTTCATATAGGGTGTATCTGAATTTATTGATAGTAATGTAGCTGCAGAGTCTTCAGACAAATGTAAAGATCCAGCTTTGAGCTCTGAATTCACAGTAGATTCCACATGATAAAGGCTCAGTTCTGAGTCACACACAACAAATCTATCGCCCTGGTGTGGTGCCCACAATATATCAGGTTTGGTACCACTCATGATTACTGATGTGCTCAAAGTGTCCAGTCAGGTCCATTCACTGAATATCTGTATAAAAATAAAAAGTTTAAAATGTTAACAAAATATAATTCTAAGTTAAATAAACTATTCAGAAAGTTAGGAAATTCTCTATACAGGTATTCTATTTTTTAACATATTTATATTTCTTCTATATGCTATGAATTCAAGACAATATTTATTGATAAAAAGAGAAGTTGTTCCCTCAATAAGATGAACTGGTAGGAATCTAAGAACTCCATTCTGGCTTTATTTCCCATGATCAATGATCTTAATTGCACTATTACTATTATCTTCAATTGAACATCAGGGTTAAAATAACTTCATTGTGGTGAATAAATTAACACATATCATCCTTTTGAAGGGGTAAAATTTTAAAGTCTTACAAATCATGTTCCTATGCAATAGCTTAGATCAGCACTATCCATTACAACTTTCTGCAATGACAGAAATGTTCTATATATGTATTGTCCAATATGGTAACTACTAGCCACAAGTGAGCCACCAAACACTGGAAATATAACTAGTTCTAATTTCAAATTTTATTTAATTTTAATATAAAGAGCCACAAATGGCCACCATAACAGACAGTAAAGACTTCAAATACAATGCCTAGTATGACAGTTCTCTTTCTTAGCTTTCAACAATAAGCATTATAAACTATGGCATTATAAACACTGGAAGGTACTAACCAGACTGGAGTTCTATTCCTAGCTCTGACATGTATTAGTTACATGCCTTAGAAAGCCATTTGTGTTTGAGAGTCCTTTTGGTTTCTCACCTACACAACATAAGAATTGGTTTAGGTTAGTGTTTCTCAAACTTCAGTCATTCATATACTCCCTATGAGGTTATTTAATATTTTTCTTTAAATTGGCTCATTTTTTTAAATCTGAAAACTGATTGTAAGTTCATCATAAAGTCCATGAATTACAGGCATGATATTCTAAGTATATTTTTTTCTAAAATACATTAAAATAAATGTAACTATTAAAAATGCTTGTTTTACCTAAAATTGCACATTGTGTGTACCTAAAATACATACACTGCACTTTGTGAAAATGAATTAAGTGATCATTAGAGGCTCTTCCAGTTTTCAATTCTATAAACTTTAAATAAGTATTAAAATGGAATTTTGGAAAAGATATTCTAATAATTTAAGCACAAATTAAAAAATAACTATGTTAAAAATGGTATTTTATTAATAAAAGTGACTTATAAAAATATAAACGTTTCTAACCAAATCTGGCTAGAGGTTACAATCTGGATTAAAAATGAACAAAGATACTTACAATCTTTGTGGCAATTGGTATCTGCACAACAGTGTTGTCATTTCTTAAAGGGTAAAGCTATGGTTCATTCATCTCTCTACCCACTGTACCAGATATAAAGCATGGCATGGACTCCTAATAAAGATATACTAAATAAATTCAACTTGATAATACCTGCTTTACTTTTTGATCTTGTAAAAGTTTCCATCAGGAATTATCAGTCTAGAATTTCAACAGACATAAAATTTAGATAACTAGGAAAAATCTCTAAGAATTCTTATAATGGCTTTTTCCTTAACAATTCTGAAGCCCAAGATCAAGCATTTCAATTATATTTATACTAGCACCTTCGATTTCTTCACTTCCTTGACATTTTGGGTTTGCCTTCCATAACCCTAGAAAAATCCAATTATTTAATGTCTTCTTTCCTCCTCTCAGGCGGCCAAGTCTCACGGCTCTGCAGACTGACTCCATAAGAAATTAAGGTATATAACATGTCTAGCCTGTAGAGCTGGTTCATCAATTGTTTTCTTCCTATTTCCACTGTGGCCTTTATGAAATTCATCTTTATATACTATTAAAAGTGATCTTTCTAAAATGTAAACTTAACCAGGTTATCTAACCCCTGCTTAAACCCTGTAATGGTTTCTAACTGCTTAGTATAGAGTTCCAAATCTTCAAAATAACCTATAAAACTAAATATTTGGCCTTAGTCTACGGCTCCAGCCTCAAGGCACACCATTCCCCACCTTGCTAATGATGTTCCAGCTACATTATCATTTTCAATTCCTAGAATGTAAACCACCCCCATTGTACCTTTACAAATATCGTTCCCTTTCGTTGTAGCCTTCTTCCTTCCCTTCTTGGCCAAGTTAACATTAAAACCTGCTTAAGCCTGACATCAAGCATCCTCGATCCCTCCCCAGTCTATGTCAAATTACTTAGATATATACTTTCATTGAACAGCATTCCTTCCCTTGAAATAGGCCTCTCTCTCTCCTACTAGATTATAATCTCCATAAGAGCATGTAAAATCTTTTGCCCTCCATGGTATCTCTAGTACAGCACAGCGCTTGGCCCTCAGTAGATACATAATAATTGTTAAACAAATGCATTTGTCAAATGCTCCCTCTGGTACTTCTCACTCTGCTATCTCCAAGTTTTAACAATCTCCTCATGCTTCTACCCATTACCCTGCCTAGTAGAGTCTGGATCCAGCCAAAAGTGAAGTGCCCACTGTCATAACTGGTTTCAATGATGGGCACGAGACCACAGTGAGCTACTCTGAGGGTATCAACTAAGACGCTTTCATTTACTCTGTGAATATTTATTGGTTCTCTTCTCTGTCCAGACCCTGTTCTAAATGCTATGAACACAGTAGTGAACGGGGACAGATAAAGTCCCTGGTTTCTATGGACTGTGTCCCCCGCAAAATTCATGTGTTGAAGCCCTAATCCCCCATTTGACTATACTGGATACAGAGCCTTTAAGGAGATGATTAAGGTCAAGTGAGGTCATAAGTGTAAATCCCTGATCTATTAAAACTGGTGCCCTTTTAAACAGTGGAAGAGATACCAAAACTATCTTCCCACTATGTGAGAACACTGCAAAGAGGCAGCTGTTTTCAAGCCAGGAAAAGAGCTCTTTCCAGAACTGGACCATGCTTTTATCCTGACCTAAGACTTCCAGCCTCCAGAACTCTGAAAAAATTAATTTCTGTTGTTTAAGCCATTGGGTCTACTGTATTTTGTTACGGCAGCACAAGTAGACTAACATAGTGGTCTCATAAAGCCTATATTCTAGTGCTGAAGTTATGTCCAATCTTAAAGAGAATTTAAAAAATTGAGAAGGAAGAGAGGTGCCTCATGTAATAGGGAGTAGCTAAGAAAACAAAAAGTAACAAGTATTGTCACAAAAGGGTTCATACTCATACTCTCACAAAGAGAGGAAATTTCTTAATTGTAAGATCTGGCCCATCTTCCTATCTCACTGAAAGAGAAATGCTTAAATAAGCATACTTTTAATCTAGGTTTCCATTCAAAACCAGTTTTTATGTGAATGATATATGGTAAGAAAATTTAGAGCTACATGAAAAAATTTAAACAACAAATATAAAGTGTTACTGTAATTTAAAAACTATTCCATTTACAGTGCTCTCAATGGAGAATCATCAGTATTTCTTCTGATGTTATGAACATAAAATACTTATATTACCATCTACAAAAACTGATTATAGAAACTCATACAGAATCACAAACCTTGAGTTAGAGACGAGCGAATCTGTCTCATTTCACATAGGAGTAAAATGAAGACCAGATGTTTTGGTTCTTGTCCAACACTTCACAACTCCGTCCTAGACTAATGCATAGAGAAAGGACCAGCTACATCATCTGCAGCGCCCAGCCCAAAATGAAAATACATAAACCCCTTGTTCAAAAATTAACAGCAGAGCATTAAACCAAGTGCCAGCCCTTCTAAATGACAAGCTTTGTGTGACTGCCCAAGTTATATACTATAAACTGGGCTTGAATACAGAGGTGCATCTATAAGCACACTCTTAAGAAATGTACTTCTTTACAATCAACACACAATATAGATGGATCCTGGTTCATCAACAAAGATCAATGGGAATATGGTAAGAGAGCAAAAAAAAACAACCTGGAGTCAGAAGACCTCTAGACACTCACTAACAAGTCTCTTAATACTTCAAAACTATAAAATGGGGATAGAAGCTAGCCTGTTTTCATCTAAGTTATGACAATAAAATGAATTCTTCGCATATATAGCTGTATCGCTACAAATTTCCGTAAACATTCCTGAAATTTAATGTTTTAAAATGTTGGAGACATTGAAAAATTAGGGGAGGAAGGAGTGGGATCCGCAACATTACAGCTTATACTTAGATCCTCACCTTCAAGTTTAACAATTGCTCACTTCCTGTCAATGGTTTCTGAGCAAAGGAAAGCCATGTTGATTCGGTTTCTCGCCAGACATCTATAACTGCATCGTCCAAACAAAAATATAATGAGCCATATAATGTAAAATTTTCTAGTAGCCACATTTAAAAATTAAAAATGAAATTAAATTTTACAATGTTTTATTTAACCTGAAATATTTTTTCAACAGGTAATCAGTGTAAAAATTGAGAACTTTTATTATCTTTGGTACCAGCTCTTGCAAATCTGTGTATTTTACACTGACAGCACACCTCAACCCCGTGTAGCTACTGGATGAAGATCTATAATACTTAGTGTACAAGGGTCCAATCACCCTTGTACATCTTTTTTTTTTTGTCTTCTATTTTTCTTACCCTGACAATAAAAGAAGCAGTTTCAAGAATTTTCATAAAGACCATCTTCAAGGAGATGCACTGTATCTATATCCAAATTTCCCTTAAAGTTAAACAAAAGGCCTGGAAAGGCAGTCATTTGCTAAGCAATTTAACAATGCTCGTTGCACACATGAGAGGCATTATTCACCCTCTTGTGGAATTTTCATTACTCCTACATGCAGAGAACAGACCTAACCGAGTGACAGGCCCTTTACGAAGTATTTGATAGAGTACAACTGAGGCGGGCACGTTGCTATTCCGGGTAAACCAGGAATCTGAGGGAGACTCCCACACTCCAGACACCTGGCTGTGCCCCTAGTCCACGGCGAGGACGCAGTTCCGCACAAACCCACGCTGCAACCAGGCCCCAGCGCCTGGAGGCGGTCCCCGCGCGCTCTCGGGCCGCCTGCAGCTCCGAGGCCCGGCGCGGTTACCCCGCAGCGCGGACGCGGCTCCCGCGCCGGGGCTTCGAGGAGGCCCCCAGGCCCGCTCCCGCCCGGGCCCCTCGAGGTGGCCTCGGCGCTCCTCAGCCCTCGACTCGAGCCTCCCTTTCGGGAGAGCGGAGACGCGGCCCGGGCCGCACTCACCGACCTGAGGTAGCGCGGCCGCCGCACAACCGCTTCCGGCCCGGTCGCCGCCCCCGCCGCCGGGGAGTACAAATGGGGGCAAGATGGCGGCCGCGGCGGCGCGGCCAGTAACTTAGGGACACCCGGCCGGGACCCAGGACCCCACCGCCGCGCCTCCGAGCGTGCAGAGGCGCCTCGGCCTCAGCAGGGAAATTCTCCACCCGCGAGCCCCGCCCCTTCACGAGCCCGGAGAAGCACCGCCCCAGGGCGGGGTCACCGCCGGGAAGGCCCCGCCCCCGCCCGGAAGGCCCCGCCCCCGCCCGTGCGCACCGGCTCTCCCGCAGGCCCCGCCCCTGGAGCCCGCCGCGTCTTCCCGCGCGTCTTCACCTGCGTGCGCGCCTGCGGGTTTCGCGGGGCCGGGTTCTCGTTTACGAGTGGTTCGCACTCTTTAACTCACTTGATCAGATTAAATTTTCATTCAAAGCTTTTTGTAGGCCATCGACGTAGTAGAAAGTCCAAGGTATTTGGTTCACGACTTAATCACTCGTTCCACAAATAAGTCTTGGGCGCCTACTGTGTACCTGGCACCGTGCTGGAATGCTAGGGACACGGCAGCGAACGAATAAAGGAATGGTCCCGGCAGGAAGCAGGCAATTAGAGATGCCTCGTTGAGGCTATGTAGACCCCCACATGAGGGGCGCCCCCTTAGTGTTGGGAGGGTTCACAGACGCTTTCTTGAGGACCACTAGGATGAGACAGAAGGAGCCTTGTAGGGTGAAGGAAGAGCAAGTGCATAGCAGTGGGGAAGCAGTGAAGTATAGATAAGTGAGCAGAGGAAGCTGGGAGAGTTTAAGATGCTGTATCAGAAAGGCTTTTGGAAACCAGGACAGTGAATTTAGATGGACTTTTTCCTAGAGGCATCGCTGGAATCATTGAAGGTTTTTAATGGAGTGGGTGGTGTGATCAGTTTTTCAGGAGACAGAGGAGAGAGATAAGGTATCAGAATGAGAGGTGATGGTAACCCAAACTACCAGTTGCGTGGAGAGTGGAGAGGGAGAGAAGTGTATGGCCTGGGCAATATTTAGAAGGTGGGATACACAGAGCTTGATGATTGACTGAGGGAAAAAGAGGATTCTAGATTTCTGGTTCCCATAATTGAGTGAACAGTGCTGCCACAGGTGTTACAAATCTGACACAGGGACTTTCTTCAGATGTCTGGCAATCTTTGTCTCTTCAAGCTTAAAAGTGGATGATGTTGGGCTTGGGGTTATCGACACAGATGAACTTAGTCCTGAACTTCAAGGCAGATTGTTTTGGTAAGAGGATGAGTTTTGGGAGAATATTGCCTGTGGAGGTCTGAGGCTCCTTTTCACTCCTGCCAATGGAGAAGTGGAAGCTAAAAAACTAGCTGTACTGCTGAGGGGAGATACCACAGAATTCATCACTTCAAACACTATCTTGCCAATCTTCTCAATGGTTTTGGTCCTGGCTCCAAATCCCCACATGCAACCTCAGATCAATACAAGTCTCTTCCTTATCCATTCCAATCATACAAAGCTGAGGAAAATGTTTCCCCTCACACTCAAGGGATGACTTTACTTCATAATCCAGGAAAAAAAAAATAAAACGATTAGGTTGGAATTCCCACAGCCTCCTATTTTCTCTTTGTTTCTCCCAGCATCTTCATTCACACTCATTTTTACTTTCTTCTAGCTGACAGAGGAAGAGGACCCTCTGTGTTTTTTCTCTTTTAGGACCTTTCACCATCAATTTTCTCCTCTTCCATGTGTTTTCAACCTCCCCATTTCTACTGGTTATTTACCTTAAACATATATTTAAGTTCATCTCACTTTTCTCCTCAAAATAGAGGACCATACTTGCTTTATGTAATCTCACATCCCCCTGCCTTTCCCTAAATTCACTCCACTCAGGCTTTCAATCCAGCACTCCATCAAAACTGCTCTTTACTTGCCTAGTCTTCCCCATTTAAAATATATGCTCTACATCAGCAGTTTTCATTCTATTATGCCTCCACCCCAAATATTAGCAAGGCATTTGGTGACTCAGAGATAACAATTCCTTGGCCTCCCTTTCAGCTAGGTGTGGCTATATCAAAAAGTTGTGATGATGAGATGTGAATAGAATTGGACCATATCCCCTAAAAGCTGCTTGTCATCCATTTCCTTTACCCCCTTCCTGTCTTAAAATGGCAAAAAGAAACATGGACTAGAAATGGCCATATATTAAGAAAGGTGAAATTGCCCCATTAGTCTAAGACTCAGCCTAATTCAGGGAACTGAGGTCCCTTCCTTGGATCAATCACAGACCTCTGGCCCATTACACAAGGGAAAATAAACTGTGTTTCTACTCAAATTACTATATGTTTGGACCTGTTTATCATAGTGTCTTAACCTAGTCTCTAACTAATACACAGGAGCTCTGTCTGCTCTATTCTCGATTAATCTCCAGGACCTAAAAGACAGAACAGTACAGAGCATGTACTCAATAAAAATTTGTTGAATGAATTCTAAAATAATATCTTTCTCGACTCTCTACTCCTGTCTTGCTAATATCTTTTTCTCTACTTCTTATTCCATCTAAGCTTTTGTGACAATGCATGTTGCTGCCACTTCCTTGCATGCTAAAGTCCTTATGGAAATAAGTGGCACTTTTCTCATTCTACTTGGAAATTGATTCCTCCTCCACTAAACCATATTCCTGGATTATGTCCCTTAAAAGAAAAGCTGTTGCCATCTACTTCCTTTTCTCCCTTCCTGCTGGCAGATAGCATTTTCCTCATGGGTAGTGAACTTTTAGTACAGAACTTTAGATTTCCTATAGTGCATGCTGCATAATATGTATTCAAAATATTTACTGAGTAGGCAAATGCATTGTATTTGTTGAAAGATTAAACTGTATCAGAGAATTTAACAGACTGGTCTGAGGTTATGCCAGTTGTCTTTATCCAACATGCATTTTGTAATAAATGCCAAAGTTGCTAAAGTTCAGTCTTGGTGTGTTTTTGTTTTTAACTTAAACATTTGGGTTTCTAACAAAATATCATTCTTTTTAAGTCCTTCATATATGTCATGGTGATCCAGAATAGTATTTTTTTCTTGTGATTTTGAACCAGTAAAGGATAGCAGTTGAAGAATAGTTGATTTTCTTCCTATTACTGCTGCCCTCAGCAGCAATCCACTTACTATTGGAACATTCTGTAGAGTCTGTGACTGGCTAATCCCCACTCCCTTTACTTCTACATGCACAAAATAAGTCTGTACCTGAGAACAAGTTTTACTCTTAGGCATCAAGAGGAAAGTTTGGCCCTGTAAACATGTGACATGGCTTAGGTAATCTTTTTATAAAGTTTGAGTATGAGAAGATCTGAGATATCTTAAAATATTGGTTTTCAAAAGTATTCTAGTATACTTCCACGTAAAATTTATAAATCGATGCACTTATACATTTTTGGGATGATATCTAACATTATAATAAATTTATATAGCTGCCAAGGATACAATTTTAATACACTTTTAACATTTAAATTGTAAATAAACTGTGTCATCACACTAAATATATCCAACAAAATGTAAAGACCTTAATGAGATTTTCTCACTATTATTCATTTAAAAAACTTGTGAATAAGCTATTCATTAATGATAGCAGATTCTATATTATTCTATTTTTAATTCTTGAACTTGTATTTACATTCTATTTTCTCTTACTGTATTATTTGTTTGATAACAAACAATTATATAGCATATACTATGTACCAGGTACTTTATAAGATAGGAGCATTTAACACTTTCTCTCAGGTTGAGTGCCCTGAGAACCACCTTCCAAGATGAAGATTAAGACATAGGATACTTCTTACAGAATGTTCTTGGGTTCAACACCTGTTGAAGGGAGGAGAAAGATGCAGTACTGAGCAAAGGGAGACCCTGAGCTGTAAATCAGTACTGACAAAGAGCTCAGCCAACCCACAGGAAACTTTAGAACTGTTCGTTCAAAGATGTCTTAAGATGGGATGAGGAACCCAGGCCTTTACATCACTCCACTGATGTGAATGTGTCATTGAAGAGAGTTGTCTCTTGAAAGAAACCATGACTTTCAGTGAGGTAGATTTTTCGGGCAAGGCAGATCCCAAAGAGGGCTGATGGCTGAGGGTCATCTGCTGATAACACTCCCAGCAGCGAAGGAAAAAGTCATTCATTGCGAAGTCGACGTCCAGGAGGTACACCATGGAATCCACCTCAGCTTCATCACAATTTCATAAGGATGATTTTCTTATTTTTCTCATTTTACAGATGAGAAAACTGAGGCAGAGTGGTTAAATAAATTACCCAAGATACTTCTTAAGCGGTGGAGCTAGAATATTAACCCAGACAATCTGGCTCCAGCATTATGCTTCTAAGTACTGGCCCTCGCACTGTCAAATGGAATGGCTACTTGATCTAATTCTAAGTGCCACTGAAATAATCTTTTCAAACAGAGACTGGCAAACTTTTTCGTAAAGTGCCAGAGAGTAAGTAGTTTCAGCTTTGCAGGATATACTGTCTCTAACACAACTATTCACTTCTGCTGTTGTAGTGCAAAAGCAGCCAGAGAGAGTCCCTAAGCCAATGGGTGTGGCTTTGTTCCAGAAAAATGTTTTCTACAGAAATAGGTGAATTAGTTTGCTGACCCCTGTTTTAGATAATAGAAACACTTATGGGTTATTGTTATAGTAATAAAATAGTACTGAATAGAATAAATGTAATTCTAACTTTATTTTTTCAAGAGTGGAGGAAATTATGCCCACATTTGAACAGCAGATTTCTCTGTGTGGTAAGTTTAAAACTGATCATTATTTTTGTTATACTTTTCTATATTTTCTGAAATAAAAATATAAAACTTTTTAATGAGGTGGAGAAAACCCAATAAATATTATTTAAAAGAGTATAGTTGGAAGGATTAGGATGCTAAATTCCATAATGATACCCAGACACATCATAAACCTATACACACAGCATTAAAGCAGAAATAATAAGATTCAAGCTGCATGCTGGGGCAGTTTTAGGATAATAACTGCAACATGGGTAATGCCCACCTCCTGCTCTACTTATTGCTTCTTCACAGGGTTTCTGTTCATTTGTGGATAATTTGGTGTTATGGACTGAAAGTATATGCTGCCCCACTTCAAACTGGTACGTTCTAATCCCAACATCCATGATATTAGGAAGGGGACTTTTGCGCGGTAATTAGGTCATGGGTGGAGCCCTCATGAATGGGGGTAGTGCCCTTATCAAAGGGACCCAGAGAGCTCTCAGTCCTTTTCTGCCAGGTGAGGACACAACAAGAAGTTGGCACTCTGAAATCTGGAAAAGGGCCCTGGCCAGAATCTGACCATGCTGGCACCCTGATCTCAGACTTCCAGCCACCAGAATGACAAGAAATACGTTTCTGTTGGTTTTAAGTCACTTAGTCTATGGTAATTTGTTATAGCAGGCTGAACTGACTAAGCACTAAAGCCACAGCCATCAAAATTACTATCAAATTGGCAGTTAAGCCTAGTGAAACCACAACCACCTCACTGCTGGTCTCTTCCCCTCATTGGATAAGATTTGAGAAAATCACATTTAGGCTTTGGAAACAGACGATGAGGCTAAATTCTGTGAATCTCTCTCTGCTTCTATAGCCATTGCCCTAGTTTAGGTCTTAATTATTGCTCACTCAGACAGTAGTCTCCCAACTGGCCTCTGGCTCCCCTGTTCCCACCCTTTTACTCTAAATCATGTCCTCTGCTAGGTTAAACTGGTCTTCCTGAAGCACATGTCAAGTGACCCTCTTATTTAGAATCCTTTATCAACTCATTTTCTATATACCAACATCCAAACCCCTCAGCCTAGAGTTAAGATGTCAATATTGTAAGTTTTAACAATTGATGAGGGGAAAAAAATGTATTTGCAGTGGATCAAATTAATTTTGGAATTATTTAAACCAAACCAAGCCCAAAGCAGCTATAAAAGCAGGCTTCTCTTGGTAGTAAAATGAGAAAAAGAGTCCCCAAACCAACAATGAAATTTAGACATATATCTAACTAGAAGATAATGTATTTAGAACCAGTGTCATTTTGAGGAAAAGACCAGGTCACAGAAAACTCAAAACATATCTGATTTGCCTGAGTCAATAATTTGAACTGTTTCAGATGTAATATACAATGTGTGACTATAAAACCTTCAAATAGATAATGAACTTGATTCTAATATTCAAAATCTTGAACCAGCAGCAGCTTATTTGAGAAAACTAAGCTTGATTTTGTAAGCTAAGTATGATTGTAACCAAGGAAGAAAGCAGAAGCATAAAAAGAATCAGAATTAGAATCAGGACGGAAATGATTAGGAAACAAATTTACTAAGTTTTATCCCTTTTGTAACTTTTGTATCAGTTTTAAAATCATCGCATTGTTGAGTGTATTTGTCTTCTTTTGAGGAATCTTTAAAAGAATCTGCTACTCTAAACTTGAGAAGAGAGATTCAGTTTGGAGCAAACTGTTTATAATGATCTGAGCATATGCTTGATTAATATGCCATGTGTGAATGCTTCTCATGATGTACAATATCATTTCTTTTGCAGTATAATATGTGTAATATACCATGTTATATCTCATATTAGAAAAGCGCCCCTTCCTCAAGATTCTTGTGGTTTGACAACTGTAGAATAACCATGCAAACTGCCCTCCTGAAGGTGTTTAACACACAACTTGCAGAACTGTAGGCCTTGGCCCTGTGTAATGACACATTATGTATGCAATAATAGTGTAGAGTTGCAAAATTTTTGTACATTAAATATATTTTATAATTTATATTAATTTATTAAAGAATTAAAATTTTAGTTGTTCGTTCTGATTTCATTTGAATGTCACCAATCCAATGAAAGAGCAGGACTCCATAGGATGTATCACAAACATTTTTATTCCTTCCACTGCCTTTTTATATCTACTTTTGAGGGCAGAATTACCTTGCTATTTTAGTGAAATCATAGGCAGATGTCATCAATCTTTGAGTCGGTCTTTGATATAAAAATCATTTCTTTCACATTTAGTCATAAAAACGATCTCATTCCAATAATTAAATTGTCTATTCCCACATAGTAGTTCAAACTCTGAGCCTGAAGTTTCTCCTCTCCCCAGCTGGGGCTTGCTTCAGGCTGGAAGCCAGCGGCGGGAAAGGGGGCATGCCCAACTTTTTTATTTCCCCACTTTGTGCCCTTCTACCTTCCCTAAAGTCAAGAAGAGCAGTTTCTCACTACTGCAGGTAGAAGGGCAAGAATGATCTATTTGACTGGCTATCTATCGCCTTGCTCTGGTTTTAGAAGGTAATGCAAGTGATCTCTTTCTCCACTGTGGAGCTCTCATGCATTCTTTGGGTACTCCACTTCACAGGGGATCTCTCATCCAAAGTCCTCTTAAAGCCAGCAAGTTCTCTTCTCTGGCAGGTGTCAAACACAATGCCCCCTCATACCAGCCTGTTCCTGATAGAGCACCTCTAATGTCTCTCAGTGAGATTATCTCACTCCCTTCAGAAAAACCCTTTCATTGACTATTCTAGGCTGCTTCTCTCATCCTCCTGTGGCCCACATCTGGTCCATAGGGCATGCTCATGCATCATCTCTCCTGACCAAGTCTAGGAGTAAAAGTTTTTCCCTACAGATGAACCTTTCACCTTTCAGCCTTCGGAACTTCTAGCTAGCCTGTAGAGTTCTCATGCCTGCCTCAGACAGCAGCCCACCACATTCCCTAGCCTCATCTCCATCCAAGTTGCACAGATCAAGCTCTCTGTGGAGAAGAGCACCCCAGAGCTCTCTTAGGGGATTAAGAAGAAAACTCCTTGGAAAGAAATTTCTCCAAAGAAATCTCTCCCAGACTCTTCAGTTCTAAGCCTTTCATATCCTTCAGGAGGGTTTAGATCTTCAGCTTACAAAATCTTTTCCAGCTCTGCATAGCGGGTAGCATCTCATTTTAAAATGTTGGAGTATTCATCACCTATTTCTCTGTTTTAGTTTAGTGGGTCTTTAGCCAAAATTAGAGATGACAAATCCTATTTTTAACATCCTGTTACACAAAGAAATATGCTGTGCGAGGAAAGCTAAAGTCTGAAATTGTTTGAAGAAATCTAATACAATGATATTATTTTGTGATGATGGATGTTTATACATTGGGTCTAAAAATAATCTGCTTTCCAGAAAGAACATTAGTTTGTATTAATTTTTTTGTGTGGAGGAAGCATCTCTTCAATTGTTTATTTAATGGTTTAAGATTTTCAATTACAAATTTTTATTTATTTTTAACATGCCAGCCAAGGAAAAATGCATGTCTGTCATATTTGCTTCTTTATTAGCATGCCAAAAAAAGTGTATTAGTTGCAAATTAAATAGTCCCAAAGACTGAATTTCACTGGAAGAAACTGTTTTAAACAGAAAAACACTTAATTATCTTCTGTGAGTAAGTTTAAGTTTTTATTTTTTCTTACCCTATTCTATTATCAGGAAATGTGTTTCCTAATACATGTAAATTCTACATTTCTGATTGAAGATTTAAACTATATTCTGCTTATATAGAAATAATTCCTTATATTAATGCCTGTAAATTATATTTATTAAGTTGCTTAAGAGTTTTTATCTTGTAATTTTAATATAATTGTCTGGGAAATAAGATTTTCATTTAACATCCTAGAAAGACTGCTGATTTACAGCAGCTGCCTTGATATTATTGGATACAAGTAAGCCTTATCCTGATTATTAAATAGAATTGGGTCCAGAAAATAGAAGAGGATGAAATATTTCCAAACTTATTTTACGAGGCCAGCATTACCCTGATACCAAAACCAGACAAGGACACCACAAGAAAAGAAAATTACAGGCTAATCCCTGTTGATCATATATGCAAAAATCCTCAACAAAATATTAGCAAATCAAATTTAACA